>CM053762.1:25027413-25046078 GCA_028658305.1 Pachyuromys duprasi
GGCTGCTTTATTTGTAATAGCCAGAACCTGGAAACAACCCAGATGTCCCTCACTTGAGGAATGGATACAGAAATTGTGGTACTTTTACACAATGGAATACTATTCAGCAATTAAAAAGGAGGAAATCATGAAATTCGCAGGCAAATGGTGGGACCTGGAAACGATCATCCTGAGTGAGGTATCCCAAAAGCAGATAGAATCATATGGTATATACTCACTTATATAGACCTATAGGATAGGAAGGTCAAGCTGAAATCTACACACTTAGAGAGGATATACAGGAAGGAGGACCCAGGTTGGTATGATCAATGCTCATTTGGATGAACAAATGGGATGAACTTTGAGTGGAGGAGAAAACAAGCAACAGAACAGGAGCATGCCAAGGAGGACCTCTGGGGGGGTCAATGCAGCCATGTATCAGAGCAGATATTAAGACTCACGATCCAGCCTTTGGCAGAGGGTGAGAAGTAACGATAGATCTGGGGGAGGTTGGTGAGACTTGGGGAGAACAAGAGCTCCACAAAGACCAAACTGAGCAGGGCACAGGGGTCTGGTATGAGACAATTTCTACAATCAAGGACCATGTGTGGATGTGGCCTGGAACCCCTGCTCAGATGGGGCCCATGATAGCTCGGTGTCGGAGTGAAGACCCTAGTGAGGGAAACATGGACTGTTTCAGTCATGAACTTGATGGCTGACTCTTTGACCCTCCCCCATACAAGTCGGGGAGTGACAGACTGGCTAGAGCCCAGGGGAGGACATTGCAGCTAGCCTGAGGAGACAGGATGAGCTGGGGTTGGTGGAATGGGAGGAGGTCCTTCCCTGTTGGTGGACTTGAGGGCGCGGGGAGGAGGGAGATGAGGGAGGGAGAGGAAAGGTAGGAGGGAAGGAAGGAGGTGGGCTTCGCCTGGGATGCAAAGTACCTAACCTGTGATTGATATAAAAATAAATAAATTTAAAAAAGAAGGTAATAAGCAGCAAAAAAAAATTTTCAACAACTCCATATATATGACACCAGGCTGATATTCAAAATATTTAGAGAACTGAAGAAACTAGACTTTAACAAACCAAACAATGTAATTGAAAATGGAGGAAAGTTCTAAAGATAGAAATCTCAACAGAGGAATCTCTAGTGGTCCAGAAACACTTAAAGAGATGTTCAATGTCCTTAGTCAGCAGGACTGATGGATAAGATAAAAGACACAAGTGATAGCTCATGCTGGTAAGGATGTGGAAAATAATAACTCTCCTCCACTGAGTCCATTGGAGTGCAAACTTGTACAGCCACTTTGGAAATTAATATGGTGAGATCTCAGCAAATTGGGAATCGATCTACCTTGAGACCCTGCTATACCTCTCTCAGGCATATACCAAAGGACCTCTCATTTCAAGTATGTTAAGAGCAGCTTTATTCATAATAACTAGAAACTAGAAATGGCCTAGATTGCCTCAACTGAAAATGTTTACAGGATGAAGTGTTACTCAGCTTTCAAAAAATAGCATTATGAAATAGATTGGGGCAGAGGCAAATGATTCTGGGGCCACCTACTCTAAGTGGCATTTTCTCATTTTGCTGTTTGATCAGAGGCCAATTCCTGGAGTTCCATTAAAACCGTGTCTCTTTGATGATGGCACCTTCCTGTCTTGCTTGTGTTGAACTTTCACACCTAGAACAAATACAACAAACACCATCAACGTGTAAACACACCTGAATGAACACAGAGAATAAAGGCTTCTGAATTTGTAAGAGCAAACATCATTTTTCTTCACTTATCAGGTTTTGGAAAATTCATGATTCCTTTGAGAGGATTTGAGTAAATCTGGGGAAATAAAAACCAATTCCTCCCTAGTAACCTCTCCAAGTCAGCTTTGGCATTTAGTACTTGGGTGGTCATAGCATCATTCAAGGAGGCTTGAAGGAAAAATAGCATGGAAAGTTCACCAAAATGTAAAACTTCTGCCCATTCTTTTCTGTTTTATGATCTCACTATTTGTGGTGCCTTTTTTTTTTTCCTGTTACGAACTTTTTATACTTAGAGAAATCAAGATGGTCTGAATTTTGCAGTAAAAAACAAGAGTCCTTACCTCAGGAGACTGTCATCTATGACAGGTTCTCTAGTTTTGTATGTAATTTCTTCTAAGTTATTCAGTGATCATGGTTGATCTCTAAGCCTCCAAAACCTGTCAGTTTCAGACAGCTTACCAGCAATCACTGTGTTGACAGGTAACTGAGTCTGAAGGATGAAATGCTATTTGCGTATTTGTGAAATACAGACAAGAATATCTATTTCATGGATTAAAGAGAAGGCTCCCTGGATAGATTGTTTGCTTCACAAGAAGGAGATCCTGAGTTCAAATCCTAGGAACTCAGGTAAAAAGCTAGGCATGGACACTCATGCTTCTAACCCCAGTTATTGGGAAAAAGACACAGGAGTCTTCCTGCTTCTCTTTGTCCTCCATGCAAACTCCAGGATCAGAAACAATATCCCCGGAATGGAAAAAAATGGAGCGTTTAAGGTCAAATATCTGATGTATTTTGGTGCATGCATACATGCATACATATGTCACAATGCACCAAATTAACACATATACTTTATGTGCTTTGCATGAAGGCACAATGGGCAGAAGGCATGATTTTGTCTACTTTTCAATAATCCTCTTTGTGTATCCTAGTAGAGTTCATCTTTTGTGTCTAAAGAAATTCTAGCCCATCTGAATCTACTTTATAAAAGGATATGGGGAAGAATTTTATGCCAATCACAATGTTCACATGCAAAAAAGCCTAGTTGTCTGACTGTTTGGGAGAGAGATGATCTGAATGTTATTTCACTTTCTTTGTCACAAATCATTGCCACACAAGTCCCCTAAAGGTACAGTACAGGTTTTACTCACTCATTTTCCACATCTTGGATGGAGTCAGGCAGAGGCTGATTCTTGGTCTCAGGAAGAAGAAGGGGAAGAAGGCCAGTGAGGATGGAGAGGACTCCATAGATGATCCAGGGCAATGAGGCATAGTATATCGTGAGCATCATAAAAAGAGGAGCCACGGACGACCCCAAGTTAGCAGCAATTCCGATGTATCCCAGCGCTGTTGCCCTTGGAGCATAAAACATAATTGAGAAAAAAAAAACCCAGGAAACTTGAACTTACGGTATTGTGACACAGCACCTTGCCTTAATCACGGGAGTAAACGTAGAGTATATTTCAACTTAAAGTTGGCGATGTACTTTGCTTTGGAAATTTCTTTTTTCGTTTGATAGTATGTTTTGTGAAGGCACTTGTAACACTAGCTCAGAATGACAAAAACCACATTTTCTGTCATGTATAAATATTACATTTTGGGGTTTTTGTTAGTGTGTGTGTGTGGTATGTGTGTGTGTGTGAGAGAGAGAGTGAGAGAGATGGCATGGGTATATTGTATGAAATCAACAAGGTCAACATGCAAGGGGGGGGGGAATCCCCAAAGGAGAACATGATAGAGATTTCTGTGGCTTAGGAGAATGCTAGGTGACCAGATCTCCGGTTTTTCAGGACCACTGAGCTGTGACTGTGGATAACCATACCCAAGTTTCCTAAAGAGTATAGAATGCCCTTTGCTCAGGCATCCAGCTAGTACACGACCAGACAGCATAAGTTACATAGGCCTCAAGCTAATGCAAAGTCAGAGACCTGCAACCTGCTCTCTAGCATTGTGCCCCCAGTATTCAGTGTAGGGTTCCAGTGTGCCGAGCATCCCTGAGAGACAAGAGCTTTCGTTCCAGCGATCTCTGAGGTCATTATGGGGCAAAGTTTTGATGTTTCCAGTGTTAAATATCATTTTAGGACCAGCAGTCTATATTTCTATAGTCTTTAAGGTTACTTTGAGCAATGTTATACACAGTGTTCTGATAGTAGACAGACTTCACATGTTAAGTTTGGTATCTCTCCTTCAGCAAGTTCATAGATAGACTCTAATATTCTAAGGTTTTGATTACATCTGGTCACTTTGGTAGTTAGTATCCAGCCCCACCCTCGATCCTTGGCACACAGCCATGACAACTTCAGCAATTCATCTGTTAATATCATGTTTCATCAGTCCTTGTAGCTGAATGCCCCATAGACATTCCTTTAAGAAGAGTCACAGAGAATAGGATATCCAAACAGGCTCTGGGATACATCCAAAAGGCCAAGCATAGCAATTCATGGTGTATAGGAAGGAGAACAACAAAATGCCATGGAATAGGCAGACCATTAAGTAAAAGTAGCAGAAAATACTCCAAATGTACAGAAAGCAGACATCCACATTCAAGAGGTATAATGAACTCCCAACAGATATAATCAGAAAAGAAGTACTGAAGTGGCACATTACAGTCAGGATGCCAACGTGCAAAGTAGAGATAAAACCCTGAAAGGAGCAAGAGAAAGGCATCCACTCACATACAGAGGCAGAAATGTCAGAATTACCCACATTTTTGTCAGCAACCTTAATACCTAGGAGAACATGAAACGAAATATTTCAAGTTTTGAAAGTCAACAAGGGTGAGCCAAAAATGCTACACCCACTAAACCTATTTTGTTTTTAAATTTAAATGTTTTATATTAATTGAAGTTTATTCACTTTGTATCCCAGCTATATCTCCCTCCCTCATTCCCTCCCAATCCCACTCTCCCTCCCTCATCTCCTCCCATGCCCCTCTCCAAGTCTACTGATAAGGGAGGTCCTCCTCCCCTTCCATCAGGCCCTAGCCTATCATGTCTCATCGTGACTGGGTGCATTGTCTTCCTCTGAGTCCTGGTAAGGCTGCTTCTCACACAGGGGGAGGTGATTAAAGAGCCAGCCACTGAGTTCATGTCAGAGACAGTCTCTGTTCCCCTTACTAGGACACCACATGGATACTGAGCTGCCATGGGTTACATCTGTGAAGGAGTTCTAGGTGATCTCCATGCATAGTCCTTGATTGGAGTATCAGTCTCAGAAAAGATTCCTGTGCCCAGTTCTTGGTTCTGTTACTCTCCTTGTGGAGCTCCTGTTCCCTCCAGATCTTTCTATCTCCCCCTTCTTTCCTACGATTCCCTATACTCTGCCCAAAGTTTGGTATGGGCCTCAGCATCTGCTTTGATACACTGCTGGGTAGAGTCTTTCAGAGGCCCTCTGTGGTAGGCTCCTGTCCTGTTCCTTGTTTTCTCTCTCTTCCAATGTCAATCCTATTTGCCTTTCTGAGTGAGGATTGATCAACCTCCTACTTGCTTAGCTTTTTTAGGTATACAGATTTTAGTATTATTATCCTATATTATATGTCTAATATCTACTTACAAGTAAGCATATATCATGTGTGTCTTTCTGCTTCTGGGATACCTTACTGAGGATGATCTTTTGTAGATCCCACCATTTGCCTGCAAATTTCATGATTTCCGTGTTTTTAATTGTTCAGTAGTATTCCATTGTGTAAATGTACCACAATTTCTGTATCTATTCCTCAGTTGGGGGGCATCTGGGTTGTTTCCAGGTTCTGGCTATTAATAATAAAGCTGCTACAACATGGTTGAGCAAATGTCCTTGTTGTGTACTTGAGCATATTTTGGATAAATACCCAGGAGTGGTATAGCTGGATCTTGAGGTAGCACGATTCCTAATTGTCTGAAAAAGCACCAGATTGATTTTCAAAGTGGTAGTATAAGTTTACATTCCCATCATCAATGGAGGAGGGTTCCCCTTTCTCCACATCCTGTCCAGAATGTGTTGTCACTTGAGTTTTTGGTCGTAGCCATTCTGATAGGCTTAAGGTGAAATTTTAGGGTGGTTTTGATTTGCACCTCTCTGATGATTAAGAATGTAGTGCATATCTTTAAGTGCTTCTCTGCCATTCGACATTGCTCTGTTGAGAATTCTCTGTTTAGCTCTGTATCCCATTTTTAATTGGATTACTTGATCTGTTGTTTTTTAACTTCTTGAGTTCTTTATGTATTCTGGATATTAGCCTTCTGTCAGATATAGGGTTGGTGAAGATCCTTTCTCAGTCTGTAGGCTGCCATTTTGTTCTGACAATAGTGTCCTTTTCTTTACAGAAGCTTTTCAGTTTCATGAGATCCCATTTATCGATTGATGATCTTAGAGTGTGTGCTGTTGGGTTCTGTTCAGGAAGTTATCTCCTGTGCCTATGAATTCAAGGCTCTTCCCTACTTTTTCTTCTAACAGATTTAGTGTGTCTGGTTTTATGTTGAGGTCTTTGATCTATATGGACTTTAGTTTTGTGCAGGGTGATAATATGGATCTATTTGCATTTTTATCCAGTTAGACCAGCACCATTTGTTTTTTTTTCCATTGTATGTTTTTGTCTTCTGTCAAAAATCAAGTATCCATAGGTGTGTGGGTTTATTTGTGGGTCTTCTATTCTATTCCATTGATCCCCCAGTCTGTTTCTGTGCCAGTACCATGCAGTTTATATTACTGTTGCTCTGTGGTACAACTGGAACTCAGAGATGGAGAAACCTCCAGAAGCTCTTTTATTGACGTTTGAACTTCTAATGAATGCATAGAGCTAAAAGATATTTAAAGTGTGAGGTAACCTAGAAAGACACACATGGCATATACTCACTCATAAGTGGTTATTAGTCATATAATACAGGATAAACATATGAAAATCCATACTCCTAAAGAAGCTAAACAACAAGGAAGACCCTAGGGAAGATGCTCAATCTTCATTCAGGATGGTAAATGAGATAGACATCAAAGTAGGAGAAGACAGGGAACAGGACAGGAGCCTACCACAGAGGTCCTCTGAAATACTCTACTAATTGAGGCATCAAAACAGAGGCTGAGACTCATAGCCAACTTTGGGCAGAATACATGGCATTTTATGAAAGAATGGGGAGTTAGTAAGACCTAGAGGGGCAGGAGACCAGCAGAACAAAAAAAAACTGAGCCCTGGGGGCCTTGCAGAGTCTGTTACTCCAACCAAGGACCATGCAAGTGATACAAAAGCAGGCAATAGAGTCTATGTTAGAAACATCCCTCACCCACATTCACCAGGTGCAACACCAAGATGCCCATTAGCCAGCCACATATGTGCAGGGGGCCTAGGTCTAGACCAAGTACGCTCCTTAGTTGATATCTCAGTCTCTGTTAGTCTTCTTGTGAGGTTCCTATCCCCCTCCCAGGTCCTTGCATCTTCCCCCAACACTTCCACAGGACTCCCACAACCCCAGAGCTCTGCCTCATGTTTGGCTGCAAGTCCCAACATCTGTCTCTATCGACTGCTGACTTGAGCCTCCCAAAAGACAGTCAAGTTAGGGTCCTGAATGCAAGCATAGCAGAACATCATTAATAGTATCAGAAGCTGGCTTTCTAGCGTGGGTGGGTCTCAGTTTGGGCCAATTATTTGGACATTCCCTCAATCTTAGTTCCTTCTTAATCCCTGGAGTTCATGTTGTCAAGGTAATGTTTGGATCACAGGCTTTGTTTCCTCTCCTTCCACTAGTCCTGACTGGCCAGGAGGTGGTCACAGTCACTTCAGTCTTCATGCCCCTCTCTTTCCTCCCACCCTTTTAGGAGTATCAGCTAGAGTCACAATCATATCTCCCCTGTCATAGGGCTCCAGCTTAACAAAGAGATGTCCCCTGCCCCCTCAGTCAAGGAACAGCCTTGAACTCAGTGGCGCAGGAGACAACTTCCTGAACAGAACACCAACAACACAGGCTCTAAGAGCAACAATCAATAAATGGGATCTCATGAAACTGAAAAGCTTCTGTAAAGAAAAGGACACTATCGTCAGAACAAAATGACAGCCTACAGACTGAGAAAGGATCTATCTAACAGAGGACTGATATCCAAAATATATAAAGAACTCAAGAAGTTAACACCAACAAACCTAGTAATCCAATTAAAAAATGGGGTACAGAGCTAAACAGAGAATTCTCAATAGAGGAATGTTGAATGGCAGAGAAAAACTTAAATCATCAACATCCTTAGCTATCAGGGAGATGCAACCTGAGATTCCACCTTACACCCATCAGAATTGCTAAGATCAAAAACTTGAAGGATGACACATACTGGAGAGGTTGTGGAGAAAGGGCTGGTGGGAATGTAAATGTGTACAACCACTTTGGAAAACAATCTGGCACTTTTTCAGAAAATTAGGAAAAGTGCTACCTCAAGATCCAACAACACTACTCCTGGGCATATATCCAAAAGATGCTCAAACATACAACAAGGACATTTGCTCAGCTATGTTCATAGCAGTGTTATAATAGTTAGGATCTAGAAACAACCTAGATGTCCCTCAACTGAAGAATGGTGACAGATATTGTGGTACATTTACACAACAGAATACCACTCAGCAACTAAAAGAAGGAAATAATGATATTTGCAGGCAAATGGATGGAATTAGACAAGATCATTCTGAGTGAAGTGATCCAGAAGCAGAAAGACACACATGGTATATACTGACTTATAAATGGATATTAGCCATATAATATAAACATACAAAAATCTATAGTCCTAAAGAAGGTAAACAACAAGGAGGAGCCTAGGGAAGAGGCTTAATCTTCATTCAGAAGGGCAAACAGGATAGACATCAGAAGTAGGAGAAGACAGGGAACATGATAGGAGCCTTCCACAGGAGGCCTCTAAAAGACTCTACCAATCAGGGTATCAAAGCAGAGACTGAGACTTATAGCCAAACTTTGGGCAGTGTTTAGGGAATTTTATGGAAGAAGGGAGAGACAGAAAGACCTGGAGGGAACATGAGCTCCACAAGGAGACTAACAGGCAAAATATATGGGCCTAAGGGGACCTGCAGCCACTGATACTGCAACCAAGAACCATGCATGGAGAGGACCTAGATCCCCTGCTTAAATGTAGCCCATAGGCATCTCAGTCTCCAAGTAGGTTCCCTAGTAAGGGGAGCAGGGGCTGTCTCTGACATGGACTCAATGGCTGGATCTTTGATCACCTTCCCCTGGTGAGGTAGGGGAGTTAAGCCACAGAGAAAGAGGATCCAGACAATCCTGAAGAGACTTGCTAGGCTAAGGTCAAATAGAAGGGGAGGAGGACCTCCCCTATTAGTGGAGTAGGGGAAGGCCATAGGAGGCAGGAGATTGGGGCCAGGAGGAGGTGAGGGAGGGGGCCATATCTGGGATACAATGTGAATAAATTGTAATAAATAATAATAATAAAGAAAAAATTAAAAAATTGAAAGAGGGTATTATACACTGTCATGAAGTAACAAGTGTGGCAACTGACAGGAAGAAATGGCTATTGGAGTAGGGAATAAAGTGTCAAAAAGGCAGATTAACAAAAGGAAAATATTTTTGAAATTGTAAAAATAGAACCCATTATTTGTATGTACCTGCAGGTGAGTGTGCGTGTGCACATACACACACACACAAACACACAAATACATGTGTGCATACAAAGATGTGAGGGCTGAGTAGAAAAGAGCTGGGAAGAAGGAATTTAACAGGAATGGGACATGAATAAGAATGATAGAGGATCAATACAGTGTAACTTTCCTAAAAACAAAAATGAATGTTATAAAAACATAATTAAAAATTTAAAGAAGTCATATTTCTCATTGCACTTACATTTTGTGTGATTCCAAATATTTCTATAAGATGCACATTAATATTGTACAGCTGTTTCATAGCTGGAATAAATGTATCTTGCAAAATGCAAACTTCAAATAACTTTGGCCATACTTGTCATCACTACAATTGGTTCCTGTTGACAACTATGCAGGTGTTTATATCAAATCACGTACCTGATCACGGTGGGGAGAAGCTCATTTGAATGTAGATTACTACTTGTCAAACTTACAGTTGAAGTTGCTCCTGCCAGTGTTATCAAAATCAAAATCAGGGTCTGCATTTCTGTGGGGAGGAAGATCAGGGACAGTAGTCACACGGAGGTGATTGAATTTACTTTCCATTTCCTAAGTGGGAAATATAGAGTGGAGAAACTGCACAGAGTTAAAAGTCCTTCACCAATAATTTAAGGAAGGTGACCTATCAGCATGTACTGGTTTATAAAGAATCAACACTTCAGATCTATTGCACTCACACACCTAGCATCTCTTTTTTAAATTAAAGTTTTATTTTTTTATATTAATTATAACTTTATATCCCAGTTGTAGCCTCCTTCCTCCTTCCCTCCCATTCCTACCTTCCTTCCCTCATCTCCTCCCATGCCCCTCTCCAAGTCCACAAATAGGGGATGTCCTCTTCCCCTTCCATCTGACCCTAGCTTATCAGTTCTCATCAGAACTAGCAGCATTGTCCTCCTGTGTGGTCTGGCAAGGCTGCTCCCCCTCAGGGGGAGGTGGTCAAAGAACTAACCACTGAATTCATGTCAGAGAAAGTCCCTGTTCCCCTCACTAGGATACCCACTTGGATACTGAGCTCCCAAGGGCTACATCTGAGAAGGGGTTCTAGGTTATATCTATGTATAGTCCTTGGTTGGAGTATCAGTCTCAGAAAAGACACCTGTGCTCAGATATTTTGGTTCTGTTGATGTCCTTGTGGAGCTTCTGTCCTTTCCAGGTCTTACTATCTCTGCCTTCTTTCCTAAGATTCCCTGCACTCTGCCAAAGTTTGTTTATGACTTTCAGTATCTGCTTTGATACACTGCTGGGTAGAGTCTTTCAGAGGCCCACTGTGGTAGGCTCCTGTCCTGTTTCCTGTTTTCTTCTTCTTCCAATGTCCATCCTATTTGCCTTTCTGAAAGGGGATTAATCATCTTACCCAGGGGCCTCTTTCTAGCTCAGCTTCTTTAGGTGTACATATTTTTGTAGGTTTATCCTATATTGTATGTCTAATATCCACTTATAAGTGAGCATATTGCATGTGTATCTTTCTGCTTCTGGGATACCTCACTCAGGATTATCTTTTCTAGTTCCCACCATTTGCCTGCAAATTTCATGTTTTCCTTGTTTTTAATTGCTGACTAGTATTCCATTGTGTAAATGTACCACAATTTCTGTATCCATTCTTCAGCTGAGGGATATCTGGGTTGTTTCCAGGTTCTGGCTATTAAGAATAAATACGAAAATGGTTGAACAAATGTTCTTATTGTGTACTTGAGCATATTTTGGGTATATGCTTAAGAGTGGTTTAGTTGGATCTTGAGGAAGTGCTATTCCTAAATGTCTGAGAAAGCACCAGATTAATTTCCAAAGTGGTTGTACAAGGTTACATTCCAACCAGCGATGGAGGAGGTTTCTCCTTTCTCCAAATTCTCTCCAGCATGTCACTTGAGTTTTTGATCTTAGCCATTCTGATGGGTGTAAGGTGAAATCTCAGGATCATTTTGATTTGCATCTCCCTGATGACTAAGGGCATTGAGCATTTCTTTAAGGGTTTCTCTGACATTTGATATTCTTCTATTAAGAATTCTCTGTTTAGCTCTACCCCATTTTAAAATTGCATTACTTGATCTATTGCTTTTTAACTTCTCTAGTTTTTTTTTTTTAATATATTTTGGATATTAGCCTTGTGTCAGATATACTGTCATGGGGGAAATTACTGAGGACTGTGTACTCATCTGAATATTTGGCAGGAATGTGACATGGACAAGAAAAATGCTGGGTGACAATGACCAGAGTATATTGTGTTCATCTGTATGAAGTTGTCAAAAACAAAAGCTAATGGTATGAAAACATAATACGCTATAAAATATAGGAGTTGTATTTCTCTTGGTACTTGTGTTTTTGGTGACTCCAAATACTCACATGAGATGTTTACAAATGTTCTATGTGTAATATGACAGAAGAGTGTCATGGAAAGACAGATGTGGTCAAGCTGAGGATTGGCTTTATTTGCTATAGTGTCTCAAGACTAAAGAAAAAAAAGACTTTTAGGACTTCATTGCCCTTTTCATAGAGCCATTTTCTGCTCAGTGAAGGAAGTCTCACGAGTGCTTCAAACACTTGGAAGGTGCTTTAAGAAAAGGCAGAAAAATACTCATTGCTGCTGACATTCAAGAGTTGTGGAGATTTTAAAACATGTACCACAGTCCTGGGGTTTAGAAAAGCTTGGGGGACTGTCCTGGAACTGTTTTCTATGTACACGTCTACTTTACTCCACAAGGTTAAGTCTGGTGGTCCTGATGCCTAGGCCACAACTACTTCCTTTTGCTTAGTTTGTACTTCAACAGAAGTTATCCTTATTGTGTTTATACAACTCTCCAGACTAAGGTTGTACTTGTAGTCACAGCTATATTCATACAATTTGGGAAATACCTTATCACCAAAATTTAAGCAACAAGAGTCAGTAGAACAGAGAAAGTGACAGTATGTTTTGGTCATTTTGGATCAGAATTATAACAGTTAAAACCTACATTATTGCTATGAAAATATTATTGAGCGGCAACAAGGGAGGAGTGGGTGCTCCAGAGGGCTTGGAGAGAGGACAAGGAAGGGAGGAATGATGTAATTACATTCTAATTAAAATATAACTGAACAATGAGTGAATGATTCATTACTTACCTACAGAAACTTGAGGATAAATGCTATAATGTTCCAGACACTTCTCAAATACACTAGGCTTTCACATATTTAAACCAAACTCACTGACTTTAGGCTCTTCTCTCAGCATGTGAGTGAAAGAATGTTCCCTCAATGACTGGTTACAGAAAATTCTCTGGATATATTTTCTCTCATAAGTAGAACCTGACAAATACTGAGGAAAGGGAGTGTTATTCCCCCCTCACTCTAAGCTCTTTCCTTACCTTGAGGCACAAACACTGTGCCCAGAATGAAGATTCCAAACAGGAAATAAAGAAATAATTGACCTATTCTTCGGCCAATGTGATTCAGTAAAAATAGTCCAACAACACTGGCTGGGATTGACATTGCACCATTGAGACATGTGGTTAGGAAGATATTACTTCTTAGATGTTGGAGGTGGATGTTGAAGCCCCAAATAGGTATCATTAATACAAATCTGTAAGAAACAAAGAGAGTCACATCATGTTACTTAAAATTCATGTCTAAAAGACGGATATGGTTATCCAAAAAGACAGTTTTAGATGTTAAACTATAAAAGCATGTCTGTATTTTGGAATATTTATATCAGTGAATTTAATAATCACCATGAAATTATCATTATATCCTGACACACATATTATTACTGTTGGATTTTTAAGAAGAGGCAGAGGATTTGTGGAATTCTTGATAAACCTAATGAGCTGGTTCTCTCTCTCTCTCTCTCTCTCTTTCTTTCTTTCTTTCTTTCTTTCTTTCTTTCTTTCTTTCTTTCTTTCTTTCTTTCTTTCTTTCTTTCTTTCCACTAACAATCTTAATGAAGTTTATAATGCTGTTTTAAAATTTAAAAATAGTTTATCAGTTATTTGATATTTATATACAGTGTATTTTGATGACATTCTTTCCCAATTCACCCTCTTTATTCCTTCCAGGTCCACACATATCTTTACCAACCCAAACTCCATGGCCCAATTTTATTTTTCTTATAACATATTTTGATTGTGGTTCCTAGTAAAATAAGGAAAGATAAAACAAAACCAAACTAGAATAGGAAAACAAACAAACAAACTCCTGAACAAACTAAAGAAAAAGAGTCAATGAGGAAACCATAAGAAACACATGTAGAGGCAATAACACACATGTTCACAAACACAGGAATTCCATAAAAACACAAAACCAGAAGTCAAAATACATATGAAAGGACCTGAAGATTAAAAAAAAGTTCTGGAACAACACTGTAAGACAAAGAACCTCCAAAGATGCTATTGAGTTCATTTTGCGTTGGCCATCTAGTGTTGGAAAAGGGTCCGACCCTTATAGGTGTTTTTTTCCTTAGTGAGACTCCCTTGAAAAAGTAATTTTTCATTGACAAGGAGACTGGGGCCTCCTGTAGCCCTAAATGGGCTTTGTCCAGGTAAGGGTTATTTTATAACTTTGCATTTGTATCTCTTCATATGTATATATTATCTTCATTGAAATGGAAACAGACAAATACAGAAACCTTGTGAAGCTTACCTTGAAAGGGACAGGAGAAACAAATGCCTTCTCAAGTTGGATGTGCGGAACAAGTCACGCAGAGAAGGTTTGTTTTGTGCTGCCTCTAATTCTTTCTTCATGGTGGACCTCACAACCTTTATCAATAGAATAGAAAAAACAGTTTAATTCTCACAAAATGATAAGCATTTTGGTGCATAGTGGGGACTCACAGAATAACCAGATCATTAATTATTAGTCCTGGAACCTATGTTATTTCTAGAGAGGATATTTTAAACAGTAGATGTCTACAGAAAATGGACTGCAAGTAAATAGTAACTACAATTCTTGTCCAAATCTCTAGTCATACTAGAATGAATTTAAATGATATGGCAACTTAGTATGTTTGTCTATGTGAGTTCATGTGTATGTGCAAGCCTCTGTGTGTGTGTATGTGTGTTTGTGTGTGTTCATTTGTTTTGGTCTCACCCTTTTTTAATCAGCTTCCTATGATTATAAAATGTTTCCAGTGGTGGAAAAATAGACTAAAAAAAGTGAATTTATTCCAAGGTCTATATATGTGTGTCTTGTTATTTGAATGAACACATTGCATATTGTTGAGATGTTGATTTCTTTTGGTTGCCGATCTATTTTGGAGGCTAAAGTGCTCTTGGTAGGTAAAGCTTACCTTTGTTTAATAGTTCATGGTGTTGGATATTTGAAAATGATTGCTAGCCTTTGATTATGGATATGCTTCTCAGTCCACCATGATTTGCCAAGTCTCTACCACAAACCCCTCTGTCAGTATTGCCAGGTCTGATCACTATGCTTAACTGAATGTTGAGAATCCATGAGCCAAAGTTATTTTTCTTCCATTTTGTTTTTTTCTGTCATAAATCTTTGTCACAGCAATGCAAAAGTAGCCTAAAGAATTAGTGCCATAATTCTTGTTGTTGTTCTGATAAAGCTAACCACATTATTGGAGACCATGTATTATGGTTTGGTAGTAGAATTAGGGGGAGTTTTCAGAATCAGTATAGAGAGAATAGAATCGTCTTTGTGGAAGTTCAGAAATACTGATACAAATTTGAACAATGAAGGTCTTCTCCATGAGAGTTCAGATGAAAAAGAGCACTTCATTGGGAATTGGAAAGGAGAATATTCATTCATTTTTCCTTTTGGAGAAACAACAACAAATTCTGGCAGCAATCTGATCATATTCTGAAATTTTGAGTGAGGCTAAAGTCAAAGATGTGTGTGTGTGTGTGTGTGTGTGTGTGTGTGTGTGTGTGTGTGATTTCCAAGATGGAGGCAGCTAGTACATACTGTATTTGAGAGGCAGAAGGTCAGAAACTGCGGTTATGGTGAATAACCTAGCAACGGTTTCCAAAACACTGACATAGGTGCTTCACACACACAGGGGAGGAGACATAACCGGTGCCACAAATGGCTCCATGACATAGTTTGAATGCTCAGTGCTTTCTTCTTAATGAAGTCCCGGTTTCGGGTCTCAAGCGCCTGCACAGCACTTTCTGCTTACTTGAGTCCAGGTCACAGATTTACTTCAGCAATCAGGCCTGGGATCACTCCCACTCCCCCGCCAAGTTACCAAAGCCAGCATCCCAAGCCCAATTTACAGGACCCTAGGATCAAGCACAGCCTAGGGCTTATTGTGCCCACACAGTGCTTTCTGCCTACCTGGGGCCATCAGGTCCAGAGGCATTTTGTTCCATAAACCAGACATAGGATCACTCCCACTTCCACAAAGGCAGTGTCTGGACTGGAGGCAGCACCCCAATCCCAATCTACTATTCTTCTGGTCCCCGTGTAGAGACCATATGGACAATATAGGGTCCTAGGTCCAGGATAGCAGAGCCAAGCCAAATCTGCCAGGAGCTCAGAGCCTGCATGGGCCAGCAAGTGGCTGTACAGCTGAATCTGATCCATATCACCAGCACCCATTTACCAGTTTGTTGCAGCCTCTGACCCCTTAACACCAAGGACTGCTCCTGATCTGCCTGATCTGTCTGATCCACCTGGGGCACAGCCAGCAGAGAGGTTCTCCAGCCAGTGATCCTCCATCTTGTGGAGGCCTGAGTTGGGCCAAACCACATTCAGTTTACAGCCTACTCCATGCTGACTCTTGATCTACCTGACCCACCTGGGACAAGGTCAACAAAAAGAAGCTGTACTCTGGCTCACACCCACATCATCTGTCTTTCACCCTGAGGAGGCCAATGTGGGACCCCAAGCAACATTCAATTTAGAGCCTGCTCTATGTACTCCAGAACTCTCTGACCATCAGAGACCACCAGACCTGCTAAAACCAGAGACAAGATGGCTAGAGGTCAGCATATGAACACAAAAACAAATCACAGGATCATTTCACATCACCCAAACCCAGCAGTCCTACCACAATAAGCCCTGGAGATAATATCACACATGAAGCACAAGAGAAAGATTTTAAATCTGAGGTTATGAAAATGATAGAGACGTTAAAGGAAGAAAATAAATCCCTCAAAGTAGCATAGGAAAATACAATTAATCAAGTGAAAGAAGTGAATATATCCCTTAAAGAAGTTAAAGAAATACAGGAAACTATAATCAAACAGAAGAAGGAAAAGAATAAAACTCTTCATGACCTAAAATTGGATCCATAAGCAATAGAGAAGACATAACCTGAGGCAATCCTGGAGATAGAAAACATAGGGAAGAGGACAAAAACTATAGACACAAGCATCACCAACAGAATACAAGAGATGAAAAAGAGAATCTCAGTGGTAGAAGATACATTTGGAGAAATCAATTCATCAGTCAAAGAAAATGTTAAATCTAAAAACCTCTTGACACAGAACATCCAACAAGTCTGGAACACTATGAAAAGACCAAACCTAAGAATAATAGGAATAGAAGAAGACTCCCAGCTCCAAGATCTAGAAAATATTTTCAACAAAACCATAGACGAAAACATTCTCAACTGAAAGAAAGAGATGCCTACAAACATACAAGAAACTTACAGAACACCAAATAGATTAGACCATAAAAGAAAATCAGGGACCAGGACAGGACTCTACCCTGGGTATCAAAGCAGATGCTGAAACTTATAGCCAAATTTTGGGCAGAATGCAGGGAATCTTATGTTTTCCTCTTCTTCCAATGTTCATACCTTATACCCATCAGAATGATTAAGATAAAAAACTCAAGTCACAATATATGGTGGAGAGTATGTGGAGAAAGGGGAGAACCCTCCTCCCTTACTGGTGGGGATGTAAACTTGTACTACCATGTTGAAAATCAATGTGGCACTTTCTTAGACAATTAGGAATAGCGCTTCCTCAAGATCCAGCTAAACCACTCCTAGGCATATATCCAAAATATGCTCAAATACACTACACGGACGTTTGCTCAACCATGTTTGTAGCAGCTTTATTTGTAATAGCCAGAAACTGGAAACAACCCAGAAGTCCCTCAGTTGAGGAATGGATATAGAAAGTGTGGTACATTTACACAGTGGACTACAACTCAGCAATTAAAAACAAGGAAATTATGAAACTTGCAGCAAATGGTGGGAACTAGAAAAGATCATCCTGAGTGAAAGCAGAAAGGCACACACGGTATATACTCACTTATAAGTGTCTACTACATGTATGATATAGGATAAACATTCTAAAATCTGTACTCCTAAAGAAGCAAAGCAAGAAGGAAGACTCTGGGTAAGATGATCAATCCTCACTCAGAGGGATGATTTTCTTGATAGATTTCACCTACCAAAGTTAAGTCATGAATAGGTAAACAGTTTAAACAGTCCAGTAGAACCCAAGGAAATAGAAGAAGTCATCAAATGTCTCCCAAATAAACAAACAATCAAACAACAACAACAAAAACCACCTAGAACCAGGTGGCTTTAGCACAGAATTTTACCAGATGTTCAAAGAAGAACTAATACTGTAATGCCAGGTTCACTGGACTCTCAGAGACCACCAGGAGATGACTCGATGCAAGAGCAAGAGAACTTTATTACGAGAGTGATCGAAATTGGGACCCAAGTCTCACTGATGCAGCAGTAGAGAGGTGGGACCCTGAGCCCTGAGTGAGCAGGGTTTTTATTATTTATTTATTTAATAAATTTATTAATTTTTATATCAATCACAGGTTAGGTACTTTGAATCCCAGGCATAGCCCCCTCCTTCATTCCCTCCTCCCCGCCCCCTCCAGGTCCACCAACGGGGAGGACCTCCTCCCCTTCCATCCAACTCCAGCTCATCCTGTCTCCTCAGGGCTGGCTGTAATGTCCTCCCCTGGGATCTAGCCAGTCTGTCACTCCCCAGCTTGTATGGGGGAGGGTCAAAGAGTCAGCCATCAAGTTCATGACTGAAACAGTCCTGTTTCCCTCACTAGGGTCTTCACTCCGACACCGAGCTATCATGGGCCCCATCTGAGCAGGGGTTCCAGGCCACATCCACATATGGTCCTTGATTGTAGAAACCGTCTCATACAAGACCCCTGTGCCCTGCTCAGTTTGGTCTTTGTGGAGCTCTTGTTCTCCCCAAGTCTCACCAAACTCCCCCATTTCTATCATTACTTCTCACCCTCTGCCAAAGGCTTGATGGCGAGTCTTAATATCTGCTCTGATACATCGCTACATTGACCCCTCCCCCCGAGGTCCTCTTTGGCATGCTCCTGTCCTGTTGCTTGTTTTCTCCCCCACTCAATGTCCATCCCATTTGTTCATCCAAA
>CM053762.1:25046578-25066463 GCA_028658305.1 Pachyuromys duprasi
CACAAAGCAAGCCTCAGCAGATACAAGAAGATTGAAATAATCCCTTGTATCCTATCTGACCATCATGGTCTAAAACTGGATCTCAACAACAACAGACACATCAAAAAGCCTGCACATACATGGAAACTGAACAACTTGTTACTCAATGACAGCTTGGTTAGGGAAGAAATAAAAAAGAAATTAAAGACTTCCTAGAATTCAATGAAAATGAAAGCACAACATACCCAAACTTAGGGGACACAATGAAGGCAGTGCTAAGGGCAAAATTCATTGCACTTAATGCCTTCAAGAAGAAATTTAAAACTTCTCATACAAGCAACTTAATGGCCCAACTGAAAGCCCTAGAAAAAAAAGAAGCAGATACACCCAAGATAAGCAGATGGCTGGAAATAATGAAACTCAGGGCTAAATCAATCAATTAGAAACAAATAAAACAATTCAAAGAATCAATGAAACCAAGAGCTGGTTCTTTGAGAAAATCAACAAGATAGACAAGCCCCTAGCCAAACTAACAAAAAGGCAGAGAGAAACTATCCAAATCAGCAAAATCAGAAATGAAAAGGGGGACATAACTATATACACTGAGGAAATCCAAACAATCGTTAGGTCTTACTATAAAAACCTATATGCCACAAAATTTGAAAATCCAAATGAAATGGACAATTTTCTTGATAGATTCCACTTACAAAAATTAAATCAAGATCAGGTAGAAAGATTGAATAGTCCTGTATCCTCCAAGGAAATAGAAGCAGTCATCAAAAATCTCTCTTCCAAAGAAAATCCCAGGGCCAGATGTTTTCTGGAGAAGAGGTAACTACATTTCTTTTCAAACTATTCCACAAAATAGAAACAGTAGGAACATTACCAAACTCATTCTATGAAGCCAGTCACCTTGATATGTAAACCACACAAAGATCCAACAAAAAGAGAACTATAGACCTATCTCTCTTATAAACATTGATGCAAAAATACTCAATAAAATACTTGGGAACCGAATTTAAGAGCACATAAAAGATATCATCTGTCATGACCAATAAGGCTTTATCCCAGGAATACAAGGTTGGCTCAATATGCAGAAATCCATCAATGTAATCCACCATATAAACAAATTGAAGGAGAAAACCCATATAATCATCTCCTTAGATGCTGAAAAATATTTGACAAAATACAACACCAATTCTTGCTTAAAGTCTTGGAGAGATCAGGGATACAAGACATATACCTAAACATAGTAATGGCAATATACAGCAAGTCTATAGCTAACATCAAACTCAATGGAGAGAAGCTTAAATAAAGCCCATTGAAATCAGGGACAAGGCAAGGCTGCCCATTGTCTCCATATCTCTTCAACATAGTTAGTACTTGAAGTTCTAACTAGAGCAATAAGACAACTAAAGGAGATCAAGGGAATACACATTGGTAAAGGAAGAAGTCAAAGTATCACTATTTGCAGATGATATGAAAGTATACATGAGTGACTCCAAAAATTCAACCAGAGAACTCCTTCAGCTGAAAAATACCTTCAGCAAAGTGGCTGGATACAAAATTAACTCCCAAAAAATCAGAAGCCCTCCTGTACACCAAAGTCAAAAGGGTTGAGAAAGAAGTTTGGGAAACAACGCCCTTCAGAATAGCCACTAATAACATCAAGTACCTTGGGGTGACTCTAACCAAGCAAATGAAAGATCTGTTTGTGAAAAACTTCAAGTCTCAAGATGATCTTTTCTAGTTGCATCCATTTGCCTGCAAATTTCATGATTTCTTTGTTGTTGATAGCGGAGTAATATTCCTTTGTGTAAGTATAATATACTTTCTTTATCCATTCTTTGGTTGGGTAGCATCTAGGTTGTTTCCAATTTCTGCCTCTTATGAATACAGCTCCATGAATATAGTTGAGAAAGTGTTCTTGTGGTATGGTAGAGCTTCTTTTGGCCTATGCCTAGGAGTGGTATACCAGGGTCTTGGGATAGAGCTATTCCCAACTTTCTGATAAACTTCCTGATAGATTTCCAAATGCTTGTAACGTTTGCCCTCCCACTGATCCTTGAGGAGTGTTCCTTTTGGTCCACATCCTTGCCAGTATGTGCTTTATCTTGAGTTTTTATTTTTATATTTGTGATGGGAGTAAGAAGGAATCTTAGTGTTGTTTTGATTTGTATTTCTCTGATGACTAAGGACACTGAACATTTCTTATTTTTAAAATGTAATTTATTTATTTTTATATCATCACAGGTTAGGTACTTTGCATCCCAGGCGTAGCCCCCTCCCTCATTCCCCCCCACTCTCCCCATCCCTCCCTCTTCTCCTCCCTGCCCCCTCCAAGTCCACCGACAGGGGAGGATCTCCTCCTCTTCCATCTGACCCCAGTTCATCTTGTCTCCTCAGGGCTGGCTGCAATGTCCTCCCCTGGGATCTAGCCAGGCTGTTACTCCCTGGTGTGTATGGGGGAGGGTCAAGGAGCCAGCCATCGAGTTCATGACAGAAACAGTCCCTGTTCCCCTTACTAGGGTCTTCAGTTGGACACCAAGCTACCATGGGCCACATCTGAGTGGGGGTTCTAGGCCATATCCATACATGGTCCTTGGTTGGAGAAACTGTCTTGTAAAAGACCCCTGTGCCTTGCTCAATTTGGTCTTTGTGGAGCTCTTGTTCTCCCCAAGTCTTACTAACTTCCCCTATTTTTATTATTATTCCCGCCCTCTGCCAAAGTCTTGGTTGTGAGTCTTAATATCTGCTTTGATACATTGCTATATTGATTCTTTCAGAGGCCCTCTTTTGTATATTCCTGCCCTGTTTCTTGTTCTTTAAGTGCTTCTCAGTCATTAGAGATTACTCTGGTAAGAATTCTTTTTTTTAGTTCTGAACTTCATTTTTTAAATTGGGCTATTTTGGTTTGTTGATGTCTACTTTCCTGAGTTCTTTATATATTTTGGATATTAGCCCTATGATGTAAGGTTGGTAAAGATATTGTGCCATTCTGTAGGTTGCCATTTTATCCTTCTGAAAGTGTGCTTTGCCTTACAGAGACTTTTCAGTTTCATGAAGTCCCATTTATTAATATTTATCTTAATACCTTAGTTGTTGGTATTCTGTTCAGGAAGTTTTTTTACTGTACCAATGTGTTTGAGGCTATTCCCCACTTTTTCATCTGTCAGATTTAGTGTATCCTGTTCTATGTTGAGGTCCTTGATTCACTTGGACTTGATTTTTGTGCAGAGTAATAGATATGGATCTATTTGAATCCTTGTACATTCGGACATCCAGTTAGACCAGCAACATTTGTTGAAGATGCTTTCTTTTTTCTATTACATAATTTTGAGTTCTTTGTAAAAAAATCAAATGTCCACATGTGTGGATTTACATCTGGGTCTTTGATTCAATTACATTGATCAACGTGTATGTTTTTATGACAATACTATATGGTTTATATTACTGTTCCATTATAGAACACATTGAAATCAGGGATAGTGATACCAAAAGGACAGTCCTCCATACAACAAGGACACATGCTTAACGATGTTTATAGCAGCTTTGTTCACAATAGCCAGAATCTGGAAACAACCTAGATGTCCCTCAACCAAAGAATGGATAAAGAAACCGTGGCATGTTTACACAATGGAATACTATTCAACTATTAAAAATAAAGAAATCACAAAATTTGCAGGCAAGTGGATGGAACTAGAAAGTATCATCCTGAATGAAGTAACCAAGACACAAGAACACACACACACACACATGCACACACGCATGCACGCACGCATGCACGCACGCATGCACGCACGCATGCACGCACGCACACACACACACACATGCACACGCACACACACACACAAGCACACACACTCACTTTCAAGTGGATTTTAACCATAAAGTACAGGATAAGGATACTATGAGGCACAGACCCAACAAAGATAAATAACAAGGAGGATCCAAGTGGGGATGCATAAATCTCACTCAGAGGGGAGATAGAATAGACCAAGGTTGTGGCTAAATTGAGGGAATAAGGTAGGACAGGTGGCACAGAGTTAAGAGGGTAGAGATTAGACCTGGGACAAGAGAGTGAGGGCAAGAGTATAGAAGGCCTGTATTGAAAAGAGAAACTGAGAATTAGGGTATTTCTGTGACAATCTGGAGATCTAAGTCAGGGCAGGCTATACTGGGAGCCTATGAGGGGGGTTCAAACAGAGACTCCTAGTAGCAGAGGCCATAGAGACTGAAGAGGATACCTCTAACTAGATTAGTCTCCTAGTAGAGGGAAGTGAGCACAAACCCACGTACAAAAACTGATGAAAGATTTTTCATGCCTACAAGATGCACTGGGATAAAGATAGAGCAAATAGAGCAGAGATTGAAGGACTTCCCAACCAATGCATGACCCCACCAAAGATCCACTCTATCTGAGATTGCTAACTCCTGACATCATGAATAATGCTCTGCTAAGCTTGCAGACAGGAGCCTGACAGAGTTATTCTCTGAAAGGCTCTACCTAACAGTGACTCAAAACAGGTGCTGAGACTGACAGCCAAACATTAAGTGATGCATAGGGTTTATTATAAAAAAGTGAAAGAAAAAGGTACCTGGAGGTGACAGGAGCTCCATAAGAAGACCAACAGAGCCAACTAACCAGGGCCCAGAGGGGCTTGCTGATACTGAAGTGTCAATCAAGAACCATGCACATGCTGGACCTAGTTCCCCTACAAAGATGTAGTAGATGGGCAGCTTAGGCTTCAAATGTGTCCTCTAATAAGGGAAGAAGGGACTGCATCAGACAGGAACTCAGTTGCCAGCTTTTTGATCACTTCTCCTTGGTGGGACTGCCTTGCACAAGGTAAGAGGACACGCTCAGTGCTGATACAACATGATGAATTGGGGTGGATGGGAAAAGGAGCTTCCCTTTTCTGAGGAAAAGAAGAGGGGAAAGTGGATGAGGAAGGAGGAGTATGGGACTGGGAGGGGAGAAGGGATGGGTCTACAACAAGGATGTAAAGTGAATAAGAATTTTTAGAATCTCAAACCACGCCCAATGGTTTTGTCTCATGGTTACCTGTGGATGCAGCTATGGAATTCTGAGCTACCTCTGTAGCACCATGTCTACCTGCATGTTCCCATGCTTCCCATCATGATGATAATGCACTCTGAGATATAAGTCAACTTCAGTTGAATGCTTTCCTTTATAAGTGTTGCCTTGGTCATGATGTCTCTTCACATCAATAGAAACCATAAAAAAGACAGAAGTTGGTACTAGAGGTGCAATATTGCTGTGATAGGCCTGACCAAGCTTTTTGTTGCTGGAATGTGGATCTTGGGGCTTTGGAGTATGAAAGAATTAGAATGCTTTATGTATGCTATCTTAATGAACCAACATAGTAGAAGCAAGGAAGACAGAGGTCTCATTGTGATTTGAACTGTGGGAATCCTGCTCTAGACCTATCAGACAAGACTATTAGGACATGTCCTAATGATCATTCTAGTGAAGGATGTGGATATTCTCTACCCTTGTCAAAAAAATCTGCTTGAGGATAAATTGAAAAGCTTTGTATTAACAGTGTTGGCAGAGGAGATTTCTATACTGTGTTCTTTGGTTATTAGTGGCCAGTCTTATGAAGCTCTGTAATGAAAAGCAGCAAACTGATCAAGAAAAAAAAATAAAATATACACTTTGGAAAAGAAAGGGGCAACCCGGCAAGAGTTCAAAGAAAAGTGTGGTCCTAAATAAGATAAAAATTGTGATGACCTTAAGAACAGACACCACTAGATAAGCTTCTAACTTATGAAAGGGAATTAAAGAAAAGCTTAGGGTCAGGTGTCGTAGTAAAGTTTGTTTTTTATCTTAGCACTTGAAAGGCAGAGCCAGAGTCAGGTATGTCTTTGAGTTTGAGGCCAGCCTGGTCTACAGAGCAAGTTCTAGGACAGCCAGGCATAGGCAGTGAAGGAAATCATGGAAAACAGAAATGTGGTGCAAATGTGTTTAAATGAAGGGGCCATATTCCAGCCCCAGAAAGCAGAAAAACTTGTTAGCTTTGATCATGTGGTTCTTGCTTTAGAGTCAAGGACATAAGAAAGGGGTTTTGTAATCTTCCTCCACACTAAGGCAGGCTACTGAGCCCAGGCATATAATACAGGTGTCCCTATATGGTGGTCTAGAGTGGCCATACTGTGAAGCTGTGGGTGTGACACTTGGATTGCCTTAGAGATCTCAAGATGTTGGAGATGCTAGAATTGTAGGGTACCTGCCAAAGAAATCTGCCAACAGAATGAACCAACCAAAGAAAAAGAAGTGGGATGCAGTCAACAAAGCTGAAAGGAGGTGGAGATCAGAGAAGCCCTTTAACATCAGATATGGAGATGCAGAGTTTGGAGTTTGCCATTCTCTGCTTCCTCTCCCTACCCCATTAAATGGTAATATATATGCTGTGCCATTATATGTTGGAAATATGTGATATGCTTTTTCATTTTGATTTTACAGAGATTACGATTAATAGATTGGATGAATCTCAGAAAAGACCTTGAACTTTGGACCTTTAAACAGTGATGAAACTGTGATAGACTATCAGAACTTTTTCAGTTGAATTAAACACATTTTGTATTATGATATGACGGCAAGCCTTTGGGAAACAGAGAGTGGGCATGGCTCATATGGAGTGGCATTATTAGATTTGCCTTTGTGGGAGTAGGAGTTGTTCTGTTGGATGAAGCGTATCAGTGGATTTCAGGTTTCCAAAGCTCAAGCTAGGCCTAGTGTATCTCTCTTGCTGTCGCCTGTGGATCCATATGTAAAAATCTCAGTTATCTCTTTAGCACCATGCCTACCTGCATGTTACCATGCTCTGTCCCATGATGACAATAGACTAAACCTCTGAACTGTAAGCCAGCCTCAATTAAATGCTTTACTTCATAAGGGTTGCCATGGCCATGGCTTCTCTACATAGCAGTAGACACTTATATAAGACACATGACTTGTAGCTGATGAAAATACTGATATATTGAGACAGCTATAAAGAACAGATACTTACCTGTCTGATATGGGGCCACCTAGGAAATTTCCTATCAAAATGCCAATAAAGAATACAAATTTAGCCACTGATCTCAATGCCTGAGATCCACACACCAGGTCCCACTGGAAGAGAAAAACAGCATGGTAATCTGTTAGTGTAATTTGTTCAAATTCTTCAACATGAGCTTCTACTTCCAATGTACCAACCCTCTTCCTCTCCAGCTTTCCTTTTCATCATCATCTGACTTATATCATTCAGTGACAGCTTAAACAAACTAGTTTCCAGGAGTCCTCCTATACTGCTGTAGGTTGTATTAGTGATTTCTAACCTATGTCAAGAAGTTCTCATATGTGCCCATATATGTTTGATATCATAAACTTTTTTTTTACTGGATCTTGTATATCAGTGCACCACCTCCTCAATGACTCTTCTTAGATAGAGCGTGAACACTCTTTTGTTTTATTTATTTACTTGTATACTTGTGGCAATACTAAGGATACCACTTAGAGTCCAAGCATGGGTGGAGTGTACTAGCAATTACACTCTGGTCTATGAAAGAATATAAAATACTGGGAGTTTTTTTTTTTTTTTACTGTGCTCAGTACTGAATCTTGGTCTTTACAAGTGCTACAGATGCAAGAAACATTCTGTTATGGACCTACATTTCTAGGTATCATTGTGGCACGTGTAACCTAGATATTGCAAATTTTAAATCAAAGCTAAATAATGCTGACTTGTCACAATATATGGACATTTTACTTAAACTAAATTGACAGATGATAATTACTCCTTTTAAATATATTTTCTCATTATTTATTCTTAGGAATTTCATATACATATGAAATGCACACACACATATACACTTCACTATAATAATATTCTACCTTCAAAAGCTCTACAACTTCCTCCAAGATGTCTGAACACATACCTCTCCAAATCTCATGTCATTTTCATCTTCTTTTTTCATATTCTACTGTTTGGTTAATGTTGACTATATGTTCACTGGAACATAGGCAACCTGGTACTGGCCATACCTCTAAGATCTTTTGCTGGTTTGTGCAAGTTACCACTGTTCCTTTGAGTTCATCTATAAGGACATTTCCTCCCCTTTCAAATTCTATTTTTGTTATTAAAAATTTTAAACTAAGGTTTAGTCACACAATTTCCCTCTTGTGGTAGTTTGAGTAGGTATGTTCCCCATAGATTTGTGTTTAAATATCTTGCACATAGAAAGTGGCACTATTAAAAAGTGTGACTTTGCTGGAATAGATACGACCTTACTGAAGGAAGTGTGTCACTGTAAGAGGCAAGCTTTGAGGTCTCCTATTCTCAAGCTATGCCCAATTTGGGACACAGTAACTTTCTGGTGTCTGCAGATCAACATGTAGAACTCATAGTAGTACCATGCTAGCCTGCATGCCACCATGTTTCCCACCATGATGATGATGGGCTAAAACTCTGAAACTGTAAGACAACCCCTAGTAAATTTTTTCTTTATAAAAGTTGCCATGGTAATGATGTCTCTTCACAGCAATAAAAGCATCATGAAGACAGAAGTACTGGGGGGTCTAAGGTATTCCTGTCATAGCCTGGACTATGTGTCTGTTTGGAGGAATGTGAATTTTGGTACTATGGATTAAGAAAGTAGAGGAATGTTTTAAGCAGGGCTTACTGGGCTATTCTAGTAGGAACATGGAAGACAGTAGTGCTGATGGTGATTTGAACTGTGGGGGCATAACTCAAGAGGTTTTAGAGGAGAAGACTGTTAGAATATGGCCTATTCTAACAGGATAGGATATTTTTGTTATATTTTGGCTAAGAATGTGACTGTTTTTTGTCCCTGTCCAAAGAGTCTGCATGAGGCTAAAGTGAATAAAGTGAAGAGATTTAGATTAATTTCATTGGGAAAGGAAATCTCAAAACAGCCTAGTATAGACTCTGTTGTATGGTTACTACTGTTACTCTGATGAAAAGTTTTTTTTTTTTTTTAATGAAAAGGTGCAAACTGAGCAAGGAAAAAAAATACAGGTTGTATGGCTCACAGAGCAAAGGGACACCAAGATGTGAAATGGAGATAAATTCTGTGTTTAAGAAGATGAATAGGTTAAAGATGTTAAATGGAATAAAGGGTATTGTGATCTCAGTGTAAGATCCCAGTTAGCTAAGCTTACCTCTTGTGAAAATGAATTAAAGAATACTGTATCTCCAGGTGTGATGGTATACGCTTTTAATCTCAGCTCCCAGGATACAGAGGCATGCTGATCTCTGAATTCAAGGTTAGCCTGATCTAAAGAGAAAGTTCCAGGACAGCCAAGCTTAGACAGGGAAGAAAATCATGGAATACAGAAAGCTGGTGAAGTTGTAATTTGATGAGGACACCTATATCAGCCCCAGCAATCAGTAGAACTTGGCAGTTTCAGCCACTTGGTTCTGGATTAAGGGTCAAGGGTAGAAGAAAGAGGTTATGGAATCTCCATCCTCTACTAAGGAAAGTTACTGTGGCAAGATGTGTGTCAGGGGTGTCCTCATATGGAGGCTCAGATAGGCCATTGTGGAAAGCTATGAAGGTGAAACCTAGATTGCCTTGGAAACCCCACAGGGTTAGAGATGCCAGAGCTATGAGATACCTGCCAAGGAAAGCTGCTAACAGAGACTAGAACCAGCCTGAGAGAAAAGCATGTTGCAGTCAACAAAGCTGAAAGGAGATCTAAAGATCATTTTGGCATCAGACATTGAGATGCAGAGTTTGGAGTTTGTCCAGCTAGGTTTTTGGTCTTCCTTTTGTCCATTATTTTGTTACTGTTCTCCCTTCCCTCATTTGGAATAATAATGTATATCTGGTGCCATTATATATTGTGAGTTTGTAATCTATTTTTTTTCTTTTAATTTTACAGGGAATTACAGTTAAGAGATTGAATGAGTCTCAGAAGAGGCTTTGAATTTTTAAGCGTTGTTGAGACTGTAATAGAGTCTGGGGACTTCTGAAGCAGCCTAAACACATTTTTCATTGTTATGGCTATAAACCTATGGGAGTAGAGAGAATAGAATCTCTTCCATACTGCATGAAAACATCACCTATCAATGAAAAGCTGATGGCCTATTAGCTGAGGCAGGAAATAAGAGGTGGGATTTCCAACAGAGAGAGATGAACTATGGGATAGAGTCAGAGGCAGGAAATTTGTCCTAGACTCTAAAGAAGTAAGACATATGAAATGGAGTACAGGTAACCAGCCACGTGGCACATATAGGATAGAATAAACAGGTAAATAAGTTATGAACTAGTAGGGGAACCAGCCAAAACTTATGGCCTAGGCATTTATTCAAAAACTATTAAGTCTCAGAGTCATTATTTCTGGAACTGGGGCATGGAAAACCCACAGTTAAAAAGTTACAAATGGCTTACCAAATCTAGGGCACGAACTTACACAGAACCAAAGGTTAGGCACTAGATTTAGGGATCAGACCAAAAGTTTCAGAACACAGAACCTGCTGCAATGTCCTATCAACTGAGAAGCTGGAGAATAAGTAGAAATATCTGCCTCAGCACAGAGCTGGTCCCGGTAGGCAGCAATCCTGTACATGAGCAAAAGATGGTTCCTTAAGAATCCCAGTCTTGCAGCAAAATCAGCTTCAGGTCAAGAGCTAGGACACTTCCTGGAGTTGTGGTGCAATTCACAGGTGCAGCTCTCTGCAGGTGGTTGCAGAGAGACTGAGAGCAAAAGGAGTGGCTGAGGTCACCCACATGAATTGCACTGAAGGATTGATGGGGTGGAAAGCCGCTCCTGATTCTGCCAAGCTTGGCTGTAAAGCTCACAGTCCTGAAAAGGTGACCATCCTCCTGAAGTGCTCCTCTGAAAAGCGTGGTGGTTCAGAGAGGTTTGGCACAGGCAGAGGTCAGAAGTGGCAGCCCATGACTAGGGAGCCTCTGCTCAAGTCTAAGATGGCAACAGGAAACATGCCAGCTTAGGAGGCACATTTACTGATCAATAGGCAGGATGCTGTAGCAGAGCTTGGGTGGAGAGCTCCTCTCACCCTGAGGTGGCAAGTCAGTCACAACACGAGGTCTGAGCTGAATACTGACATAGGAAATAGAGAAAAAACAATATTAACACAGAAAAAACTCTGAACAGGTACAAGCTGTTTAGAAATGTGTGCAGATGCTAAAGAAAGAAACGAAACTGGGTATAGACAGTCATAAAAATAATTTAAAAATAATAAAGTCCTTTAAAAGGGAGTTACATAAAATGAAAAAGAATAAGATGCATAAAGATGCAAAATGCAATGGCAGGGCATTTGGTTACCATATAATTTTGTTATGCTTACCAGTATACAAATAATCGTATTTTCAGTAATGATTGTAATTTTATATATCTTCTTTAAGAGACATTAGAAGAAAAGACACTTAGAGAAGAAAAAGACTAAAAAATTAAATGCTAAGTGGAGACCATAGAAGAGAGATTAGAAGATATATATATATATATTTAAATCAGAATAATCTTCAGAGGAAGAAGAGGAAAATGAAATATGGAGGCAAGCCTTAGAGGAGCAACTACAAAAGAGGAAAATGCTAACATATCAGAGATATAAGAGAAAGGAAAGAAATGAAAAATAGACAGAAGCCTTAGAACAAAACTTAGAAACATAAGTAAAATTGAGGAAGAAACTAAGACAGAGATAGAAGAAAGAATGTCAGAACCTACAGCACCACCTTGTAACAAGACTTTGAAAGGGCAGTCTATATCTGTTAAAAGAATTGAAATGATTTTTCAAGCCTTGATTAGGGAATTAGGAAGGAGATGAGGGAAATCCACACTGTTATCAAGAATTCAGGTGGCAACCTACAGAGACACAATATTGGAAAGATTTAAGGAATCAGTAATGGCCTCTGGCTTACATTTACAGTATGTCAAATAGATATTTAATAACTGGGGCACTCAAAATTGTGTAATTCCAAAAGATTGGAGTGATTTGGTAACAGCCATCTTAGAACCTGGCTCCCAGCTACAATGGCTAACATGGTGGAAAGGTAAGGCTTCAATTATTGCAGCAACAAAATAAGACTAGAGGCATTGATATTGTCAGGGATTAATTACTAGGTGAAGGTTCATAATCTGAATGGAGAGTCTAGATTACTCTTGATGATGTTGTTCTAGGACAATAGCCTTAAATGCTTGGGACATGGCTGATCACTAGGGGCAAGCTGAATCATTTACAAAGATAGACCAAGGTTCAAATGAGTCTTTTTATAAACCACAGCTGCAAACAAAACAATATCAGATCCAACTGCTATAGAATTTTTATAATAATTTTTATTTTTTAATATTATTCACAGGTTATTTACTTTGTATCCCAGTTGTATCCCACTCCCTCATTCCTTCCCAATCCCACCCTCCCTCCCTCCCTCATCTCCTTCCAGCCCCTTTCCAAGTCCACTGATAAGGGAGGACCTCCTCCCCTTTCAGCTGACCCTGTTTTATCAGGTATCTTCAGGACTGGCTGTAAAGTTCTCCTCTGTGGCCTGGCAGGGCTGTTCCTCCCTTAGGCGGTGTGGAGGTCAAAGAGCCTGCCATTGAGTTCATGTCAGAAATAGTCCCTGTTCACCTTACTAGGGAAAGCCAGATACTAAGACTCACAACCAAACTTTTGGCAGAGTGCAGGGAATCATATGAAAGAAGGGGGAGTTAATGGAGAGGACAGGAGCTCCACAAGGACAAAATATATCAGGGCAGGGGTGATTCTCTATGAGACTGTTTCTCCAACCAAGAACCATGTATGGCTATAACCTAGAACCCCTGCTTGGATGTAGCCTATGGTAGCTCTGTATCCAAGTGGGTTTCCCTAGTAAGGGGAACAGGAACTATTTCTCACATGAACTCAATGACTGGCTCCTTTACTTCTCTCCACTGCCCCTAGGGAGGAACAGCCTTGCTATAGAATTTTAAGTTAACCTTAAGCCTTTGAAAATGTTAATGCTGGGAGGATCCAAGATGGAGGCACTGGGAGGACACCATGTCGAGTCGCAGGACAGCAATACAAGTACAGCAACCAAGAGACTGAACTCCGGGCCCTAAAACACCAGCAATCATGTTTCCCAGGTGAGAAGAAACACCACCATGTGGGAATCAATTGGGTCCATTCTCAGATCACCCAGCTAAAACCTGGAAGAGATCCCAGGTCCTGTAGGCACTTGGTCATCAGACAAGAGCCACATGCCAGCATGTCCTGATCACCTTTCCAGGCCCAACTGTGGGCACCAAAGCACCAGAGACTGAGAGTTTCATTTGAGAGAAAATCCCATAGGGAAGGAAACAAATGGGACTGATCTCAGGTCACCCAGTCTTTCCATGGAAAAGGTCCTGCAGACTGGTGGGTGCACAGCCGCTAGCCCAGAGCAGAACTCCAGTTGTGGGAGCACAGAGACCTGCTGAGTGCCTGACTCCATCACAGACAGAAATGTGGGGCCCAGGACACCAGAGACTGGTTTTCCCTTTTAGGAGAAAACCCTACAGCAAGGGAAAGAGCAGGGTGGAGCTTAGAGCACTCAGCTGACACCTCCACCACCACACATGGAAAAGTTCTCAGGAAAAGTTCCCAGGTTCCTGCCCAGTCACCAGCTTGGAGCCGCCACCCACCAGCATCTGCGCACTCTACATGCCACCCCAAACACCACAGACTGCATATCCCTGTTGGGAGGAAACCCCAAAGTGGGGGAAACATTTGGCCTTACCGCAGGACACCCAGCTCTGGAAAAGATTCTGGGTATGTGCAGGCTCCAGGATTTAACCTCCTGCTGCACACAAGAAAGCTGTGTTTACTTGCCACTGAATACAGCTTGGATACTGGGAAAGAAAACTCCATCCTCAGACCTAAAGAAGCCTGGGATCCCCGAGATAAGCCCCAGATACTGCTCCAAGGAGCAACCAGTTATCCCTAACTAACCTGACCAAATGCGGGGCATCCAGGTTAAAGCAACAGCTCACTAAACTTACAGCAAGAAACCAAGAAGCAGGGCAGCTGTCTCCAGGACTTCTCAGGGTGAGAGGAGAGCCCCCTTGACTAACAAAGACAACACTTACCACTCATGTCTATATAACTGAAGTGAGCTGTGGCAATTCCTGAAAAACACTGGCCATTCAGTGACCATACCCAAAAAGCTGAGGAGGCCTCCTTCAGAAAACTCATCTTCCTGCCAAGGGGATTCTCACCACCACAGGATTCCAGGAACCACCAGAAACTAACACCCAACACCTAAGATAGCCCAATGGGTAGAGGCCAGCATAAAAGCTCAACTAACAAAAGACAGAGCAATATGGCATCTCCAGAACCCAGTTATCCAGGGGCAAGCAGTCCTGGACACCCCAGCATAAATGAAATTCAAGAAGATGACCTTACATATATGCTTATGAAGAGGATAATAGAGGAAACAAATTAAATGCTTAAAGAACTAGAGAAAGATAAAGTCAAACAGATTATGGCCATCCATAAAGAAATACAGGACAATGTAGCCAAACAGTTTGTGGCCTTTAGAAGGGAAATACTTAAATAACTAAAAGAAATAACAGAAACAGAGAATTGTTCAAACAAACAACTGAAGGAATTGAAGGAAAAACAGGAAAATACAGTCAGACAGGTGAAGGAAATCAACAAAACGGCTCAAGATCTGAAGATAGAATTGGAAAAATTAAAGAAAACACAAATGGAGGGAAATTTTGTTGAGAAAGAACTTAGGGAAGAAAACAGGAACTACAGAGGTAAGCATAACCAATAGACTATAAGAGATGGAAGAATGAATCTAAGGTGTGGAAGACACAATGGAAGAAATCTATGTATCCATCAAAGAAAATGTTAAATCCAAAAAATTCCTGACAGACTGTCTAAGGAATCCAAGACAACATGAAAAAATAAAACCTTAAAATAGTAGGAACAGAGGAAAAAGGCCTAGAAAATATTTTCAACAAAATTATTGAAGAAAATTTCCCCAACTTAAAAGGAGAGGCCTATAAGAATACAAGAGACCTACAGAATACCCAATAAATTAGACCAGAAAAGAAAATCATCTCACCACAAAATGATCAAAACAGTAAGTATACAGAACAAAGAAAAAAATACTAAAAGCTGCAAGGGAAAAAGGCCAAGTAACAAATAATGGCAAACCCATCAGAACACACCTGACTTCTCAACAGAGACTATGAAAGCCAGAAAGGCCTGGATATCATGCAGACACTAAGAGAACACAGATGTCAGCCCAGGTTACTATACCCAGCAAAACTCTCAGTCCTCATAGATGGAGAAAACAAGATATTCAATGACAAAAACAAATTTCAACAATACCTACACACAAATCCCGCATTACAGAAGATACTAGAAAGAAAAATACAATCCAAGAAAACTAATTACTTTCAAGAAAACACAGGAAATAATTAACCTCACTACAGCAAAACAAAAAGTAGCCAAGCACACAAAAACACTGTCACACCCTACATCAAAATCAAAGTGTCTATCAGCCACTGGTCATTAATCTCTCTCAACATCAATGGACTCAATTCTCCAATAAAAAGACACAGGCTAACAGAATGGATTTGTAAACAAAACCCAACAACCTGTTGCATACAAGAAACACACCTAAGTCACAAAGATAGACATTACCCAAGAATAAAGGGCTGGAAGACAGTTTTCCAAGCAAATGGACCTAAGAAGCAAATAGGAGTAGCCATTTTAATATCTAGTAAAATAGACTTTCAACCAAAATTATTAAAAAGAAATGGGGAAGGACACTTTATACTCATCAAGGGAAAATTCCAGGAAGACATCACCATCCTGAACACTTATGTCCCAAATACAAGGGCACCCACATTTGTAAGGGAAACATTAATACAACTGAAACTAAACATAGATCCCCACACATTAATAGTGGGAGACTTCAACACCCTACTCTCAACAAAGGACAGGTTAACAAAACAGAAATTAAACAAAGAAACAACAATAGAGGCCATGAATCAAAGGGACCTAACAAACATCCACAGAACCTTTCACCAAACACAAAAGATTTACCTTCTTCTCAGCACCTCATGTAACCTTCTCCAAAATAGACCATATAGTTGGTCACAAAGCAAGCCTCAACAGACACAAGAAGATTGAAACAACCCCTTGTATCCTATCTGATCACCATGAACTTAAGCTGGACCTCAACAACAGAGGAATAGCAAAAAGCCTACACATACATGGAATCTGAACAATTTGCTACTAAATGACAACTGGGTCAGGGAAGAAATAAAGAAAGAAATTAAAGTCTTCCTAGAATTCAATGGAAATGAAGGCACAACATACCCAAACTTATGGGACACAATGAAAGCAGTGCTAAGAGGAAAGTTTATAGCACTAAGAGCCTACAAGAAGAAATTTGAACTGTCTCATTCAAGTAACTTAATGATGAACCTAAAAGCCCTAAAAAAAAAAGAAGCAGACACACCTAAGAGGATTAGATGGCTGGAAATAATCAAACTCAGGGCTGAAATCAATAAATTAGAAACAAAACAATTCAAAGAAACAATGAAACCAAGAGCTGTTTCTTTGAGAAAATCAACAAGATAGACAAACCTTTAACCAAACTAACTAAAAGGCAAAGAGACACTATCCAAATCAACACAATCAGAAATGAAATGGGGGACATAATTATAGACACTGAGGAAATCCAACAAATCATTAGAACTTACTTCAAAAGCCTATATGCCACAAAATCTAAATGAAATGGACAATTTTTGACTGATTCCACTTACCAAACTTCATCAAGACCAGGTAAATCAATTAAATAGTCTTATATCCCCTAAGGAAACAGAAGGGGTCACCACAAGTTTCCCATGTAAAAAAAAAAAAAAAAAGGCCCAGGGCCAGATGGTTTCAGCGCAGCATTCAACCAGACCTACAAAGAAGAGCTAACACCAATACTCTTCAAACTATTCCACAAAATAGAAACAAAAGGAACGTTACCCAACTCATTCTATGAAGCCACAGTCACCTTGGTACCTAAACCTCAGAAAGGCCCAACAAAGAAAGGGAAATTCAGGCCAATCTCCCTTATGAACACTGATGCAAAAGTACTCAACAAATAACTTGTAAACTGAAACAAGGACACATCAAAGATATCATCCACTACTAGCTAGTAGGCTTCATCCCAGGTATGCAGGGATGGTTCAATATACAAAAATCCATCAATGTGATCCACCATACAAACAAACTCAAGGGGAAAAAACACATGATAATCACCTTAGATACTGAAAGATCATTTGACAAAATCCAACATCCATTCATGTTTAATGTCTTGGAGAAATCAGGGACACAAGGCACATACCTAAACAGTAAAGCCAATATATAGCAAGCCTATACCCAACATCAAACTCAACAGAGAGAAGCTTAAATCTATCCCACTGAATTCAGGGACAAGGCAAGGCTGCACACTCTCTCCATATCTCTTCAACATAGTACTTGGAGTCCTAGCTAGAGCAATAACACAACTAAAGGAGATCAAGGGGATACACATTGGAAAGGAGGAAGTCAAAGTATCACTATTTGCAGATGATAGTATACCTGAGTGACCACAAAAATTCTACTAGAGAACTCCTTAAGCTGATAAATACCTTCAGCAAAGTGGCTGGATATAAAAATTAACTAAAAATATATCATTAGCTTTTCTGTATACAAAAGAAAAAAGGGCTGAGAAAGAAATTTGGGAAACAACACCCTTCACAATAGTCACAAAGGACATAAAGTACCTTGGTGTGACTCTAACCAAGCAAATCAAAGACTTGTATGAAAAAAAATTTCCAGTCTTTGAAGAAAGAATTAGAAGAAGATATCAGAAGATGGAACGATCTCCCATGCTCATGGCTTGGCAGGATTGACAGACTAAAAATGGACATCTTACCAAAAGCAAACTAAAGATTCAATGCAGTTCCAGTCAAATTACCAACACAATTCTTTACAGACCTTAAAAGAAAAAATTCTCAACTTCATATGGAATAACAAGAAACCCAGAATTGCTAAAACAATCCTGTACAACAACAGGTCATCTGGAGGTATCTCCATCACTGATCTCAAGCTGTACTACAGAGCAACAGTACTGAAAAATGCATGGTACTGGCATAGAAACAGACTGGTGGATCAATGGAATCAAATAGAAGACCCTGAAATAAATCCCCACCCTCATGGACACCTGATTTTGACAAAGATGCCAAAACCATTCAATAGAAAAAAGACAGCATCTTCAACAAATGGTGCTGGTCTAATTGGATGTCTACATGTAGAAAAATGCAAATAGATCCATACTTATCACCCTGCACAAAACTAAAGCCCAAGTGGATCAAAAGCCTAAATATAAAACCAGACACACTAAACCTGTTAGAAGAAAAGGTGGGAAAGTGCCTTGAACTCATTGGCAGAGGTAGCAACTTCCTGAACAGAACACCAACAGCACAGGCTCTAAGAACAACAATCAATAAATGGGACCCCATGAAACTGAAAAGCTTCTATAAAGCATATGGCAGTGTTGTTAGAACAAAAAGACTGCATACAGATTGGGAAAGGATCTTCACCAACCCTATATTTGACAGAGGGATAACATCCAGAACATATAAAGAACTCAAGAAGTTAAACAGCAACAAATCAGTTAATCCAATTAAAAATGGGGCAAAGATGGCTGCCAAGAGAGGACACTGTGTCTGAGGAGTAGGACAGCAGAAACAATGCAGCGACCAGGAGACTGAACTGTGGGACCTAAAACGCCAGAATTTGTGATTGCCAGGTGAGTGGAACTCCTACGGTGAGAAAATCAAATGGGAAAACCCTAGGGACACCCAGTTATTCCCCGGAAAAATCTCCAGGTGACCAGAGGCGCACAGCTCTGATCTGAACGAGCAGCCATGCTGGGCACCCACACCCGCCATAATAGACTGGATCACACAGTCTCGCGGGCAGTCTGAGGAGGAACCGGGTACCGTTTTCACTGACCTGCACACTGCGAGCGCACACTGCACCCCGGTTCTGCTTCAACCCACGGGTGTACGGCAGGCACACACCGATCGCCAGAACCACCCCACACTGAGAGGGTCGGGGGACCGTTTTGACCAGTCTGCACACTGCGGGCACACACCGCACGCTTCCGCCAGTAAAAACCTCATTCCGGGTGTGAGTCCTCGGGCAAGTTGGGGAAGGACCCGAGTTCTGCTTCAACCCGCGGGTGTACGGCAGGTGCACACCGATCGCAGGAACCACCCGAGACTGAGAGGGTCCAGGAACCGTTTTGAGCAGTCGGCACACTGCGGGCGCACACTGCACTCATCTGCCAGCAAAAACCTCAGTCCGAGTGTGTGTCCACGAGCCAGACAGAGAAGGCCTCAGGCACCATTTCAGACAGCCCTGCATACAGCGGATGCACACCATCCCAAACCCACAGTGTGTGCCCCAAATATCATCACAGACTGTGGAACACAGCCCCTGGCCCAGAAGGGGGCCCCAAATCTCCACTCAGGGGAGAGCCCTTAGCAGCAAGCCTAGGGTGGAGCACACAACCCCCAGCTGACATCTCAAACCAGGACACTCAGACTCTAGCACAGAGTGAGGACTAAAGCCTCCAGACCAGAGGGGTGACCAGCCTGCAGTGCTCACAGCTTCTAGCACAGAGCACGAAGCCGGGCACACAGAGCCTACAATAGAGTTCAACTGAGACAAGAACACACACTAACAAACCACTGGAAATCCCTGATCTTCTTGAAGAATATTCCTGACACAAAAGATTGACAGATTCAGACTGAAGTACAGCCTTAAAGCACAAACAGCTCCCTGATTATATATAAACAAATGCCCAGAAATCGGCGAAAGAACTCACCCAACAAAAA
>CM053762.1:25066963-25079329 GCA_028658305.1 Pachyuromys duprasi
GATGGATTTGCGTATATTGAACCACCCTTGCATGCCTGGGATGAAGCCTACTTGGTCATGGTGGATGATATCTTTTATGTGCTCTTGGATTCGGTTTGCAAGTATTTTATTGAGTATTTTTGCATCAATGTTCATAAGAGAGATAGGTCTGAAGTTCTCTTTTTTTGTTGGATCTTTGTGTGGTTTAGGTATCAAGGTGTCTGTGGCTTCATAGAAAGATTTCAGTAATTTTCCTTCTATTTCAATTTTGTGGAACACTTTATAAAGAATTGGTGTTATGGCTTCTTTCAAGGTCTGGTAGAATTCTGCACTAAAACCATCTGGCCCAGGGCTTTTTTTCATAGGGAGGCTGTTGATGACTTCTTCTATTTCCTTGGGGTATATAGGTCTATTCATTCTTCCTATCTGATCTTGGCTTAATTTAGGTAGGTGGAATCTCTCAAGAAAACTGTCCATTTCATTTAGATTTTCAAATTTTGTGGTGTATAGGCTTTGGTAGTAAGACCTAATGATTGTTTGGATTTCCTCAGTGTCTGCAATTATGTCCCCCTTTTCATTTCTGATTTTGCTGATTTGGACCATTTCTCTCTGCCTTTTTGTTAGTTTGGCTAGGGGCTTGTCTATCTTGTTGATTTTCTCAAAGAACCAGCTCTTGGTTTCATTGATTCTTGGAATAGTTTTATTGTTTCTAATTGATTGATTTCAGCCCTGAGTTTGATTATTTCCAGCCATCTGCTCCTCTTGGGTGTGTCTGCTTCTTTTTTTTCTAGGGCTTTCAGTTGGGCCATTAAGTTGCTTGTGTGACATGTTTCAAATTTCTTCTTGAAGGAACTTAGCGCTATGAACTTTCCTCTCAGCACTGCCTTCATTGTGTCTCATAAGTTTCATTTTCATTGAATTCTAGGAAGTCTTTAATTTCTTTCTTAATTTCTTCCCTAACCAACTGTCCTTGAGTAGCAAGTTGTTCAGTTCCCATGTATGTGCAGGCCTTTTGCTATTTCTGTTGTTGTTGAGGTCCAGCTTTAGACCATGATGGTCAGAGAGGATACAAGGGATTATTTCAGTCTTCTTGTATCTGCCAAGGCTTGCTTTGTGACCAAGTACATGGTCTATTTTGAAGAAGGTTCCATGAGGTGCTGAAAAGAAGGTATACTCTTTTGATCTGGGGTGAAAAGTTCTGTAGACATCTATTAGGTCCATTTGATTTAGGGTCTCTGTGAGTGTCCTTGTTTCTCTGTTTGCTTCTGACCGGATGATCTGTCCCTTGGTGAAAGTGGAGTATTGAAGTCTCCCACTCTTAGGATGTTGGGATCACTGTGTGATATCAGTTTTAATATTGTTTGATTTACATATGTAGGTGGTCTTGTATTTGGAGCATAGATGTTCAGAATTGTGATGTCCTCCTGTTGGAATTTTCCTTTGATGAGAAGGAAGTGCCCCTCCTCATCTCTCTTGATTAACTTTGGTTGAAATTCTATTTTATTAGATGTTAGGATTGCCACTCCAGCTCGTTTTCTGTTCCTTGTGCTTGGAAAATATTTTTCCAGCCCTTTACTCTGAAGTAGTGTTTATCTTTGTTGCATAGGTGCGTTTCTTGAGTGCAGCAGAATGTTGGATCCTGTTTCTGCAACCATTTTGTTAGTCTCTATCTTTTTATAGGAGAGTTGAGTCCATTGATATTGATAGATAATAGTAACCAATGACTTTTATTTCCTTTTATTGTGGATTTGGTGGGCTTACTGTGATTCTACAAGCATATCTTATGGAGGAATTTTCTCCAGGAAGGCTCCCTTCTTTCAGAAAGTTCTAGTTTGTGTGTAAAGGTGACATAAGACTAGCCATCACAAATTTTATGTTTTCAAATTGTGGTTTGTAACTAAAATCCCTAGGGGCTAAGGGTAGGTAGCATACCTCTCCAGGTATAATGTTTTGAACACATATGCCTTTTATCTTAGAGCTATGCTCTGGGCCTGCAATGTTCTTTAGCAGACTGTTGAATGTGTAGTCCTAAACTGAATGTCCATAGCATTATTTCCAAGGGTCAGTCACCATAATGAAAGAGAGTTCAAATATAGTATCAAGTTAAAAGGAAGATATGAGATCTTATGCAACACTGTGTTTCAGACATGACACGGCCATTGCACTCTTGAACACTCAACAGATGTGATCATCTGCACAAGACCCACCTAAAATTCAATCAATAAAATCTCATTATCATGAGGAGATATGGACAGCTAACGATTCTTTTGGAAAAGAGAGAAGCTTTCTTCAGTGATGTAGCCCTTTGTACATTGACCATGCTCCTATAAGTAAATCTTTATCATGCTTCTGTAAGAAATCTTAATTTATATTATTGGTTCACCAAAAAATAAAAGACAGAAGCAAGAAAGTATTTGGGAATTTTTGGGAAGAGGAAAAGACTCATTTTATCCCATTGTTATCCCAATATTTCCCTCACACTCTGCAGTGGAATATAAGGATAATAAAGGGATAAATGTGAAAATTATTCAAATATCTTATCTACATATGTGAGAATGAAGCCCACTATATGTATTATTAACATATTCTGCTAAAACGTTTATTTTGTGAATAAAATGCTCTGCATAATAATTTTACAAAATGGATTCAAGAAATAAAAGAGTGAAAATATCAGTGCTTTTTGTCTCACTAAAATGAAACCCTCACATGCAAAGTTCTTAGTTATAGTATATGGCATCTCAGATAGTAACTCATACATGTGTGAAGCTTGTATCTTTTAATATCATAACCTGCTCCCATCATGCTCACCTCCATGGTTAGGTCATCTCTGGAATTCTTCATTCCATTCATTTGTGCAACTTTTCTAAGTTCTTTTGAGCCCTTCTGGGGTTTGTTGGTCATAATCAGCCAGCGAGCTGACTCTCACATCCACCCGGGCAAGAAGATGTACATAGAAACAACACTAGTGCTTTCATTTTCCACACAAAATTTCTTCAGAATTTTTGTTTTTTAATTTAATACCCACAACACATTATGATATGTCAGTCCTATGATCTTGTATTGTTTAACTCCTTTATTATGAAAGTAGGGAATAATTCAGTCATATAGTGCACTATACTTCCTCAATACATACCTAGAGTCATAATGGTCTGTCTCCCTCTGCCTGGATATACATATGTAGTGTGGCTCATCGAACTAGTGTATGAGGGATACTTCCACAGACATATACCAAGTTTCTCATTTGGGTACAGGAAATGTTGTTTAATAATGTGTTCTTTTCCCTAAATGAATCGCATTGAATAAATTTTGCATACTAATTACATTATCCAAATTGCATCCATAATTGCATCTAATGAGCTGGCCACAAAAGCATGGTAAATCTTCCCTTACTTCTTATTTACATGATGGGAGCAGCTGCTTAGCAATGCTGATAGACTTGTTTGGATGATAAAATAGTATGACAGATGAGTCTGCCAGAAGGTTTTTTGCACTTGTCGGTATGAACTCATTGTTCTGAATCAAATCTGTGGTCACCTCTTGGAGTCACTTCTAATCAAGTATGTCTCTTTCTCACAGGCTGTGGTAGCATTTGTTAAGTCTTTTTTAAAAAAGGAAAGGAAGAAGATCCCAACATCAAACGAGAGACATAGATACTTCTGTATACACATCTCATCTGGAGAATCAAATTCTTCCTACATTGAATAGTGGACATAAAATTTGCTTTTTATGTCCTTTACCCATGTCACCTGTAAAATGAAAGTCACCAACATTTCCAAAATGTTTTCCCTGACAAATTCATACACCACAATATATGCTGTCTATGCCCAGAGATTTCTAAGTTTGTAGGAAATGTTTTTTGTAAAATTCTATTACCGACTGGTCAATTAAGGCTTCATAACAAAATGTGTCAGTTAGAGTTCTCTAGAGTCCCAGAACTTATCTATTTATATAGCTATATCTAATGACCAGTTTCCAAATAAAACAATAACCAGTCCATAGCAACATCTGAGCATAATATAAATATCCCAAGTATAGCGGGATAGATCACAAACACATAATATAACTGTCCCTAATACAACAGAAAATACATTATAATTGAGAATAGGTGACAACATCCCTTGCAGAACACTCTCTTAATGTATGGAACTTAAATATGATAACAAATGATATTCTCTTAATTGATGTTATATCACATGATAATGAAATTGAAAGAAAATAAAAATATCTGTCTAAAATATTCTTAAAAATACAAAGAAACACTCATGTCAACTATAATTCTCATTTCTCTAACTGGTAACATGACCTTAAGTGGCATTTATAACTACCTTTCTCTACAACCTATTCTGTATTTCCTTCATTCTTAGCAAGAACTTCAACAAGTCTTGGCTTCTTTTCTGTACCTTCATTCCAGATGAGTTGGTGCTCTTTGTCTTCCTGCCTGGATTAGGTTGTAGTTTCACACTGACTTTAATCACAAGGACATAGTAGCACCAAGAGAGATGACATAAAGGATCTCTAGCACTCTAAACAAATCTTTCTTACTATCATTGTGGAGAAACAATCCAATTTATCCATGGTAATATGGATTAATCATCCTTCCTTACACTGTTGCTCTTTTCTTAGCCTGTCAGTTTAAGGGTATTAGAAGCCCAAAGTAACTGGAAAGGAGCCTGATATTCCATTTCAATTCTAATTAGCATTGTAACTATGTCTTCAAAAGGCCATTCCATCTCTCTCTCAGGCCAGATGTTTCAGGACGGTGGGGAATGTTGGTTATGACTCCTGGTAGAAACATTGCCTCCTCTGAAACCAAAACTTTTAGGTCAGGACAATTAGGGTCATGAGAACAGAAAGCAAAATTTTCCTAGTTGGTTACTAGTATGATAGTGAGTGAAACTACTCCCTTTACTACCTCTTAATTCCTGGACCCGTGAATTCTGGCTATGGGAAAAACAGTACCGTAAACTGAATTCTGATTCAAACCAAATGCTCCCTTTTGGAGAACCTTACCCTAGCTCTCCAGGCTGCTACTACCTAATTCTTTTCTTAATTTCATTTTTATATTTTATATTAATTACAATTTATTCTTTTTGTGTCACAGCTGTAGCCTCCTCCTTCCTCCCTTCCTAATTCTACCCTTTCTCCCTCATCTCTTCCTATGCCCCTCCAAATCCCTGGATAGGGGAGGTCTTCCTCCCCCTCCATCTAACCCTAGCTTATTCAGTCTCATCAGACCTGGTTCTATTGTACTCCTCTGTGACCTGGCAAGGCTGCTCTCGCAACAGGGGGAAGTAGTCAAAGAGCTAGCCACTGAGTTCATATCGGAGACAGTCCCTGTTCCCCTTACTAGGGAACACTTGGATACTGAGCTGCCATGGGCTACAACTGAGCAGGGGTTCTAGGTTATATCCATGAATGGTCCTTGGCTGGAGTACCTAATTCTAATTAGCATTGTAACTATGTCTTCAAAAGGCCATTCCATCTCTCTCTCAGGCCAGATGTTCCAGGACGGTGGGGAACATGGTAAGACCAGTGGACTCCTCAGGCTGCAAAGATAACTCCTTGGTCAGAGCAATAATATGTGGAATACCAAGATGGCGGATAAGGCTTTCTGTAAGTTTACAGATGGTAGTTTGGCAGAAGCATTACATGCAGGAAAGGCAAATCCATAACACAAGTAACTCCACTAAGGACAAAGTGTTTTCTTTTTGACAGTGTAATCAACCTGCCACCAAGTGGCTGGCTGGTAACACTGGGGAATGGTGCTATATTTGGAGCTCAGTGTTGGTCTCTGCCATTGTCAGATCTGACACTCAGCATCAGGTATAGTCTAGTCAGTCTTGGTGGGTAGAAATCCATATTGTTGTGTCCATGCATAAGTCTCATCTCTGCCACCGTGGTCACTTTGTTCATGGGCCCATTGTGCAATGACAGGAAAGGCTGGGGAAGGAGGCTGACTGTCCACAGAACAGGCATCCTATCTACTTGATTACTCAACACCCCCTCAGATGAAGTCACAAATTGAAGAATATTTACATGGGTCATAAGCATCTTCACATCCTATGCCCATTTGGAGAGATCTAGCCATATGCTTCTTCTCTACATGTCTTTCTCACTAATTTTCCAATCATGTTACTTCCAAGTTCCTGACCATCCAGCTAATCTACTGGCTACAGCCAATGAATCTGTAAACAATTGCACATGTGGCTATTTCTACTTCCAAACAACTATAATACCATGTGTTCTGCCGGAAATTCTCTCCACTGTGATGATTTCTTTCACAAGTGTCTTTTGGGGGTTGTAGTGCTGTAGCTGTCCACAAAACCGTTAGTAAAACAGGTCCTAGTCTTCTCTTTGATAGTCACCCAATCTTAGGGAACACCCCATGAGAGTATAGGTACATGCTTGGTAGCAGAGAGCATTGTAACAGTAGTAGAAACCAAAAGCATTTGGGTGACTTCTTTGTGTATCTTGCTTGTGCCTTCAGGATCTGCTTGAGTCCAATCATGTAGACACCACTTCCATTTGATAACAGATTGATGCTGTGTATGACCTACATTATGACTTGTTGGATTGAATAACACCAAGCTCATGATGGGCAGTTCAGGTAACATGGTCACTTGGTGGGCCAAAGTTGAATGCTTAATTGCCGCTAAGGCCCAATAGCAGTCCAAGAGTTGTCTTTTAAGAGAAAAATAGTTGCCTGCAAATTATAGTAGAGCCATGCTCTAAAATCTCGAAGCTCTATTCTGTTATTCTCTTATAGGGGCCTCCAAAGGATTCAAACAAAGTCCCTATCTGCTACTGACACTTCAATTGCAATCGGGTCTGCTAGACCACATGGTTCAAGTGTTAGAGCAAACTGCATAGTAGCCTGGACCTACTGAAGAGCCTTTTCTGTTCCAGGTCCCACTTAAAGCCAGCATATTTCTGAATCACTTGATATATGGGCTGTAGTAACACACCCAAGTGAGGAATGTGTTGTCTCCAGAATACAAATAGGCCTACTAGATGCTGTGCTTCTTTCTTGGAGGTGGAAGGGTCTAGGTACAATAACTTATTCTTTATCTCAGAAAGAATATCTCTGCAAGCCCCATATCACTGGACTTCTATGGATTTCACTGTAGTAGAAGACCCTTGAATTGTGGTTGGATTTACTTCCTGTCCTCTGATGTGCATATAGGTTACCAATGATTTCAAAGTAGTTGCTACCTCCTGCTCTCTTCACCGTTAAGTCTCTGCTGGCAAGTTGAAGTCTGTAATTTCCACATAACTTCTGAGCTTGGTCTATTATGACAGACTCTCCTTTTCAGTGGGGTTCTTTCTTCATCTGATGTGAGGAACCTCACATCCTGTAAGGAGTGTCACAAAACCCTCAGAGAAGATTACAGGCCCAACCATTTCCTGATAAGAAACCTGCTCAGCAAGCACCTGGGGATTCCTGGAGATACCCATCCTATGCTAATAAGATGTGTTGGTGTCTTGGCTCTCAGCCAGTGGCCTTTAACTTTACCTGGAGATTATCCCCCACCCATAGAATAAATAAGTACTGTGTTTTCCTTCTTGTGATAGGACCAAGCTACTGAATGTAAATGAGGTACTGTACCACTACATGTAAATCAAATATCCCTAGCACCTCTAGTCCCACTGAATCAAACACATTCACCTTCAAAACCCCTCCCATTGCCCAAGGTTTAAAAATCCCTGACTTCCCATGCTGCTTGATAAAAATAAACATGCTACTTGATTATCATAAGCTTTCTACCATGACTGCCTGAGACTCTATTTATTCTGGGTTAAGGATTAATCTTCTCCTTCCTGAAGATTCGACCCTGAACTCCTGGGATTTGGCTGTTTGCCAGGCCAGCTAGAGCCTGCCTGACCATTGCCACAAGCTTGGTGCTGACCTCTGGCAAAGCACTTGCTGGACCTTTACCCACCATCTGGCCTGTCAGGTCTTCACCTGCTGAGAGACCAAAAGATTAAAAACCAGTGGTTATTAAAGTTTAAGCCCTAAACTAGATGGGTGGAAGTCCAGAAATGCCCTGAGAGAAAGGACTGACCTTTTGCATTCTTTCCCTACTCACTAGAGATACAGTTGCTAGGAAACTGGCCCATCCCTTAGGGAGGGGCACCAGTTGATTGATAGATTTGGGGACCTTCCTATAGCCAATCAATTCAAAATGCAGCATTTGCTTGCCAGGCAGGGAACGCCCCTGCCTTGTGCATGCTGGGAAAGACCAGAATCTTTACATGAACCAACTACTCTGAACAGGAGGTTCTTGGCTCCCACTGCTTTGGCGGTGGGGGCTCATGGCTCTTACTGCTTTGGCAGTGGAGGTTGTGTGCCCAATCTGCAGCTTGTAAATTTTAATAAACAAAAACCTTATGTATTTACAATGGAGTCTATTTGTACCTGGTCTTTTCGGGTTTGTAAACTGGGAACAACACTGCCATCAGCCCACTGCGCTGAGCAGCCATGGGCTTTTGCCTATACCTCTGCCACTAATACAGCAGGTTTACCAAAGGGCTATAACACAGTGTTATCATCATGGGATTTTGTGAACACTTGAGTTTCCACTGCCATCTGGTACCAGCAATCTCACTTAGAAAAAGCTAATTGCAACACTCAGTGAAAAACACTCCCACCTCTCCCAGTGAGACTGAGAGCCTTGCCTAGCACAGGAGCCTTGCCCTGAGCACACTCTAGCCACTCCTAAGAGAAATGGAACCTCGGATCTCAGGCTTTCTCTATTCTTCCTCTGGAAGCTGACAGCACATCCCAGACTACCACCGGATGGAGAACAGCATTAGTCCAGTCATCAATAATGTCGTCAATATAACTCATCAATATAATGTTTTGTGGAAGCAACAGATGATTGAGATCCCTTCTTAGTAAGTTATGATACAGGGCAGGAAAGTTAATATATCCTTAAGGTAAAACTGTAAATGTATACTTCTGGCCTTGACAGTTGAAAGCAAATTGCTTCTGGTGTTCCTGCTGGACAGGTACTGAGAAAAATGAATTTGCTTGTGTACCAGGATATGTGTTAATTTGTTCAAGCAAGGACACTATATCTGGTAAAGCAGCTGCAATCAGAGTTACCACCTGGTTTAGTTTTCTAGAGTCAATGGTCATTCTCACAGTCCATCTGTCTTCTGCACGGTCAGAGAGGAGAGATAAAGGGTGGTGTGGCAGGAACCACCATCCCTGCATCTTTCAAATTATTGATGGCGGCGCTAATTTCTGCAGTTTATCCAGGGAGGCCATACTGTTTTGATTCAATATTCTTTTTGGTGAGGGAACTCTAAAGGCTTCCATTTAGCCTTTCCAACTATAATAGGCCCCACTCCGCAGATCAGGAAACCAATGTGAGAATTCTGCTAACTTCAAAGATTATCTGTCCCAATATACATTCTGCAACTAGAAAAATAACCACAGGATGATTTTTGGAACCTACTGTACTTATTCTGAGTCACACTTCAGCATACATTCCATTAATCACCTGGCCTCTATAAAAACCCTATTTTAATTTGGGGCCACAGTGTTTCTTTGGATATCCTTGAATCAGCCATCAATTCAGAACTAGTATCCAATCTACCTCTAAAAGTCTGATTGTTTCCTTCTCCCAGTGTATATTACCATACACATAGATACTTCTGGGGAAGGACTGGAGTAAGAGTAACAGAAAAAAATAGGTTTTTAAAATCAATATCCTCCCTGAGAAAACCTGAACACCTCTTTTTTCAAGAGGTTCTGGGACTACAAAATAGCTCAAGTCTGAAAATTGGTTCATAGTCTGGAATTCCCTTTTGCCGTGATCCAATGTAGCTTTTCTTTTACCACTTGTACAGATCAAACAAAAATTCAGTAGGCTTTTAATCTATTTCGTGTCTGTAAATGCTTTGAGTGATTAGCCAGTACGGTCTATATCAGTCATGCCACTATAAAATTCACTTTGTCTGGATGCAAGATGGCTGCCCCAGGAGGACACTGTGACTGAGGAATAGGACAGCAGTGTCGGCACAGTGACCAGGAGACTGAACTCTGGGACCTAAAACACTAGCGCTTGCTATTGCCAGGTGACCGGAATTCCTATGGTGAGGAAATCAAGTAGAAATGTCCTAGGGACACTCAGCTATTCCCCGGAAAAAATCCGGGTGACCGGCTGCACACAGCCCTGATCTGAACGCCCACCAGCACTGGGTGCCTACAGCTGCCATTCTGGACTGGGTCACACAGTGTCTGGGCCAGACTGAGATTTCCCCAGATACCGTGGGCTGCACTGGGGGGGGGGGGGCACACCCCTCGTTGCCAATAGCTGCCACTCCAGACTGGGTCACACATTATCTGGGCCAGACTGAGAAACCACCCCCCCCCAGATACCATCTCAGACCATAGTGCACAGCCCCTGGCCCAGAAGAAGGAGACGCCAAGTCTCCATGCCAGAGTGGAGCTCATAGCAGCAAGCCCAGGCCGGAGTGTGGCGCCTCCAGACGAGAGCGGTGCCCCCCAGCTGCCATCTCAAACCGGGACACTCAGCCTCTGATACAGAGTGAGGAGCCAAGCCTCCAGACTAGAGTGGCAACCAGCCTGCGGTGCATACAGCTTCTAGCACAGGGCATGGAGCTGGGCACTCAGATCCCACAACAGAGCTAAACTGAGACAACAACACATACTCTCAAACCACTGGAACTCCCTGATCTTCTTGAAGAATACTCCAGACACCAAAGAGTGACAGTTCCAGTCTGAAATTCAGCCTCAAAGCACAAAGAGCTCCTTGATTATAAACAAATGGCCAAAGGTCAGCATAAGAACCCACCCAACAAAAATCAGGACACTATGACCCCACCAGAAACACCCAAAAGCAAAGGAGATTTTAATTCAGCGGAGACACAGGAAAGCTATGTTAAAGCTATGATTCTGCAGATATTAGAGGAACAAAAAGAGGAAAGGAACAAGGCCCTCAAAAAATTCAGAAAAGTTTAACTGCCCACGTACAGGAACAATGAAAGTCATATAGAGAGTTAACAAACAAAAAAATAGGAGCCACACTCAATCAGATGATGGAAATGATACGAAGGATGAAAACAGAATTAGAATCTATGAAGAAAACACAAACAGAGAAAAACCAGGAACTGGAGAACTTAGAGAAAAGATCAGGAACCACAAAGGTAAGCATCACCAATAGAATACAAGACATGGAAGAGAGAATTTTGGGAGCTGAAGATACACTTGCTGAAATGGATTCCTCACTCAAGGAAAAAATAAAATCGGAAAAGTCCCAAACACAAAACATCCAAGAAATCAAGGACGCCATAAAAAGACGAAACCTAAGAATAATTGGAATAGATGAAAAAGAAGACTCCAGGCTCCAAGGACCGGAAAATATTTTAAAGAAAATCATAGAAGAAACTTTTCCCAACTTAGAGAAAGAAATGTCCATAAAGATACAAGAAGCCTACAGAACATCAAATAGACTAGATCAAAAAAAAAAAAACAAAACAAAAAACAACCTCATGTCACATCATAGTCAAAACACTGTAACTACAAAGCAAAGAAAAAAATAGTTAAAGCAGCAAGGAAAAAGGGCCAAGTAAAATATGAAGGTAGACTGATCAGAATCACACCAGAATTCTCATCAGAAACTATGAAAGCCAGAAAGGCCTGGGCAGAAGTCATGCAGTCTTTAAGGGAACACAGATGCCAACCGAGACTATTATACCCAGCAAAGCTTTCAATCAACATAGATGGAGAAAACAAAATATTCCATGACAAAACTAAATTTAAGCAATATCTACACAGCAATCCAGCCCTACAGAAGATACTAGAAGGAAAACTTCAATCCAAGGAATAAAACTACACCTAAGAAAATATAGGTTACAGGTAACTTCCCAACTAAAAGGGGGGAAAAAAAAGCAATGAATCATAGTAAGACAACCAAATCCAAAATAAAAGGATCTAACAGCCATTGGTCACTATTATCTATCAACATCAATGGACTCAACTCTCCTATAAAAAGACACAGACTAACAAAATGGTTGCGGAAACAGGACCCAACATTGTGCTGCATCCAAGAAACACACCTATGCAACAAAGATAAACAGTACCTCAGAGTAAAGGGCTGGAAAACTATTTTCCAAGCAAATGGACCCAGAAAACAAATTGGGGTAGCAATCCTAACATCTAATAAAATAGACTTTCAACCAAAGTTAATCAAGAAAGATGAGGAGGGGCACTTCCTTCTCATCAAAGGAAAATTCCAACAGGAGGGCATCACAATTTTGAACATTTATGCCCCAAATACAAGACCACCTACATATGTAAAAGAAACATTATTAAAGCTGAAATCACACATTGATCCCAACACCCTAATAGTGGGAGAC
>CM053762.1:25093755-25106127 GCA_028658305.1 Pachyuromys duprasi
TCCATCTCCCTGATGGCTAAGGACGTTGAACATTTCTTTAAGTGTTTTTCTGCCATCTTACAGTCCTCTACAGAGAGTTCTCTTTTTAGCTCCATACCCCATTTTTTAATTGGATTACTTGATTTGTTGCTTTTTAACTTCTTGAGTTCTTTATATATCCTGGATATTAGCCCTCTGTCAGATATAGGGGTTGGTGAAGATTTTTTCCCAGACTGTAGGCTGTCGTTTTGTTTTAATGACAGTGTCTATTGCTTTACAGAAGCTTTTCAGTTTCATGAGGTCACATTTATTGATTGTTGATCTTAGAGCCTGTGCTGTTGGTATTCTGTTCAGGAAGTTGTCTCCTGTACCAATGAGTTCAAGGCTCTTCCCCACTTTTTCTTCTAACTGATTTAATGTGTCTGTTTTTATTTTGAGGTCTTTGATCAACTTGGACTTTAGTTTTGTGCAGGCTGACAAATATGGATCTATTTTCATTTTTCTGCATATAGACATCCAGTTGGTCCAGCACCATTTGTTGAAGATGCTGTCTTTTTTGCATTGGATGGATTTGGCTTCTTTATCAAAAATCAAGTTTCCATAGGTGTGTGGGTTTATTTCTGGGTCTTCTATTTGGTTCCATTGATCCACTATTCTGTTTCTATGCCAATACCATGCAGTTTTATAACTATTGCTGTGTAGTACAGCTTTAGAGCAGGGATGGAGATACCTCCAGATGATGTGTTGTTGTACAGGATCATTTTGGATATTCTGGTTTTTTTGTTTCTCCATATGAAGTTGAGAATTTTTCTTTCAAAGTCTGTAAAGAATTGTGTTGGTATTTTGATGGGGATTGCATTGAATCTGTAGATTGCTTTTGGCAGAATAGCCATTTTCACTATGCTAATCCTACCAATCCATGAGCACAGGAGACCTTTCTATTTTCTGATATTTTCTTCAATTTCTTTTTCCAGTGCCTTGAAGTTTTCTCAAACAGATCTTTGACTTTCTTGGTTAGAGTCACCGCAAAGTACTTTATGTCATTAGTGGCTATTGTGAAGGTTGTTGTTTCCCTAATTTCCTTCTCGGCCCTTTTGTTTTTAGTGGACAGGAGGGCTTCTGATTTTTTTGAGTTGATTCTATATCCAGCCACTTTACTGAAGGTCTTTATCAGTTGAAGGAGTTCTCTGGTTGAATTTTTGGTGTTGCTCATGTATATTAACATATCATCTACAAATAGGGATACTTTGACTTCTTCCTTCCCGATTTGTATCCCCTTGATCTCCTTTAGTTGTCTTATTACTGTAGCTAGGACTTCAAGCACTATGTTGAAGAGAAATGGACATAGTGGGAAGCCTTGCCTAGTCCCTGATTTTAGTGGGATTGATTTAACTTTCTCTCCATTAAGTTTGATGTCGGCTATAGGCTTGCGGTATATTGCCTTTACTATTTTTAGGTATGTGCCTTGTATCCCTAGTCTCTCCAAGACTTAAAAGATGAATGGATGTTGGACTTTGTTGAAAGCTTTATCGGCATCTATGGAGATGATCATGTGGTTTTTCTCCTTCAGTTTGTTTATATGGTGGATCACATTGATGGATTTGCGTATATTGAACCATGCTTGCATGCCTGGGATGAAGCCTACTTGGTCATGGTGGATGATATCTTCTATGTGTTCTTGGATTCAGTTTGCAAGTATTTTATTGAATATTTTTTGCATCAATGTTCATAAGAGAGATAGATTTTAAGTTCTCTGTTTTTGTTGGGTCTTTGTGGGGTTTAATTATCAAGGTGACTGTGGCTTCACAGAATGAGTTTGGTAATGTTCCTACTGATCCTACTGTTTCTATTTTGTGGAATAGTTTAGAGAGAATTGTAGTTAGCACTTCTTTGAAGGTCTGATAGAATTCTGCACTGAATCCATCTGGCCCAGGGCTTTTTTTGGAAGGGAGACTATTGATGAGTGCTTCTATTTCCTTGGGGGATATAGGTCTATTTAATCTTTCTACCTGATCTTGACTTAATTTACGTAGATGGAATCTATCAAGAAAATTGTCCATTTCATTTGGATTTTCAAATTTTGTGGCATACAGCCTTTTGTATTAAGACCTAATGTTTTTTTGGATTTCCTAAGTGTTTGTAGTTATGTCCCTCTTTTCATTTCTGATTTTGCTGATTTGGACTGTTTCTCTCTGCCTTTTTGTTAGTTTGGCTAAGGGTTTGTCTATCTTGTTGATTTTCTCAAAGAACCAGCTCTTGGTTTCATTGATTCTTTGCATAGTTTCATCTGTTTCTAATTTATTGATTTCAGCCCTGAGTTTGATTATTTCCAAACATCTGCTCCTCTTGGGTGTATCTGCTTCTTTATTTTTTTTCTAGAGCTTTCAGTTGGGCCATTAAGTTGCTTGTGTGAGGTGTTTCAAATTTCTTCTTGAAGGCACTTAGTGCTATGAACTTTTCTCTTAGCATTGCCTTCATTGTGTCCCATAGGGTTGGGTATGTTGTGCTTTCATTTTCATTGAATTCTAGGAAGTCTCTAATTTCTTTCTTTCTTTCCTCTCCAAGCTGTCATTGAGTAGCAAGTTGTTCAGTTTCCATGTATGTGCAGGCTTTTTGCTGTTTCTGTTGTTGTTCAGGTCCAGCTTTAGACTAAAATGGTCAGATAGAATACAAGGGATTATTTCAATCTTCTTGTATCTGCTGAGGTTTGTTTTGTTACCAACTATAATGTCTATTTTGGAGAAGGTTCCCTGAGGTGTTGAAAAGAAGGTATACTCTTTTGATCTAGGGTGAAAAGTTCTGTATTCACCTATTAGGTCCATTTATTTTAGGGCCTCTGTGAGTGCCCTTGTTTCTCTGTTTTGCTTCTGACCGGATTATCTGTCCCTTGGTGAGAGTGGGGTGTTGAAGTCTCCCACTATTAAGTTGTTGGGATCTATGTGAGATTTCAGCTTTAACAATGATTCATTTACAAATGTAGGTGGTCTTGTATCTGGGACATAGATGTTCAAAATTGTGATGTCCTCCTTTTGGAATTTTCCTTTGATGAGAAGGAAGTGCTCCTCCTCATCTTTTTTGATTATTTTTTGTCGAAAGTCTATTTTATTAGATACTATGATCGCTACCCCAGCTTGTTTTCTGGGTCCATTTGCTTGAAAAGCATTTTTCAGTCCTTTACTCTGAGGTAGTGTTTATCTTTGTTGCATAGGTGTGTTTCTTGAATGCAGCAGAATGTTGGATTATGTTTCTGCAACCATTCTGGTAGTCTGTGTCTTTTTATTGGAGAGTTGAGTCCATTGATGTTGATAGATAAAAGTGATCAAGGACTGTTAGTTCCTTTTATTGTGGAGTTGGTAGTCTTACTATGATTCATTGCTTTTTTTCCCCCCTCTTTTAATTTTTGCTGGGAGATTGTCTGTATCCTATATTTTCTTTGGAGTAGCTGTTTTCATTGGATTGGAGTTTTCCTTCTAGTATCTTCTATAGGGCTGGGTTGCTGTGAAGATATTGCTTAAATTTTGTTTTGTCATGAATATTTTGTTTTCTTCATCTATGTTGATTGACAGCTTTGTTGGGTTTAGTAGTCTTGGTTGGCATCTGTGTTCCCTTAAAGACTGCATAACCTCTGCCAAGGCCCTTCTGGTTTTCATAGTTTCTGATGAGAAGTCTGGTGTGATTCTGATCGGTCTACTTTCATATGTCACTTGGCCCTTTTCCCTTGCTGCCTTTAATATTTTTTCTTTTTTTGTAGGTTTAGTATTTTGACTATGATGTGACATGAGGTATTTCTTTTCTGGTCTAGTCTATTTGATGTTCTGTAGGCTTCTTGTATGTTTATGGACATCTCTTTCTTTAAGTTAGGGAAATTTTCTTGTATGATTTTCTTAAAAATATTTTCTGGTCCTTGTAGCCTGGAGTCTTCTTTTTCATCTATTCCCATTATTCTCAGGTTTCATCTTTTCAAGGCATCCTTGATTTCTTGAATGTTTTGTGTTTGGGACTTTTCTTATTTTAGATTTTCTTTGAGTGAGGAATCAATTTCAGCAAGTATATCTTCAGCTCCTGAGATTCTCTCTTCCATCTCTTTTATTCTATTGTTGATGCTTACCTTTGTGGTTCCTGATCTTTTCTCTAAATTCTCCAGTTCCAGGTTTTTCTCTGTTTGTGTTTTCTTTATAGATTCTTATTCTGTTTCATGCTCTGTACCATTTCCTTTATCTGATTGAATGTGGCTCCTATTTTTTTTTGTTTGTTTCCTTTCTATATGTCTTTAATTGTTCCTGTATGTGGACAGTTATATTCTTCTGTATTTCTTTGAGGGCCTTGTTCATTTCCTCTTTTTTTCCTCTAATAATTGCAGAAGCATAACTTTAACATCATTTTTCTGTGTCTCTGCTGAATTGAAATCTCCATTGCTTTTGAGTGTTTCTGGCGGGGCCATGGTGATTTTTGTTGGGTGAGTTCTTATGTCGAACTTTGGCCATTGCTTATATATAATCTTCGATGGTTCTTCCTTGAGTCCTACCTTTGGACTGAGACCATCTTACTCTGGTATCTGTAGAATTCTTCAGGAAGATCAGTGGGGGCCAGGGGTTTGAGAGTGTGTGTTGTTGCTTCAGTTGTTGCTGTGGGAGAAGAAACAGCTGGTGCAGAATTGTAAGTGTGTGTGTGCGTCGACGAGGGTGCAGGGATGTTTGTCTTGAAGGGGAGTGCTAGGGTGTGTAGCTGCTTGGGATATATGGGTTGGGAGCAAGTGAAGGAGGGGATGTGGATTTTAGCTCAGTTAGCAAGCGTAGATTGTGGGCATAACAAGCCTGGGCAGGTTCCCTGAATACCCCGTGGTCTACAGTCTGTGGTGGGGTCAGCAGGCTGGACTCTGAGGTCTGTAGCTGGCACTGTGGGTGGGACACATATCCTGTTGTGAACTCTCTGCGCTCAGCCCTGTGTTCTGAGTTGGAAGCTGGAATCCCAGCAGGCTGCACTCTGCTCCCTGAGTTGGGAAGCGCTATCAGCTTCCTCAGCCACTATCCCCTCAGACTAGGCTGTGGGGGAAGGCCGGAGATCTGTACTTGGATTGTGAAGCCTGTGCTCCTTGCAAGTTGCTGTGTGCACTGCAGGCTGCCTCTTCTGCTTCAATGCTGGTTGGGGTAACCCCACTGCTTCCTTCCTTTTGGCTGCAGTATTTCCCACCCTTCCTCTGCTGCAGTCTTTGCTACATTTGCTGCTGCGTCTGCCCATTATGGGGAAGTGACTGGGAATCAATTCCTCAGGAAGAGTCCATGGAGATGTCCGAGGTTGACCTGTGTCCTATTGGACTCAGATCAGGTTTTGCCCCCATTTCCCCGGGCTCCATGTATGGTTGTTTTGGGTTCCACAGCCCCTCGATGCACCAATTTGGGGACAGGGAAACCGAGGCTCTGATGCTGCGGGTCACACAGATCTGTCTGTGATGGGTAGTTGGTGCTCAGCAGTTCTCTGGGTTGGCAGTTCGAGCGCCCGCCGATCTAGGGGAGCTTTTCCAGGGAGATTCTTGGTACCCTAACTCAGTCCCTGTTTGCTTCCTTTCCTGTGGGGTTTTCTCCCGACAGGAAAAGCCAGGCTCTGGTGTCCTGTTGTGCAAAGTTCTTTTGTGTTAGAGAGTTGGGCATGCAGCAGGTCTCTGTGCTTGGGGGTGGAGCCTGGATCAGAGATGGCACCTGCACGCACCCGCCCACCATTTTCCTGTGCCATTCTGCAGGATCTTTTCCCAGGGAAGGCTGGGTGACCTAGGTCAGTCCCATTTTCTTCCTTCCCTGTGGGTTTTTCTTGCAACTGGGACTCCCAATATCTGGTGTTTTTTGTGCCCATCATTCAGCCTGGGAAGGTGGTCATGACATGCAGGCATATGACTCTGGTCTGGAGACCGAGTGCCTGTGTGACCAGGGATCTCTTCCGGGTTCTGGCTAGGTGTCCTGGGAGTAGACTGGGCTGGTTCCCACACCTTGGGGCTTCCTCCCACCTGAAAAAACAGGATCACTGTTGTTTTAGGGCCCACAGTTCAGTTCTTTGGTCACTGTACCGAAAATGTTGTTCTGCAACTCAGAAGTGGTGTTCTCCTGGCGCCGCCATCTTGTCCTGCCCCCTCTCATCCATCCTTTTTCTTGGGAATTTTCAGATCTCATATTAAGAAGTCAGGGAAAAGGAATCCTACGAATTAGCTGTAAGCAGTCTAGGATTTGAGATTGCATTATTTCATTAAGATATTGGGATAAATGTCAAAGTTTCAGTAAAATTTGGTTAAGGTACTTTTGTGTTTATTGCCTGTAAGAAGTGCCTGAGAACTAGCTCCTTATTCCTATATGTTTTTAGGTTGATGTTGGATCGATCATTGGTAAATTTTAATTTTCATAGCAATTACATAGATTAAGGTCTTATATTTCTGACCAAAGCATACTGTTTCTTCATCTGTCCCACAGGGTCTCATTACTTTTTCTTCAATGACAGTTTATTTTCTGAACTGTGTGTATCTACTCATGTTTCACATTTTATATTACCATGAATCCAACCCTACACTGGAGAGTTGTCTGAAGAAGAGAAACATCACTATGTTGAAGCTCAAAAAGAAGGACAAAGAAGTAGGAATGGACTAAGCCCCAGGACTGTTAGAAGTGACTTAATTGAGTCAAATGGATGTTTGTCAGAAGGAAGTAGCCAGATTGTCACCAAGCTTTGGTAAAACCTAGGACTATTGTACATTTCATAAAATCCCAAATAGCCTTTACTATATTTAGGTATGTGCCTTGTATCCCTGATCTCTCCAAGACTTTAAACATGAATGGATATTGGCTTTTGTCAAATACTTTTTCAGCATCTAAGGAGATGAGAATGTGGTTTTCTTCCTTCAGTTTGTTTGTATGGTGAATTACATTGATGGATTTCCATATATTGAACCACTCTTGCATGCCTGGGATGAAGCCTACTTGGTCATGGTGGATGATATCTTTTATGTGTTCTTGGATTCAGTTTGCAAGTATTTTATTGAGTATATTTGCATCAATGTTCATAAGAGAGATAGGTCTGAAGTTCTTTTTGTTGGATCTCTGTGTGGTTTAGGTATCAAGGTGACTGTGGCTTCATAGAATGAGTTTGGTAATGTTCTTTCTGTTTCTATTTTGTGGAATAGTTTGAAGAGAATTGGAGTGTTCACTTCTTTGTAGATATTGTAAAATTCTGCGTTGAAACCATCTGGCCCAGGGCTACTTTTGGAAGGGAGACTGTTGATGACTGCTTCAATATCCTTGGGGGGATATAGGAATATTCAGTCTTTCTACATGATCTTGACTCAGTTTTGGTAGATGGAATCTATCAAGAAAATTTTCCATTTTTTTATTTTTAGATTTTCAAATTTTGTAGCATATAGGCTTTTTTTTCTCAGTACGACCTAATGATTGTTTGGATTTCCTCAGTGTCTGTAGTTATGTCCTCTTTTTCATTTCTGATTTTACTGATTTGGATAGTTTCTCTTTGCCTTTTAGTTAGGTTGGCTAAGGGCTTCTTATGAGTGTGGCTAAGATGAAAAACTCAAGAGACAACATATGCTGGAGAGGTTATGGAGAAAGGGGAACCCTCCTTCATTGCTGGTGGGAATGTAAACTTGTATAACCACTTTGGAAATCAATCTGGCACCATCTCAGACAATTAGGAATAGCGCTTCCTCAAGAACCAGCTATACCAACCCCTGCACAGATGTAGCCCATGGAAGTTCAGTGTCCAAGTGGGTTCCCTATTAATGGGAACAGGAACTGTCTTTGACATGAACTGATCGGTCTGCTCTTGGATCACCTCTCTTTGAGGAGGGAGCAGCCTATCCAGGCCACAGAGGAAGGCAAGGCAGCCACTCCTGATGAGACCTGATAGACTAGGATCAGAAGGAAGTCCTCTTCTATCAGTGGACTGGAGATGGGCATGGTTGGGGAAGGAAAGGGGAGGTTGGGAGGAGAGGAGGGAGTGAGCTACAGGGGGTTACAACGTGAATAAACTGTAATTAACAAAAATAAAAAGTTAAAAAATTATGCTTCACTTTTAAATAAATGAAACAAGTGCAGTACCTGAGCATGTTCAAAAGCAATATGTCCCATGTAAGCAATACAATAGTATTTTCAAGTAACTCATTATTTTACTGATTAATGGCTTAGGCCATTCAAGAAAAGACTTCACTCTAAATAAAAGCAAATACTACTGCTGAGACATGATGTACAGTTAAAATATATTTAAAATACCTAGTTGTTCAGGTTCTATTTTTAACATTTTCCCAATTCAACAAATAAAACATTCCTTGACTTTTTCTTTTTAGCTAGCTTCTAACCAAAGATTTTGTCTCAAGAACAAGGATCTAATGCAGAAACAAATAAAGTAGCCTTTGTTTCTAACTTTAAAAATAATCCAAGAAATTGTAGGCACTATATGAGACCAAACTTAGGAATGATAGGAATAGAGGAAGGAGAATTTCAGCTAAAAACCCAGAAAATATTCTTAACAAAATCATAAAAGAAAAATTTTCTAACCTAAAGAAGCAGGTTTCTATAAAGGTACAAGATGCTTACAGAACACCAAATAGAGTGGACCACAAAAGAGAGTTTCCTCTCTGTATAATAATCAAAACACTAAACATACAGAACTAAGAAAAATTATTGAAAGCTTCAAGAAAAATAGTGAAGAAATATATACAAGCAGGCCTGTTAGGATTACACCTGACTTTTTAATGGAGAAACGAAAATCCAGAAGGACTTAGACAGATGCCGTTTAGACTCTAAGAGATCACAGATGCCAACCCAGATTGCTATACCCAACAAAACTTTCAAAATTTTTAAATGAAGAAAATAAGATATTTGAGGATAAAATCAAGCCTAAACTAAATCTATTTACAAATCTACCTCTACAGAAGGAGCTAGGAGAGAGAAACTCTAAACCAAAGAAGTTAACTACAGCCATGAAACTTTATTTGGTCACCCTTTTTTCCTGCAGCCAGGGCTATAAATGTGGCTTCTAGCCAAAACTGCAAGGGGTTGTAAAAAGGAGCTCTTTGATCTGAGATTAGCTCCTGTGCAAGAGCAGGCCACTATGGAAGCCTCCTAGCATTTCCTCTGCAGAAACTGCAGCATGTTTAGGCTGCCAGTTCCATACCATCAGCCCATACATACACATTGACAAACAATCAGATATATAGATCTGTACATATTCAAACATACATTCAATGGATTACACAAAGGGAGCTCCTTACACATAGACATAAACTCATGTAACATATGTACAAAAACAGACAGATGGACATATTTACATGTAAACACATATGTATATACATACATATTTACAACTCATGGCAGAAGCACATTTCTGCTGCTTTCATTCAGTGGGCTTCCACCACTGGGCTTCTGCCAACAGTGAGTGTTCTGCCACCATTTATACCTGTGAGACAAATCTCCCAGAAAAAGAATTACCTCATAGTCAAAAAGCAATTAATCACAAAAAACAGATGAATTCTAAAATACATCAGGTAACATATTTTAAAACTAAACATTTCTTATTTATATATTCATTATATAAGTTTGTAGTGAGTTCAGAAAGACAAAGGCTGACAAGGCACAAAAGTTAACAGGGTCCAAAAGTTATAATAATATATGTCATTTCAATTAGGACTGACATGGCTACACAGTTTTCAGCTATCTTTGGGGTGATAATCTTATCTGTCTTTCATTCAAAGAAACAAAACAAATTTAAAATGGCAATATATAATGTCATAAGGTAACAAGATATAAGGAATTACAATGGAACAGTCTATATATAATGACATCAAGATTTGTACTTAATTAGACATTGCTTGATAGTTCCATTATAATTTGGGTTCATGGGAAGTTTAAAGCAACTTCTCTGTATTTATGGTGTATACCAGGATTCATAATGAAGGCTTATCTTGAAGACACAAGCCTGTCTCAAGACTGTCTCCTAGTGAGGCACCTAGAGGTCAACAAAGAAATTTATTGCAGCCATAAACTTTCTAAAGTTGTTTTAGAAGTTCTAAAACAATTTAACTTTTAAAATTGTTTGAATCAAATCAGGAATTCTATAATCAGAAATTAATTCATCTGAACAGCATTAAGAAACCATAGGAAGTTTGTTCAATCAGAGTGAAAGTGATGATTCACACCATACAAGTCTATAGAGAGATGCAGCAGTTCACAAAGACAGAAGCAATTCTAGGGTATATCATGGTACAGAGCTTGCAAAACACGATCTCCTCCCAAAAGGTCCACCTGCCTAATGAGCTTCTTTAGAAGAATGGATCCTGACAACTACCACTAGCAACAACAAAATAATAAGAATTAACAGCCATTGTTTATTGATATCTTTAAATATCAATGGCCTCACTTCCCCAATAAAAAGACAAAAGTTAACATAATGGATATGAAAACAGTACTCATCGGCATACAAGAAACACATCTAAACACCAAAGATAGACATTATTTCAGAGTAAAGGATTAGAAAAAGATTTTCCAAGCAAATGGACACAAGATGCAAGCTGGTGTAGCCATTCTAATTTCCAATAAAACAGACTTTAAACAAAATTAATCAAAAGATGTGGAAGAACACTTCATATTCTCCAAAGGAAAAATCTACCAAGATGACATCTCAATTGTGAACATCTATGCCACAAATGCAAAAACACCCATATTTGCAAACCTTAAATCACAGATTAAATCCCATAAAGTAATGGTGGAGACTTCAATACCCCATTCTCACCAATGGACAGGTCACCCAGAGAAAATCTAAACAGAGAAATAATGGAACTAATAGACATTGTGACTCATATATGCCTCATATGGGCATCTCAATAGATGTTTAAATAGTCTTCAAAAGAATTCAATATTCTTCTTGGGAAGATCCTGGATAAAAATATTAAGGATAGTTACAGAAATCCAATAGCCAACATCAAATTAAATGGAGAGAACCTTAAAGTAATTCCATTGAAATCCAAAATAAGACAAGGCTTTCCACTCTCCCCATATCTATTTAATATACCATTTGAAGTTTTAACTAGAGCAACAAGACAACTAACAAGATTAAAGAATACAAATCAGAAAAGAAGAAGTCAAAGTATCATTATTTGCAGATGACGTGATAGCATACATAAGCAACTTCAAAAATTATACAAGGGAACTCCTACAGCTGATAAACACCTTCAGTGAAACAAGCGTATCTCCTATATAGAAGTGACAGTGAGCTGAGGAAGAAATCAGGGAAACAACAGTTTTCACATTAGCTACATTTAGTATAAAATATCTTGAGGAATCTCTAAACAAGTGAAAGACTAATATTACAAGAACTTCAAAGAGGGGGGATCCAAGATGGCTGCCATGAGAGGACACTGTGTCTGAGGATTAGGTCAGCAGAAACAACTCAGCAACTAGGAGACTGAACTCTGGGACCTTAAACGCCAGCATTTGTGATTGCCAGATGAGCGGAACTCCTACGGTGAGAAAATCAAGTGGGAAAACCCTAGGGACACCCAGTTATTCCCCGGAAAAATCTCCGGGTGACCTGTGGAGCACAGCTCTGATCTGAGCGAGTAGCTGCATAGGACGCCAGCAGCCGCCATACTAAACTGGACCACATAGTCTCTGGGGCACACTGAGGACAACCCGGGCACCGTTTTGTCTGACCTGCACACTGCTGGCACATGCTGCTCAAATCTGCCAGCAAAAACCTCAGTCAGTGTGTGAGTCCGTGGGTCAGTCTGGGAAGGTTTGGGGATCTGCTTCACCTAACCGGTGTACAGCAGGCGCACTCCAATCGCCGCTGGAACCAACTCAGACTGAGAGGGATGGGGGACCGTTTTGACCAGACAGCACACTACAGGCACACTCTGCTCAGGGCTGCCAGCAAAAACCTCATTCCCTGTGTGAGCCCGCTGGCCAGTCTGGAAAGGACACGGGTCCTGATTCAAACAGCGGGTGTACTGCAGGTGCACTCTGATCGCCACTGGAACCACCTCAGACTAAGAGGGACTGGGGAACTGTTTTGACCAGACTGCACACTGCGGTTGCATACTGCTCGGGCGCCAGCAACCACCTTGGTCCATGTGTGTCCACGGGCCAGAGAAGGCCCCGGGCACCACTTCAAATAGGACTACATACAGCAGGTGCACACCTCTCGGCAATGCCTGAAACCAAACCAGACCCACTGTGTGTGCCACAAATATCATCTCAGACCGTGGTTCACAGCCCTGGCCCAGAAGGGGGTGCCAAGTCTCCAGTCCAGGGGAGAGCCCTTAGCAGCAAGCCCAGGCCAGAGCACAAGCCCCCAGCTGACATCTCAAAAGACTAAGGAGCTAAACCTCCAGACCAGAGGGGTGACCAG
>CM053762.1:25106627-25122899 GCA_028658305.1 Pachyuromys duprasi
AGATATCTTTTAGGTGTTCTTGGATTCGGTTTGCAAGTACTTTATTGAGTATTTTTGCATCAACGTTCATAAGAGAGATAGGTCTGAAGTTCTCTGTTTTTTTTTTTTTTTTTTTTTTTGGATCTTTGTGTGGTTTAGGTATCAAGGTGACTGTGGCTTCATAGAAAGAGTTCGGTAATTTTCCTTCTATTTCTATTTTGTGGAACACTTTATAGAGAATTGGTGTTAGGGCTTCTTTGAAGGTGTGGTAGAATTCTGCACTAAAACCATCTGGCCCAGGGGTTTTTTTTCGTAGAGAGGCTGTTGATGACTTCTTCTATTTCCTTGGGGGATATAGGACTATTCAATCTTCCTATCTAATCTTGGCTTAATTTAGATAGGTGGAATCTCTCAAGAAACTGTCCTTTTCATTTAGATTTTCAAATTTTGTGGCATATAGGCTTTTGTAGCAAGACCTAATGAGTGTTTGGATTTCCTCAGTGTCTGTAGTGATGTCCCCCTTTTCATTTCTGATTCTGCTGATTTGCATAGTTTCTCTCTGCCTTTTTGTTAGTTTGGCTAGGGGCTTGTCTATCTTGTTGATTTTCTCAAAGAACCAGCTCTTGGTTTCATTGATTCTTTGAATACTTTTATCATTTATAATTGATTGATTTCAGCCCTGAGTTTGATTATTTCCAGTTGTCTGCTCCTCTTAGGTGTATCTGCTTCTTTTTTCTCCAGAGCTTTCTGTTGGACCATTAAGTTGCTTGTATAAGATGTTTCAAATTTCTTCTTGAAGGCAGTTAGTGCTATGAACTTTCCTCTTAGTACTGCCTTCATTGTGTCATATAAGTTTGGGTATGTTGTTCTTTCATTTTCATTGAATTCTAGGAAGTCTTTAAGTTCTTTATTAATTTCTTCCCTAACCAAGCTGTCCTTGAGTAGGAAGTTGTTCCGTTTCCATGTATGTGCAGGCCTTTTGCTATTTCTATTGTTGTTGAGGTCCAGCTTTAGACCATGATGGTCAGATAGGATACAAGGGATTATTTCAATCCTCTTGTATCTGCTGAGGCTTGCTTTGTGACCAACTATATGGTCTATTTTGGAGAAGGTTCCATGAGGTGCTGAAAAGAAGTTATACTCTTTTGATCTAGGGTGAAAAGTTCTGTAGACATCTATTAGGTCCATTTGATTTAGGATCTCTGTGAGTGCCCTTGTTTCTCTCTTTTGCTTCTGCCCGGATGATCTGTCTCTTGGTGAGAGTGGTGTGTTGAAATCTCCCACTATTAGGGTGTTGGGATCAATGTGTGATTTCAGTTTTAATAATGTTTGATTTACATACGTAGGTGGTCTTGTATTTGGGGCATAAATGTTCAGAATTGTGATGTCCTCCTGTTGGAATTTTCCTTTGATGAGAAGGAAGTGCCCCTCCTCGTCTTTCTTAATTAACTTTGGTTGAAAGTCTATTTTATTAGATACTAGGATTGCTACCCCAGCTTTTTTTCTGGGTCCATTTGCTTGGAAAATAGTTTTCCAGCCCTTTACTCTGAGGTAGTGTTTATCTTTGTTGCATAGGTGTGTTTCTTGGATGCAGCAGAATGTTGGATCCTGTTTCTGCAACCAATCCGTTAGTCTGTGGCTTTTTATTGGAGAGTTGAGTCCATTGATGTTGATAGATAATAGTGACCAATGACTATTAGTTCCTTTTGTTGTGGAGTTGGTGGTCTTACAGTAATTCATTGCTTTTTTGTTGTTGTTGTCATTGGGAAATTATCTTTATCCTATATTTTCTTTGGTGTAGTTGTTTCTGTTGGACTGAAATTTTCCTTCTAGTTCCTTCTGAAGGGCTGGGTTGCTGTGTAGGTTTTGCATTAATTTTGTTTTGTCATGGAAAATTTTGTTTTCTCCATCTATGATAATTGAAAGCTTTGCTGGGTATAGTAGTCTTGGTTGGCATCTCTGTTCCCTTAAGGACTGCATGACTTCTACCCAGGCCCTTCTAGCTTTCATAGTTTCTGATGAGAAGTCTGGTGTGAGTCTGATTGGTCTACCTTCATATGTTACTTGACCCTTTTCCCTTGTTGCCGATAACATTTTTTCTTTGTTTTGTAGGTTTAGTGTTTTGACTATGATATGACAAGAGGTATTTCTTTTCTGATCTAGTCTATTTGTTGTTCAGTAGGCTTCTTGTATGTTTATGGACATTTCTTTTTTTAAGTTGAGAAAATTTTCTTCTATGATTTTCTTAAAAATATTTGCCATTCCTTGGAGCCTGGAGTGTTCTTTTTCATTTATTCCAATTATTCTTAGGTTTCGTCTTTTCATGGTATCCTTGATTTCTTGGATGTGTTTTGTTTGGGACTTTTCTGATTTTATTTTTCCATTTATTTAGGAATTCATTTCAGCCAGCGTATCTTCAGCTCCCGAGATTCTCTCTTCCATCTCTTTATTCTATTGGTGATGCTTACCTTTGTGGTTCCCGATATTTTCTCTAAGTTCTCCAGTTCCATGTTCTTCTCCGTTTGTATCTTCTTTATAGATTCTAATTCTGTTTTCATGCTTTGTATCATTTCCTTCATCCGATTGACACTGTCTCCTCTTTTGGTTGTTTCCTCTCTATCTTTAATTGCTCGTGGTTTTGGGCAGTTAAAACCTTCTTAATTTCTTAAGGGCCTTGTTCATTTCCTCTTTTTGTCCCTCTTTTTCTTTCTCTAATATCTCCATAATCATAGCGTTAATATAATTTTCCTGTGTCTCTGCTGATTTAAAATCTCTATTGCTTTTGGGTGTTTCTGGTGGGGCCATGGTGTCTTGATTATTGTTGGGTGAGTTCTTATGCCGACTTCTGGGCATTTGTTTATATATAATCCAGGAGCTGTTTGTGCTCTGAGCTCTCACCTGGGCTTGCTTCTAAGGGCTCTCTTCTGGACTGGAGTCTTGGTGCCTCCTGCTGGGTCAGGGGCTGTGCACCACGGTCTGAGATGGTATTTGGGGGAACCTCAGTCTGGACCTGATACTATGAGTCCCAATCCGAGGTGGTGGCTGGGTGCACCTAGGGGTGTGGGTCTGACAGGTGTAGCCCGTGGTATCTGGGTGAAACTCAGTCTGTCCCCAGTACTGTGTGACCCAGACGGAAGTGGCAGCTGTTGGCTGTTGACACTTATTTATAGTGTCAGAGGTTAGCTCTCTCCCATCAGATGGGTCTGAGGTTGTGTTAATCATTGGTTGGCCATTCCCTCTCTTTTCCATCTTTATCTTTACACATCTTGTAGACAGGAAAAATTTTGGGTTTAAATTTTGTGGTTATTTGATGTTGCCCTCCCTCCACTGGAAGCTTTGCCTGGCTACAGGTGGTGATCACTTCAGACTCCATATTCTTCTCTGCTAGGAGTCTCAGGTAGGGTCATCCCCACAGACTCCCAGGAGCCTCCCTCACCCAGGTCTCCAGGGCTTGTCCAGAGATGCTCTAACACATTTCCATTCTCTCTCTTTCTGTCCTCTCTTCCCCTGCTCTGCCTGTACCTATTATAATTTTCCCTGCTCCTTCTCATATCCTGTTCCCTCCTTGTTGCTTGGTATCTTTGGGTCTGTGGGTTACAGCATGTTTATCCTGTACTTAATGGCTAATATCCACTTATACATGAGTATATACCATGTGTGTCTTTCTGGGTCTGGGTTACCTCACTCAGCATCCTACTTTCAACATCCATTTGTCTGTAAATTGCATGATGTTCTTTTTTTTCAGTAGCTGAGTAGTATTCCAGCAGAGGTTTAAGCTAAATGGAGGCAGTTCAGGGGACAGAGTTCAGCTCACCTCTGCTGGCTGTGCCCCAGGTGGACCCAGCAAGAGAAGTTGGTCACCTTCCAAGTATAAAGCAACTTGCCAAATATATCAGGGCACAGGGTTCTTTTATGAGACTGTCTCTCCAACCAAGGACCATGTATGGTTATAACCTAGAACCCCTGCTTGTATGTAGCAAATGGTAGCTCAATACCCAGTGGTTATACTAGTAAGGGGAACCGGGACTATTTTGGACATGAACTCAATGGCTGGCTCTTCAACTTCCCCGCCCCCTGATGGAGGAGAAGCCTTGCTAGGCCACAGAAGAGGACATTGCAGTCATTCCTGAAGAGTCCTGATGAACTAGAGTTAGATGGAAGGGGAGGAGGTCCTCCCCTATCAGTGGACTTGGAAAGGTGCAGACAGGATATGAGGGAGGGAAGTGGGGGATAGGGAGGGAATGCAGGAGGGGGTTATGGCTGGGATACAAAGTACATGACCTGTGATTAATATAAAATAAAAAAGAAAAAAAGAAAAAAAGAAACTTGCCTAGTAGAAAGATGGAATGGCCTTTTGTAAATAATAATAATAATAATAATAATAATAATAATAAAGCACCAATTAGATGGTGTCAGCCTGGATGGGATCTCCAGAAAGCAGTGTATTATTTTATGAATCACTAAGTAATATGCGGTATAGTTTCTTCCATAGCCAGGATACACAGGTCTAGGAATCAAGGGGTGGAAAAAGGAGTGTTTCCACTCAGTTCCACCTCTAGTAACCAACTAGGAGAAATTTTGCTTCTTGCTTTCTCAACCCTAAATTCTGCTGACCTAGAAGTTTTGGTTCCAGAGTTGGCGGGGGTGTGTCTGCAAGGAGGAACAGCAAACACTCCATTGAACTGGAAGCTCAGACTTCCTTCTGCCATTTTGGACTTCTAATGTTTTATTTTCTATTTTATTTCTTCTTCATCTTTTTTGCACTTTACTCATTGTTTATCTGATTGTAGTCACTTCACTCCACTTCTCCCAGTCCTACCCTTCCTCCTCCTTCTCCCCATCCCTTCTGCTAGTCCACTGAAAGGGGAAGTTCTTCTCCCCTGCCATCTGCCCCAAACTTATCAAGTCTCATCAGTGCTGCCTGGATCTTCTTGCTTTGTGGCCTGGAAAGGCCTCATCAATACAGGAAGAGGCAATCAAAGAGCAGGCAATGGAATTCATGACATAGGCAGCCCCTGTCCCCCCCTCAATAAGGGACCCAATTTTGAGTGAGCTGCCTATTGGCTACATCTGAGCAGAGGGTCTAGGTCCTATCCATGCATGTTTTTTGTTGGTGCATCAGTCTCTGCAGGACCCCCTGGGGTCAGATTTTTTAGCTCCTTTTGGTTTCCTTATAGAGTCCCATCTGTGTCCTTCTATCCACTTCTTCCATAAGACTCCATGTGTTCTGCCCAAAGTTTGAGTCTCATTATCTTCTTCCATCCCCTCTTAGATGGAGCTCCCATCCTATTCCCTTTCTTCCACTGCTTCTGGTGTCTATCTTGTTTGCCACTCTGAATGGTATTTAAGGATCCTCCACATTAAAATGTAAAGACCCAAAGAAGCTAAACAGCAAGGGTTTGAATGTTCTTATACCGAAAGGCTTAGAAAGGAATAACAAATGTTAGGAAGGGTGAGTGATATAGATCACCATAGGGAAATTTAATTATTTCTCTACAATGGAGGCAAGAAAAATTGTGTCTGGAGTGCTGGAGATGATTTTGTTGCTAATGTCTTTTGTTGCTAATGTCTTCTGTGGTTAAAATTCATGGGTAACTACAATGGTCTAATCCAGTCAGGATGACAAAGGGTACAGATGTATCAGGAATGAAGGTGTGGGTTGGTTAATCCTTCAGAAAAAGAGCCATGATTTGTTGAAGTGCTTGAAGAGGTCAGAGAAAACACAGAATGGGCAGTAGAGGAAGGTAGTTATAAATACTAGCTAAGGCCATGTGACCATTCTCAGAACTGAGGATTATAATTGACATGAATGCTTGCATGTCTTTAAACTTGGGTGCCAGATACAGACCAATATCTGAATCTGAAGCTGGTTTACAGAGCTAGTTTCAGGACAGAGAGATGTCCTGAATATTCCAAATTAAGGGAATATCAATAGTTATCATATTTAAGTTTGGGATGCTGAATGCATTTCCCCTACAGACAGTGCCACATAGTCTAAATTTATAATGTTTTTTTCAATTCTATGAAGATATTTAAATTATGTTTAGATATTATTATGACTTGGTAATTATTTCTATTTGGAAATTTATCATGGCATAGGCAAACATAGTGTCTCTAGCTGATTTTGAATGGTTCCTCTTGGTTATCACCTTGACTACATCTAGAATGAGCTACAATCCAGAATAGAGGGAAGATATGTGAGAGGTTTTTTGTTTGTTTGTTTGTTGTTGTTGTTGTTGTTCTTTTGCTTAGTTTGAAGAATGTGAATCCACTTCTATTCCAGACTTTTAAGGTAGGAAGACACACATTTTGAGGAAGGAAGAAATGCTTTTAATCTTGGCCACACATTGCACTGTAAACCTACATAAGGTCATAGAAGAAGGAAAATTTTGCACTTTGCCTACTTGCCTTTACCTTGTTAGAAATTTGTTTTGTCACTGGCATTGGAGCCTAGTTTTCAGGATACCAGCATATTCAGAAAACCCGTTGAGAAACCCATATATTTCATATCACATATATATGTGTATTCATTCTGCAAGTTCTGTGACTCTAGAAAACCCTAACAAATAGAGATATGCAAGTATTCTATATTGACATTTTTTACCCCATACAATTTTTTTCATGATATATAACTTTTATGTTTTTTAAATTAATCGCAGTTTATTTACTTTGTATCCCAGCCATAACCCCCTCCCTCATTCTCAATCCTACTCTTCCTCCCTCATCTCCTCTCTGCAACCTTCCCAAGTCCACTGATAGGGGAGGTCCTCCTCCTCTTCCTTCTGAACCTAGCTTATCTGGTATCTTCAGGACTGGCTGCAATGTCCTCCTATGTGGCTTAGCAAGGCTGCTCCTCCCAGGAGGCGGGGACCAAGATCGAAGAGCCATCCATTGAGTTCATGTCAAAAATAGCCATTGTTCCCCTTACTAGGGTGCCCACTTGGATACTGAGCTACCATGGGCTACATCTGAGCAGGGATTCTAGGTTATAACCATACATGGTCATTGGTTGGAGAAACAGTCTCAGAAAAGACCCCTGACCCTGATCTATTTGGTGCTTGTGGAAATTCTGTCCTCTCTGACCATACTAACACCCCCTTCTTTCATTTGATTCCCTGCAATCTGCCAAAGGTCTGGCTATGAGTCTCAGCATCTCCTTTGATACACTGCTGGGTAGAGTCTTTCAGAGGCACTCTGTGGTAGGCTCCTAACCTGTTACTTGTTTTCTCTTACTTCCATTGTCTATCCCATTTGTCTTTCTAAGTGAGGACTGATTATCTTACCCCAGGTTCTCTTCTTTATCTTCTTATCTGTACAGTTTTAGTATTTTTTTTCCTATATTATAGGTCTAGTGCCCACTTATAAGTGAGTATATACCATGTATGTCTTTCTGCTCCTGGGATACCTCACTCAGGATGATTTTTCTAGGTCCCACCATTTGTCTGCAAATTTCATGATTTTCTTGTTTTCAATTGCTGAGTAGTATTCCATTGTGTAAAAGTACAACAATTTCTGTATCCATTCCTCCGTTGATAGACATCTGGGTTGTTTCCAATCAATTAGAAACTATTCAAAGAATCAATGAAAGCAAGAGAGGGTTCTTTGAGAAAATCAACAAGATAGATAATCCCTTAGCCAATCTAACTAAAAGGCAAGGAAATACTGTCCAAATCAGGAAAATCAGAAATGAAAATGGGGACGTAACAATAGACACTGAGGATATCCAAATAATCATTAAGACTTATTTCAAAAGTCTATATCCCCCCAAAATTGAAAATGTAAATGAAATGGACAATTTTCTTGATCAATTCCACTTACCAAAGCTGAATCAAGACCAAGTAAATCAATTAAACAGTTATATATTCCCTAAAGAAATAGAAGTGGTCATCAAAAGTCTCCCATTCAGAGAAAGCCCAGGACCAGATGGTTTCAGTGCAGAATTCTACCAGACCTTCAAAGAAGAGCTAACTCCAATTCTCTTCAAACTATTCCACAAAATAGAAACACAAGGAACATTAACAAACTCATTCTATGAAGCCACACTCACCTTGGTACCAAAACCTCACAAAGGCCCAACAAAGAAAGAAATTTTAGCCCAATCTCCCTTATGAACATGGATGCAAAAATACACAACAAAGTACTTGCAAACCGAATACAGGAACACATCAAAGATATCATTCACTATGACCAAGTAGGCTTCATCCCAGGTATGTAGGGGTGGTTCAATATATGGAAATCCATCAATGTGATCCACCATATTAACAAACTGAAAGAAAAAGTAAACACATGATAATCTCCTTAGCTGCTGAAAAAGTTTTTGACAAAATCCAACATCCATTAATGTTTAAAGTCTTGGAGAGATCAAGGATAGAAGGCACATAGCTAAACGTAGTAAAGGCAATATACAGCAAGCCTATAGCCGACATAAAAATACATGAAGAGAAACATAAATCAATCCCACTGAAATCAGGGACAAGGCAAGGATGCCTACTCTCTCCATATCTTTACAACATACTTCTCGAAGTCCTTACTAGAGCAATAAGACAACTGAAGAAGATCAAGAGGAAACAAATCGGAAAATAAGAAGTCAAAGTATCAGAATTTGCAGATGATAGTATACTTGACTGACCTCAAAAATTTTACCTGGGAACTCCTAAAGCTGATAAACCCCTTCAGCAAAGTGGCTGAATGCAAAATTAACTCAAAAAAATCAGTAGCCCTCCTGCATACAAAAGACAAAAGGGCTAAGAAAGAAATTAGAAAAACAACACCCTTCACAATAGCCACAAAAGACATAAAGTACCTTGGTGTGACCCTAACCAATTAAGTTAAAGATATGTATGAAAAAATTCCCAGTCTCTGAAAAAAGAATGAGAAGAAGATGTCAGAAGATAGAAAGATCTCCCATGCTCATGGTTGGGCAGGATTAACATAGTGAAAATGGTCACCTTACCAAACACAATCTACATCAAATTATCAATACAATTCTTTACAGAACTTGAAAGAAAAATTCTCAACTTCCTAAGGAATAACAAGAAACCAGAATTGCTAAAACAATCTTCTACAATAAAGGATCTTCTGGAGGTATCACCATCCCTGATCTCAAGCTGTACTATAGAGCAACAGTAATAAAATATGCATAGTACTGGCAGAGAAACTGGCTGGTGGATCAATGGAACCGAATAGAAATCATACAATGGAAAAAAGATGGCATCTTCAACAAATGGTGCTGGTCTGACTGGAGGTCTATATGTAGAAAAATGTGAATAGATCTATACTTATCACCCTGCACAAAACTAAAGTCCAAGTGGATCAAAACTTCAGTATAAAAACAAACAGACTAAACCTGTTAGAAGAAAAAGTGGGGAAGAGCCTTGAACTCATTGGCACAGGAGACAACTTCCTGAACAGAACACCAACAGCACAGGCTATAAGAGCAACAAACAATAAATGGGACCTCATGAAACTGAAAAGCTTCTGTAAAGCAAAGGATTCTGTCATCCAAACAAAATGACTGCCTACTGATTGGGAAAGGATCTTCACTGTTATCTGACAGAGGGCTAACATCCAGTATATATAAAGAACTAAAGAAGTTGAAAAGCAACAAATCAAGCAATTCAGTTAAAAAATGGGTAACAGAGCTAACAGAGAACACTCGATAGAGGAATTTAGAATGGCAGAGAAACACTTAAAGAAATGCTCAACATCATTAGCCATCAGCGAAATGCAAATCAAAACAACCCTGAGATTTCACCTTATGCCTATCAGAATGGCTAAGATCAAAAACTCCAGTGACAACACATTCTGGAGAGGTTGTGGAGAAAAGGGAACCCTACTCCACTGCTGGTGTGAATGTATACTTGTACAACCACTCTGGAAATCTGTCTGGTGCTTTCCCAGATAACTAGGAATAGTGCTTCCTCAAGATCCAGCTATCCCACTCCTAGGCATATATCCAAAAGAGGCTCAAGTACACAATAAAGACATTTGCTCAACTATGTTTGTAGCAGCTTTATTTGTAATAGCCAGAAGCTGGAAACAACCCAGATGCCCTTCAACTGAGGAATGGATTCAGAAATGGTGGTACTTTTATGCAATGGTATATTACTCAGCAACAAAAAAACAAGGAAATCATGAAATTTGCAGGTAAATGGTGGGAACTGAAAAGGATTGTCCTGAGTTAGGTATCCCAGAAGCAGAAAGACACACAGTACATACTCACTCATATACACATATAATATAGGATAAACCTACTAAAATCAGTACACCTAAGGAAACTAATCAAGAGGGAGGACTCTGGCTAAACTTCTTAATCAACCTCCAGAAAGGCAAAGCAGATGGACATCAGAAGAAAACAGGAAACAAGTTAGGAGCCTGTCACAGACGGCCTCTGAAAGGCTCTGCCTTGCAGACTATCAAAGCAGATGCTGAGATTTATGGCCATCCTTTGGGCAGAATGCAGGGAATCTTATGAAAGCAGTGGGAAATAGAAAGATCTGGGGAGGACAGGAGCTCCACAAGGAGAGCAACATTATCACAAAATCTGAGCACAGGTGTCTTTCCTGAGACTGATACTCCAACTAAATACCATGCATGGAGATAACCTAGAACTGCTGCACAGATGTAGCCCATGGCATTTCAGTGTCCCAGTAGGTTCTATAGTAATGGGAACAGAGACTGCCTCCAACATAAACTGATTGGCCTGCTCTTCTCGCCTGGTTGGGGAAGCGGCCTTACTAGGCCACAGAGTAAGACAATGCAGCCACTCCTGATGAGACATAATAGACTCGGAACAGAAGGAAGGAAAAGTAGACTTCTCCATCAGTGGACTTGGGAAGGGACATTCCCAGAGAAGGGGGAAGAAGGGAGGGTTTGTGAGGGGAGGGAGGGGGAGCTACAGGGGGAATACAATGTGAATAAAGTGTAATAAAAATGGGGTATGGAGCTAAATAGAAAATTCCCTCTAGAGTAATATAGAATGGCAGAGAAACACTTAAAGAGATGCTCAATGTCCTTAGCCATCAGAGAGATGCAAATTAAAATGACCCTAAGAGTTCACCATACACCCATGAGAATGGCAAAGATCAAATACTCAACTTACAACACATGCTGGAGAGGTTGTAGAGAAAGGGGAACCCTCCTCCATTGCTGGTGGGAATGTAAAATTGTACAACCACTTTGGAAATCAATCTGGTGCTATCTCAGACAATTAGGAATAGTGCTTCCTCAAGATCCAGCTATACCACTCCTAGGCTCAAGTACACAACAAGGACATTTGCTCACCCATATTTGTAGCAGCTTTATTCTTAATAGTCAGAAGTTGGAAACAATCCATTTGTCCATCAAAGTAGGAATGGATACAGACATTGTAATACTTCTATACCACAATAGTATTGGAATACTATTCAGCAATTAAAAACAAGGACATCATGAAATTTGCAGGCAAATGGTGGGACTTAGAAAAGATCATCCTGAGTGAGGTATCCCAGAAGCAGAAAGACACACTTAGTATATTCTCATTTATAAGTGGGTACTAGACCTATAAAATAGGATAAGCATATTAAAATCTGTACACCTAAAGAAGATAACCAAGAGAGGACCCAGGGTAAGATGATCAATCCTCACTTAGAAAGACAAATGGGATGGATATAGAAAGTAGGAGAAAACAAATAATAGGACAGGAGCCTGCTGCAGAGGGCCTCTGAAAGACTCTACCTAGTAGTGCATCAAAAAGATGCTGAGACTCATAACCAAACCTTTGGCAGAGTGCAGGGAATCATATGAAAGAATGGGGAGTTAGTAAGAGCTGGAGAGGACAGGATTTCCACAAGGACCAAATATATTAGAGCACATATCTGAGACTGTTTCTCCAACCAATGGCTAGGTATGGATACAACCTAGAATCCCTGCTCAGATGTAGCCCATGGTAGCTTAGTATCCAAGTGGGCACCATAGTAAGGGGAACAAGGACTATTTCTGACATGAACTCAATGGCTGGCTCTTCGACCCTCTCTCCCACCTCCCCCAACACTACCCTGAGAAAGGAGCAGTGTTGCTAGGCCACAGAGGAGGACATTGCATCCAATCCAGAAAATACCTGAGGAGGTAGGGTCAGATGGAAGGAGAGGAGTACCTCCCCTATCAGTGGACTTGGAAAGGGGCAAGGAGAAGATGAGGAAGGAAGAGTAGGATTAAGAATGAGGGAGGGGGCTACAGCTGGGATACAAAGTAAATAATCTGTGATTAATATTAAAAAATAAAAAATAAAAAAAATATCCTAAATAGTTGGGAGGGAGTATATCAGCACTGATGTCAGTTTTCTGCCATACCTCAAGAAACTCTCCAATGTATAAAACTTTCATGAGTCTTTTAAAAAATTAAATTATTAGACACATGAGTGTCTACCATGTGTGTCTTTCTGCTTCTAGGTTACCTCACTCAGGATGAGATTTTCCAGTTCCATCCATGATATCCTTGTTTTTAATTGCTGAGTAATGTTCTATTGTGTAAATGTAACACAATTTCTGAATCTAATCTTCTGTTGTGGTTGTTTCAAGATTCTGGCTCTTATGAATAACACTGCTATGAACATAGTTGAGCAAATGTCAGAGTTGTATGGTTGAGTATCTTTCAGACATGTGCCCAGGAGTGGTATAGATGGACCTTGAGGCAGCACTATTCCTAATTTTCTGAGAAAGCACCAGATTGATTTCCAATGTAGTTGTACAAGTTTACATTCCCACCAGCAATGGAGGAAGGTTTCTCTTTCTCCACAACCTCTCCAGCAAGTGGATCTTAGGATAAATATACTTAAAATCTATATTCCTTAAGAAGCTAAATGATTATGCTGACCCTAGGGGAGAAGCCGAATCTTCACATATAAGGGCAAGCAGGATAGACATCAGAAGTGTGAGAAGAGAGGAAACAGGACAGGAGACTTCCTCAAGGGGCCTCTGAAAGACTCTACCCACCAGGATATTGAAGGAGATACTGAGACTCATAGCCAAACTTTGGGCAGAGCACAGGAAACCTTATGGAAGAAGAGGGAGGTAGAAAAACCTGGACCAAATAGAAACTCCACAAGGAGACCAACAGAACCAAAATACATGGTCCCAGTGGGCCTGCAGAAACCCATACTTCAACCAAGGACCATGCATGGAGAGGACCTAGCCCCCTTGCTAAAAGGAAGCTTATAGGTTTCTCAGTTTTCAAGTGGGTTCCCTAGTAAGGGGGACAGGGGCAGTCACTGTCATGAACTTGGTTGCCTGCTCTTGGATCACCTCCCTCTGATGAGGTGGACTTACTAGGCCACAGAGAAAGAGGATCCAGACAGTGACCTGATAGGCAAGGGAGAAATAGAGGTTGAGGAGGACCTTCCATATCAGTGGATTGGGGAAGGAATGTGGGGATGGGGTAGAGGGAAAGAGGAAGGGACTAAGATAAGGGAGGAGTCTACAGTAAGGATACAAAGTAAATAAGTTGTAATAAATTATAATAATGAATAGTAAAAATGGAAAACATTAAAGTAAATAAAACTGAAAAAATTGAATTGTTTTATGTAGATGAATGTTTTGCTGTGTGTATCTATGTGTACCACATGTGTGTTCAGTGACCATAGAGGCCACTAAATGAAGGCATTAACCACTGGAAAGTGGAAATACAGTTGTAACATACCATGTGGGTGCTGGGAATCAAATCATCATGAGATTTTATAAATTGGGTTGAAATTGACCCTCTTAACTGTTTTCCAACTGACAGTTTTCTAAGCAGCAGCCTTTACCCTTGAGTCTTTAGACATTATTCCAAATCAAATCAGTTCCCAGCTTTCATACCACTGTAGGCCTTTCATCCTTTCACTTTTTAGTGATATTGCACGTAGGCCATAGATTTAAATGCTGTATGCATCTGAACGTGGTGATAGACCTCTGTAATTTTCCCCATGACAGTCCTACATTCTACACGAAGGATTCCTGAGACACTAGAGAGAAAAAGGTGAATATGATTTCCTTCTGTATTCACCATGCTCTTCACATCTTAAGCAAATATTGGAGATATAATATCCAATTTTTTCAGAAGCTTTTCTTCACCATAAACCAACACATTCAGTTAGAAAGATTTATGATAGGTCCCATACCATTTCCACGGCCACTTTAATCCACTGATTCAGTGTCTGTAGGAGGAAGCACATGATGAGAGGAGAAAGGTGTGCTGAAATGAAGCTGCCCATTTCATGGAAGCCAAAACGGCAGGAGTGAGAAGATAGAGAACACACAGAGACAGAGAGACAGGAATACAGAGAAAGAGAGAAATACAGAGTGACACAGATAGAGAAAAAACACAGAGAGATATCGGGTAGGAGTTGAACAGAAGAAATAGAAGGGGGAAAGAGAAGTGAGATAAATTTGCAAACAAAACACCCTTCCAATCATTCTCTATTAATCCACTGCCTCCATGAAGGAGAACTTTGCAAATTATTAGTTCTTTTCAAATAATACTAACATTTTCAACTTATGAGTTTTTGGGAGACATTCTAGAGCTAATCTATAGCAGGAATACATAGTAGGTTACAAACATGCTTTCTTTCAGAGTTCATGGAAAACTAATTGGTGGGATAACTGATGACACTAGACTGTGTGAAATTACTTGAAATATGTTTTAATTATATATAAGGATTAATAATGATAATAAACACATGATAAGTGTTGCATTGAAAATGCATAATAATGGAAAAAACTAAAAATGAGAAATATGTCTTTTCCACAGTTTCAGAGGATTCCAGGGATGGCTACTTTTCTATTGCCTTATCCTGTGGTGCATCAGAACATCATGGTGGACAGCCTGTAGTGTAGCTATATTATGATAGTAACTACACAAAAAGAAGAAGAACCCACATTAGTAGTAACTTCTCAACATAGAAAAGTCACAATTTACTCCAACTGGAGTCATGTGTGGTTATAAACCACCATAAATTGGATTATGGGAACCAAGCCCAGATTTTTTGGAACAGCAGCTAGTGCTCTTAACTGCTGAGTCGCCTCTCAAGACTGTCAAGGGCCGTTATATTATGCAAGTTCAGTGGGCATTTGAGATTTCTGAAATGTAACCCAATATTTTGCAAAGTCTATATTGGCGATATACCCCATTATTGTTTTCAGCCTCTGTTATCCCTTCTTTCTCTGCTGCTATATATCTCAAAAATATGGCACTCAGAATCCTCACTTTCTGAGTAGAAAATGTTCACTTTTTGGATATTTACCCACTCTGACTGAAAAAGCCTTCTATGGGATCTTTATGAAGATGCACTGATGTTCAGATGAGGAAATGATTTCATAATTTCCAGTAATGATTTTATAGTACAACTGATTTGATTCAAACAACTTTTTAATGAATTTATTTATTTTTATATCAATCACAGGTTAGGTTTTTTGCATCCCATGCTTAGCCCCCTCCCTCATTCCCTCCCACACTCCCCAACCCTCCCTTATCTCCTCCCCGCCCCCTCCAAGTCCACCAACGGGGGAGGATCTCCTCCCCTTCCATCTGATAATCTTTTCTCCTCAGGGCTGGCTGTAATGTCCTCCCCTGGGATCTAGCCAGGCTGTTACTCCCTGGCATGTATGGGGGAGGGTCAAAGAGCCACCCATCAAGTTTAAGACTGAAACAGTCCCTGTTTCCCTTACTAGGGTCTTCACTTCGACAATGAGTTATCATGGGCCACATCTGAGCAGGGGTTCTAGGCCATATCCATATATGGTCCTGGGTTGGAGAAACTGTCTCATATAAGACCCCTGTGTCCGCCTCAGTTTGATCTTTGTGGAGCTCTTGTTCTCCCCAAGTCTTACTAACTTCCCCTATTTTTATTATTGCTTCCCGCCCTCTGCCAAGGGCTTAATTGTGAGTCTTAATATCTGCTTTGATACATTGCTATACTGATTCTTTCATAGGTCCTCTTTGGTATGCTCCTGTCCTGTTGCTTGTTTTCTCCTCCATTCAATGTCCCTCCTATTAGTTCATCTAACTGAGCATTGATCATACCAATCTGGGTCCTCCTTCTTGTATAACTTCCCTAGATGTGTAGATTTCAGCATGACCTTCCTATCCTATAAATCTACATAAGTGAGTATATACCATATGTTTCTTTCTGCTTTTGGGATACCTCACTTAGGATGATCGTTTCCAGGTCCCACCATTTGCCTGCCAATTTCAAGATTTCCTCCTTTTTAATTGCTAAGTAGTATTCCATTGTGTAAAAGTACCACAATTTCTGTATCCATTCCTCAACTGAGGGACATC
>CM053762.1:25123399-25142158 GCA_028658305.1 Pachyuromys duprasi
GTACTTCAGTCTGAATCTGTCAATCTCTTGTGTCAGGAGTATTCTTCAAGAAGATCAGGGATTTCCGGTGGTTTGTGGTGTGTGTTTTGTCTCAGTTGAACTCTGTTGTGGGCTCTGTGTGCCCAGCTTCGTGCTCTGTGCTAGAAGCTGTGAGCACTGCAGGCTGGTCACCCCTCTGGTCTGGAGTCTTTACTCCTCATTCTATGCTAGAGTCTGAGTGTCCAGGTTTGAGATGTCAGCTGGGGGCTGTGCACTCTGCGCTAGGCTTGCTGCTAAGGGCTCTCCCCTGGAATGGAGATTTGGCGCCTCCTTCTGTGCCAGGGGCTGTGCACCACGGTCTGAGATGATATTTGGGGCACACACAGTGGGTTTGGGTTGGTGTGCATCCGCTGTATGCAGGCCTGTCTGAAATGGTGCCCGAGGCCTTCTCTGTCTGCCCAGTGGATCGACACCTGAACTGGGGTTTTTGCTGGCAGATGCGTGCAGCTTTCGCCCTCAGTGTGCGGCCTGATCCCAGGATCCTCTCAGCCTTGGGTTGAGACAGAACTCGGGTTCTTCCCAGATCCGCTGGCGGACTCACACACTGACTGAGTTTTTGCTGGCGGAAGCGTTCAGTGCACACCCCGGCTGCATGTGGACTGGTCAAAATGGTCTCCCAATCCACTCAGTCTAGGGTGGTTCCGGTGATTGGTCTGAGCATGCAGCACACCCACGGGTTGAAGCAGAACCCGGGTGTAGTGTGAGCTCACAGTGTGCAGTTCAGTGGAAACGGCACCGGTTTCCTCCTGAGACTGCCCGCGAGACTGTGTGATCCAGTCTATAATGGCTGGTGCAGGCGCACAGCGAGGCTGCTCGTTCTGATCAGAGCTGTGCGTCCCTGGTCACCAGGAGATTTTTCCAGGTAATAACTGGGTGTCCCTAGGGTTTTCCCACTTGATTTTCTCACCGTAAGATTTCTGCTCACCTGGCACTCACAATGCTGGCATTTTAGGTCCCAGAGTTCAGTCTCCTGGTCCTTGCGTTGTTTCTGCTCTCCTACTCCTTAGACACAGTGTTCTCTCGTGGCAGCCATCTTGGATCTCCGCCTTCATATTATTGTGTGTGTTCTTCTTAGAACTGTCTCCTAATGATATCTTTTCTGCTCAGATCAGCTTTTCCTGGATCTACTGTCACCAACTGTCTTCTCTTCTTACTCTTCTAGCTCAGTTCACTTTCAACTGTCTCCTATTTTCACTCTGTTTGATATCTTCTCTTCTCTAGCCCTTTTTTCTTCCTGTATCAACTGTCTTCTCTAATCCTACTCAGTCCTATTTTCTTCCTACACCAAGTGTCTTTTCTAACCCTACTCAATCTTTCTCATCCTCTAATGGCTTTTTTACCCTCTCCTGCTCTTAGAATTCCAAGAGGAAACCAACACTGAAGGCCATAGGGTCAGGCAGCTCTATTGGCTAAACATTCCAAAAGAGCCAGTTGGCTAGCAACTGGGGACCCTTTAAAGGTCCAGGCACACAAACAAATCATACTGCAAAACCCAGTATTAATCCGTGGAGGAATTACAGAAATTAGTACCACAATCAAGGACTTAAAAATGCATGGTTCGTGATTCCTGCTACATCTCCCATCAACTCACCTATCTGGCCAACACAGACATAAATTGTTGCCAGGGATTAGGATATTACTGTGATAGAGCAGATCAATCTTTTGTTTTGAGAAATTTGAAAGTAGCTGAATATGTTAAGTGAAGCTTACTGGGCCATACAAGTAGGAACATGGAAGGCAGTGGTGCTGAGTGTAGATTGAACTATTGATACTGATCTCAAAAGTTTTAGAGGAGAAGAATATTTGTATGTGGCCTAGAAATTATTATTATGAGATTTTCACTAAGAATGTGCCTGCCAAAACAGAAAAATACTTTACTAAGGCTAAACTGAAGACTTTTGGATTAGTTGTATTGGCAGAGGAAATCCCCAAACAGCCTAGTATTGACTCTGCCATGTGGTTATTAGTGTTCATTCTTATCCATATTTATAATGAAAAGGAGCAAGTTAAGCAAAAAACAGATACAAAGTGTACAGATTGAGGAGAAAAGAGGCAGCAGGAAGTGGAATGGATATCAGTCCGGTGTTCAAGTAGATTAAGAGATTAGAGAAAATCCTGCAGATCCAGATGTGGAAGCCTCAGCTAACTTTGCAGCTCCATGTCCCCCTGCTTGCCACCATGCTTCAACCATGATGATAACAGACCGAAGCTCTAAACTATAAGCCAGCTCCAATTAAATGTTTTTCTTTGTAAGTGTTGCCATGGTGATGGTATTTCTTTCAAGCAATAAAACCTTAGGACACTATGTATTTATGTATATATCTATACTTATATATGTATATAGTTCTATTTAATTTTGTGTGTAAATTCACCATGTTTTCTTTACACATTCAACTGTGAATTGTCTCTAAGGCTATTTTACTATGACAATTGTGCTTAGTAGCATATTGTAGCTCAAGATTTGTTTTCTTGAGGAACCACCACACCGATGTTCATAGAGGCTGCCCTAATTTACATTGGACCTAGTGCAGTGGAGTACAACATCCTTGCCAATTATATTTTTATTTGGTTGATGATGGACATTGACTATGTGTGTAAGGATGAGAAGTTCTAAAAAATGAGAGACAAAAGACCAAAAGATTCCAAGGGGACTCAACAAGAATTTTCTGTTTAGTAAAGTATAGTTTGTCCAACAAATTCTAATGTAACGTTAAACTACTTCTGGATGAAGGTACCTAAATTTCAGAATTACATGCTATTTTCCAGTGTGGAAACTTTTGAGATAAAGTGTTTATTATTTCACTGAACAAAATTTTACTTTGGAGCTAATGTGCATGCATTTGGTAGTCTAAAAACTAAAATAAATAAAATTCTGGTTTATTTTGATTAAATTTTCAAACCTTTTTCAAATTGGAAAAAAACATGGTGGTAGCCATGCAACAAGAAGAGCTCTAGTCAGTATGGTGGCCTGAAGAAAACACCTCACCACACAGCGAAGCCATAAGGATAACTTATATATGTATAAGCAAATCCTGTGCTTTGGTGTTCTGTTAAAGAAGTTGCCCCTTGTGACAATGAGTTCAAGGCTCTTTGCCACATTTTCTTATAACAGATTTAGTGTGTCTGGTTTTATGTTGAAGTATTTGATCCACATGGACTTTAGTTTTGCACAGGTTGATAAATATAGATCAATTTCAATTTTTCTACATGTAGGCATCCATTCAGACCAGCACTATTTGTTGAAGATGCTGTCTCTTTTCCATTGTATGGTTTTGTCTTCTTTGTCAAAAATCAAGTATCTGTAGATGTGTGGGTTTATTTACTCTAAGATCAACAATCAACCAATGGGATCTAATGAAACTAAAAAGCTTCTGTATAGCAAAGGATACTGTCATCAGAGTAAAATGACAGCTTACAGACTAGGAAAGGATCTTCACCAACTCTATACCTGACTAATATCCAGAGGGCTAATATCCAGAATGTATAAAGAACTCAAGAAGTTAAAAAAGCAACAAATTAAATAATAGAATTTTAAAATGGGGTATAGAGCTAAAGAGAAAATTCTCAATAGAGGAATATTGAATGGCAGAGAAACACTTAAATTTTCAATGCCCTTAGTCATCAGGGAGATGCAAATCAAATTGACCCAGAGATTTCACCTTACACCCAGGAGAATGGCTAAGAAGTCATGCTATTTAAAGCAAAACATGGTACACTGTGACCTTATGCCTAGGATTTTGTTGAGGATGATATTAAGATTTATCTGCTAGGTTCACTTTGAAACACTGATATTTGGGAGGGTAATAATCCTTTAGGAGATAGAGTCTTCCTGTTAAGTAGGTCACTCATGGTCTGGTCCTTGATTAGAGTCATACATCCTGGCCCCCATAATCTGAGAATGCTCTGCCACCAGAATCTGCCTATCTAAATGCGGCCATATCCACTCCAGTATGATTGTCTGAGCATTTAAATTTCATGAACCAAACTGAGGTTTTTGCCTTTAATCCATTTCTGACAGAATTTTTGGTCATGATATTGCAAAAGTAACCAATTGGTACTAAATATGTAAAGCTTAGTCATCAGGAAAATGCAAATCAAAATGACCCTGAAATTTCACCTTACACCCATCAATATGGTCAAAATCAAACTCAAGTGACAACACATGCTGGACCTCTCCATGTGAAAAAAGGGGAAACCTCCTCTATTGCTGGTGGGAATATAAACTTGTACAACAAGTTTGGAAATCAATCTGGTGCTTTCTCAAGACAATTAGAAATAGTGCTTCCACAAGATCCAGCTATGCCTGTCCTAGTCATACATCCAAAATATGCTCAAGTACATAACAAGGACATTTGTTCAACCATGTTCTTACCAACTTTACTCATAATAGTCAGAAGCTGGAAACAACCCAGATGTCCCTCAACTGAATTGTGGTACATTTAAACAATGGAATACAACTGAGTAATTAAAAACAAGGAAATCATGAAATTGCAGGCAAATGGTGGGAACTAGGAAAGATCACCCTAATGAAGTATCCCAAAACAGGACACACATGGTATATACTCACTTATAAGTGGGTATTCAACATATAATATAGAATACTCATACTGAAATCTGTACTCCTAAAGAACCTAAGCAAGAAGGAAGACCCTAGGGAAGTTGCTCAATCCTCACTCAGAAAGGCAAATGCAATGGACATTGGATGAAAGGGAAAATAGGGAACAGGACAGCAACCAACCACAGAGTCTCTTTGAAAGACAACCCAGTAGTGTATCAAAGCAGATGCTGACGTTCATAGCTAAACTTTGGGCAGAGTGCAGGAAATCTTATGCAAGAAGAGGGAGACAGAAAGATGTGGAGGGGACAGGAGCTCTACAAGGAGAGCAAAAGAACCAGAAAACCAGGGCCCAGGGGTATTTTCTAAGACTGATACTCCAACCAAGGACCATGCATGGAGATAACCTAGAAGGCCTGTACAGATGTAGCCCTTGGCAGTTCCCCCAAGTGGGAACCCTACTTATGGGAACAGGGATTGTCTGTGACATGACCTCACTGGCTGGCTCTTTGATCACCTCCCTCTAAGGGGGGAGAACCCTTACCTGGCCACAGAAGAAGACAATGCAGTTCTGATGCAACCTGATAGGCAATTGTGAGAGGGAAGGGGAGGATGAACTCCCCTATCAGTGGACTTGTGGAGGGGCATGGGAGGTGATGAGAGAGGGATGGTAGAATTAGGAGGGGATGAAGGAGGGTGCTACAGCTGGGATACAAAGTGAATAAACTTTAATTAATAAATAATAAATTAAATAAACAATAAGCCCATAAAAAAACAACAAAAATCAAATCCCAGAAGGTCCTGTTTCCTGAAGACCCCTTGTTGCTGCTGGCTCTTACTGTATTTATTGCTGCCTTAGTCACCCTGGTTTTTTGCCCTGTATGAATATCCTTGCGAGGTTTCTAATTCCTCACTGGACAATGCAATCACAGTTCATAACAATAGTGGTCATGTCCCAAAAAGTAATGTCACACAGATAGATTAATGATTTACCTAAAGATTTCTGAGAAAAAAAAAACTAGGTCAAGCTTTTTTTAAATACAGAATTAATTAAATCAAGTCAGGGTGTTTTGACAGCTTCTGTTTAGCAGAAAAGTAAGGGTACAATATGAAAATTTAGTTACTTATTGAAATGCCTCTTACAGTCAGGGAGCAAAAAGAAGGTAAGCTAGGTTGCTAAGGGCTCATGAGTGTCACCCAAAGGAGACAGGCTAGTGATCAAAGATAGTAATTGAGTTTCAGAGCCTACTATGAAGCTTGAGCTTCTATGTTCATTGTAATATTTGATTTTCCTGGTTTGATAACTAAAATTTTGCTGAAAGGCTTTGTTGCACCTGAGAACTTAGTGCTGTGAAACATGTAGACAGAATAGAATCATCTTTTTTTGTTGTCTCAAGTAAAAGATCTCTGACCTAAAGGTCTCTAATTTTACATTTACTTTACTATGAAAACAGTATAAGAGTAGATAAATGGTTGACTGTGTTAGATGAATTAGACTTGTGTTAAGTTAGAATAATAACATCTATCTTCTTTCTTGTAACTTCAAATTGCTACATGCCTGTGCAGGAGAAATTGGCTGTTAAAATATCTGGCTCAAATTCTGTTAATCTGTAATAAAAAAGTATTGGTTTAGGATATAGATGTACTGTAGGAAGAAACCACAGGGGAAGCTGAGTGATAAGGTGTGTGGTTTGAATAATTGTTTTTTTTTTAATAAGAAATTTGTAATCATTATTTGTAATTGAAACTCATGATTAAGGAATGATCGTATGAAAGTTGTTAGAGACTTGCTCCATCCACCAAGTGTGTAGGAGTGTGTGCCTGCTTTACTACATTATTCAGCAACTCCCCATCTCCTCCTTGGATCACTGAGCACATTGATGGAACTGGACTGCAGCAGTACAGGTTCCTCAAAAGACTCGAACACCAATGGAATTTGAATCTGATAGAGTGAATTTCTTTGAAGAAACTCTAACATGTTTTATGTTAGACAATAAATAATCCCCAAACCACAACACACTTAAATTTTACAGAAAGAGTTATTGTCCCCATATTTCCAGCCACTATTGAAATCAGGGTGGAGAATTTTCAAAAAGATAAAAATAAATTTACTGTATGATCTAGATAAAACATTCCTTGACATATGCCCCAAAGACTCAAGATCACCACTTCACAGATAATTGTTTCCAAAGTCCCTATTGCTGAAAACAACAGTGCAGGCAGGCAGACAACATAAAGAATAATGAAGAAGCTGAGATTTGTCACCTAAATAAGAAGTAGATCAAATTTACCACCTCTAGAGAGAGGTACACAGAGACAGAAAAATTGATCAATCATAGAAAATGTCATATATTCAAATATAGATGGCCAGGATACAGAAGCTGATGGCTCAGTGATTTCGAATAGAAATAAACGTGTCATGAACCTCCCCTTCCAAATTCAATGATATGATTCCTAATGGTATTATGCCATACTCATATATTGGTGCCTAACCCAATCATAATCAGAGAGGCTTCCTCCAGTACAGATGGGAGTAGATACAGGGACCCACACCCAAATACTGGGCAAAGATCTTTGAACCCCATATAAAAGAGGGAGAAAGGATTGTGGTAGCCAGAATGGTTGAGTATACCAGAAGAACACAGCCCACAGAATAAACTTAGCAGGGTTAATAGGGACATAGAGAGAGCAAAGTGGCAACCACAGAGCCTTCATGGATCTGTGCCAGACCCTTTGCATACAAGCTATCATTGTTTACCTTGGGGTTATGTTTGGACTCCAGAAAATCAGAGTGAAGCTGTGTAAATAGTTTACCTGTTCATGGAACCTTTTCCCTATTACTGTGTTGCCTCTTCCAGAATTGATATGAGGGTTTATGCCTAAGCTTATTGCAGCTTGCTATACAATGTTTGGTTGATATCACTGGGAGGCCTTCTCTTTTCTGAAAAGAAAAGGATGAGCAGTGAATCTGCAGGATAGGGGAGGTGGAGGAGACAGGGAGAAGAGGAGGGAGAGGAAGCTGTTGTTGGGATGTATTGTATGAGAGAACAAAGTTTTAAAACATTACTGCCCAAGACAAATTATCATGTAACCCTAAGCTTAACCTGAAAAGAGTGACAATAACAACTAATCGAGTGAAGAGCCACAAGATAAAACAGTATGCGTGGACCTCTTAATGACTGTTGGCCATTCAGTTCATGATTATACTAAAACGCTAAAAGTAATATGATACTAAAGAAAAAACTTGTTAAGGTAAATATGTTGTGGAAATAGAAGGTGTAAAATCATATACACAACACCTGTTTCACAATAGGTAAGTTCTACAGACCTTAAGGGGATTGTTTGGCCCATAGCTATATTTATAACAGGATTCAACCTCAAACTAAATTGAATTTCTTGGACAATAAAATCAGATATATTTAATCTAAATGTAAAATGATGGACTAATGACTACATCTTGTCAACATAGTGTAGTGAATCTAATACTATATTTCTCATCAATATGCCAGGGTATCCCACATTAACTGTCCTATAGTACACCAAGGTATGAGTCTATTCATGTGTTTATTCAATTCATCAGAATTATTTATGCAAAAGGAATGAATGGACTTTAAAAGATACAGTGAACTCCTACCTATCAGGTCTCATCGGGACTATCTGTATCCTCTTTCTCTGTGGCCTAGTAAGACCACCTCATCAGGGGAAGTTTATCAAAGAGCAGGCAACTGAGATCAGCCCAGACACTGCTCATGCTGCTCTTACTAGGTAATGTAACTCTTTATGTGCCTCTCTGTTACTCAGAGAACTACAAAAATCTCCAACATTTATCATTGCCTACTGCATTGTACAGCAAAACCACATTTTGTATTAGAACACAAGAGCCCCTCACACTTGCTGTCCGAATCATCAAACTTTTGTGTGAGACTTGGGGTAATGTGCATTTAAGGCCCTGTCTTTATCCAGCCTTTAACAACTTTAATATATTTACAGTAGGAATCACATGATCTAAATCAGCTCAGGTAGCAAAGGTGGAGAATTGAACCGTAACTGATTTGCAATAACTTCCAGATTCTTTTTATTAACTCTGTTAAACCAATTCAAGGTGAAACAAAATACTTGCAAAAAATAGAAAATGAAAAATAATTCACTGTAATTCCCAGTATGTGTTACATTCTACAAAAAACTGCATGTAGAGGAACAGAATAACTCTGGCTAATTTTCAAAGAATTTGCAGATTATTTTCCAGAGTTAACCATGGGGGATGGTGCACAAAGTTACTGAGAAAGTAAATATTTAACAGACTGGATTACAAAAATAATATTACCAGAATTTTTTTTTTTACTGACTCTGGGAAACAGGTTACTCCCTAATGCCAACAACCTACAGATTCCAGTTCTATGACTCCAGTCTGAAGTAAGGAACAGCACATCAGGAAGAACTGAACATCAACCCTACTTAGTGTGTTTCTGTGAAATAGAACTTTGTTTAAAGGTTCATATTTTCCTAGGTATAAGTATTTCTGCTTACCATTGGAGAAAGTCATTCCACCTCTATGGCCTTTCAGGATCTCCTGAATGTGGTCGGAAGCATGGGGAGATTTCAGATCCTTCAGATGGCTCTCTTTCTGATCTGCAATATGATGGTGGTACCTCATACAATATTGGAAAACTTCACTGCAGCGATCCCTGATCATCGATGCTGGGTCCCCATCCTAGACAGTGGCAATGTCTCTTACAATGACAGTGGGATCCTGAACCAAGATGACCTCCTGAGAATCTCCATTCCCTTGGACTCCAACCTGAGGCCAGAGAAGTGCCGTCGCTTTGTTCAACCACAGTGGCATCTCCTACATTTTAATGGCACCTTCTTCAATGTTACAGAGCCAGACACAGAGCCCTGTATGGATGGCTGGGTGTATGACCAAAGCACTTTTCTCTCCACCACTGTGACTGAGGTAAGTGGCTTCAATAATACCAACTCCTCAGTGAACTGATTACAACAGCTCAGGAATAGTTCAAACAGTAAATATGTTTTGAGCTTAGTCATTGTCTTATTAAGTGCAAGAGTGTTGTTCAATGATTCTAATGACTTCAAACATAAATAAAAATGTACTTTTCTTGTACTTTCAGTTAAGGGATGACCTCAGATTAAAAGTCAGTTCATAGAAGGAAATTGAACAGGACAATTTAGCAAGATACAAACAGTAGATTTCACCCCAGCGCCTACCTCCTTCCAAGCCATGCCCTTCTAAGTGGCTTTTCAATTATCAGGTTGACTTTCTTATTCTGAAACAAGCTTCAGATCCAACCAGAAATGTTCAGTTTTCCTATAGCAGTTATGTCTCTATTGCACCAATGGCCATGTTGTCTTGAAGGTTGGTATTGTAGTATGAGGGGATAAGTGCTGGAAAAAAGCATTGATGTCTTTACTCTACGAGCAGTCTACATAGCAACATCTGGCATTATGAAAGGTAGCTAACAAGGAAAGATTGTAGTTTGTTTTTACAGTGATATCCATGTCCCAAAAAAAGATTGTGTGGTGTCTTCTAAAGTAGGAGCTTAAGATTTACTTATAGTAAGTAAATAAGAGCAATACTTTCAACCTGTGTTGTTTGGAAGACCTGTGTGTCTTCCCTAACCAAATAATTCATACAAAGTTATTGTATATGACTGGCATGACTGCTTAACACCTCAGATCTTCTGGGAGCAGCAGTGTTCACCCAAATATTATACCTTTTAAATTTCTTTTAAAATTATAGTATGAATTTTGCTTACTCAACAGTAAGAATCTACATGAGGCTTTATGTAAATCCTTCATGGAGGTGCTTGAGTGAGAAATCAATTGGAGAGAGAAAAGAGAAGACCATGTCATTGATAAGAGTTTCATTGTTCTGATGACACACCAAAACCATGAGCCTAAACTCCTATACCATGTTTCCTCAGTGACCAAGACCACTTAACAACATGAAACATACTAAAAAAACCAAAAGACATTCATCCCACTTTTTGGAAATGGGGCATCATATTCTTAAAGGTGTTCCTGCTGACCAGAGGAAATATTTCTTTTGAGGCCTACTGTTGATTATTAATATTTACTACTTATGTGTCTTTTAGTTAAACAGCTATGGTTCTTAACTAGCTATATACTCAAATCACCACAGAGAGACTGGGATTTATTTAATTAACTTAGAGCACAAAGCTGGGCAATAATTTCTCAATCCTAAACATCCAAGCCTGCATAGCTTCCTCCTATACAAATTTCCCATATTATACTTGCTTTTAGTCATATTTTAGGTCTGGGTTCATCTCTTCTAGTGTTTTGTATCCTCTTTGAGATCTCTATCCCCTTACTCTCCTCCCACTCACTTCTTTCTCCTCCCCATAGGACCAGGATGTCCCACCCTATTCTCTCCATTTTTCAGCATTGGCTGGTTGTTTTGTTGACAATACAGAGAACAAATGGTGCCATGTTTATACAAACCTGAGACGGGTGATGCTTATTCAATGCAATGCCAGGACTGAAAACAGATAGTGTGGTAGAGAAATCAGCATATGAATGAACAAGAATAAATTTTATTCATTGCATAAGAACATTATACCAACATCCCCCCCCCTTTAAGTCCAACAAAGCCTCCTTTTCTTTCAATACAATAATAATTATAAAACAGTTATGAAAACTATTAGGTACAATTTACATGTACAATGTCCAGTCCATCTGCCTTTGGATACTTAGGAGAAAGTATTTGATTATCCTATCTTGACAATTTTAGAGTTCTATACATAAATTAACTTCTATCCTTATTGTTATCACCTATGTGAAAACATTTTCTTAAATTCTAAACAACTTAAGCTTAATTGTGAAACTATAATTATTTGGTCTTTGACCCCACCAGAGACTTAAGAAGGAATAAAATTAGTTACTGGAGTAAATAGGAAGTGCATGATAGCAGCTTCCAAAGAGTAAAAAATTGACAGAGACAATTTGCTGCCTGAAAACTCACCTGAAACTCTCTATAATGTTGGAGCATTATCTTCAGCCTTCTGGCTCGGTGTATGTGAAACAGGAACTCTTTAGGACTTGCTTGCCCTGTCTTGGCAGAGTTCCATGGTCAACATGGCCTGCATTTAAGCTTGCCATTTTAGGTGAATTCTGTCTGTTGTGAAATGAGGGCATTTTCTTTTTGCCCGGCTGGCTCATTTGCCACATGTAAAGCCATCTTCATATGGAGGTTATTTGATGCTCATCATCTTCTTTGAGATAGGCAGAGTCCTGTTAGGAAATAATCTTTCTCATTGTCAAAGAACCTTTAAACTAATAAAAACATTTTAGGTCTCTGAAGTTTTTGAATACTTACCTGTCTTTATTATATATGTTGTCATATCGATCTGTTAAGCCTAGGATTTATACTCCAGTGATAAATTAGACTACTGTCTGACATGATTATGAGTTGATTAACTAGCAATTAACTGGCAATACCTGAAAACCTAATCTTATTTCCTCTTGGAATAAGATCATTAACAAATTATAACCATCTCCCAATGACAATAAACATTCATAGTCACAGAAAACAACCAAAAACACAACCAACACTTCTTTAAAGGAAAGTGGACTTTGTTCTAGTGATTTTTTTTTTGGCTGATTATTTGGACAGAAATCCTGTTAAGGGGCCCAAAGGAAATTGTGGAATATGGTTAATTAAGCAAGCATTAACATTTGTGGTTGTCTTTGGATGCTGAGAAATTTCAGGTTTAATAGAAGTCCTGTTTGGAAACAGTCTAAAATGTTGGACCAACTGAGGGTAGTAGCTTTCTTCAAAGCTTTCATGGGAGCAGGCTTTGATGAGAACCAGCAATTGAAGCCATTGAGGCAGTAACAACCAGAATGCTGGAACATGCAAGATACTGGAACAGATGTGTCAATGTCTCAGCATACTGGAAGGATGAATTCTGTCAGATTTCATCCAGCATCTCCAGTGCACAGTCCTCTTATTCTGCAAAGATATAATTTCTTACAAGCATTATATAATCCTAAACCTATAAATGTATGAGATGTGCAGGGTGAAACTAAACTGTAAACCAATTTTATCTATTCCAATTAAAAGAATGGCATTATAAATTTTGAGGATGTTGTAACCAAAGGTTTATTGGCCATGTAATATTGAAGTTCTGGCTGGAGACATGTTTTTATGTCTTGGTCAGTTTCACAGTTGTTCCCATGTGAAGGAATAAGCAATTTTTGTTACCTGTTCTTTTTAGTCTTCTTGATTTCTCTATTCTTCTGTGTAGCCAAGATCTTCTGGTAGTCTTCCTCTGTCATATCTTATTTTTATTAAGTTTGATGGAACCCATAATTTCTCTTCTCTGATATGAATATATGCAAAGCCTCTTTTCCAGCATAACACATTCTCTGTCTCCATTTTGGAATTAGGAGCTTTATATGCTGTTCTAATTCAGCAGTCCTTTCTAGATTCCACTGTGTCTTAGCAGGTATTTATCTCGTTTAAACATTTTAAAATTGATAAATCATTTTTAATCATCTTGGGGAAATATTATATTTCCCTACTTTTTATGACCATCTTTTAAAAACTACTGTTAAATATTTTCATAATTGTTTGACCTGTAGGATTATTAGTTATATCTGTAATAGGTCTCATGTCATAATGTCAAAAATATTGTTGAATTCCAATGGATATAGAAGCTGAAGCACCATCAGCCCCAGTTTTCAAGGGCATCTCCAAAACATTCATCATCTCTAACGAATTTGCAACCTTAGGATCATGCTCTCCAGAATTTAAGGCAAAATCTCACTGGAATTCTGAATGTGAATCTATGGTATGGTGCATGTATTTCAGTTATCCAAACTCTGTAAAATGGAGCACACCAGCCACTGTATGACCTTGTTCCAATACAACACTAAACACGATCTGTACTTCCTTTTTTAATTTTAATTTTATATTAATTATGATTTATTCACTTTTTATCCTGGCTGTAGCCCCTTCCCTCATTCCCTCCCATTCCCACCCTCACTCCCTCATCGTCTGCCATGCTCTTATCCAAGTTCACTGATAGAGGAGGTCCTTCTCTCCTTCCTTCCCAACCTAGCCTATCAGGTATCATCAGGACCAGCTGCATTGTACTCCTCTGTGGCCTGGTAAGGCTGCTCCCCACTCCGAGGGGGATGGTGCTCCAAGAGGCAGCCACTGAGTTCATGTCAGAGACAGTCTCTGTTCCACTTATTAGGAAACCCACTAGGATACTGAGCTACCCTGGGCTATATCTGAGCGGGGTTTCTAATATATTTTCATGCATGGTCCTTGGTTGGAGTATCAGTGTCAGGAAACACACCTGGGCCCAGATTTTTTGGTTCTGTTGCTCTCCTTGTGGAACTCCTGTCCCTTCCAGGTCTTTCTATCTCCCCCTTCTTTCCTAACATTCCCTTCACTCTGCCCAAAGTTTGGTTATGAGCCTGAACATCTGCTTTGATACCCTGCAAGTAGAGTCTTTCAGAGGCCCTCTCTGGTAGGCTCCTGTCCTGTTTTCTGTTTTTTTTCCCTCTTCCAATTTCCAAATATTTTGCCTCTCTGAGGGAGAATTGATCTTCCTACCCATGGTCCTCCTTCTTGGTTAGCTTCTTTAGGTATACAGATTTTAGTATGTGTATATATATATATATATATATATATACATATACATATATATATATATATCATATTGTGTTGGGATTTTAATGAGAATTACTTTGAATCTGTAGATTGCTTTTGTCAGGTTAGCCATTTTCACTATGTTAATCTTACTGATCCATGAGCATGGGAGGTCTTTCCATCTTCTATCTTCTTCAATTTCTTTCTTCAGAGACATCAAGGTTTTTGTTTTGTTTTGTTTTTTGACCATGTCTTTCATTTGCTTGGTGAGAGTCACACCAAGGAACTTTATGTTATTTGTGGCTTTTGTGAAGGGTGTTGTTTTCTAATTTCTTTCTGGGCCGTTTTGTCTTTCATATGCAAGAGGGATACTGATATTTTTGAGTTAATTTTGTATCCAGATATTTTGCTGAAGGTGTTTATCAATTGAAGGAGTTCCTTGGTTGCATTTTGGGGGTCAATCATATCCTCTGCGAATAATTACACTTTGACTTCTTCCTTTCCAATTTGAATCTTCTTGATCTCCTTTAGTTTTCTTATTGCTCTAGCTAGGAATTCAAGTACTATGATGAAGAGATATGGAAAGAGTGTGCAGCCTTGCCTTGTCCCTGATTTCAGTAGGATTGATTTAAGTTCTCTTCCTTTAGTTTGATGTTGGCTATAGGCTTGCTGTATATTGTCTTTACTATGTTTAGGTATGTGCCTTGTATCCCTGATCTCTCCAAAACTTTAAACATGAATGGGTGTTGTCCAATGATTTTTCTGCATCTAAGGAGATGATGATGTGGTTTTTCTTCTTCAGTTTGCTTATATGGTGGATTACATTGATGGGTTTCTGTATATTGAACCACCCTGCATGCCTGGGATGGAGCCTTCTTGGTCATGGTGGTTAATATATTTTATGTGTTCTTGGATGTGTTTTGCAAGTATTTTATTGAGTATGTTTGCATCAATGTTCATAAGAGAGATAGATCTGAAGTTCTCTTTTTTGTTGGGTCTTTGTGTGATTTAGCTATTAAGGTGACCGTGGCTTCATCAAATGAGTTTGGTAACAGTCCTTCTGTTTGTATTTTGTGTAATAGTTAGAAAAGAATTGGAGTTAGCTCATCTCTGAAGGTCTGGCAGGATTCTGCACTGAAACCATCTGGCCCTGGTCCTTTTTTTGGAAGGAAGGCTTTTGATGACTGCTTCTATTTCCTTGGGGGATATAGGACTATTCAATCTTTCTATCTGATCTTGATTTAATTTTGGTAAATGGAATCTGTCAGGAAGATTGTCCATTTCATTTAGATTATCAAATTTTATGACATATAGGCTTTTGTAGTAAGAACTACTGATTGTCTGGATTTCCTCAGTGTCTGTTGTTATGTCCCATTTTTCATTTCTGATTTTGCTGATTTGGATAGTTTCTCTCTGCCTTTTATTTAGTTTTGATAGGGGTTTGTCTATTATTTCAACCTTCTTGTATCTGATGAGGCTTGCTTTGTGACCAACTATTGGGTCTATTTTGGAGAAGGTTCTATGAGGTGCTGAAAGGAATGTATACTCTTTTGAGTTTGGGTGAAAAGATCAGTAGTCATTTATTAGTTCCATTGATTTAGGACCCTTGTAAGTGCCATTATTTCCCTATTTAATAGCTTCTGTCTAGATATTCTGCCCATGGTGAGAATAGAGTGTTGAAGTCTCCCACTATTGAGGTGTTGGGATTGGTATGTGATTTAAGCTTTAATAATGTTTCATTTATAAATATAGGTGTTTTTGTATTTGTGGCATAAATGTTCAGGATTGTGATGATCTCATGATGGATTTTCCCTTTGATTATTATGAAGTGCCTGTCCTCATCTTTTTTGGTTAATTTTTGTTGAAAGTCTATTTTATTAGATAGTGGGATAACTTATGCCAGCCTGTTTTCTGGGTCCATTTCCTTGAAAAACAATTTTCTAGCCCTTTGCTATGAGGTAGTGCTTATCTTTGTTAAGAGGTGTGTTATTGGATGCAGCAGAATGCTGGATCCTGTTTCTTCAACCATTCCTTTAGTGTGGGTCTTTTTATTGAAGAGTTGAGTGCATTAATGTTGATAGATCATAGTGAGCAATGAATGTTAGATCCTTTTATTTTAGTGTTGGTGGCATTACTATGTTTCAATTTTTTCTTTTAATTTTTTGTTGTGAATTTAGCTATAACCTGTGTATTCTTAGGTGTAGTTGTTTTTGTTGGATGGGAGTTTTCTTTCTAGAATATTCTGTAGGACTGAGTTGCTGTGTAAATGTAGATATTATTTAAGTTTAGTTTTGTCATGGAATATTTTGTTTTCTTCATCTATGTTCATTGACCTTTTCTCTGGGTATAGTAATCTGGGTATAGGCTTGGCATCTGTGGGGCATTAGAGTCTGCATGACATCTGCCCAGGCCCTTTTGGCTTCTATATTTTCTCTTGAGAAATCTGGTGTGATTCTGGTCTACCTTTAATGGTGTACCTTTAAATATATTTGGCTTCTTCCCTTGCTGCTTTTAATATTTTTCTTTGTTCTGTATATTTAGTGTTTTGACTATTATGTGACATGAGGAATTTCTTTTCTGATCTAGTCTGCTTGGTGTTCTGCAGCTCTCTTGTATGTTAATGGACATCTCTTTCTTTTAGGTTGGGATATTTTTCTTCTATGACTTTCTTGAAAATATTTTCTGGACCTTGGAGTGTGGAAAATGTCTTTTTGTCTATTCCTATTATTCTTAGATTTTTCTCTTTTCATGGCATCCTTGATTTCTTGGATGTTTTGTGTTTAGAACTTCTCTGCTTTTCCTTTTTTTTTACATTTTTATTTTATATTAATCACAGGTTATGTACTTTGTATCCCAGCTCTAGCCCCCTCCCGCATTCCTTCCTTATCACTCCCTTCCCTCCCTCATCTCTTCCCTGCCCCTTTCCAAGTCAGCTGATAGGGGAGGTCCTCCTGCCCTTCCTTCTATCAGGTCTCTTCAGGACTGGCTGGAATGTCCTCTTCTGTGGCCTAGCAAGGCTGCTCCTCCCTCGTAGGCAAGGGTGTCAAAGAGCCAGCCATTGTGTTCATGTCCAAAATAGTCCCTGTTCCCCTTACTAGGGTACGCATTTAGATATTGAGCTACCATTTGCTACATTCAAGTAGGGGTTCTAGGTTATATCCATACATGGTCCTTGGTTGGAGAAACAGTCTCATAAAGGACCCCTGTACCCTGCTACATTTGGTTCTTACGAAGCTCCTGTCCTCTGCAGGTCATACTAAATACCCCTTCTTTCATATGATTTCATGCACTCTACCAAAGGGTTGGTTATGTGTCTTAATATTTGCTTTGATACACTGCTAGGTAGAGTCTTTCTGAGGCCCTCTGTGGTAGCTATACCACTCCTAGGCATATATCCAAAAGATGCTCAAATACACAACAAGGACATTTGCTGAACTATGTTCGTACCTGCTTTATTCATAATAGCCAGAACCAAGAAACAATCCAGATGTACCTCAGTTGAGGAATGGATACAGAAATTGTGATAATTTTACACAATGGAATACTACTCAGCAATTAAAAAGGAGGAAATCATGAAATTTGCAGGCAAATGGTGGGACCTGGAAACGATCATCCTGAATGAGGTATCCCAAAAGCAGAAAGACGAACATGGTATATACTCACTTGTATAGACCTATAAGATAGGATAAACATACTGAAGTCTATACACCCTAAGAGGAAAAACAAGAAAGAGGACCTGGGGTAAGAGGATTAATCCTCACTTAGAAAGACAAATGAGATGGACGTTAGATGTTTTTACTTTTTCTTTGAGAGATGTATCAATTTCTGTAAGTGTATCTTCAGCACCTGAGATTCTCTCTTCCATCTCTTGCATTCTATTTGTGATGCTTACGTTTGTGGTTCCTGATCTTTTCTCAAAGTTCTCCAGCTCCACGGTTTTCTCTGTGTGTGTTTTCTTTATTGATTCTAACTTGGTTTTCATGTCATGTACCATTTCCTTCATCTGCTGGAACATGTATTCCCGTCTTTATGTGATGGTCCCCCATTTTTGTTCATTTCCTCTCTATATGCCACTAATTGTGCCTCTACCTGTGTCTCTATTTGTTTGGCTGTATTTGCCTGTATTTCTTTGAGAGCTTCGTTCATTTCCTCTTTATTTGCCTGCATTTGTGTAGCTATTTGTTTGAGAGATTTATCTGTTTCCTCTTTATATGCCCCTAATAACTAGATAAACATAGCTTTAAAATCATTTTTCCTGTGTTTTAGATGAATTAAAATATGTTGCGCACGTTACTGTCTCGCCAACAAGAACGACGCAGCACACATAGGATCCTTCTGCAGTAAAGCTTTAATGCATCTTGAGAGGGAGAGCATAAGCTTACAACGAGTAGAGACGGAGACCCTGAGCGGCAGAAACCCAGCCCTTATATAGAAAACTATCCTCTGCTTAGGATGTGTCAGCCTCTGATTGGCTGTAACTCATCAGGCGGGGTGACGCCACGGGAGAGGCAGAGCACAATGAGTG
>CM053762.1:25142658-25164093 GCA_028658305.1 Pachyuromys duprasi
CTCATTTGTCCTATAACCTATGCTTCCTTTAAGAAATTAGAACATTTTTCTGGTCTCTTGAATACTGGGAGAAAAGCAACTAGTTGACTATATAAAAGCTTAAGTTATGAAAAGAAAGACATGGCAGGCATATTTTGTTGATTTTACATCTCAAGTAGCATTTGACTGGTCATTAAAAACAAAGAGAATCCCTTGAGTTTCTGATAAGTCTTGGATTTGGGGCTTTCAAATGATATTTCATTCGTATTGCCCCATGGACTCATTTTCAATGAGAAGATGCAGATAAGTATTGGTAGATTATGGCACAAAGGTGATGAATTTGGGTGTCACATTGACAAGAAGTAGAACTATGATGGTTAATATTGACTGTCAGTTCAACAGGATCAAGAATCACCTAGGAGACAACCTCCAGGAACATCTGTGAGGGATTACTTAGTTTAGATTAGCCTCTTTCCCTTCTTTTGTGGAATTATCCTGATTACATTAACTGTGGAGGGAACATACACCCTGTGGGACAAGTGCCATCCCTGGGCTTGGGTCTTTGGAGTACATAAGCATAATCTAGCTCAGTGTAGGCACACATCACACCCTGTTCTTCACATACCACAGCCTAAGTGTTGTGAAGTCTTGAAATTTCCTCTGACAAATAAATTAATCCACTTCTTTGACTTTGTTGTTGTTGTTGTTGAATTTTTTATATTTTTATTAATTAATTCAATTTACATCTTGGTCATATGCCCCTTCATCTTACCCCTTCATCGTACCTTCCCTCCCACATCCCCTTTCCCCTATTGTTGTATTAAACAATACAACGATTTTTAATTGTTTAATATTTGCTATTGATATATTTTTATACTGACATATATTTCTATATTTTTATATTGATATATTTTTTAGTAAAGCTGCTGTTAATCCTAAATAGCTGTATAACCAAATCATCACACAGAGGCTGGGATTTATTAAATTAACATAGAACACAATGCTGGGCAATAGTTATTCCATCCTAAATCTCCAAGCTCACATAGTTTCCTACCATTCTGATTTTACCTATTATACTTGCTTTTAGTTATATCTTAGGTCTGGTCTATCTCTCCACATCATTCTAAGATCTCTCCTCCAGCTCTGCTCTCCCAGCTTCTCTCCTGCTGCTTCTCCTCCTCCTCTGCTTCCCACTACTTACTCTCTTCTGGGGCCTCCCCTCTCCCTCCTATTCCTTCCTCTCCATTGCTCAACATTGTGGCTGGTTGTTTTATTTTGGCATGTTTACACAAAATTGAGACAGGTGATGCTTAGAATAAATATCACAATGCATTCTCCAGATTGAAACCAGAGAGTGGGGGAGAGAAGTCAGCATTTGAATGAACAAGGGTAAGGTATATACATTCTAAAAGAACATTATACCAACACCCTATTGTGAAGAATAAGGGAGCCCCCTACTCTGACACCCCAGCTCATCTATTCCCATGAGGAGTGAATTTATCTTCCTCCTCTGTGACCCTTTAGGGAAGTCCCATCAGGGAAAATGATCAAAAAGAAGGCAACAAAGTCTATGTCAAAGATATCCCCCACTCCTCTAACTAGTGATCTGATATGAAGCCTAAGATGTCCATTGAACTTATCTTCTGGGGTCTGTGCCTTGTAGCATGTCTATCCCATACTATATGACTAAACTCTGCTTATATGTGAGATTATATGTGCATCTTTCTGTGTCTAGGTTACCTTACTCAGAATGATATTTTCTAGGGCCATCCATTTGCCAGCAAACTTCATTATTTCCTTGTTTTTAATGGCTGAGAAGAATTCCATTGTGTTAATGTACCAGTTTCTTTATCCATTATTTGGTTGAGGGACATCTAGGCTTTTCCAGTTTCTGGCTATTACAAATAAAGCTGCTATGAACATGGTTGAGCAAATGTCCTTGGTGTATGGTAGAGTACTTTTTGGTTATTTGCCCAGGAGAGGTATAGTAGTATAGGTCTCAAGGCATGGATATTTCCAGTTTTCTGAGAAAGTGCCAGATTAATTTCCAAAGTGGTTGTACAAATTTTCACTCCTACCAGCAATGGGGGAGTGTATTCCTTTCTCTATATACAGAACCAGCATGTGTATGCTCTTGAGTTTTTCTTCTTGGCCATTCTGACAAGAGTAAGATTGAATCTCAGAATCATTTTGATTTGCAGTTCTTTGATGACTAAGGACATTGAACATTTCTTTAAGTGTTTCTTGGCCATTCAAGATTTCTTTGTTGTTAATTCTTGGTTTTGCTCTATACCTCATTTTTTAATTGGATCATTTGTTTTGTTGGTGTTTTATTTCTTGGGTTCTGGATATTAGCCCTTTGTCAGATATAGGATTGGTGAAGATTTTTCCTAAATTGTAGACTACTGTTTCATTCTATTGATGTGTCCTTTGTTTTACAGAAGCTTTTCCATTTCAAAAGGTCCCTTTTATTAATTATAGATCTTAGAGCCTGCGATCTGGCGTTCCGTTTAGGAAGTTGTCACCTGTGCCAATGTGTTTAAGGCTCTTACCTACTTTCTCCTCTAACAAATTTAGTGTGTCTGGTTTTATGTTGAGGTCTTTGATCCACTGGTGTTGGTAAATGTTCCTTTGGTATGTATAAACCTTACCCTTGTTCATTCAAATGCTGATTTCGCCCCCCCCCTCTGGTTTCAATCGGATATTGCATTATGATACTTATTCTAAGCATCCTGTCTCATCTTTATGTAAATAAAATAAAGCAACTAGACACAATGTTGAGCTGGGAGGAGCCAGAGGGCTGGAAATAAGTGGGAGGAGAAAAGGCGAGAGAGAACTTGGAGGAGAGCTAGGGGAAGGCAGAGATGGAGGAGAGATCATGGAACAAGGTGGAGAGATGGACTGGACCTAATATATCACAAAAAAACAAGCATAATGTGGGAAATCTAACTGTGAGGGCTTGGAGGTTTAGGAGGGAGTAACTATTGCTCAGCATTGTGTTCTAGGTTAACTAAAATCCTAGTCTCTGTGTGGTATTTGGTTATACAGCTGCACAGGACTAACAGCAGCTTTACCAGAAGGGATATCAGTAGTAAATATTAATAGCTACCTACAACACACTTGAACTTTAATTTTGTGCAGGATAATATATATGGCTCTATTTTCATATTTTCTACATGTAGAAATCCAGTCACACTAGCACCATTTATTGAAGATGATGTCTTTTCTACATTGTGTGGTTTTGGTCCCTTTGTCAAAAATCAGGTGTGCAAAGGTGTGTGGGTTTATTTCTGGGTCTTTGATTCAATTCCATTAATCAACCAACTTATTTATATGCCCGTATCATGCAGTTTTTATTACTATTGCTCTGTAGTATACCTTGAGGTTAGGGATGGACTTACCTCCAGAAGTTCTTTAATTGTATAGGATTGTTTAATCTATTCTGGATCTTTCATTTTTTCCATGTGAAGTTTAAAATTGTCCTTTCAAGGTCCATAAAGAACTGTGTTGGTATTTTGATGGAGATTTCACTGAATCTGTAGATTGCCTTAGGTAAGAAGGCCATTTTTACTATGTTAACCATATCTCTCCATAAGCATGGGACATCATTCCATCTTCTGATATCTTCTTCAATTTCTGTCTTAAGATACTTGAAGCTCTTGTCATACAGGTCTTTCATTTCCTTGGTTAGAGTTACACCAAGATACTTTATATTATTCGTATATTATTCATATTGTGATGGATGTCGTTTCCTAATTTTTTCTCAGTCCATTTTCATTCGTGTACAGAAGAGCTACTGCTTTTTAAATTAATTTTTATTTTTTTATATTAATCACAGATTATTTACTTTGTATCACAGCCTTAGCTCCCTCTCTCATTCCCTCCCAATACCACCCTCTCTCCCTCATATCCTCCCTGCCCCTTTCCAAGTCCACTGATAGGGGAGGTCCTCCTCCCCTTCCATCTGACCCTAGCTTATCAGGTATCCTCAGGACTGGATTCCCTGTTCTCCTTTGTGGCCTAGCAAGAGTGTTCCTCCCTCAGGCAGGGGGTGGGGTGGAGGTAAAGAAGCCAATCATTGAGTTCATGTCAGAAATAGTACCTGCTCCCCTTACTAGGGAAACAAACTGGGTTACTGAGCTACCATGGACTACATCTCAGCAGGGGTTCTAGGTTATATACATACATGGTACTTAGTTGGATAAAAGTCTCATAGAGGACCCCCGTGCCCTGATATATTTTGTCCTTGTAGAGCTCCTGACCTCTCTCAGTCATATTAACTCTTCCTTTTATCGTATGATTCTGTTCACTCTGCTGAAGGTTTGGTTATGATTCTCATCATCTGCTTTGATACACTGCTAGGTAAAGTCTTTCAGAGACACTCTGTGGTGGGCTCCTGTCCTGTTACTTGTTTTCTACATCCCATGTCCATCCCATTTGTCTTTCTAAGTGAGGATTGATCATCTTACTCCAGCTCCTCTTTCTTGTTTATCTTCTTTAGGTGTACATATTTTAGTATGTTTATCCTATCTTATAGGTCTATATAACTGAGTATATCCTGTGTGTGTCTCCTGTGGGATATCACACTCAGGATGATCTTTTATAGTTTCCAACATTTGCCTGTGAATTTCATGATATCCTTGTTTTTAATTGCTCTGTAGTATTCCATTGTGTAAAAGTACCACAATTTCTGTATCCATTCCTCCTTTGATGGATATCTGGGTTGTTTCCAGATTCTGGCTATTACAAATAAAGCCGCTATGAACATAGTTGAGCAGATGTCCTTGTTCTGTACTTGAGCTTCTTTTGGATACATGCCTAGGAGTGGTACAGCTGCATCTTGAGGAAGCACTATTCCTAATTGTCTGAGAAAGAGCCAGGCTGATTTTCAAAGTGGTTGTACAATTTTACATTCCCATCAGCAATAGAGGAGGGTTCCCCTTTCTCCACAACCTGTCCAGCATGTGTTGTCACTTGAGTTTTTAACCTTTGCCATTCTGATGGGTGTAACGTGAAATCTCAGGTTCATTTGATTTGCATCTCTCTGATGGCTAAGGAAGTTGAGCATCTCTTTAGGTGTTTCTCTGCCATCTTGTATTCCTCTACAGAAAATTCTCTGTTTAGCTCTGTACTCTATTTTTGAAATTGGATTGCTTGATTTCTTGCTTTTGAACTTCTTTAGTTCTTTATATGTTCTGGATATCAGCCCTCTGTCACATATAGGATTGGTGAAGATTCTTTCCCAGTTTGTAGGTTGTTGTTTTGTTTTGAAGACAATGTCTTTTGCTTTACAAAACTTTTCAGTTTCATGAGGTCCCGTTTATCGATTGTTCTTTTAGAGCCTGTGGTGTGGGTGTTCTGTTCAGGAAGTTGTCTCCTGTGCCAATGAGTTCCAAGGTCTTCCCCATTTTTCTTCTAACTGATTTAGTGTATCTGATTTTATGTTGAGGCCTTTGATTTGCTTGGACTTTAATTTTGTGCAGGGTGATAAATATGGCTCTATTTTCATTTTTCTGCGTGTAGACATCCATTTAGCCCAGCAACATTCGTTGAAGATGCTGTCTTTTTTCCATTGAATGGTTTTGGCTTCTTTGTCGAAAATCAGATATTCATAGGTGTGTGGTTTTATTTCTGGGACTTCTATTGGATTCCATTGATTCACCTTTTATTCTATGCCAAAACCATGCAGTTTTTATTACTATTGCTCTGTAGTACAGCTTGAGATCAGGGATGGAGATACCTCCAGATGCTCTGTTGTTGTACAGGATCGTTTTGGAAATTCTGGGCTTTTTGTTTCTCCATATGTTAATTTTTCTTTCAAGGTCTGTAAAGAATTATTTTGGTATTTTGATGGGGATTGCATTGAATCTGTAGATTGCTTTTGGCAGGATGGTCATTTTCACTATGTTAATCCTACCAATCCATGAGCACAAGAGATCTTTTGATCTTTTTATATCTCCTACAATTTCTTTCTTCAGAGTCTTGAAGTTTTTTTCAAAAGGTCTTTCACCTGCTTGGATAGAGTCACCCCAAGGTACTTTATGTTATTAGTGGGTATTGTGAATGGTGTTGTTTCCCTAATATCTTTTTTGGCCCTTTTGTCTTTGGTGTACAGGAGGACTTCTGATTTTTTAAGTCAGTTGTGTCCAGGCACTTTGCTGAAGGTATTTATCAGCTGTAGGGGTTCTCTAGTAGCATTTTTGGTGTTCTTTACATACACTATTATATTATCAACAAATGGCAACACATTGACTTCTTCCTTCTCTATTTGCTTGCCTTTGATTTCCTTTAGTTGCTCTAGCTACAACTTCAATTACTATATTGAAGAGGTATGGAAAGAATAGACAGCCTTATCTTGTCCCTGATTTTAGTGGAATTGCTTTGACTTTCTCTCCAGTTAATTTGATGTTGGTTATTAGCTTTCTGTATATAGTGTTTATTATATTTAGGTATGCTATCCCTGATATCGCCAAGACTTTCATCATATAGGGGTGTTGGATTTTGTCAAAGGCTTTTCCTGCATTTAATAAAAGAATAACTGGAACCCCTGTGCAGATGGGACCCAGGATAGCTCCGTGTAGGACTGGAGGGCCTAGTGAGGGAAGCAGGGACTGTTTCAGTCTTGAACTTGATGGCGGACTCTTTGACCCTCCCCCATACAAGCCGGGGAGTGACAGACTGGCTGGATCCCAGTGGAGGACATTGCAGCCAGCCCTGGGGAGACAGGATGAGCTGGGGTTGGATGGAAGGGGAGGAGGTCCTCCCCCGTTGATGGACTTGGAAGGGGCGGGGAGGAGATGAGGGAGGGTTGGGGAGGGTGGCAGGAAGTGAGGGGGGGCTGCGCATGGGATGCAAAGTACCTAACCTGTGATTGATAACAAAAAAATAAAAATAAATAAATAAATAAAAATAAAAATTTAAAAAAGAATAATCAGATTTTTTCTTTGAGTTTATTTATGTGATGGAATATGTTGTTGGATTTTCTCATGTTAAACCACACCTGTATCAATAGTATGAAGCCTACTTGATCATGATGGGATGAGGTATTTGATGTGTTCATCCATTTGGTTTGTGAGTATTTTATTGAATATTTTTGCATCAATGTTCATGAATAAAGTTGGTCTGAAATTGTCTTTCTTTGTTGAGTCTTTCTGTATCTTTAAATATCAGAGTGATTGTGTATCCAGAGAATGAGTTCTGCGGTGTTCCTGCCATTTCTATTTTGTGGAATAGTTTGAGAAGTGTTCCTATTAACTCTTCTTTGAACATCTGGTAGGATTCTATGCTAAAATCATCTGGTTCTGGGTGGTTTTTGTTGTTGTTGTTGTTTGATTGATTGTTTGGAAGACATTTGATGACTCCTATTATTTCCTTAGGGGCTATTGGATTGTTTAGGCTGTTTACCTAATCATGATTTAAATTTGGTAGGTGAAATCTATCAAGAAAATTGTCCTTCTGAGTGAGGATTGATCATCTTACCCATATTCCTCCTTGCTTAGCTTCATTTTGTGTACAGATTTTAGGATGTTTATCCTATAGTACAGGTCTAGTACCACTTATAAGTGAGTATATACTGTGTGTATCTTTCTGCTTCTGGGATACCTCAGGATGATCTTTTCTAGATCCCTCCATTTGCCTGCAACTTTTATAATTTTCTTGTTTTTAATTGCTGAGTAGTATCCCATTGTGTAAATGTACCACAATTTCTGTATCCATTGCTCCGTTGAGGGACATCTGGGTTGTTTCCAGGTTCTGGCTATTATGAATAAAGCTGCTAAAACATGGTTGAACAAATGTCCTTGTGTACTTGAGCATATTTTTGATATATGCCTAGACGTGGTTTAGCTGGATCTTGAGGAAGTGCTTTTCCTAATTGCCCAAGAAAGCACCAGATTGATTTTCAAAGTGGTTGTATAAGTTTACATTCTGGCCAGCAATGGAAGAAGGTTCCCTGTCTCTACATCCTCTCCAGCATGTATTGTCACTTGACCTTTTTATCTTAGTCATTCTGATGGATGTAAGGTATGGACATTGGAAGAATGAGAAAACAGGAAACAGGACAGGATCCTACCACTGAGGGCCTCTGGAAGGCTCTGCCCAGCAGTATATCAAGCAGATGCTGAGATTCATAACAAAACTTTGGGAAGAATGCAGGGAATCCTATAAAAAAAGTAGGAGATAGTGGGACCTGGACAGGACAGGAGCTCCACAAGGGTCTTTTCTGAGACTGATACTTCAACCAAGGGCCATTCATGTTGCTCAGTATCCATGTGGGTTCCCTAGTGAGGGGAACAGGGACTGTCTGTTTGATGGGCTCTTTGACCATCCCCCTGATGGGGGAACACCCTTGCCAGGCCACAGAGGAGGACAATGCAGCCAGTCCTGATGAGACCTGATAAGCTAGGGTCAGATGGAAGAGGAGGAAGACTCCCCTATCAGTGGACTTGAAGAAGGTAATGTGAGGAGATGAGGGAGGGTGAGATAGGGAGGGTATGAGGTAGGGTGCTACAACTGAGATACAAGGTGAATAAACTATAATTAATATAAAAGTAATATAATATAATTACTTTTATATTAACTAATATAATTAATATAGAAAAAGTTAATTAAAAAATCATCCATTTCCTTTAAATTTTCCAGTTTTGGAATGCTGACCTAATGATTTTTGGATTTCCTCATTGTCTTTTGTTATGTTCCCTTTTTTCATTTCTACTTCTGTTCATTTGGATACTCTCCTTCTGCCTTTTAGTTAGTTAGGCTACGGGCTTATATATCTTGTTGATTTTCTCAAAGAACCAGCTCTGTTTCATTGACTCTTTATATTGTTCTCTTTGTTTGAAATGTATTCATTTCAGCCCTGAGTCTGATTATTTCCTGTCATCTTCCTCCCTTTGGTGTGTTTGTTTCCTTCTGTTCTAGTGCATTCAGGTGTGCTGCCAGGTTACTAGCATGGGATCTCTCCAATTTCTATATGAAGGCACTTAGTGCTACGGACTTTCTTCATAGCACTGCTTTCATTGTGTCCCATGGGTTTGGGCATGTTGTGCCTTCATTGTCATTGAATACTAGAAAGTCTTTCATTTCTTTATTCCTTCTCTTACCCAGTTGTCACTGAGTAGGGAGTTTTTCAGTTCCCATGAGTTTGTAGGTTTTCTGTTTCTATTGTTGTTGAGGTCCAGCTTTACTCCATGGTGGTCTGATAAGATACAAGGGGTTATTTCAAACTCCTTATATCTGTTGAGGCTTGCTTTGTGACTGAGTATGTGATCAAATTTGGAGACAGTTCCATGAGGTGCTGAGAAGAAGATATATTCCCCTGTGTTTCGGTGAAATGTTCTGTAGTTATCATTTAGGTCGACTTGATTCATGACATACGCTGGTTTTATTATTTCTCCTTTTAGTTTCTGTCTTGATGATTTGTCTATTAGTATAAGGGGGATGTTGCAGGTTCCCACTAATAATGTGTGGGTTTCAATGTGTGATTTAACCTTCAGTAATGTTTCGTTTTTGTTTTCTTTTTAATTTTAATTTGTTATTTATTGCAATTTATTCACTTTGTATCCAGCTGTATCCCCCTTCCTTGTGTCCTCTTAGTCCCACCCTTCCATCTTCTTTCCCCTACGCCACTCCCCTAGTCCATTGAAAGGGGAGGTCCTCCTCCCCTTCTATCTGACCCTAGTCTATCAGGTCTCTTCAGTACTGTCTGGATCCTCTTTCTCTGTGGCCTAATTAGGCCATCTTGCCAGAGGGAGCTGATCAAAGATCTGGCCACTGAGTCCATGTTAGAGACAGCCCCTGCTCCCCTTAATAGGGAAGCTACTTGGTGACTGAGCTACCTATGGGCTACATCTGAGCAAGGTCTACGTCCTCTCCATGCATGGTCCTTTGTTGCAGTATCAGTGTTAATATGGTCCCCCTCGGCCCAGAATTTTTAGCTCGATTGGTCTCCTTGTGGAGTTCTTGTCCCCTCCAGGTATTTCTATCTTCCTTTTCTTCCATAAGATTCCCTGCAGTCTGTCTAAATTTGGCTATGACTCTCAGCATCTGCTTTGATACCTTGGTTGGTAGAGTCTTTCCGAGGCCCTGTGTATAGGCTCCTCTCCTGTTCCCTGTCTTCTCTTACTTCTGATGTCTATCCTGTTTGCCCTTCTAAATGAAGATTAAGCATCTTCCCTAGGGTCCTCTTCACTGTTTATCTTCTTTAGAACTATAGATTTTAGTATGTATATTCTATGTTATATGGCTAGTAGCCACTTATATGTGAGTATATACTGTGTGTATCTTTCTGCTCACTACGGATACCTCACTACGGATGATCTTTTCTAGTTCCCATCATTTTTCTGCAAATTTCATGATTTCCTTGTTTTTAATTGCTGAGTCGTATTCCATTGTGTAAAAATGCCAGAATTTCTGTATATTATGAATATTGGTGCCCATGCTTTGGGGGCATAGATATTCAGAATTGAGATGTTGTCTTGGTGATGCTTTCCTTTGATGAGTATGAAGTGTCTTTCCCATCTCTTTTGATTAATTTTGGTTGAAAGCCTGTTTTGTTAGACGTTAAAATAGCTACTTCAGCTTGCATCTTGGGTCCATTTGCTTTGAAACCCTTTTTCCAACCCTTTAGTCTGAGCTAATATCTGTATTTATTGCTTAGGTGTGTTTCTTGTATACAGCAGACTGACTGGTCCTGTTGTCATATGCATTCTGTTTACCTGTGTAGTTGCTTCCTTGGATTGGAGTCTTCTTTCTAGAATATTCTGTAGAGCTGGTTTTGTAGATAGGTACTGTTTAAATTTGGTTTTGTTGTAGAATATCTTGTTTTCTCCCTCAATGGTAATTAAAATTTTGCCCGGCATGTTAGTCTAAGCTGACATCTGTGATCTCTTAGTTTCTTTATGTTATCTGCCCAGGACCTTCTGGCTTTGAGAATTTCTGATACGAAGTCAGGTGTAATTCTGATAGGTTTGCATTTATATATGACTTGGCATTTTTCTCTTGAAGCTTTTAAAATTCTATCTTCTGTACATTTAGTGTTTTGATTATTATGTGGCAGGATGGTTTTCTTTTATGGAATGTCAATCTATTTGGTGCAATCTATTTGGTGTTCTTTAAGTTTCTTGTATATTTGTAAGCATCTCTTTCTTTCAGTTGAGAATGTTTTCCTCTATGGTTTTGTTGAAAATATTTTCTAAACCTTGGAGCTGGAACTCTTCTTCCTATTATTATTTTTTAAATTAAATTCTTTATTAATTATACTTTATTCACCTTATATACCCCTGTAGTACCCTCTGTCCTCCCATCCCAATCCCTCCCTTCCTCCCCCTTCTGCACCTGTGTCCCTCCCCAAGACCACTGATAAGGGAGGGCTTCTTTTCCATCTTTCTGATCCTAGTCTATTAGATCTCATCAGGAATGACTGTCTTTTCTTCCTCTGTGGCATGGAGGCTGCTCCCCCCTGAGGGGGGTGATTAAAGAGCAGGCCAATCTGTTCATATCTGAGACAGTCCCTGTTCCCATTACTATGGAACCCACTTGGAAACTGAACTGCCATGGGCTACAACTGCACAGGGGTCTAGAGTTATCTTCATACATGGTCCTTGGCTGGAGTATCAGTCTGAGGAAAGACCCCTGTGCTCAGATTTTTTGGTTCTGTTGCTCTCCTTGTGGAGTTCCTGTCCTCTCCAGATCTTACTATTTCCCCCTTCTTTCATAAGATTCCCTGCACTCTGCTCAAGGGATAGCCATAAGTCTCAGCATCTGCTTTGCTAATCTGCAGGGCAGAGCCTTCTGAGGCCTCTGTGGCAGACTCCTGACTTATGTCCTGTTTTCTCCTTCTTCTGATGTCCATTCTCTTTGCCTTTCTGGATGGGGATTGAGCAGTTTAGCCAGAGTCCTCCCTTTTGAGTAGTTTCTTTAGGTATATACAGATTTTAGTAGTTTTATCCTATATTGTATGTCTATATGAGTGAGTATATACCAAGTGTGTCTTTCTGCTCCTGGGATAGCTCACTCAGGATAATCCTTTCCAGTTCCCACCATTCACCTGCAAATTTCATGATATCTGTTTTTTTATTGCTGAGTAATATTCCACTGTGTATATATACTACAATTCCTGTAGCCATTTTTCAGTTGAGGGGCATCTGGTTTGTTTCCAGCTTCTGGCTATTACAAATAAAGCTGCTACAAACATGGTTGAGCTAATGTCCTTATTGTGTACTTGACTCCCTTTTGGATATATGCCAAGGAGTAGTATAGCTGGATTTTGAGGAAGCGCTATTCCTAGTGGTCTGAGGAAGTGCCAGATTGATTTCCATGTGGTTGTAAAAGTTTACATTCCCACCAGCAGTGGATGAGGGTACCCCTTTCTCAACAATCCCTCCAGCATGTGTTGTCACTTGAATTTTTGATCTTGGCCATTCTGATGGGTATAAGGTGAAATTCCAGGATCATTTTGATTTGCATTTCCCTGATGAGTAAGGATGTTGAACATTTCTTTAAATGTTTCTCTGCCATTTGACATTCCTCTATAGAGAATTTGCTGTTTAGCTCTGTACCACATTTTTTAAAATTGGATTATTTGATTTGTTGCTTTTTAACTTTTTGAGTTCTTTATATATACTGGATATTAGTCCTTTGTCAGATATAGGGTTGGTGAAAATTCTTTCCCAATCTGTAGGCAGTCGTTTTGTTCTGAGGGCAGTTTCCTTCGCTTTACAGAAGCTTTTCAGTATCATGGAGTTTCATTTATTGATTGTTGCTCTTAGAGCCTGTGCTGTTGGTGTTCTGTTCAGGAAGTTGTCTCCTGCGCCAATGAGTTCAGGGTTCTTCACCACTTTTTCTTCTAAGAGGTTTAGTGTGTCTGGTTTTTAATTGAGATCTTTGATTCACTTGGACTTTAGTTTTGTGCAGGGTGATAAGTGTGGATCTGTTTGCATTTTTCTACATGTAGACATCCAGTTAGACCAGCACTATTTGTTGAAGATGCTGTCTTTTTTCCATTGAATAGTTTTGGCATCTTTGTCAAAAATCAGTTGTCCATAGTGTGTGGATTTATTTCTGTGTCATTTATTAGATTCCATTGATCCACTATTCTGTTTCTATGCCAGTACCCTGCAGTTGTTAGTATTGTTGCTCTATAGTACAGCTTGAGATCAGGAATGGAGATACCTCCAGAAGATCTTTTATTGCTTTAACAATTCTGGGTTTCTTGTTGTTCCATATGAAGTTGAGAATTTTTCTTTCAAGGTCTGTAAAAAATTGTGTCAGTTATTTGATGAGCATTGCATTGAATCTGCAGATTGCTTTTGGTAAGATGGCTATTATTACTATATTAATCCTGCCAAGCCATGAGCATGGGAGATCTTCCCAACTTCTGACATCTTATTCTAATTCTTTCTTTAGAGACTGGAATTTTTTTTCATACAAGTCTTTGATTTGTCTGGTTCAGTTCATAACAAGGTACTTTATGACCTTTGCGGCTATTGTGAAGGGTGTTGTTTCACTAATTTCTTTCTCAGTCCTTTTGTGTTTTGTATACAGGAAGACTACTGATTTCTTTGAGTTAATTTTGTATCCAGCCACTTTACTGAAGGTGTTAATCAGCTGTAGGAGTTCCTAGGTAGAATTTTTGGGGTCACTCACGTATACTATCATATCATCTACAAATAGTGATACTTTGACTTCCTCCTTTCTGATTTGTATCCCATTGATATCTTTTAGTTGTCTTATTGCTCTGGCTAGGACTTCAAGAACTATGTTGAGGAGATATGGAGAGAGTGGGCAGCCTTGCCTTGTCCCTGATTTTAGTGGGATTGATTTATGTTCTCTCCATTGAGTTTGATATTGGCTATAGTCTTGCTGTATATTGCCTTTACTATGTTCAGATGTGTGCCTTGTATTGCTGATCTCTCCAAGTCTTTAAACATGAATGGGTGTTGGATTTTGTCAAATGCTTTTTCAGAACCTAAGGAGATGACCATGTGGTTTTTCTCCTTCAGTGTGTTAATGTGGTGTATCACAGTGATGGATTTCCTTATATTGAACTGGCCCTGCATACCTGGGATGAACCCTACTTGGTCACAGTGGATGATAGTTTTGATGTGCTGTTGTATTCGGTTTGCAAGTATTTTGTTGAGTATTTTTGCATTCATGTTCATAAAGGAGATGGCCTGAAATCTCTTTCTTTGTTGTGTCTTTGTGAGGTTTATGTACCAAGGTAATTGTGGCTCATAGAATGAGTTTGGTAATGCTCCCTCTGTTTCTATTTTGTGGAATAGTTTGAAAAGTATTGGTGTTAGCTCTTCTTGAAAGTCTGGTAGAATTCTGAGCTGAAACCATCTGGCCCTGGGCTTTTTTTGCATGGGAGACTTTTGATGATGTCTTCTATTTCCTTAGGGGATATAAGTCTGTTTAAATGATTTACCTGGTCTTGATTCAGCTTTGGCAAGTGAAATTGATCAAGGAAATTATCCTTTTCATTAGATTTTCCAATTTTGTGGCATATAGGCTTTTCAAGTAAGACCTAGTGATTGTTTGGACTTCTTCAGTGTCTGTAGTTATATCCCCCTTTTCATTTCTGATTTTCTTGATTTGGATAGTGTCTCTTTGCCTTTTAGTAGCTTGGCTAAATGTCTGTCTATCTTGTTGATTTTCTCAAAGAACCAGCTCTTGTTTTCATTGATTCTTTGAATTGTTTTATTTGTTTCTAATTTATTGATTTCAGCCCTGAGTTTTATTATTTCCATCTCTCTACTCTCCTCTTTGGTGTGTCTGCTTCTTTTTTTTTTCCTAGGGCTTTTAGGTGAGCCATTAATTTGCTTGAATGAGATACTTTGAGTTTCTTCCTGAAGGCACTTAGAGCTATGAACTTTTCTTTTAACACTGCTTTCATTGTGTCCCATAAGATTGGGTCTGTTGTGCCTTTGTTTTCATTGAATTCTAGGAAGACTTTAATTTCTTTTTTTATTTCTTCCCTGACCTAGCTGTCATTTAGTATCAAGTTGTTCAGTCTCCATGTGTGTGTAGGCTTTTTGTTATTTCTGTTGTTGAGGTCTAATTTCAGTCCCTGGTGATCAGATAGGATACATGGGATTGTTTCAATCTTCTTGTATCTTTTGAGGCTTGCTTTGTGACCAAGTATACTGTCTATTTTGGAAAAGTTTCCATGAGGCGCTAAGAAGAAGGTAAATTCTTTTGTGTATGGGTGAAAGTTTCTGTAGTTCTTTTTAGGTCCATTTGATGCATGACCACTATTTGAGTTATTGTACCTTTGTTTAATTTTTGTTTTGTTGATCTGTCCTTTGTTGAGAGTGGTGTGTTGAAGTCTCCCACTTTTAATGTGTGGGGATCTATGTGTGGCTTCAGTTTTATTAATTTTCTTTTACAGATGTTGCTGCCCTTGTATTGGGGGCATAGATATTCAGGATTGTGATCTCGTCCTGGTGGAATTTTCCCTTGATGAGCATGAAGTGTCCTCCATCCCTTTTGATTAATTTTGGTTGAAAGTCTATTTTATTAGATATTATTTCTTCTTGGGTCCATTTGCTTGGAAAACCATCTTCTAGCATTTTACTCTCAGGTAATGTCTACCTTTGTGACTTAGGTGGGTTTCTTGTATGCAACAGATTGTTGGGTCTTGTTTATGAATCCGTTCTGTTAGTCTGTGTCTTTTTATTGGAGAATTGAATCCATTGATGTTGAGAGAGATTATGACCAGTGGCTGTTAGATCCTTTGATTTTGTTGTTGGCTGTTTTGTTTTGCTGTAGTGAGGTTATTTATTTCCTGTGTATTCTTGAAAGTAGTTAGCTTTCTTGGGTTGTATTTTTCCTTCTAGTATCATCTGTAACACTGGATTTGTGTGTAGGTATTGTTGAAATTTGTTTTTGTCATTGAATATCTTGTTTCTCAGTCTATGAGGACAGAATTTTGCTGGGTATAGTAGCCTAGGTTGACATCTATGTTCTCTTAGGGTCTTTATGATATCTGTCCAGGCCCTTCTGGCTTTCATAGTCTCTGTTGAGGAGTCAGGTGTGATTCTGATGGGATTTTGCCATTTTATGTTACTTGGCCTTTTCCCCTTGCAGCTTTTAGTATTTTTTCTCTGTTCTGTATACTTACTGTTTTGCTTATTATGTTCCGGAAGGATTTTCTTTTCTGGTCTAATTTAATAGGTGTTCTGTAGGCCTCCTGTATGCTTATAGGCCTATGGGGAAATTTTCTTCTATAATTTGTTGAAAGTATTTTCTGGGCCTTGGAGGAGGGAATCTTCTTTTTCCTCTATTCCTATTATTTTTAGGTTTTATCTTTTTATGTTGTCTTGGATTTCTTGGATGGTTTGTGTCAGGAATTTCTTAGATTTATTGTTTTCTTTGAAAGATACATTGATTTCTTCCATTGTATCTTGCACATCTGATATTCTTTCTTCCATCTCTTGTAGTCAGTTGGTTATGCTTGCCTCTGTAGTTCCTGTTCTCTTTCCTAGGTTCTCCCTCTTCTTGATTTCCTCCTTTTGGGTTTTCTTTAATTTTTCTAATTCTATCTTCAGATTTTGAACAGTTTTGTTGATTTCCTTCACCTGTGTGATTGTATTTTCCTTCAACTTTGTTTGAACATTCTGCTGTTTCTTTTATCTCTTTCAGTGATTTAATCATTTCCTCTCTGAAAGCCACAACCTGTTTGGCTGCATCTTTCTGTATTTCTTTACAGATGGCCATAATCTGTTTTACTATATCTCCCTCTAACTCTTTACACATTTTAATTTCGGGTGCCTGCTGTGTCCTGGGGTGAGGAGAATCCCCTTGGCACATTCTGAAGTAGATCTCCTTAGCTTTATGGGTATACTCAACTGAATTGTGGTGCTTCTCAGAAATTGTCACAGTTCACGTCAGGCATATGGACCTGTGTGATAACTGTGGTGTTCAGGAAGGCTCTCCTCTCATCAGGAGAAGTTCTGGAAATGGGTGCCCTGCTGCTGGGTTTTTCACTCTGAATTTACTGAGCTGCAGCTGCTATTCTTAAGGTGTATTTTTTTTGGTTCCAGCCCTCTTGAAGAACCAGGGACTCCCACAGTTTTGTCAGTTTAACTAGGGATAACCAGTCGCAACTTGGACCAGTATCTGAGAGCTGCTGTGATAGTTCTCAGGCTTTTGTAGGTCTGAGGTTGGAGCTGTGTGGCCCTGTGCCCTAGCAGTAATCAATGGCAGGTGAGCAGGGCCCTCATACCTGCAGTAGAAGTCTAGAGCCTAGGGCCTGCATGAACCCAGAATGTCTTCTGGAACTGAGTGTCCTGAGTGATGGACCTGATGATCCCTCTGCTGTGGGGTTTCCTCCCAGCAGGGAAACCCAGACTGTGTTTTGAGGACCACAATTCTTTTCAAATAGAAACCACAGGCACAAGTGCCCGTGCCTCCGCCTTGCTGGCAATTGGGTGCCTGGATGTCAGCTGAAACTGTAACTTTTCCTGAGAACTTTTCAGAGGGGGAGGGTGTCAGCTGAGTGCTCTGAGGTCAAATCTGCTGTTCCCCTCTCTGTGGGTCACCCAACAGAGAGATGCCTTTTCTGGAGCCCTGGTGCCACAGTTCTACTCAGGGAAGCTAGTCAGGCATACAGGCAGGACTCTGCTGGTGCATGAGTCCCCAGCTTTGGGCTGCTTACTGGGCATCAGCCGGACCCGGGTCTTTTTCCAGGGATTATCTGGGTGACCTAAGGCTGGTCCTGATCGTTTCCTGTACCATGAGGTTTTCTCTCGACTGTAAATCCTAGTTTCCCGTGTTGTGGGGCCCTCAGTACAGTCCAGGAAAGTGATCAGAGCATGCTGGTGAGTGGTTCTGGGCTGGCGGCCACTCCCCTGGTGGAACTGGAACCTCTTTCGAGATTTAGCTGAGAGAGTTGAAGCTGATCGAATCCCACACCGTGGGGTGTCCTCTCACCTGGGAAGCACAGGTCACTGGTGTTTTAAGACAGAGAGTTCTGTCTGCTGGTTGCTGTGCAGATCCTGCTGTGCTCCTGGTAAGAAAGAGTGTTCTCCAGGGGCCGCCATCTTGGAACCCTCACCCCCATTATTCTTATATTTGGTATTTTCTTAATGTTCTAGATTTGTTGGATGTTCTGCATCAGGAGCTTTGTAGAGTTAACATTTTCTTTGGTGGATGAATCGATTTCTTCAATTGTGTCTTCTACCACTGAGATTCTCTTCCATCTCTTGTATGCTGTTGGTGATGCTTGTGTCTGTAGTTTTTGTCCTTTTCCCTAGGTTTTCTATCTCCAGGATTGCCTCAGATTATGTCTTCTCTGTTGCTTCTGGTTCCAATTTTAGGTCATGAAGAATTTTATTCTTTTCCTTCTTCGGTTTGATTGTAGTTTCCTGTATATCTTTAATGGATTTATTCACTTCTTTCACTTGATTAATTGTATTTTCCTCTACTAATTTGAGGGACTTATTTTCTTCCTTTAAGGTCTCTATCATTTCCATAACCTCAGATTTAAAATATGTTTCTTGTGCTTCATGTGTGATAGTATCTCCAGGGCTTACTGTGGTAGGACTGCTGGGTTGGGGTGATGTGAAATGATCCTGGGATATGTCGTTTGTGTTCTTATGTTGATCTCTAGCCATCTTGAGGTCTCTGGTGTTAGCAGGTCTGGTGGTCTCTGATGGTCAGAGAGTTCAGGAGTACATAGAAGGGGCTGTAAATTGAATGTTGCTCAGGGTTCCACACTGGCCTCCTCCGGCTGACATACATATGATGTGGGTCTGAGCCAGAGAGCAGCTTGGCCTTGTCCCAGGTGGGTCAGGTAGATCAGAAGTCAGCAGGGAGTGGGCTGTAAACTGAATGGTGTTTGGCCCAACTCAGGCCTCCACAACATGGAAGACCACTGGCTGGAGGACCTCTCTCTTAGCTGTGCCCCAGGTGGGTCAGACAGATCAGGCAGATCAGGAGCAGTCCTTGGTGTTAAGGGGTCAGAAGCTGCAGAAAACTGGTCAATGGGTGCTGGCATTATGGATCATTTTCAGCTGCACAGCCACTTGCTGGCCCAAGCAGGCTCTGAGCTCTTGGCACTCAGATTTGGCTTGACTCTACCTATTGGACCTAGGAATCTATATTTTCCATCTGGTCCCTACACGGGGACCAGAAGAATCATAGATTGGGTTTGGGGTGTTGCCTCCAGTCCAGACACTGCCCTTGTGGAAGTGGGAGTGATCCTAGGTCTGGTTCATGCAAAAAAGTGCTTCTGGACCTGATGGCCCCAAGTAGGCAGAAAGCACTGTGTGGGCACGACAAGCCCTGGACTGTGCTTGGCCCTTGGGCCCTGTAAATTGGTCTTGGGATGCTGGTTTTGGTAACTTGGCAGGGGAGTGGGAGTGATCCAAGGTCTGGTTGCTGAAGTGAATCTGTGACCTGCACTCAAGTAGACTGGAAGTGCTTTGCTGGTGCTTGAGACCAAAACTGGGACTTTGCTAGGAAGAAAGCACTGAGCATCCAAACTGTGTCAGGGAGCCATTTGTCGCACTGAGTATGTCCCTTCCCCTGTGGGTGAAGCACCTATGTCAGTGTTTTGGAAATTTTTGCTAGGGTAATCACCACAACTGTAGTCTCTGATCTTCTCCCTCTCATGTATTAACTGCTGCCATCTTGGAAATCCCCCGACTCCTTTGAATTTTGCCTCACTCAAATTTTCAGAATATGATCAGAAGGCTGCTAGAATTTGTTGTTGTTTCTCAAAAAGAAAAAAAATGAATGAATGTCCTCCTTTCCAGTTCCCAATGAAGTGCTCTTTTTCATCTAAACTCTCACAGACTATACCTTCACTGTTCAGATTTGTATCAGTATTTCAGTATACTGAACTTGAAAACTCCCCCAAATACTACTACCAAACTACAATATATGGTCTCCAATAATTTGGTTAGTTTTATCAGAACAACAACAAGAATTATGGCACCACTTCTGTTAGCTATTTTTGCATTGCTGTGACAAAGATTTATGACAGAAACAACAAAATGAAATAAAAATAATTTTGGCACATGGATTCTCAGCATTCACTTAAGCATAGTGAAGGGGCCTGGTGACACTGAGAGAGGGGTTTGTGGTAGAGACTTGCCAAATCATGGTGGACTGAGGAGCATATTCATCATCAAAGGCTAGCCATCATTTTCAAATACCCAACACCATGAACTATTAAACAAAGGTAAACTTTACCTCCCAAGAGCACTTCAGCCTCTGAAACATACCAGCAACCAAAAAAAAAAATCAACATCTCAACAATATGCTATGTATTCATTCAAATAACAAGACACACTTTTTTTAGTCTATTTTTTCTACCACTGGAAACATTTTATAATCATAGGAAGCTGATTAAAAAAGGATGAGACCAAAACAAATGAACACATACACACAGAGGTTCGCCCATACCTTTGAACTCATATAGACAACAATATTAAGTTGCCATATCATTTAAATTCATTCTAGTATGAGTTGGACAAGAATTGTAGTTACTATTTACTTGCAGTCCATGTTCTGTAGACATCTACTGTTTAAAATGTCCTCTCTAGAAATAACATAAGTTCCTTGATGGCTGTGTGTTGTAATTATCTATTAATATTCCCTACTGATAAATCTTCTGGTAATGCTGCTCTTAATCTTAAACCAGCTGTATACCCAAATCAGAATACAGAGACTGGGTTTATTTAGTTAACCTAGAATACAATGCTGGGCAATAGTTACTCCCTCCTAAACCTCCAAGCCCTCATAGTTTCCTTACATTTAGATTTTACCCATTATACTTGCTTTTTGTGAAATCTTAGGTCTGGTTCATTCTCTCCATTCTATTCCATGATCTCTCCAGCTCTGCTTTCTCCTAGTTCTCTTCCAAGTTCTCCCTTGCCTTTTCTCCTTCCACTCATTTCCTGCCATCTGGCTCCTCCCAGCTCAACGTTGTGTCTAGTTGTTTTATTTTGTTTACACAGAGTGGAGACAGGATTCTTAGAATAAATATCACAATACAATATCTGGATTGAAACCAGAAAGTGGGTGGGGGGAAATCAGCATTTGAATGAACAAGGGTAAGGTGTATACATTCCAAAGGAACACTACACCAACAGCTGTGTTTTTCACTAGACAGGACTAATAATTAATGATCTGGTATTCTGTGAGTACCCAGTATGCACCACAATGCTCATTATTTTGTGAGAGTTAAACTGGTTTTTTATTCTATTGATAAAGGTTGTGAGATCCACCATGAAGAAAGAATTAGAGGCAGCACAAAACAAACCTTCTCTGCGCGACTTCTTCCACATACCCAACTTGAGAAGGAACTTTTTTCTCCTGTCCCTTTTGAGGTAAGCTTCACAAGGTTTTCTGTATTTGTCTGTTTCCATTTCAAGGAACATAAAAATTTGATTATATATACATGTATAAAATGTATATATAATATATAAAATTCATATATATATATATATA
>CM053762.1:25164593-25203650 GCA_028658305.1 Pachyuromys duprasi
CACTCCCCATCGCTGCCACACCCTCTGTGAAGCCCTCAGAGCAAGTGAAGGTGCAGCCAAAAGTGCAGGAGGTCAATAGTTTGCTCTCCTCAGAACTTCAGAGATGACCACAGTGGGCTTGGATTCCATCTGTCCCAGCTCACAGGTTGTTCCCTCTAGCCTGGCAAGCCTCAAAGTTGATGCTCTGGTTTCAGCTTCCCATCCAAATACCAGTTTTAGAGTTTCAGATCTTCTGTCCCTCAGAAACAATGCGTGCTGGTCACCGCCATCTTGCAGAGGTCATATCTAATCTATTTCCCTTACTCAGTGAGAATTAAGTATTCTCCCTTGGGCCCTCCTTGTTACTTAGCTGCTTGGGGCTCTATGGATTGTAGCATGGTTATCATGTGTTTTACAACTAATATCTACTTAAAAGTGAGTACCATGTTTGTCTGTCTGGGTTTGGGTTACCTTACTCAGGATGATCTTTTCTAGTTGCATCAATTTGCCTGCAAATTTCATGATTTTTTGTTGTTGATAGCTGAGTAATATTCCTCTGTGTAAATATACTATATTTTCTTGATCCATTCTTTGGTTGGGTAGCATCTAGATTGTTTCAAGTTTCTGGCACTTGTGAATAAAGCTGCTATGAATATAGTTGAGAAATTGTCCTTGTGGTATGTTAGAGCTTCTTTTGGACATATGCCCAGGTGTGGTATAGCTGAGTCTTGGGATAGAGCTATTCCCAATTTTCTGATAAACCTCCTGATAGATTTCCAAAGTACTTGTACAAGTTTGCACTTCCAACAGCAGTGGAGGAGTGTTCCCCTTGCCAGTATGTGTTCTATCTTGAGTTTTTTATTTTTGCCATTGTGATAGGAGTAAGGTGGAATATTAGAGTTGTTTTGATTTGCATTTCCCTGATGACTAAGGACATTGAACATTTCCTTAAGTGCTTCTTAGTCATTAGAGATTCCTCTGGTAAGAATTCTCTTTTTAGCTCTGAAATTCATTTTTTTAAGTTGGGTTATTTGGGTTTGTTGATGTCTACTTTCCTGAGTTATTTATATATTTTGGATATTAGCCCTATGGTGAAAGGTTGGTAAAGATATTTTGCCATTCTGTAGGTTGCCATTTTAGCCTTCTGAAAGTGTGCTTTGACTTAGAGAGACTCTTCAGTTTCATGAGGTCCCATTTTTTAATGTTCATCTTAGTACCTTGTTGTATGGAGGACTGTCTTTTTGGTATCACTGTTCCTGATTTCAATGTGTTCTATAATGTAACAGTAATAGAAACCATATGGTATGTGCCGGAGCCCGCCAGCAGAGCAGAACGGGGTTCTGAGTCAGGAGTGAGGATTGAAATTAATAATGTACACTACACACATTATGTTCCGAGAGGCTTCTGGCCGTTTGCTCGTGGCTCCAATGAGCCCTATAGCATCAATACGCTCTGTACCCGAAAAAGCCATGAGGCCAGCCAGCCTTCTTTATTTAAACCTAGATGTCCCTCAACTGAAGGTTAGATAAAGAAATTGTGGCACATTCACACAATGGAACACTATTCAACTATTAAAGACAAAGAAATGATAAAATTTGCACGCAAATGGATGAAATTAATATTATCCTGAATGAAGAACTAAAGACACAGAATCACACACACACACACATATATACTCACTTTCATGTGGATTTTAGCCATAAAGTACAGAATAAGCATACTATGAGCCACAGACCCAAAAAAGATATGTAACAAGGAGGATCCAAGGGATGATGCATAAATCTCACTCAGAGGGGGAGATAGAATAGACAGAGTTTGTGGCTAAAGTGAGGGAAGAAGGTGGCACAGGGGACACAGAGAGTTCAGAGTGTGGAGATTAGACCTGGGGTGAGCAAGTGAAGGCAAGAGTACAGAAGGAATGTAGAGAAAAGAGAAAATGAGGCTAAGGGCATTTCTGTGACAAGCTGGGGATCTAATGACAGGCTCCTAGGAGGATATGAGGGGGGGGTTCAAATAGGGACTCCTAGCAAGAGAGGCCCTAGAGATTGAAGAGACCTCTCTATGACTAGATAAGTCTCCTAGCAGAAGGAGGGAAACACATATCCACCTACAAAAACTTTGACCCAAGATTTTCCCTGCCTTCCAGATGCAGAAAGATAAAGATAGAGTAAGTAGAGCAGAGATTGAAGGAATTCCCAAACAATGCCTGACCCAACCAAAGATCCACTCTACATGAGACTGCCAACCCCTGACATCATGAATGATACTCTGCTAACTTTTCATACAGGAACCTGACAGAGTTGTCCTCTGAAAGGCTCCACCCAACAGTGCCTCAAAACAGATGTTGAGACAGACAGCAAAACATTGGGTGATTCATAGGGTGTATTATGAAAAAGTGAAAGAAAGGTACCTGGAGGTACAAGAGCACCACAAGATGACCAACAGAGCCAACTAAACAAGGCCCAGCACGTCTTGCTGAGACTGAATAGTCAACCAAGAACCATGTACATACCGGGCCTCGCCCCCTACAAATATGTAGTAGATGGGCAGTTTAGGCTTCATATGCATCTTCTAGTAAGGGAAATGGGACTGCATTGGACAGGGACTCAGTTGCCAGATTTTTGATCACATCTCCTTGGTGGGACTGTCTTGCACAGGGGAAGGGGACATGCTCAGTTCTGATGCAACATGATGAGCTGGGGTGGATGGGAAAAGGAGTTTCCCTTTTCTGAGGAAAAGAGGAAAGGAAAAGGGATGTGGAAGAAGAGAGTATGGGAATGGGAGGGGAGAAGGGATGGGACTACAAGGATGTAGAGTGAATAAAATTTTTAGAAGCTCAAACCAGGCCCAATGGCTTTGTCTCATGGCTGCCTGTGGATCCAGGTATAGAATTCTCAGCTACCTCTGTAGCACCATGTCTACCTGCATGTTGCCATGCTTCCCACCATGATGATAATGGACAAAACCTCTGAGTTATACTTCAGTTGAATGCTTTCCTTTATAAGTGTTGCCTTGGTCATGATGTCTCTTCACATCAATTGAAACCCTAAAAAATCCAGAAGTTGGTACCAGATATATTGTATTGCTGTGATAGGCCTGACCATGCTTTTTCTTGCTGCAATGTGGATCTTTGGATTTTGGAGTAAGAAAGCATCAGAATGCTTTACATATGGTGTCCTAATGAACCAACATAGTAGAAGCAAGGAAGAGAGAGGTCTGATTGTGATTTGAATGGTGGAAATCTAGCTCAAGACATTTCAGATGAGACTATTAGGTTGTGTCCTAATGATCATTCTAGTGAAGAATGTGACTATTTTCTATCCTTGTCAAAAAATCTGCTTGAGGATAAATTGAAAAGCTTTTTATTAACAATTTTGGCAGGGGAGATTTCCAGACTGTGATCCTTGGTTAATAGTATTCAGTCTTATACAGCTCTGAAATGAAAAGCAGGAAACTGACCAAGACAAAATACAAAATATACTGTTTGGAAAGGAAACCATCACCAGGAAAAAGTTCAAAGAAAAGCCTGGTTCTAAAAAAAAGACAGCACCAGATAAGTTACTAACTTATGAAAGGGAATTAAAGAAAAGCTTACAGACAGGTGTGGTAGTAAAGTTTGCTTTTTTATCTTAGTACTTGAAAGGCAGAGCCAGAGCCAGACATAACTTTGAGTTTGAGGCCAGGCTGGTCGACGGAGCAAGTACTAGGACAGCCAAGCATAGGCAGTGAAGAAAATCGTAGAAAACAGAAAAGTAGTACAAATGTGTTTAAATGAAAGGCCCATGTTCAGCCCCAGAAAACAGCAAAACTTGTTAGCTTTGATCATGTGGTTCTTGCTTTAGAGTCAAGGATATAAAAAGGGGGTTTTGTAATCTCCCTCCACAAGTAAGGCAGGCTACTGAGACCAGGCATATAATACAGGTGTCCCTATATGGTGATCTAGAGTGGCCATATTGTGAAGCTGTAGATGTGACACTTGGATTGCCTAAGAGACCTCAAGATGTTGGAGATGCTAGAATTGTAGGGTACCTGCCAAAGAAATCTGCCAACAGAGTGAACCAACCAAAGAAAAAGAGGAAGTGGGCTGCAATCAACAAAGCTGAATGGAGACAGAGATCTGAGGAGCCCTTCAACATCAGATATGGAGATGCAGAGTTTGGAATTTGACTAGCTGGTTTTTGGTCTTGCTTTGGTCCAGTATTTTCCATACTCTGCTTCCTCTCACCACCCATTAAAATGGTAATATATATGCTGTGCCATTATATGTTGGAAATATGTGATGTGCTTTTTCATTTTGATTTTACAGGGATTACAATTAAGAGATTGGATGAATCTCAGAAGAGACCTTGAACTTTGAAACTTTAAACAGTGATGAAGCTGTGATAGACTATCAGGACTTTTGAGTTGTACTAAACACATTTTGTATTATGATATGACAGCAAGCCTTTGGGAAACAGAGAGTGGACATGGCTTATATGGAGTGGCATTATTAGATTTGCCTTTTTGGGAGTAGGAGTTATGTTCCTGGATGAAGCGTATCACTAGATTTCAAGTTGCCAAACTCAAGCCAGGCCTAGTGTGTCTCTCTTGCTGTCGCCTGTGGATCCATATGTAAAAATCTCAGTTATCTCTTTAGCACCATGCCTACCTACATGTTACCATCCTCTGTCCCTTGATGATAATGGACTAAACCTCTGAACTGTAAGCCAGCCCCAATTAAATGCTTTCCTTCATAAGAGTAGCCATGGCCATGGCTTCTCTACACAGCAGTACACCCCTGTATAAGACACATGACTTGCAGCTGATAAAAATACTGATATGTTGAGACAGCTATAAAGAACAGATACTTACCTGTCTGATATGTAGCCACCTAGGAAATTTCCTGTCATAATGCCAATAAAGAATACAAATTTAGCCACTGAGCTCAATGCCTGAGATCCACACACCAGGTCCCACTGGAAGAGAAAAACAGCACGGTAATCTGTTAGAGTAATTTGTCCAAATTCTTCAATATGAGTTTCCACTTCCAATGTACCAACCCTCATCTTCCTCTCCAGTTTTCCTTTTCATCATGATCTGATTTATATTATTCAGTGTCAGCTTAAACAAACTGGTTTCCAAGAGTCTTCCTATACTGCTGTAGGTTGTATCAGTGATTTTTAACCTATGTCAAGAAGTTCTCATATGTGGCCATACATGATTTGATATCATTAACTTTTTTTTTACTAGATCCTATATATCATTGCACAACCTCCTCAATGGCTCTTCTTAGAGCCTGAACACTGTTTTGTTTCATTTATTTATTTGTATAATTGTGAAAATACTAAGGATACCACTTAGAACCCATGCATGTGTGGACTGTACTAGCAATTATTCACATTCTGGTCTATAAAATAATATAAAATACTGGGAGTTTTTGTTTTGTTTTGTTTTTTGCTGTGTGCTTAGTACTGAATCTTGTTCCTTACAAGTTCTACAGATGCAAGATGCATTCTGCCATGGACCTACATTTCTACCTATCACTAGATAGGTATAACCTAGATATTTCAATTTTTAAATCATAGCTAAATAATGCTGACTTGTCACAACACATGGACACTTCACTTAAACTAAACTGAAAGAAGATAATTACTCCTTTTAAATATGTTTTCTTATTACTTACTCTTAGGAATTTCATATATATATATATATGATATATATATATATGAAATACACTCACACTGCACTATAATAATATCCTACCTTCAAAAGCTCTACAACTTCCTCCAAGATGCCTGAACACATACCTCTCCAAAACTCATGTCCTTTTTTTTTCATATTCTACTGTTTGTTAATGTTGACTACATGTTAACTGGAACATAGGCAACCTATTACTAGTCATACCTCTAAGAATTTTTGCTGGTTTTGTGCAAGTTACCACTGTTCCTTTGAGTTCATCTATAAAGACATTTCTTCCTCTTTCAAATTCTATTTTTTATTAAAATTTTTAAACTAAGGTTTAATCACACAACTTCCCTCTTGTGGTAGTTTGAATAGGTATGTTCCCCATAATCTTGTGTTTAAATGTCTTGCACATAGAAAGTGGCACTATTAAAAAGCGTGACTTTGCTGGAATAGATACAGTCTTGTTGGAGAAAGTGTGTCACTGTAAGTGGCAAGCTTTGAGGTATACTATTCTCAAGCTATGCCCAGTTTTGGACACAGTAACTTTCTTGTGTCTGCCGATCAACATGTAGAACTCTTAGCTTCTTATCCAGTGTCATGCTAGCCTGCATACCACCATGTTTTCCATCATGATGATGGTGGACTACACCTCTGAAATTTTAAGCCAGTCTGATGTAAAAATTTCTTTTATATAAGTTGCCATGGTAATGATGTCTCTTCACAACAATAAAAGCCTCATGAAGACAGAAGTTGTACTGGGGGCTGAGGTATTGCTATAACAGACTGGACTATGCTTCTGTTTGAAGGAATGTGAATTTTGGTACTGTGGATTAAGAAAGCAGAGGAATGCTTTAAGCAGGGCTTACTGGGCCATTCTAGTGGAAACACGGAAGACAGTGGTGCTGAGGGTGATTTGAAATGTGGTGGCATAAACATAACTCAAGAGGTTTTAGAGGAGAAGAATGTTAGAATATGGCCAGAGGATATTTTTGTGATATTTTGACTAAGAATGTGGCTGCCTTTTGTCCCTGTCCAAATAGTCTGTCTGAGGCTAAAGTGAAGATATTTAGATTAATTTCATTGGCAAAGGAAATCTCAAAACAGCCTAGTATAGGCTCTATTGTGTGGTTCACTCTTATGAAAAGTTTGATTTTTTTTTTGTTTGTTTTACGAAAAAGAGCAAACTGAGCAAGGAAAAAACACAAGATGTGTGGCTCACAGAGCAAAGTGACACCAAGAAGTGAAATGGAGCTAAATAGGTTAAAGATATTAAATGTAATAAAGGGAGTGGTGACCTCAGCATTAGATCCCAGTTAAATAAGCTTACCTCTTGTGAAAATGAATTAAAGAACACTATAGCTCCAGGTGTGATGGTATACTCTTTTAATCTCAGCACCCAGGATACAGAGGCATGCTGATCTCTGAATTCAAGGTTAGCCTGATATAAAGAGAAAGTTCCAGGACAGCCAAGTTTAGACTGGGAAGAAAATCATGGAATACAGAAAGCTGGTGAAGTTGTAATTTGATGAGTACGCCTATATCAGCCCCAGCAATCAGCAGAACTTGGCAGTTTCAACCACTTGGTTCTGGATTAAGAATCAAGGGTAGAAGAAAGAGGTTATGGAATCTCCATCCTCCACTAAGGAAAGTTACTGTGGCCAGATGTGTGTCAGGGGTATCCTCATATGGAGGCCCAGATAGGCCACTGTGGAAAGCTATAAAAGTGAAAGCTAGATTGCCTTGGAAACCCCACAGGGTTAGAGATGCCAGAGCTATGAGATACCTGCCAAGGAAAGCTGCTAACAGAGACTGGAACCAGCCTGAGAGAAAAGCATGTTGCAGTCAACAAAGCTGAAAGGAGATCTAAAGATCATTTTGGCATCAGACATTGAGATGCAGACTTTGGATTTTGTCCAGCTAAATTTTTGTCTTCCTTTGGTCCATTATTTTGTCACTGTTCTCCCTTCCCTCATTTTGGAATAGTAATGTATATCTGGTGTCATTATGTAGTAAGTTTGTGATCTGTTTTTTTTTTTAATTTTACAGGGAATTAGAGTTAAGAGATTGAATGAGTCACAGAAGAGGCTTTGAACTTTGGACTTTCAAACAATGTTGAGACTGTAATAGAGCCTGGGGACTTGTGAAGTGGGCTAAATACATTTTTCATTGTTATGGCTACAAACCTATGGGTGTAGAGAGAATAGAATCTTTTGCATACTGCATGGAAGCATCACCCATAAATAAAAAGCTGGTGGCCTATTAGCTGAGGCAGGAAATAAGAGGTGGGATTTCCAGCAGACAGAGATGAACTATGAGATAGAGTCAGAGGCAAGAAATTTGTCCTAGACTCTAAAGAAGTAAGACATATGAAATGGAGGATAGGAAAGCAGCCATGTGGCACATATATAATAGAATAAACAGGTAAATAAGTTATGAGTTAGTAGGGGAACCAGCCAAAGCTTATGGCCTAGGCATTTATTTAAAAAACTATTAAGTCTCAGGGTCATTATTTCTGGAACTGGGGCATGGGAAACCCACAGTTAAAAAGTTACAAATGGCTTACCAAACCTAAGGCTAAAACTTACGCAGAACCCAGGGTTTGGCACTAGATTTAGGGATCAGACCAAAAGTTTCAGAACACAGAACCTGCCGCAATGTCCTATCAACTGAGAAGCTGGAGAATAGGTAGAAATATCTGCCTCAGCACAGAGCTGGTCCCGGTAGGCAGCAATCCTGTACATGAGCAAAAGATGGTTCCTTAAGAATCCCAGTCTTGCAGCAAAATCAGCTTCAGGACAAAAGCTAAGACACTTCCCAGAATTGTGGTGCAATTCACAGGTGCAGCTCTCTGCAGATGGTTGCAGAGAGACAGAGAGCAAAAGGAGTGGCTGAAGTCACACACACGAATTGGGCTGAAGGATTGACATGGTAGAAAGCGGCTCCCGATTCTCCCAAGCTTGGCTGTAAAGCTCACAGTCCTGAAAAGGTGACCACCCTCCTGAAGGGCTCTTGTGAAAAGCGTGGTGGCTCAGAGAGGCTTGGTACAGACAGAGGTCAGAAGCAGCAGCCCACCACCAGGGAGTATGTGCTCAATTCTAAGATGGCAACAGGACACATGCCAGTTTAGGAGGCAAATCTGCTGATCAAGCAGGCAGGATGCTATAGCAGAGCTTGGGTGGAGAGCTGCTCTGACCTGAGGTGGAAAAGACAGCCACAACACGAGGTCTGAGCTGAATACTAACACAGGAAACAGAGAAAAAGCAATCTTAGCACACAAAACAATCTGAACAGGTACAATATGCTTAAAAATGTGTGTAGATGCCAAAGAAAGAAAGGAAACTGGATATAGACAGTCATAAAAAATACTTTTAAAACAATAAAGTCTTTTAAAGGGGAGTTACATAAAATTAAATGGAATAAGACACACAAAAGTGCAGAACATAATGACAGGAAATTTGGTTACCATATATTTTTGTTATGCTTACCAGCATACAAATAATCATATTTTCAGTAGTGATTGCAATTTTATATATCCTCTTTAAGAGAGATTAAAAGAAAAGACACTTAGAGAAGAAAAAGACTAAAAAACTAAATGCTAAAGTGGAGACCATAGAAGGGAGATTAGAAGACATTTTTTTTAATCAGAATAATCTTCAGAGGAAGAAGAGGAAAATGAAATATGGGGGCAAGCCTTAGAGGAGCAACTACAAAAATTTATAAATCAGTATGAGGAAAATGCTAACATATCAGAGAAACAAGAGAAAGAAAGAAAAAAAATAGACACAGCCTTAGAACAAAAGTTAGAAAAATTATAAATAAAATTGAGAAAGAAACTAAGATAGAGATAGAAGATAGAATGTCAGAACCTACAGCACCACCTTTTAACAAGACTTTGAAAGGGTAGTCTATATCTGTTAAAAGACTTAAAATGGTTTTCCAAGCCTTGATTAGGGAATTAGAAGGACATGAGGGAAATCCACAGCGTTATCAAGAATTCGGGTGGCAACCTATAGAGACGCAAGATTGAAGAGATTTAAGGAATCAGTAATGGCCTATGGCATACATTCACAATATGACAAACAGATATTTAATAATTGGGGCATTCAAAATTGTGTAATTCCAAAATATTAGGGTGATTTGGTAACAGCCATCTTATAACCTGGCTCCCAGCTACAATGGCTAACATGGTCGAAAGTTAAGGCTTCAATTATTGGAGCAACAAAATAGGACTAGAGGCACTGATATTGTCTCTAGGATTAATTACTAGGTGAAGGTTCATAATCTGAATGGAGTCCAGATTACTCTTGATGATGTTGTCCTAGGACAATATCATACAATAGTCTTAAATGTTTGGGACATGGCTGATCACTAGGGACAAGCTGAATCATTTACAAAGATAAACCAAGGTTCAAATAAATCTTTTTATAAAGATTAACCACAGCTCTGAATAAAGCAATATCAGATCCAACTGCTATAGAATTTTAACGTAATCTTTAGACTTTGAAAATGTTAATGCTGAATGCAAAAAAAAAATGGCTGTTAAGAGCCAGATTTGTACCTCTTTCTATTAGAGAGAGAATCTAATGCTTACAATTTAGTTGTGGTTGGACAATTACTGGAGATATAAAAACACAAAATACCCATTACTGTGGCTGTGAAATATCAGGTCATTCCCTAAAGGACTATTGTCAAACAGTTCCTAAGAATAAATTCTTCAACAACAACAACTCAGGGAGAAAGCTTCCTATGAAAAGTAGGAGATGTGGAAGGAACAGACATAAGGCTCATGGGTGTAGGTCATTCTAAGATAGTCAAGGCAATTCCTTAATGTCTGAAAACTGACTAAGGTGTTTTGCTCAAGGTCCAACAAAAAATACCATTAGCCATTCATTTTCTGTCCACCAAGGAAAGACTATTCTGAAAAACAACTAGAAAAATCAAGGCTTGAAAGAACAAACAGAGGTGTTCAAAACTTAAACCATTTAACAGAGACAGAGCAGTTCTTATGGATAGAAGAAAAGATTCTAAAGATACCAAGAAACAGATAATTTGGCAGACTTCAATAAATAATAAGACACCAAAGTTGAAATAACAGTTAGATGGAATTAAGATTGATGTATTAATGGATACAAGCACAGATAAAACAGTACTTTCACAAAAGTCTTAGAATCCAGCTTGACTACTTCAAAGGGTATCTATATAGCTCCTAGGAATTGGGACATTGTCTCAGGTACAACAAAGTTTAAAAATGGATTAAATTTGATCAGGAGGCCAAATAGGAAACTGAAGGCCATATGTGGCTAATATAACCATAAAACTATCGGGAAGAGACCTTTGCAACAATGAGAGGTACAGATGAGAGTCTCCCAAGTTTAGAGACAGGCTGTAAAAAAAATATGTTTCTAATAAAGAATTTTTTAAGTTATCAGAGACAGTTACAAGTCTTCAAGTTGTCCATAAGCAGAATACAGCAGAGGCTGACTCCTCAACTTTATATGGGGGAGTCACTGCTGGTAGGTCACCAGCAGTCCTATCACTAAAGTGGCAAAATGACAAACCTGTTTGGACAGAACAATGGCCCAAGACAAAAGAAAAGTTACGGGCACTAGAACAGCTCATCCAGGAATAGCCGGAGGCTGAACATAAAGAAGGGTCAACCATTCCTTGGAATTCTCTTGTATTTGTCATTAAAAAGAAATCTGACAAATGGGGGGATGTTGACAGATCTGAGAGAAATTAATAAAATCATTCAGCCAATGAGCTCTTTAGCTTCTGTAATCCCATTGCCCTCCTTGTTTCCTTTCCTAAGGCATGGCCTATTATAGTAATGGATTTTTAAAAAATGCGGCCAGTTCTGATGAGAAGTGATAGTCTAGGGTCAGACAGAAGGGGTGGAGGACCTCCCCTATGAGTGTACTGGGGCAGATGGCATAGGGGGAGAAGTAGCAGGGAGGGTGGATTGGGGGATGAGGGAAGGGGCTATAGCAGAGATGCAAAATGGATAAATTGTAATAAATAATAAATACTTTTTTAAAAGAACAGTTCTAAATTGTAATAAATATCATAAAAAGTTACTTTTTCTCAGTACCCCTTGAGAAACAAGACAGAGAATGATCTACTTTCACTGTGCCCACATTTAATCATGAAAGACCAACTAAGAGATACCAGTGCAGGTTCTTGCCACAATGAATGTTAAATTGTTCCACTTTTTGTTAATACTTTCTGTGACAGCATTAGAAATAGTTTGTAAACACTTTCCTCAATTTATAATTTACCAGTATATGGATGATATCTTAGTGGCTGAGTAAGATACAAATGCCTTGGGAAAAATGTTTGATAAAGTCAAGAGAATTTTCCCTTGCTGGGGATTACAAATAGCTCCTGAAAAATACAAATAGGAAATTTTATTGATTATCTAATATATAAGATGAGTCTACAAAAAATTTATCACAGAATGTACAAATCAGGGAAAGGGCAAGATGGTGGCCATCAGCCATCCTCTGGTTTCTGAGAACCAGAGGATCTGAAACTCTGAAACTGGTGAGGGAAGGGGCATCTGAGCCATAAAATCGACATTGTGGCTTCCTGAAGGAGTGGGGGGGGGGGCGCAGCACGGGAGCAGAGAACTCTTTGATTCAGGTCAGACACTGACTTCTCTGTGAACAGAACGGGGCACTTTCCTTCCTCGGGCCTCCCTCCCCTTCAGAGAAGCCTAGCCACAGCACTAGTGATGCAGATCTTGCTGCCTGAGAACAGCAGAGGCTGGAATGCTAGCACCAAAATCTCAGTAGTCAGCCTAACCCACTTGCCGAGCCCAAGATCTGTAGTAAAATCCTGCCTGGGTCACATGCCCAAGAGTGGCCAGCTGTATTGACTCTACAGAGCCTGACTGTACTGTATGGGTCCGCTTAGTCCCTTAGTGTCAGACAATGGGCTGTGCAGCAGATCGTGGAACGAACGTGCAAAACCACCCAGGTGCACCAAGTGCCTAGCCACAGTACTGGCTTCACAGGCCTTCCTGGCAGGCAACTAGACACCCCAGTTTTGCAGCTGCAGCTGGACTCCTGGGTACAGGGGCTACAACACCACTGAGCTGTCTGAGCACACATTTGGCTCAGAGAACAGGAGGAACCCCTGTGCTTTACGATTTGACCTGCTAGAGAGTGAGTGCACTCCCAAGTGCCTGCAGAGCCCCAGACCCAGGGTGCTTCTAAGCTAGCAGCCAGACATCAGAAACCTCCCCCACACACATCCACTGTGGGAAACAGAGGGTATCCTGGGACTTGGAAACCTCAGCTCTGTGGCGCCACCACTGGAGTTTAGGCAAATAACTCCTGGAGCTCAATTAGAGACAATACCAGTAGCCTATAGGTCACTGACATACCCAGGAAATTTGTGCACGCATTCAAACCAGTGCATGCGATAACTTCAGCACCCTTCGATGACCGCAAGGGGCCCTTCCCTCACACTGAAGGCCTCTATATTCTCTAGCACCCTCAAGGCAAACTTCCACACACACACATGCATATACCCTTGTCTGCATTTGTCCTTCTGCACCTGTGGACTTTCCTCCCACAGGTACAGCTGAAGCACCAACATACATGCTGAAAGCATTGGACCTCTCTCATCTCCCTGAAGAATTCTCCAGACACCAGAGAAAGATGGTACCAATCTGAACTACAGAATCCAAGAACAAACAGTGAAGGTTACAGACAAATAAATTGCCAGAGGTAGGCGAAAGAACACACCCAACAAAAATCAAGAAATCATGGCCTTACCAGCAACCCCAAAATTCAATGGATACTCCAGTTCTTTGGAAACACATGAAAATGACCTTAAAGTTATGCTTATCCAGTTATTAGATTCACATAAAGAGGAAACAAACAAATCTCTCAGAGAAATAGCCATACAAATAGAGGGACAAGTGAAGGAAAAATTAGTGGCATTTGGAGAAAAAAACAAACAAAAAATAGAGGCCATCATATAGAGACAGGAAGCCACATTCAAACAGATGAAGGAAATGGTGCAAGACATGAAAACAGAATTAGAATCAATAAAGAAAACACAGAGAAAATCCTGGAGCTGGAGAAATTAGAAAAAAGACCAGGAACCACAAAGGAAAGCATCACCAACAGAATACAAGAGATCGAAGAGAGAAACTCTGGTGCTGAAGATATGCTTGCAGAAATTGATATTTTTCTCAAAGAAAAAGTATAATCAGAGAAGTCCCAAACACAAAACATCCAAGAAATCAAAGATGACATGAAAAGGCAAAATCTAAGAATAATAGGAATTGATGAAAAGGAAGATTCCAAGCTCCAAGGTCCAGAAAATATCTTCAAGAATATCATAGAAGAAAAATTTCCCAACTTAAAGAGACGTCTATAAACATACAGGAGGCCTACAAAAAGACAAATAGACAAGACCAGAAAAGAAAATCCTCACATCACATCATTGTTGAAACATTAAATATACAGAACAAAGAAAAGATACTAAAAGCAGGGGGAAAAGGCCAAGTAACATATAAAGGTAGACCTATCAGAATCACACTAGACTTCTCATCAGAAACCATGAAGGCCAGAAGGGCCTGGGCAAAGGTCATGCAGCCTTTAAGGGACCAGAGATGCCAGCCCAAACTACTGTACCCAGAAAAGCTTTCAATCAACATAGATGGAGAAAAAAATATTCCAGGATAAAACCAAATTTAAGCAATTTCTACACAGCAAAGCAGCCACACAGAAGATACTAGAAGGAAAACTCCAATCCAACAAAAACAACTATACCCAAGAAAACATAGGATACAAATTATGCCCCTACAAAAATTAAAAGAAAACAAGCAATGAATCACAATAAGACCACCAACACCACAATAAAAGGAACTAACATTCATTGGTCACTATTATCTATCAACATCAATGGACTCAACTCTCTAATAAAAAGCACAGACTAACAGAATGTGTGTGGAAACAGGATGCAACATTCTGCTGCATCAAAGAAACACACCTCTGCAACAAAGATAAACACTACCTCAAAGTAAAGGGCTGGAAAAATGTTTTCCATGCAAATGGACCCAGAAAACAAGCTGGGGTAGCAATCCTTTTACATAATAAAATAGACAATCAACCAAAATTAATAAAAAAGATGACGAAGGGCATTACATTTTCATCAAAGGAAAAAATCCACCAAGAAGACATCACAATTCTGAACATCTATGCCCCCAATATAAGACCACTTACATTTGTAAAAGAAACATTATTAAAGCTTAAATCACACATTGATCCCAACACCTTAACAGTGGAAGACTTTAACACCCCACTCTACAAGGGAAAGATCATCTAGACAGAAGCCAAATAGGGAAATAAAGGCACTTACAGAGGCCCTAATACAAATGGACTGAATAGATGTCTATAGAACTTTTCACCCAACTTGAAAGAGTATACATTTTTTTCAGCAACTCATGGAACCTTCTCCAAAATAGACCATATAGTTGGTCACAAAGCAAGCCTCAACAGATACAAGAAGATTAAAATAATCCCATGTATTCTATCTGACCACCATGGACTAGAGGTGGACCTCAAGAACAATACAAATAACATAAATTCTACACACACATGGAAACTGAACAACTTGCTACTGGAGGACAGCTGGGTTAAGGAAGAAAGAAATTAAAGGCTTTCTAGAATTCAATGACAATGAAGGCACAGCATACCCAAACTAATGGGACACAATGAAAGCAGTGCTCAGAGGAAATTTAATAGCACTAAGTGCCTTCAAGAAGAAATTTGTAACGTTTCATACAAGCCCAACTGAATGGCCCAACTGAAAGCTCTGGGGGAAAAAAGAAAGAAACAGATACACGCAAAAGGAACAGATGGCTGGAAATAATCAAACTCAGGGCTCAAATCAATCAATTAGAAACAAATAAAATTATTCATAGAATCAATGAAACCAAAAGCTGGTTCTTTGAGAAAGTCAACAAGATAGACAAGTCCTTAGCCAAACTAACTAAAAGGCAGAGAGAAACTATCCAAATCAGCAAAAACAGAAATGAAAAGGGGAACATAACAGACACTGAGGAAATCCAAACAATCATCAGGTCGTAATACAAAAGCCTATATGCCACAAAATTTGAAAATCTAAATGACATGGTCAATTTTCTAGCTAGACTCCATCTACCAAAATTAAGTAAAGCTCAGGTAGAGAGATTGAATAGCCCTATATTTCCCAAGGAAATAGAAGCAGTCATCAACAGTCTCCCTTCCAAATATAGCCCTGGGCCAGATGGTTTCAGTGCAGACCTTTAGAGAAGAGCTAACTCCAATTATCTTCAATCTAGTCCACAAAATAGAAACAGAAGGCACCAGACTCATTCTATGAAGCTTCTGTCACCTTGATACCTAAACAACATAAACACCCCCCCCCAAAAGAACTTCAGACCTATCTCACTAATGAACACTGATGCAAAGATGCTCAATAAAATACTTGCAAACTGAATCCAAGAACACATAAAAGTTATCATTCACCATGACCAAGTAAGCTTCATCCAAGGCATGCAAAGATGGTTCAATATAAGGAAATCCATCAATGTGATCCACAATATAAACAAACTGAAGAAGAAAAACCACATGATCATCTCCGTAGATGCCGAATAAGCATTTGACAAAGTCCAACATCCATTCATGTTTAAAGTCTTGGAGAGATCAGGAATACAAGGCACATACTTAAATATAGTAAAGGCAATATACAGCAAGCCTATAGACAACATCAAACTCAAGAGAGAAACTTAAATCAATATCACTGAAATCAGGGACAAGGCAAGGCTGCCCATTGTCTCCATATCTCTTCAACATAGTACTTGAAGTACTAGCTAAAGCAATAAGACAAGTAAAGGAGATCAAGGGGATACAAATCAGAAAGGAAGAGATCAAATTTCACTATTCTAAGATGACATTATAGTATACATGAGTGATCCCAAAAATTCAACCAGAGAACTCCTTCAGCTGATAAACACCTTCAGCAAAGTGGCTGAATACAAAATTAATTCGAAAAAAATCAGAAGGCTTCCTATATACCAAAGACAAAGGGGCCAAGAAAGAAATCAGGGAAACAACACCCTACACAATAGTCACCAATAACGTAAAGTATCTTGGAATAAATTTAACCAAGCAAGTGAAAGACCTTTACGAAAAAAAAAAAAAAACTTCAAGTCTTGAAAGAAAGAAACTGAAGAAGATATAGGAAGATGGAAAGATCTCCCATGCTCATTGACTTGTAGAATTAACATGGTGAAAATGGCCATCCTGCCAAAAGCAATGTACAGATTCAATGCAACTCCCATCAAAATACCAATACAATTCTTTACAAACCTTAAAAGAAAAATTAGCAAATTCATATGGAGAAAAAAAAACAGAATTTCCAAAACGATCCTGTACAACAACAGAGCATCTGGAGGTATCGCCATCCCTGATCTCAAGCTGTACTACATATCAATAGTAATAAAAAACATCATGGTATTGGCATAGAAGCAGAAAAGTAGATCAATGTAACTAAATAGAAGACCCAGAAATAAACCTAAGTGCCTATAAATACTTGATTTTTAACAAAGAACCCAAAAACCATTCAATGGAAAAAAAGACAGCATCTTCAACAAATGGTACTGGTCTAACTGGATGCCTACATGCAGAAAAATGAAAATAAATCCTTATTTATCACCCTGCACAAAACTAAAGTCCAAGTGGATCACAGACCTCAACATAAATCCAGATACACTAAATCAGTTAGAAGAAAAAGTGGGGAAGACCTTGGAACTCATTGGCACAGGAGACAAATTCCTAAACAGAACACCAACAGCACAGGCTCTTAGAGCAACAATCGATATATGGGACCTCATGAAACCCAAAAGCTTCTATAAAGCAAAAGACATTGTCATCAGGACAAAACCACAACCTACAGACTGGGAAAGGATCTTCACCAACCCTTTATCTGACAGAGGGTTGATATCCAGAATATATAAAGAAATAAAGAAATTAAAAAGCAATAAACCAGGCAATCTAATTGAAAAAATGGAGTACAGAGCTAAACAGAGAATTCTCTGTAGAGGAATACAGAATGGCAGAGAAAAACCTAAAGAGATGCTCAACTTCGTTAGCCATCAGAGAGATGCAAATCAAAACAACCCTGAGATTTCTCCTTACACCTGTAAGAATGGCAAAGGTTAAAAACTCAAGTGACAACACGTGCTGGACAGGTTGTGGAGAAAGGGGAACCCTCTTCCATTGCTGGTGGGAATGTAAACTTGTACAACCACTTTGGAAATCAATCTGGTGCTTTCTCAAACAATTAGGAACAGTACTTCCTCAAGATGCAGTTATACCACTCCTAGGCATATATCCAAGAGAGACTCAAGTACACAATAAGGACATTTGCTCAACCATGTTTGTAGCAGTTTTATTTGTAATAGCCAGAACCTGGAAACAACCCAGGTGTCCCTCAACAGAGGAATGGATACAGAAATTGTGGTACATTTACACAATGGAATACTACTGAGCAATTAAAAACAAGGAAATCATGAAATTTGCAGGCAAATGGTGGGAGCTAGAAAAGATCATCCTGAGTGAAGTATCCCAGGAGCAGAAAGACACACATCATATATACTCACTTATTTAGTCCTACAGGATAGGATAAATATACTAAAATATGTGCACCTAAAGAAGATAAACAGGAAAGCAGACCCAGGGTAAGATGATCAATCCTCACTTAGAAAGACAAATAGGATGGACACGGGAAGCAGGAGAAAACAAGAAACAGGACAGGATCATACCACAGAGGGCCTCTGAAAGACTCTACCTAGCAGCTTATCCAAGCAGAGGCTGACACTCATAACCAAACCTTCGGTAGAGGGCAGGGACATGATCTCAATGACTGGCTCCTTTACCTCCCTATCCTCTTCTCCTGAGGGAGAAACAGCCTTGCTAGGCCACAGAGGGGGACATAGCAGCCAGTCCTAAAGATACCTGATAAGCTAGGTTCAGATGGAAGGGGAGGAGGTCTTCCCCTGTCAGTGGACTTGGAAAGGGACAGGGAGGAGATGAGGGAGGGAAATCAGCATTGGAAGGGAAGGAGGGAGGGAGCTATGGCTGGGATACAAAGTAATTAACCTGTGATTAATAGAAAAAAAATTTTAAAATAAGGTAAAAATCAGGAGAAACCTACTAAGAGCTCTTAATGATTTTCAGAAATTGTTGGCAGACATTAATCGGCTAAGGTCCACACTTTAATTACTCAAGAGTCAAGTAACTTATTTCAAACCTTACAAGGTGATAAAGATTTAAATCGTCCAAGAAAATTAACATCTTAGGCTGGAAAGGAATTTACTCTGGCCGAAATAAAATTATAGGAGGCACATATAGATTGTTTGAATCCAAAGGTGGCTTGTACTTTAGTTATCTTGCCTTAGGCACATTCTCCCACAGGAATTCTTATGCAGAGAGAATATTATATGTTACTATGGATTTTTTTTGCACACAAACAGAGTAAAAAATTAAAAATCTCCACAAAAAAGTTTCTGAATCGATTCTAAAAGGAAAAATGGAATGGATCCAGCAAAGATTGTAGCACCTTTTATTAATACTGAGATTGTATCATTATGGGCAGGAAATGAACACTGGCAAAGAGTGTGCAGGAATTTCTTGGGAGAAATTAAAACAAATACCCCAAAAGCAAGTGACTTCAATTCATAAAAAAAACTAACTGTAAGATTCCATGCACTCTGATCAACAGTTGGCCATAAGTCTCAGCATCTGCTTTGATATTGTGCAGGGCAGAGCTTTTCAGGGGGCCTCTGTGACAGGCTCCTAGCTTGTTTCCTGTTTTCTTCTTCTGATGTCAATCTGCTTTGCCTTTCTGGCTGGGGATGGAGCAGTTTAGCCAGAGTCCTCCCTCTTGATTAGTTTCTTTAGGTGTACAGATTTTAGTAAGTTTATCCTATATATGTCTATATGAGTGAGTATATACCATGTGTATCTATCTGCTTCTGGGATAGCTCACTCAGGATGATCCTTTCCAGTTCCCACCATTTACCTGCAAATTTCATGCTATCCTTGTTTTTTATTGCTGAGTAATATTCCATTGTGTAGATGTACCACAATTTCTGTATCCATTCCTCAGTTGAGGGGCATCTGGGTTGTTTCCAGCTTCTGGCTATTACAAATAAAGCTGCTACAAACATGGTTGAGCAAATGTCCTTATTGTGTACTTGAGTCTTTCTTGGATATATGCCTAGGAGTGGTATAGCTGCATCTTGAGGAAGTGCTATTCCTAGTTGTCTGAGGAAGTGCCAGATTGATTTCCAGAACAGTTGTACAAGTTTACATTTCCACCAGCAGTGAAGGAGGGTCCCCTTTTCTCCAGAACCTCTCCAGCATGTGTTATCACTTGAGGTTTTGATTTTGGCCATTCTAATGGGTGTAAGGTGAAATCTCAGGGTTGTTTTGATTTGCTTTTCCCTTATGGTTAATGAAGTTGAGCATTTCTTTAAGTGTTTCTGTGCCATTCGACATTCCTCTATCGAGAGTTTTCTATTTAGCTCTGTTCCCCATTTTTTAATTGGATTACTTGATTTGTTGCTTTTCGACTTCTTTAGTTCTTTATATATACTGGATATTAGCCCTCTGTCAGATAAAGGGTTGATGAAGATTCTTTCCCAATCTGTAGGCAGTCATTTTGTATTGATGACAGTGTCCTTTGCTTTACAGAAGCTTTTCAGTTTCATGAGGTCCCATTTATTGATTGTTGCTCTTAGAGCCTATGCTGTTGGTGTTCTGTTCAGGAAGTTGTCTCCTGTACCAATGAGTTGAAGGATCTTCCCGACTTTTTCTTCTAACTGATTTAATGTGTCTGGATTTGTGTTGAGGTCTTTGATCCACTTGGAAGATATGGAGAGAACAGGAGTTCCACAAGGAGAGCAACAGAACCAAAAAATCTGAGCACAGGGGTCTTTCTTGAGACTGTTACTACAACCAAGTACCATGCATGGAGAAAACGTAGAACCCCTGCACAGATGTAGCCCATGGATGTTCAATATCCAAGTGGGTTCCCTAGTAATGGGAACAGGGACTGCCTCTGACATGAACTGGTTGGCCTCCTCTTTGATCACCTCACTCCCACTCTGATGGGGGAGCAGCCTTACCAGGCCACAGAGGAAGACAATGCAACCACTCCTGATAAGAGCTGATAGTCTAGGGTCAGAAGGAAGGAAAGGAAGACCTCCCTCATCAGTGGATTTGGGGAGGGGCATATGTGGAGAGGGGGTAGGAAGGTGGGATTCGGAGGGGAGGAGGAAGCAGTTTATGGGGGGATACAAAGTGAATAAAGTGTAATTAATAAAAAAATTTTAAAAATACTGATGTTAGGACAGAAAATAGGAAACAAGAAGGCAAGATCGTATTTCCAGATGTTGAAATTTAATTTTGAAAATGTAAGAGTAAACTTTTTAAGATTTTAAGATGTTTTATTATTTAGGTGTGTATATGTCTCTGTGTGCACATGTACATGTACGTGCAGGTCAGACAGGAAATTGGTTCACCTAAAATGGAGTTACATGTCCTTTTAACTACCCAACACAGTTGCTGGGAACCTAACTTGAGGACAACTCAGAGGTTTACCTATTCCCAAAGCAGCACCATGAGAACAATGTCCTATATAATAATTATACTCCAAATTATATTTTGATAATTTAATCTATCATAGTTCTCTGCATTGCAGTCATAGTTATTGGCAAAGAGAATGAGGAAGAAAGGTCTTTAACACAACCATCCCCTGCAGTCACCAAGGAGTGCTACATGGATGTTACCTGTACATTAGTCAGGACGGATGTTACCTGCATGTTAGTCAGGATGCAGTGGACATATCCCATGAGTTTTGTTTGTTTCCCAAGCTGACATTCACCAGCTTTTTTTGTATGTCAAACAACAGCATTTTTTCTATGTATTCATTTCACAGTTCCAAGCAAATATCTTTTATGCCTTTGTTCACAATTGCCTCTGCAAACTGTATGTTTCTTTTGTTGTTGCAGCCATATAAAAAGTTACAAAGAAAATACTAATGTTTATAATCGAAATAGTGTCCATTTGCTTACATTGGCTTTTTTAAAAATCAATATTAGTTTTTCCAGAAATCTTTTTGGCTCTGAATTTATATTTAAGCTTTATGCATACACGTTGCTACTATTTTTATGAACCTACTGCCTCATTACCCAGTGCACAATTGCAGGTAGCATGCTGCGACTTAATGCTTCTCCTTATCAATTAACAGACTCAGCATATGTTTAGTCATACTGCCTAGTAAAACCAGACTTAACTATTTTGGTCAACATTTCTTTAGACTTTATTTTTGCAAGATTCTCATTTAGCTTATTTCTATTATAATGAGATGTAAAAAAATTTAGTGATAATTATTTTGTTGTAAGTTAGGATTAAAATACACTTTTCATCTCTAACATGAACACAAAAATATAATGAATATAGATGCATAATTTAAATATGCAAGTAAACTAAATAAGATATAAACCATTAAAAAATAAATAAAAACAAATGACCACAAAAAAAAGAACCAACAGGGTTTAGCCACATAGACTAAAAGGGATACTCGTTTCTGAAGCCCCTATATTCTAAACTATGATGCAAATAAGGCAGCAAAAGCAAGTTATGAGTCAGAAAAACAAAGTAAGGTGGCTCAGAGCCCTTATAATTCAATTTAAAAAATCAGAGCTGTATGACATTCTTACGACATTATTAGATTTTCCAGACATTTTTAATATTGTTAGTGATTCTCAATATGCAGAAAGTGTTGTTTTTTCTATATTTACTGCAGCACTTATTCAGGATGATTCAGAGTTAACTTCACTGTATATTCAGCTACAACAAATGATAAGAAATAGAAATCATCCATTGCATATAACACATATCAGATCCCATACAGGTCCACCAGGCCTCTAGAACAAGGTAATGCTAAAATTGGTCAGCTATTAGTAGGAAATGTGCTAGACGCTTCAGAATTTCCTTTTACAAAAACAGCATGTTAGCAGCAAAGCATTAAAGGAAGATTTTTCTATTACTATGAAACAAGCCAAGAAAATTATGAGGAAATTTCCTATTTGAACCAAATTCCATTACTTGTAAAGATTAACCCTAAAGGTATCCCCTGTCCCCAAAATGAAATTTGGCAAATGGATGTGTTTCACTCTTCAGAATTTGGAAAATTAAAATATGTATACCATATTATAGACACACATTCAGGATTCCAATGGGCAACACCTTTTAGTTCTGATTAGACATGACAGCAATTATGGAAATATCTGTAGAAATTAAGACTGACAATGCTTCAGCATATGTCTCTAGTAAAATAAAATGATTTTTGCATATTATAATATAAAGCATATAATGGGCATACCAAAGAATCCTACAGAACAAGCAATCATAAAGAAATCTAATTGCACTTTAAAGAAAATACTTAATAAATTAAAAGGGGTAACAAAGACCCCCGGAGATATATTACATAGTGCTTTATTAACTTTACATTTTTAAAATTCTAACAAGCAAAAAACCTATAGGTGCTGAGAGATATTTGTTTATGGAAAAACTTGCTGAACTAAAGCAAACTGTGTATATTAAGGATGTCTTCTGAATGGAGGGAAGAAAATGTGCTATGCTGGAGAATAAGTTTTGCATAGATTTCTACAGAAAGAGAAGCTGTGGTTTTCTTGCAAATTGATAAAAATAAAAATTGACTGTGGGAGACCTCTTGAAGATCTTGGTTACAGGCAGAAAGAAAGAAATCCAGAAGACCAACAAAACAGGTAACATATATTGCTGATCCCTCTACATAGGAACAGCTCTCAGACTGGCTGAAACATAGAAATGTCTCCATCCAGGACTTCAGCTATGTAAAGCAAGTAAATCTTGTTGGCTACGGTGTTCTCAGGACTTCTTATGCCTGCCTTCCATATGGTACAGATGAAAATTTGTATTACAATTTGGATACACTGTCCAGACTGGCTTAGAAAGAAAGAAAGCTGCATTTCATCTGCTCAGACAAAGAGCAGAAAATCATAAATTGTGCACACTGCACATATATATGTGTGTGTGTGTGTGTGTGTGTGTGTGTTACTGCAAAACATATACCATCTGTGAAAGTTTATATGTTTACAGAATTAAAGGACCAGAAACCAATGAAGTGACAGCAGCCCTGTCCCTGAAGGATTCTGGGAAAGATGCTGAGTTATTCCAGCATCATGCTTGATCCTATCACAGACTTCCTCAGTAGCCGTTATCTCAAAAATCTCCATCCAAAACAACCTAAAATGGCTAGCTACATCATCCAGAATCACAGACTGTTCCAATCAGGACTTCATTTAAGCCCTACATTTTCACAGAACTTAGAGATAGGATACCAAGTGTTACAGATAGACTTTTTAAGGTTTATTTTTTATTTTTTATTAATTATAATTTATTCACTTTGTATCCAAGCTGAGCTACCTCCCCCAACCCCTTCATATTCCATCCTCCCTCCCTCATCTTCTCCCTCTCCCAGTCCAATGATAGGGTAGGTCCTCCTCCCCTTCCATCTGACCCTAGTCTGTCAGGTCTCATCGGGACTGAATTCTTTGTCTTTCTCTGTGGACTGGTAAGGCTGCTCCCCCCTCAGGTGGAGGTGATCAAAGAGCCAGCACATGAGTTCACGTCAGAGATGGTCCCTGTTCCTATTTTGGGGAACTGTCTTGGACACTGAGCTGTCATGGGCTACTTCTGTTCAGGGGTTCTAAGTTATCCCTATGCATGGTACTTGTTTGGAGTATCAGTCTCAGAAGTACCCTGTGCCCAGTTTTTTGGTTCTGTTGAGCTCCTTGTGGAGCTCCTGTTTCCTCAAGGACTTTCTATCTCTGCCTTCTTCCCTAAGACTCCCTGCACTCTGAAAAAAGTTTGGCTGTGAATCTCAGCATATGTTTCGACACCTTGCTAGCAACCATGTTCATAGCAGCTTTATTTGTAATAGCCAGAAGCTGGAAACAACCCACATGTCCCTCAGTTGTGGAATGGGTACAGAAATTGTGGTACACTTACACAATGAAATACTACTCAGCAATTAAAAACAAAGAAATCATGAAATTTATAGGCAAATGTGGGATCTAGAAATTATTATCTCTAGTGAGGTATCCCAGAAGCAGAATATACTCACATATAGGTGAATATTAGACATATAGTACAGGATAATCATACTAAAACTTGTACACCTAAGAAAGCAAATCAAGATGGAGGACCTGGTAAGAAGACCAAACTTCATTCAGAAAGGCAAATGAGATGGACATCAGAAGAGGGAGCAAACAGGGAACAGGACAGGAGCCTATTACTGAGGGCCTCTGACAGCTAGCCTTCTTAAGACTGCACAACATCCAAATTTCCTTAGGGCCTTGTTAGTATAATATGCTTGTGGAATGTATACAATTTATCCTTGTTCATTCAAATGCTGATTTCTCTACCCCACTATCTGGTTTCAATCCTGACATTGCATTATGATGTTTATTCTAAGCATCACCTGTCTCAAGTTTGTGTAAATATGCCACCATTTGTTTTCTGTATTGTCAATAAGAAGACCAGCTAATGCTGAGCAATGGAGAGAATAAGGTGGGACATTCTGGTCGGGAGGGGAGGAGAAAGAAGCAAGTGGGAGGAAAGGAGGAGAAGAAGAGAGATATGAGAGGAGAGGACCCGGAACAACTGAAGTAAGTTTTGACTAAAAGCAAGTATAATATAGGAACTCTGAATGGAAGAAAGCTATGAGAGTTTGGGGGTTTAGAATGGAGTAATTATTGCCCAGCATTGTGCTCTAGGTTAATTAATAAATCCTAGTCTCTGTGTGGTGATTTGGGTATGCTGCTAGTTTAGGAACCACCGCTGTTTAACTAAAAGATAAATCAATAATTATTATTGGAGGGGGATCCAAGCTGGCAGTGAAAGGAGAACACTCTTTCTGACCAGCAGCAGAGCAGGATATGCACAGTGACCAGCAGATGGAACTCTAGGCCCTAAAACACCAGTGATTGTGTTTCCCAGGTGAGAGGAAACCCCATGGTGTGGGATTCAATCAGCTTCAGATCACCCAGCTAAACCATGGAACAGTTCCCGGGTCCTCCAGGCATTTGGTCACCAGTCCAGAGCCACAGGCCACCAGCATGATCTGATCACTGTCCCAGACTGAACTGTGGGCCCACAACACCTGACACTGGGATTTCCAGTAGAGAGAAAACACCATGGAAGTGATAGGGACCAACCTTAGGTCACCCAGACAATCCCTAAAAAAAGATAAGAGTCCAGAGGGCGCCCAAGTGCCAGCCCAAACTGGGGTGCTTAGCCAACAGCAGAAAGTCTGTCTGCATGCCCAACTAACCATACCAAAGAGAACTGAGGGCCCCAGGGCACCAGAGACTGAGTATCTCTGTCGGGTGGAAGCCCACAGTGAGGGAAGAGCAGGTCTGACCTCGGAGCACTCAGCCAACACCCCTTGTTCCCCCTAAAAAAGTTCTAGGGAAAAGTCCCTACGTTGCTGTAAGCACCCAGGCACCCAGTCACACAGTTGCCAGCAAGGCGGGACATGTACCTGTATCTGCTTGCTCTACTAACCACCCCAGATAGACCTGCAGACCCCCAAATACCAAAGACTCCAGGAAAACATCAGTTCCAACCCTCAGGACACCCAGTTCCAGAAATTTTTCTGGGTCCCCACAGGCCCTAAGCTCTGGCCTTCTACTGTATACATGAGTACTGTGCTCACCTGCCTCTGATTACAGCTAGGGTACCGGGGCACACCGGTCCTAACTCAGACCTACGAAAGCCTGAGAGCCATGGGAGCAGCCCTCACAGATAGCGCTCCAAGCTGCGACCAGTTACCTCTAGCTAAACTCCATGGTTCTTCATGAGGGCTGTGCCCAGAAAGTACAGCTTAACAGCAGCAGCAGCTCACTAAATTCAGAGCAAGAAACCCAGCAGCAGGACAGCTATCTCTAGGAATTCTCTTGATGAGAGAAGAGCCTTCCTGAACACCACAGTAACCACACAGGTCCATATGCCTAAGGTTAACAGTGATAATTCCTGGGAAGCACCAACATTCAGTTGAGTATACTCAAATTCTGAGGAAATCTTCAGAACCCTGCCGAGGGAATTCTCCCACCCCAGGTCTCCAGCAGGCACGAAAAATTAACAGAAAACACCTGAGACACAGAGATGGGTAGAGGCCAGCATAAAAGCATGACCATCAAAAGGCAAAGCAGCATGGCATCCCCAGAACCCAAGTATCGAGGGGCAAGTATCCCGGGACACCCTAACATAAGTGAAATTCAAGAAGATGACCTTACATCAATGCTTAGAAAGAGGTTAATGGAAGAAACAAACAAAATGCATGAAGAATCAGAGGAAGATAAAATCAAACAGATTACGGCCATCTGTAAAGAAATGCAGCCAATGAAAGAATTTGATGTATCCATCAAAAAATAATAATAATAAATCTAAAAATTTCCTGACACAAAACATCCAAGAAATCCAAACAACATGAAAAGACCAAACCTAAAAATTATAGGAATAGAGGAAAAAGAAGTTTCGCGTCTCGAAGGCCCAGAAAATATTTTCAACAAAATCATTGAGGAAAATTTCCTCAACTTAAAGGAGAGGTATATAATCATACAAGAGGCCTACAGAACACCTAATAAATTAGACCAGAAAAGAAAATCATCCTGGCACATAATAATCAAAACAGTAAGTATACAGAACAAAGAAAAAATATTAAAAGCTGCAAGGGGAAAAGGCCAAATAACATATAATGGCAAACTCATCAGAATCACACCTGACTTCTAAAAAGAGACTATGAAAGCCAGAAGGATCTGGATGGATTTCATGCAAACCCTAAGAGAACACAGAAGTCAGCCCAGGCTACAATACCCAGCAAAGCTCTCAGTCCATGTAGACGGAGAAAATAAGATTTTAAATGAAAAAAAGAAAATTTTCAGCAGTACCTACACATAAATCCAGCATTACAGAAGATACTAGAAGGAAAAACACAACATCAACAACAAAAACTAACGACTTTCAAAAAACACAGGAAATAGCCTCACTACAGCAAAACAAAAAGAAGCCAAACACAAACACACTACCACAGCCAACATCAATATCAAAGTATCTAACAGCCACTGGTCATTAATCTCTCTCAACATCAATGGACTCAATTCTCCGATAAAAAGAAACAGACTAACAAAATGGATGTGTAAACAAGACCGAATAATCTGTTGTATACAAGAATCACACCTAAGTCACAAAGATAGACATTATCTGAGAGTAAAGGGCTGGAAGACAGTTTTCCAAGCAAATGGACCCAAAAAGCAAGCAGGAGTAGCCATTCTAATATCTAATAAAATAGACCTTCAACCAAAATTAATAAAAAGAGATGGGGAAAGACACTTTATACTCATCAAGGGAAAATTCCACCAGGAAGACATCATAATCCTGAATATCTATCCCCCAAATACAAGGGCACTCACATTTGTAAAAAAAAAAAAAAAAAAAAAAGAACTTAAACCATACATAGATCCCAACACATTAATAGTGGGAGACTTCAACACTCTACTCTCAAGAAATGACAGGTCAACAAAACAGAAATTAAACAAGGAAACAATAACTCTAATAGAGGTCATTAATAAAATAGGCCTAACAGACATCTACAGAACCTTTCACCCAAATACAAAATAATTTCCTTCTTTTCAACACCTCATGGAACCTTCTCCAAAATAGGCCATATACTTGGTCACAAAGCAAGACTCAACAGATACAAGAAGATTGACATAATCCCTTGTATCCTATGTGATCACCATGGACAAAAGCTGGACCTAAACACTAACAGAAATAGCAAAAAAAGCTTAAACATACATGGAAAATGAACAACTCACTACTCAATGACAGCTGGGTTAGGGAAGAATAAAGAAAGAATGTAAAGTCTTCCTAGAATTCAATGACAATAAAGGCAAAACATAACCAAACTCATAGGACAAGATGAAAGCAGCGCTAAGAGGAAAGTTCATAGCACTAAGTGTCTTCAAGAAGAAATTCGAAATGCACCAAAGAGGAGTAGGCAGCTGGAAATAATCAAACTCAGGGCTGAAATCAATAAATTAGAAACAAATAAAACAATTCAAAGAATCAATGAAACAAAGAGTAAAATCTGGAGAAAATCAACAAGATAGACAAGCCCTTAGCCAAACTAACTAAAAGGCAGAGAGAAACTGTCGAAATCAGCAAAATCAGAAATGAAAAGGGGGACGTAACAACAGGTACTGAAGAAATCCAAACAATCTTTAGGTCTTACTTCAAAAGTCTATGCATCACAAAATTTGAATATCTAAATGAAATGAAAAATTTTCTTGATCGATTCCACTTACTAAAGCTGAATCAAGACCAGGTAAATCAATTAAGTAGTCCTATATTCCCTAAGGAAATAGAAGCTGTCATCAAAAGTCTCCCTTCAAAAAAAACAGCCCAGGGCCAGATGATTTCACCTCAGAATTCTACCAGACCTTCAAAGAAGAGCTAACTCCAAGTCTCTTCAAACTATTCCACGAAATAGAATCAGAAGGAACATTACCAAACTCATTCTATGAAGCCACAGTCACCTTGGTACCTAAACTTCACAAAGACCCAACAAAGAAAGAGAATTTCAAGCCAATCTCCCTTGTGAACATGCAAAAATACTCAACAAAATACTTGCAAAGTGAATACAAGAACACATCAAAGATATCATCCACTATGCACAATTAAGCTTCCTTCCAGGTATTCAGGGGTGGTTTAATATATGGAAATCCATCAATGTGATCCACCATATTAAAAAAACTGAAAAAAAAAACACATGACAATTTCCTTAAGTGCTGAAAAGACATTTGACAAAATCCAACATCTATTTATGTTTAAAGTAATGGACAGATCAGAGATACAAGGCACATACCTAAACACAGTAAAGGCAATATACACAAAGCCTATAGCCAACGTCAAACTCAATGGAGAGAAACTTAAATCAATCCCACTAAAATCATGGACAAGGCAAGGCTGCAAACTCTCTCCATATCTCTTCAACATAGTTCTCTAGAGCCATAAGACAATTAAAGGAGATCAAGGGGATACAAATTGGAAAGGAAGAAGTCAAAGTATCACTATTTGCAGATGATATGATAGTATAACTGAGTGACTCCAAAAATTCTACCAGGGAACTCCTACAGCTGATAAACACCTTCAGCAAAATTGCTGGATACAAAATTAACTCAAAAAATCAGTAGCCCTCCTGGATACAAAAGAAAAAATAAAAGGGCTGAAAAGGAAATTAGGGAAACAGCACCCTTCACAATAGCCACAAAGGACATAAAATACTTTGGTGTGACCCTAACCAAGCAAGTCAAAGACTTGTATGAAAAAAATTTCAAGTCTCTGAAGAAAGAATTAGAAGAAGATATCAGAGATGGAAAGATCTCCAATGCTCATGGCTGGGCAGGATTAACATAGTAAAAATAGCCATCTTACCAAAAGCAATCTACAAATTCAATGCAATTCACATCAAATTACCAACATAATTCTTTACAAACCTTGAAAGAAAAATTCTCAACTTCATATGGGATAACAAGAAACCCAGAATTGCTATAACAATCTTCTATAATAAAAGATCTTCTGGAGGTATCACCATCCCTCATCTTAACCTGTACTATAGAGCAACAGTAATAAAAACTGCATCATAATGGCATAGAAACTGACTGGTGGATCCATGGAATTGGATAGAAGACCCAGACATAAACCCACACACTTATGGACACCTGATTTTTAACAGAGATGCCAAAACCATACAATGAAAAAAAGATAGCATCTTCAACGAATGGTGCTAGTCTAACTGGATGTCTACATGTACAAAAATGCAAGTAGATCCATACTTATCACCCTGCAGAAAACTAAAGTCCAACTGGATCAAAGACATCAATATAAAACTAGACACACTAAACCTGTTAGAAGAAAATGTGGAGAAGAGCCAGGAACTCATTGGGAAAAGAGACAACTTCCTGAACAGAACACCAACAGCACAGGCTCTAAGATCAACAATAAATAAATGGGACCTCATGAAACTGAAAAACTTCTGTGCAGCAAAAACACTGTTGTCAGAACAAAACAACAGCTTACAGACTGGGAAAGGATCTTCCCCAATGCTATATCTGACAGAGGGCTAATATCCAGTATATATAAAGAACTCAAGAAGTTAAACAGCAACAAATCAAGTAATCCAATTTAAAAATGGGTAACAGAGCTAAACAGAGAATTCTCCATAAAGGAATATCAAATGGCAGAGAAACATTTAAAGAAATGCTCATTGCCATTAGCCATCAGGAAATGCAAATCAAAACAACTCTGAGATTTCACCTTACACCCATCAGAATGGCCAAAATAAAAAACTCAAGTGACAACACATTCTGGAGAGGTTGTGGATAAAGGGGTACCTTCCTCCACTGCTGGTGGGAATGTAAACTTTTGCAACCACTCTGGAAATCAATCTAGTGCTTTCTCAGACAATTAGGAATAGTGCTTCCTGAAGATCCAGCTATACCACTCCTAGACATATATCCAAAAGAGGCTCAAGTACAAAATAAGGACATTTGCTCAACCATATTTATAGCAGTTTTATTTGTATTAGCCCAAAGCTGGAAACAACCCAGATGTCCCTCAACTGAGGAATGGATACAGAAATTGTGGTGCTTCTACACAGTGGAATATTACTCAGCAATAATATACAAGGGAATCATGAAATTTGCATGCAAATGGTGGGAACTAGAAAAGGTCATCCTAAGTGAGGTATCCCAGAAGCAGAGAGACACGCATGGTATATACACACTTATAAGTGAGTATTAGACATATAATATAGGAAAAACATACTAAAGAAGCTAAGCAAGAAGGAGGACGCTGGGTAAGATGATCAATCCTCCCTCAGAAAGGCAAAGGGGTCAGACATTGGAAGAGGGAGAAAACAGGAAACAGGACAGAAGCCTACCACAGAAGGCACTTGAAAGACTCTACCTAGCAGTGCATCAAAGCAGATGTTCAGGCTCATAACCATACTCTAGGCAGAGTGTAGGGACTCTTAGCAAAGAAGGAGGAGATAGAAAGACCAACCTGGAAGGAACAGGAGCTCCACAAGGAGAGCAACAGAACCAAATAATCTGGGCCCAGGTGTGTTTCCTGAGACTGATACTCCAAACAAGGTCCATGCATGGAGATATCTTAGAACCCCTGATCAGATGTAGCCTAGGGCAGCTCAGTATCCTAATGGGTTTCTTAGTACAGGGAACAGAGACTGTCTCTGACATGACCTCAGTGACTGGCTCTTTAAGCACCTCCCCTTGAGTAGGGAGCATCCTTACCAGGCCACAGAGGAGTACAACCAGTTTTGATGATACCTGATAGGCTATTTTGAGAAGGAAGGGGAGGAGGATTTCCCCTACCCATAGACTTGCATAGGAGCATGGGAGGCAATAAGGGAGGGTGGGAACGGGAGTGAATTAGAGAGGGGGCTACAGCCAGGATACAAAGTGAATAAATTGTAATTAATATAAAAATAAAAATTAAACAGTCAATGCAGATCCTGTTTAGTGTCGTATTGGAACAAGATCATACAGTGGCTGGTGTGCTCCATTTTAGAGAGTTTGGAGAACTGAAATACATGTACTATGTCATAAATTCATATTCAGAATCCCAGCGGGCTTTTGCCTTAAATTCTGGAGAGCATGATCCTAAGGTTGCAAATTCCTTAGAGATGGTGAATGTTTTGGAGATGCCCTTGCCAACTGGGGCTGATGGTGCTTCAGCTTGTATATCCATTGGAATTCAACAATATTTTCAACATTTTGACATGAAACCTGTTACAGATATAAGTAATAATCCTACAGGTCAAAAAATTATGAAAGTATCTAACAGTAATTTTTAAAATATGGTCATAAAAGAGGGGAAATATAATATTTCCCCAAAATGATTAAAAATGATTTATCAATTTTAAAATGTTTAAATGAGTTAAACACCTGCTAAAACAGTAGAATTTCGAAAGGACTACTGAATTAGAGCAGTATATAAAGGTCCTAATTCCAAAATGGTGAACAAAGAATGTGTTACGCTGGGGAAAAGGTCTTGCATGTATTCGTATAGAAGAAGAGAAATTATGGGTTCCATCAAAACTAATGAAAATCAGATATGACCAAAGAAGACCACCAGAAGATCTTGGCCACACAGAAGAAGAGAGAAACCAAGGAGACTAAACAGAACAGGTGACATAAATTGTTGATTCCTTCACATAGGAACAGCTGTGGAACTGACTGAGACAAAAAAAAAAAGTCTCCAGCCAGAACTTCAATATTACATGGCCAATAAACCTTTGGTTACAATATCCTCAAATTTTATTATGCCATTCTTTTAGTTGGCAAAGATAAAATTGGTTTACAATTTAGTTTCATTCTGCATATCTCATACATTCATAATTTTAGGACTGTATAATGCTTGTGAGAAATTACATATTTGCAGAACAAAAGGACTGAGGACCGGAGATGCTGGATGAAACCTGACAGAAATCATCCTTCCAGCATGCTAAGACATAGACACATCTGTTCCAGTATCTTGCATGTTCCAGCATTCTGGTTGTTACTGCCTCAATGGCTTCAATTGCTGGTTCTCATCAAAGCCTGCTCCCATGATAGTTTTGAAGAAAGCCACTAATCTCAATTGGCCCAGCATTTTAGATTGTTTCCAAACAGGACTTCTACTAAATTTGAAATTTCTCAATATTCAAAGACTGGACCACAAAAAAATGCTTAATTAAGCATTTTTCCCAATTTCCTTTGGACCTCTTAACAGGATCTCTGCATGTCCAAAAAATCAGCTAAAGAAAAAAATTCATGAGAACAAAGTCCAACTTCCTTTAAAGGGGAGTTGGCTGGGGTTTGGGTTGTTTTCTGTGGCTCTGTATGTTTATTGTCATTGGAAGATGGTTATAAGTTGTTAATTATCTTATTCAGAGAGAAAATAAGATTAGATTATCAGGTATTACAAGTTAATTGCTAGTTAATCAACTCATAATTATGTCAAACTTTAGTCTAATTTATCACAGGAGTATACATCCTAGGTTTAACAGATAGATATGACAATATATATAATTGACCTGTCTACATTGCATTGAATAAGCATCACCTGTTTCAAGTTTGTGTAAACATGTTACCTTTTGTTCTCTGTATTGTCAACTAAACAACCAGACAATGCTGAACAATGGAGAGAATAGGGTGGGACATCCTGGTCCTATGGGGAGGAGAAAGAAGTGAGTGGGAGGAGAGTAAAGGATAGAGATTTCAGAGGAGAGGACCCGGAACCCTCAGGAGAGATGAACCCAGACCTAAGATATGACTAAAAGCAAGTATAATATGGGAAGTTTGAATGGAAGGTAGCTTTGCAGACTTGGATGTTTAGGATTGAGTAATTATTGCCCAGCATTGTGCTCTAGCTTAATTAAATAAATCCTAGTTTCTGTTGGTCACTGAGGAAACGAGGTATAGGAGCTTAGGCTCAGGGATTTGGTGTGTCATCAGAACAATAAAATTCTCAGAAACGCTCCTCTCTTTTGTCTCTCCAATTAATTTCTCACTCAAGCACCTCCATGAAAGATTTATATAAAGCTTCATGGAGATTATTACTGCTGAGTAAGCAAAATTAATACTATGATTTTAAAGGAGAAATTTTAAAGGTACAATATTTGGGTGAACACTGCTGCTCCCAGGAGATATGGGGTGTTAAGAACTCATGCCAGTCATATATAATAACTTTGTATGAATTATTTGGCTAGGGAAGCCCCACAGGTCTTCCAAACAACACAGGCTCTTAGTATTGCTCTTATTTACCTAATGTAACTAAATATTAAGCTCCTACTGTGGAAGACACCACACAATCTTTTTTTGGGACATGGATATCACTGTAAAAACAAACTACAATCTTTCTCCTTGTTAGCTACCTTTCTTAATGCCAGATGTTGCTATGTAGACTGCTGGTAGAGTAAAGATATCAATGCTTTTATCCAGCACTTATCCCCTCATACTACAATACCAACCTTCAAGACAACATGACCATTGGTGCAATAGAGACATAACTGCTATAGGAAAACCAAACATTTCTGGTTGGATCTGAAGCTTGCTTCAGAAGAAGAAAGTCAACCTGATAATTGAAAAGCCATGGCTTGGAAGGAGGTAGGCCCTGGGGTGAAACCTACTGTTTGTATCTTGCTAAATTGTCTTGTTAAATTTACTTCTATGAACTGATTTTTAATCTGAAGTCATCCCTTAAATGAAAGTACAAGAGAAGTACATTTTATTTCTGTTTGAAGTCATCAGAATCATTGAATAAGACTCTTGCACTTAATAAGACAATGACTAAGCTCAAAGCATATTTACTATTTGAACTATTGCTGAGCTGTTGTAATCAGTTCACTGAGGAGTTGGTATTATTGAAACCACTTACCTCAGTCACAGTGGTGGAGAGAAAAGTGCTTTGGTCATACACCCAGCCATCCATACAGGGCTCTGTATCTGGCTCTGTAACATTGAAGAAGGTGCCATTAAAATGCAGGAGATGCCACTGTGGTTGAACAAAGCGACGACATTTCTCTAGCCTCAGGTTAGAGTCCAAGGGAATAGAGATTCTCAGGAGATCATCTTGGCTCAGGATCCCACTATCATTGTCAGAGACATTGCCATTGTCTAGGATGGGGACCCAGCATCGATGACCAGGAATTGCTGCAGTGAAGTTTTCCAATATTGTATGAGGTACCACCACCATATTGCAGATCAGAAGGAAAGCCATCTGAAGGATTTGAAATCTCCCCATGCTTCCGACCACATTCAGGAGATCCTGAAAGGCCATAGAGGCTGAATCACTGTCTCCAATAGGAAGCAGAAATACTTATATATACTTAGGTAAATATAAACCTTTAAACAAAGTTCTGTTTCACAGAAACACACTAAGTAGGCTGATCTTCAGTTCTTCCTAATGTACGGTTCCTTACTTCAGACTGGAGTCATAGATAGAACTGGAATCTGTAGGTTGTTGGATTAGAGAGTGACCTGTTTCCTAGAGTAACCAAAAAAAAAAAAAAAAAAAAACCACAACTTCTGGTAATATTTTTCTATTGTAATCCAGTCTGTTAAATATTTACTTTTTGAGTAACTTTGTGCACCATCCCCCATGGTTAAGTCTGGAAAATGATCTGCAAATTCCTTGAAAATAAGCCTGATATTCTGTTTAACTACGTGCAGCTTTTGGTAGAATATAACGCGTACTGGGAAATACAGTGAATTCTTTTTCATTTTCTATTTTTTTGGAAGTATTTTACTCCTCTTGAATTGGTTTAACAGTTAATAAAAAGAATCTGGAAGTTATTGCAAATCAGTTATGGTGCAATCCTCCACCTTTGTTACCTGACCTGATTTAGATCACATCCTTCCTACTGTAAACATATTAAAGTTCTTAGAGGGTAGAAAAAGACAGAGCCTTAAATTCTCATCACCCCAAGTCTCACACAAAAGCTTTATGATTCGGATAGCATGTGTGAGGGGTTGTTGTGATCTAATGCAAATTGTGGTTTTACTGTAGACATGGAGTTAGCAAAAATAAGTGTTGGAGATTTTGTAGTTCCCTGAGTAACAGAGAAGCACATAAAGAGTTACATACCCTAGTAAGGGGAGCATGGTCAGTCTCTGGCCTGACCTCAGTTGCCTGCTCTTTGATAAACTTCCCCTGATGTGGTGGATTCACATTATGCTCTAATGTGAATTGGCTCTTGTACATATGATCTTACATTTTCTATTTCCACAATATATTTAACTTAGGAAGTTTTTTCTTTAGTATTATATTATTTTTAACATTTTAGTATCATCAAAAACTGAATGGCCAACAGTCATTAAGAGGTCCACGCATACTATTTTGTCTTGTGGCTCTTCACTTGATTAATTGTTATTGTCACCCTTTTCGGGTTAAGCTTAGGGTTACATGATAATTTGTTTGGGGCAGCAATGTTTTAAAACTTTGTTCTCTCATACAATACATCCCAACAACAGCTTCCTCTCCCTCCTCTTCTCCCTGTCTCCTCCACCTCTCCTATCCCACAGATTCACTGCTCATCCTTTTCTTCTCAGAAAAGAGAAGACCTCCATTGATATCAACCAAACATCGCATAGCCAGCTGGAAAAAGCTTAGGAATAAATGCTCATATCAATTCTGGAAGAGGCAACACAGTAATAGGGAACAGGTTCCATGAAGAGGTAAAATATTTAGACACCTTCATTCCCATTTTCTAGAGTTCAACAGTAACCCCAACCTAAATAATGATACCTTGTATGTAAAGGTTCTATCACAGATCTGTGAAGACTCTGGTTGCCACTTCTCTCTCTATGTGTCCCTATTAGCCCTACTAAGTTTATTCTCTGGGATGTGTTCTTATTGTGTACTCAACTCTTCCTGCTCCCACAATCCTTTCTCCCCCTTTCATATGGAGTTCCAAGAGCTCTGCCCAATGTTTGGGTGTGGGTCCCTGTATCTACTCCCATCTGTACTGGAGGAAGCCTCTCTGATCATGATTGGGTTAGGCATAATACCATTAGGAATCATTTCGTCGAATTTGGGAGGGGGGTTCCTGTTATGTTTATTTCTATTCCAAATCATTGAACCATTAACTTCTGTATCCTGGCCATCTATTTTTGAGTATATGACATTTTTTGTGGTTGATCACTTTCGTGTCTAGGGTGTGTCTCTGTCTAGAGGTGGTAAAGTTGATGTGCTTCTTATTTCAGTGACAAATCTCAGCTTCTTCATTATCCTTTCTTTATGTTGTCTGCCTGCCTGCACTGTTGTCTTCAGCAATAGTGGCTTCCTAAACAAATATCTGTGAAGCAGTGATATTGAGTCTTTGGGGCATATGTCAAGGAGTGTTTTATCTAGATCATACAGTAAATTTATTTTTATCTTTTTGAAAATTCTCCACCCTGATTTCAATAGTGGCTGAAAATATGGGGACAATAACTCTTTCTGTAAAATCTAAGTGTGTTGTGGTTTCGGGATTATTTACTGTCTAACATAAAACATGTTAGAGTTTCTTCAAAGACTTACTAAGCTGTTGGAATTCACTCTATCCGATTCAAATTTCATTGGTGTTCGAGTCTTTTGAGGAGCCTGTACTGCTGCAGTCCAGCTCATCAATGTGCTCAGTGATCCAAGGAGGAGATGGGGAGTTGCTGACTAATGTAAAGCAGGTACACACTCCTACACACTTGGTGGATGGAGCAAGGCTCTAACAACTTTCATACAATCATTCCTTAATCATGAGTTTCAATTACAAATAATGATTACAAGTTTCTTATTTAAAAAAATCAATTATTCGAAACCATACACCTGGTCACTCAGCTTCCCTTGTGGTTTCTTCATACAATACATCTATATCCTAAAGCAATAGATTTTATGACAGATTAACAGAATTTGAGCCAGATATTTTAACAGTCAATTTCTCTTGACAGGCATGTAGCAATTTGAAGTTACAAGAAAGAAGATAGATGTTGTTATTCTAACTCAACACAAGTCTAATTCATCTAACACAGTCAACCATTCATCTACTCTTATACTGTTTTCATAGTAAAATAAATGTAAAATTAGAGAACATTAGGTCAGAGATCTTTTACTTTTCTTGAGACAACAAAAAAAGATGATTCTATTCTGTCTACATGTTACACAGCACTAAGCTCTCAGGTACAACAAAGCCCATCAGCAAATTTATACTTATCAAACCAGGAAAATCAGATATTATAATGGACATAGAAGGTCAAGCTTCACAATGGGCTCTGAAACTCAATTACTATCTTTGATCACTAGCCTGTCTCCTGTGGGTGAAACTTGTGAGCCCTTACCAACCTGGCTCACTTTCTTTTTGCTACCTGATGGTAGCAGGCATTTCAATAAGTAACTAAATTATCATATTGTACTCTTTCTGTTACACAGCAGCTATGAAAATACCCTGACTTGATTTAATTAATTATATATTTTTTAAAAAGCTTGATCTAGTCCTTTTTTTCTCAGAAATCTTTGGGTAAATCATTGTTTTCTTTTTTAATTTTTTTTATTTATTTATTTTTATCTCAATCACAGGTAAGGTACTTTGAATCCCAGGCATAGCCCCCTCACTCAGTCCCTCCTACCCTCCCACTCCCTCCCTCATCTCACTCCTCCCCACCCCTTCCAAGTCCACCAACAGGGGAGGACCTCCTTCCCTTCCATCCAA
>CM053762.1:25210200-25229330 GCA_028658305.1 Pachyuromys duprasi
TGGATGATCTGTCCCTTGGTGAGAGTGGAGTGGTTGAAGTCTCTCACTATTAGGGTGTTGGGATCAATGTGTGATTTCAGTTTTAATATTGTTTGATTTACATATGTAGGTGGTCTTGTATTTGGGGCATAAATGTTCAAAATTATGATGTCCTCCTGTTGGAAATTTCCTTTGATGAGAAGGAAGTGCCCCTCCTCATCTTTCTTGATTAACTTTGGTTGAAAGTCTATTTTATTAGATACTGGGATTGCTACCCCAGCTTGTTTTCTGGGTCCATTTGCTTGGAAAATGGTTTTCCAGCCTTTTACTCTGAGGTAGTGTTTATCTTTGTTGCATAGGTGTGTTTCTTGGATGCAGCAGAGTGTAGGATCCTGTTTCCGCAGCCATTCTGTTAGTCTGTGTCTTTTTATTGGAGAGTTGAGTCCATTGATGTTGATAGATAATAGTGACCAATGACAGTTAGTTAGTTCCTTTTATTGTGAAGTTGGTGGTCTTATTGTGACCCCTCTGGTCTGGAGTCTTTACTCCTCACTCTGTGCTAGAGTCTGAGTGTCCAGGTTTGGGATGTCAGCTGGGGACTGTGCACCTCGCCCTGGGCTTGCTGCTAAGGGCTCTCCCCTGGAATGGAGATTTGGCGTCTCCTTCTGGGACAGGGGCTGTGCACCACGGTCTGAGATGATATTTGGGGCACACACAGTGGGTTTGGGTTGGTGTGCATCCGCTGTATGCCTGCCTGTCTAAAATGGTGCCCGAGGCCTTCTCTGTCCCTGACACACACAGGGACTGAGGGTTTTGCTGGCAGATGAGTGCAGTGTTCGCCCTCAGTGTGCAGTCTGATCAAGACGGTCCCCGGATCCTCTCAGTCTGTGGTGGTTCCGGCGATTGGTGTGCGCCTGCCGCACACCCGTAGGTTGAGGCAGAACTCGGGTTCCTCCCAGACCTGCTGGCGGACTCACACACTGACTGAGTTTTTGCTGGCGGAAGCGTTCAGCGCACACCCGCAGAGTGCAGACTGGTCAAAACGGCCCCCCAACGCACTCAGTCTGGGGTGGTTCCTGTGATCTGTCTGAGCCTGCAGCACACCTGCGGGTTGAAGCAGAACCCAGGTGTAGTGTGCGCTCCTAGTGTGCAGTTCAGTGAAAACGGTGCCTAGTTCCTCCTCAGATTGCCCTCAAGACTGTGTGATCCAGTCTATTATGGCGGGTGCGGGCGCCCAGAGCGGCTGCTCATTCAGATCAGAGCTGTGCACCACTGGTCACCCGGAGATTTTTCCAGGTAATAACTGGGTGTCCCTAGGGTTTTCCCACTTGATTTTCTCACTGTAGGAGTTCTGCTCTCCTGGCAATCACAAATACTGGCATTTTAGGTCCCAGAGTTCAGTCTCCTAGTCGCTGCATTGTTTCTGCTCTCCTACTCCTCAGACACAGTGTTCTCTCGTGGCAGCCATCTTGGATCTAATCATTTTATTTAACAGACCATTTATTTATACATTCTTCTCCAATCTAAAGTGAGATAGATGTTTCGATAAAACATGTATGTCATACAAGTACTCATGAGTTGGAGTGTATTTTTCATGTTATAATGTGAATAAGCTCTTGAGTGTTGCAAGTCATTCATCACTTCATCAGTCATATGTAAACATCACAACTTTCCAAAAGTCCCTTGGCCTGAATCGTGGCTGTCTTAAAACATGTACTGGAAAGTGGAATAAGAATTTCAAGGTCAATAAATACAAATTTAACAAAAGAGGTTTTAATGAAGGTGCAGATCAAATATTCCTGTGATATTACTTTAGTTGTGATCTGCGCATCACTCAACTTGCAAGTGCTGGTTTAGGTACCTACTGTTAGAAGAACTATCTGTGTTTTATACTATCCTCACCTGCCTAGCAAAGGTTCATGTGTTTGAATCCTCCGTCCTTTAGCTACAGAGGTGTTTTGGGAGAACATGGAACATTTAGCGGCAGAGTTTGACTGGAAGAATTGAGTTGTTTGATTGCATATTAAATGAAATACCTATTCGGGGTCTGTTATGATCTCCATTTACTTGTTCAGCCTCTAAATGACTCATCTATGACATGCTCATAGCACCATACTGCCATCTACCATGCTTTCTTCATTGTGATGAACTGTATCTGCTAATACTTTCTACCGAAATAAGTATTTTGCCCCTTAAGTAGGTTTTAACGGTTATTTTGTCATATCAATAAAACAAATCAATAATATATATGTTAAATTATGATTTGGTGTGAGATATTTGTGATATATTATAATTCTAATGTAGTACCAACTTATATGACACGAATTAATAAAATTGCCTGTGAGAAAGCAACAAGAAGCTTTGTTTCACTATGTATATTTATTTATAAAAAGAAAAAGATCTTTTGAGCTCACACACCCTTGGCTATTTTCAATTATTTATTATTTGTAAATATACCTATCTTGATATTTCATGTAAACTGCACTGTTTCCAAAATTTAATTCCTCCCTTTTCCTCAGGTTTGGGAGGAAGTTCATTTTCACATGTGCTTTACTGCAAATGGCCATCACGGAAACCTGTGCAGCGTTTGCTCCCACCTTCCTCATCTACTGCTCAGTTCAATTCCTGGCAGGACTGTCTGTTGACTGTGCATTAGCAAATAGTTCCTTGATCAGTAAGTTAAAGGTTTTGAACTAGGACCTTGTTCAAATTTTGGTTTTGACCCTGCAAGTCTTTCTTAAGTCAATATACCTTTTTCTTTCAGTGTTAGAATGGACAAGCCCTAAATTCCTAGCCATGGTGGTACTACTATTATCATATGCTGGTGCTATGGGACACATGATATTGGCAGGCCTGGCTTTTACATTTCCAAACAGGCACCACCTTCAATTGGCAATGTCTGTACCAATATTCTTCTTCCTTATGCCTACAAGGTATGAGTTTTCTTTCTTCTTCTGTGTTATGGAATTCTGTGAAGATAATGAACATGGAATCAGTATATAGGAAACACATTTCTCCTTGGTTGGTACCTGATAATATGCACCTCTCTTTGTATATATGTGATATAATAACAAGCTCCACTGTCAGATATAAGCAAGGATACTGAATTCCTTCTAAAATTAACTTAAATATTAAATAGTTTCATAAAACCAAACGTAAGTGTAGCAAGAGATAGTAGCATACTGAAGAGAATTCACTGTTTATACAAAAGTTATGTGTACTTGTGAATTCTGTATTTTGCCTACTAACCAGATAAAATGTATAACATCTCACTAAATTTTTAATATTTTTATTTTAATTTTTATTAATTACACTTTATTCACTTTGTATCCCCCATAAAATCCTCCCTCTTCAACTCACAATCCCACCTTGCCTCCCCCTTCTCTACACATGCCCCTCCCCAAGTCCACTGATAGAGGAGGTCTTCCCCTCTTTCCTTCTGATCCTAGTTTATCAGCTCTCATCAGGAGTGGCTGCACTGTTTTTCTCTATGGCCTGGTAAGGCTGCTCCCCCATTAGAGTGAGGTGATCAAAGAGTAGGGCAATCAGTTCATGTCAGAGGCAGTCCCTGTTCCCATTACTAGGTAACCCACTTGGACAGTGAACTGCCATGGGCTACATCTGTGCAGGGGTTCTAGGTTTTCTCCATGCATGGCACTTGGTTGGAGTATCAGTCTCAGGAAAGACCCCTGTGCTAAGATTTTTTGGTTCTGTTGCTCTCATTGTGGAGCTCCTATCCTCTCCCTATATTACTATTTCCCACATGTTTCATAAGATTCCATACACTCTGCCCAACAGTTGGCCATAAGTCTCAGCATCTGCTTTGATACCCTGCAGGGCAGAGCCTTTCAAAGGCCCTCTGTGACAGTCTCCTAACTTGTTTACTGTTTTCTTCTTCTGATGTCCATCTGCTTTGCCTTTCTGGATGGTGATTGAGCATTTTAGCCAGAGTCCTCTTTCTTGATTTGTTTCTTTAGGTGTACAGCATTTGGTAGGTTTATCCTATATTATACATCTATATGAGTGAGTATATACTGTGTGTGTCTTTCTGCCTCTGGGATAGCTCACTCAGGATGATCCTTTCCAGTTCCCACCATTTACCTGCAAATTTCATGATATCCTTGTTTTTTATTGCTGAGTAATATTCCATTGTGTAGATATACTACAATTCCTGTATCCATTTTTCAGTTGAGGGGCGTCTGGGTTTTGTATGCAGGAGGGCTACTGATTTTTTTTTTGAGTTAATTTTGTAGCCGGCCACTTTGCTGAAGGTGTTTGTTAGCTGTAGGAGTTCCCTGGTAGAATTTTTTGGGTCATTCAGGTATTCTATCATATCATCTGCAAATAGTGATACTTTGACTGCTTCATTCCGATTTCTATCCCCTTGATCTCCTTCAATTGTCTTATTGTTCTAGCAAGGACTTCCATAGCTATGTTGAAGAGATATGGAGAAAGTAGGCAGCCTTGCCTTGTCCCTGATTTCAGTGGGATTGCTTTAAGTTTCTCTCCTTTTAGTTTGATGTTGGCTATTGGCTTACTGTATATTGCCTTTATTATGTTTAGGTATGTGCCTTGTATCCCTGATCTCTCCAAGACATTAAACATGAATGGATTTTGTCAAATGCTTTTTCGGCATCTAAGGAGATTATCATGTGGTTTTTTTTTTTCTTTCAATTTGTTAATATGGTGAATCGCATTGATGGATTTCCGTATATTGAACCACCCCTGCATATCTGGGGTGAAGCCTACTTGGTCATAGTGGATGATATCTTTGATGTGGGACCTTTTCCAGGGAAATCCTGAGTGATATAAACCAGGCCCTGTTTGTGTCCTTCCCTGTGGGGTTTTCTCCCGACAGGGACTCCCAGTCTGATGCGCTGGGGCACATAGTTTTGTCTGTGGCAGAGAGTTGGACATGCAGCAAGTCTATGCTCTCGGGTGAAGCCTAGTTCAGAGATGGCAGCTTATGCCCTGTGGTCTGTGGGACCATTTCCTGGGGAAGGCTGGGTGACTTAAGTGAGTCCCATTTCCTTCCTTCCCTGTGGATTTTTCTCACAACTGGGACTCCCAATCTCTAGTGTTTTGGTGCCCACCGTTCAGCCTGGGAAGGTGATCAGGCCACACGGGCATATGGCTCTGATCTGGAGACTGAGTGCCTGTGCGAGCCGGGATCTCTTCAGGGTTCTAGCTGGGTGACCTGAGAGTGGACCGGACCGATTCCTGCACCATGGAGAGTTTCCTCTCACCTGGGAAACAAGATCTCTCTTGTTTTGGGGACCCGAGTTCAGGCTCTTGGTCACTGTACCGAAAATGCTGTCCTGCTCCTTAGACTCAGTATCCTCCTGGCGCCGCCATCTTGTCCCCACCAGATCATCTGTCACCTCTCCTTAAATTTGTTATAAATAGACAAATAATTTTAAAGAAAATATATTGAAAACATTGGATATGTTATGCTAATAGAAAAAAGTATAACATTCAGGAGTTAAGCATCATTATGAAAAGTTTAATTTCCTTTGGCAAGAAAAAAATAGAGAGAGAAATAAATAAAACATGAATATTCTTGGTCTTTCTGTCTTTGTGTGATGGCTATTCTTGGTTGCCAACTTGACTACCTCTATAATGACCTATAATCCATAAATGGAAGGCACACTTGTGAAAGATTATTTTTGTTTGGTGTGAGTATGTGAATCCACTTCTAGTCCTTACTTTTAAGGTAAGAAGACACAAGCCTTTATTTGGATCTTGAAGCAGGAAGACACATCTTTAATTCAGCCCACATCTTCTGATAGATAGACACCTATATAAGGACATGGAAGAAGGAAGCTTTTTTCCTCTTCCTACTTGCTCTCACCTTTCTAGCACATCTACTTCTTCACTGTCATTGAAGACTACTTCTTTGGGATTCCAGAATATACAGAAGACTAACCTTGTTGGATTCTTGGCACAGCTAACCATTGCTGAATTAGCTGGACTGCAGCCCGTAGGTCACTCCCATTTCCTTGTCTCTCTCTAGAGATTGATTCTTTTCATAAGTTCTGTGTCTCTAAAGAACCCCGATTATATAGTTAGTACCAGAAGTGGTTCTTGAGAAACTGAAGTATAAGGAAGTACCTGGAATGGGTTTTTTAATTCACCAGCACCTTCAGCTACTGAAGCCTCTCTTTCCTGGTAGCTCAGAGAGTACTAAAAGCCCATGGTGTGAACCACATTACAAAGTTAAACAGATAAATGAATTTGATTATTCTGATTCATCAATTATGAGTGGCAATGCATTTGGTGACTTTTATATGAACATCTGAAAGTTTGGGTCAAAATAAGGAAATGATGGTACTGATTGGTTACTCTTAGCATCTCTGAATAAACTGGAAAAGGATAGTAATGAGCTATATGATAAAATTAACCAACTTCAGGATAGGGTGAAGGACAACAAAGAACTTAGTGAAAAAATTGGCAGGCTCCCGGTGCACATAAACAGTGTAAAGGTTTTCAAGAGTGCCATGTAAGAGAAACTTCTCTCCAGCAGCCATAGAGCTTGAGTTGCAGAAAATAAAACTGAAGGCCTCATTATGAGGTTGGCTGAATCACAGCAAAAATTCAAGTCCTAGCCTCTGAGGGTATTGATAGTAAAAGTGAGGGCAATGATTGGTAACGAATGGATCCTATATCTTGGAATAGAGATGTGTGGGAGGACCATATCAAAGCTAAGAACTTTTCCTGATGACTGAGGATGTTGAGCATTTCTTTAAGTGTTTCTCCACCATTCTATATTCCTCTATTGAGACTTCTCTGTCTATTCTGTACCCCATTTTTAAACTGGATTATTTGGGTTTTGGTGTCTGATTTCTTGAGTTCCTTATATATTCTGGATATTAGCCCTCCATCACATGTAGGGTTGGTGAAAATCTTTTCCAAGTCTGTAGGCTGTAATTTTGTTCTGTGGACAGTATCCTTTGCTTTACCAAAGTTTTCAGTTTCACGAGGTCCCATTTATTAATCATAGATCTTCAAGCCTGTGCTGTTGGTGTTCTGTTCAGGAAACTGTCTCCTGTGTCAATGTGTTCGAGGCTCTTCCCCACTTTTTCTTTCAACAGATTTAGTGTGTCTGGTTTTATGTTGAGATCTTTGATACACTTGGACTTAATTTTGTGCACAGTGATAGATGTGGGTGTGTTTGCATTTTTCTATATGTAGACATCCAGTTAGACCAGCACCATTTTTTGATGATACTAATTTTTTTCTGTTGTATAGTTTTAGCATCAGGTGTCCGTAGGTGTGTGCATTTATTTCTGGGGCTTTGATTCAATTCCATTGATCCATCAGTCTGTTTCTATGCCAGTACCATGCTATTCTTATTACTGTTGCTCTATGGTACAACTTGGATCAGAGACGGAGATACCTCCAGAAGTTCTTTTATTGTACAGGATGGTTTTAGTTATTCTGGAGTTTTTGTTTTTTCATATGAGGTTGAGAACTGTTCTTTCAAGAGCTGTAAATAATTGTATTGGTATTTTGATGGGAACTGCATTGAATATGTAGATTGCTTTTGGCAGGATGGCCATTTTTACTATGTTAATCCAACCTATCTAAGAGCATGGGAGATCCTTCCATCTTCTGATATCTTCTTCAATTTTTTTCTCCAGAGACTTTAAGGTTCAGACCCACCACTAGCTGCTTCTAAACCTGTGATGAAACTTAAGTGTAAGTAGGCTCTTAGAAGGATGTTAGAAAGCATAGTTCATGAGGAAGTGCACTATAATACTAAGGAGCTTAATGAGTTTGCTAATTCACTCAAGAAGTCTGAGGAATGTGTGTGAGAAAGGATTTTAGTGGTGTAGGATAATAGTGGAAGGAACATAAAATTAGATCAGGCTGAGGTTATTGATATGGTTCTCTGAGTGAAGGTTCTAGGCTTAGTATGGAAACTTACACTGTTTTTTTTTTAAAAAAAAGAGTGAAAAGATTCTTTGAATTGTTGGATGAAGTATTTGTAAAACAATGGCCCACTGAAAAGAAGTTGGAGACATGTGTCTCTTGGCCCAATGTTGATGAAGGGATTTGAAGGCTCAGGAAAATTGCAATGATAAAGTGGTTATGCTGTATAAAACCTAATCCTCCACATTGTTAAGACCCTGAAGAAATTCCCTCCACTAATTCTGTGAGAGGAAAACCAGCACATTTGAAGAGTTTATTCTTTTCCTTTTTCTTTAGGGCTGGAGATTCTGCTGCTCAGTTATGTGAATTAAATGCAATGAGTTTAACAGGGCTCCTGAGGTGGCAGAGGCCAGGTGGAGGCAGTACTGAATTAGCAAAGACAAGGTGATTAAGTTATTGTAAAGGACAGCATAAACGAAACAATGTTCATAATCATCTAACTTATAGTGGTCAGCATAGACAAAGTGAATTTTATAGTGGCATGACTGATATAGACCCTTGGTACTGGCTAATCACTCAAAGCATTTCCAGACATGAAAGAGATTAAAAGCCTACTGAATTTTTGTTTGATCTGTATAAATGGAAAAAGAAAGGCTACATTGGATCACGGCAAGAAGGAATTCCAGACTATGAACCAGTTTTCAGACTTGAGCTGTTTTGTAGTCCCAGAACCTCTTGAATAAAGAGGTGTTCAGGTTTTCTCAGGAAGGATATTGATTTAAAAAACCTATTTTTTTTCTGTTACTCTTACTCCAGTCCTAACCCAGAAGTATCTATGAGTATGGTAACATACACTGAGGGAAAGGAAACAATCAGATTTTTTAAAGGGTAGATTGGATGCTAGTTCTGAATTGATGGCTGATTCAGGGATATCCAAAGAAACACTGTCATCCCCAAATTGAAATAGAGTTTTTATAGAGGTTAGGTGATTAATGGAATATATGCTGAAGTGTGACTCAGAATAAGTACAGTAGGTTCCAAGAATCATCCTATGGTTATTTTTTCTTGTTGCAGAATGTGTATTGGGACAGATAATCTTTGAAGTTAGCAGAATTCTCACATTGGTTTCCTGATCTGTGGAGTGAGGCCTATTATTGTTGTAAAGGTTAAACGGAAGCCTTTACCAAAAAAAATATTGAATCAAAACAGTATGACCTCCCTGGAGAAACTGCAGAAATTAGTGCCACCATCAATGACTTGAAAGATGCAGGGATGGTGGTTCCTGCCACACCACCCTTTATCTCTCCTCTCTGACCGTGCAGAAGACAGATGGACTGTGAGAATGACCATTGACTCTAAATCAGGTGGTAACTCTGATCGCAGCTGCTTTACCAGATATAGTGTCCTTGCTTGAACAAATTAACACATATCCTGATACACAAGCAAATTCATTTTTCTCAGTACCTGTTCAGCAGGACCACTAGAAGCAATTTGCTTTCAACTGTCAAGGCTAGAAGTATACATTTACAGTTTTACCATAAGGATATATTAACTTTCCTGCCCTGTATCATAACTTAGTAAGAAGGGATCTCAATCATCTGTTGCTTCCACAAAACATTATATTGATGAGTTATTTTTATGACATTATTGATGACTTGACTAATGCTATTCTCCATCTGGTGGTAGTCTGGGATGTGGCTGTCAGCTTCCAGAGAAAGAATAGAGAAAGCCTGAGATCCAAGGTTCCATTTCTCTTAGGAGTGGCTAGAGTGTGCTCAGGGCGAGGCTCCTGTGCTAGGTGAGGCTCTCAGTCTCACTGGGAGAGGTGGAAGTGCGTTTTTCACTGAGTGTTAGCTTTTTCTAAGTGAGATTACTGGTACCAGATGGCAGTGGAAACTCAAGTGTTCACAAAATCCTATGATGATACCACTGTGTTATAGCCCTTTGGTAAACCTGCTGTATTAGTGGCAGAGGTATAGGCAAAACCCCATGGCTGCCCAGCACAGTGGGCAGTTTACAAACCCCAAAAGACCAGGTACAAATAGTCTCCATTGTAAATACATGAGGTTTTTGTTTATTAAAAGTTACAAGCTGCAGATTGGGTACACCACCAAAGCTGTGAGAGCCATGAGCCCTCACTGCCAAAGCAGTGGGAGCCAAGAACCTCCTGTTTAGAGTAGTTGGCTCATTTAAAGATTCTGGTCCTTCCCAGCATGCCCAAGGCAGGGACATTCCCTGCCTGGCAAGCAAGTGCTGCATTTTGAATTGATTGGCTATAGGAAGGTCCCCATATCTATCAATCAACTGGTGCCCCTCCCTAAAGGGATAGGCCAGTTTCCTAGCAACTGTATCTCTAGTGAGTAGGGAAAGAATACAAAAGGTCAGTCCTTTCTCTCAGGGCATTTCTGGATTTCTACCCATCTAGTTTAGGGCTTAAACTTTAATAACCACTAGTTTTTAATCTTTTGGTCTCTCAGCAGGTGAAGGCCTGGCGGGCCAGAGGTGGGTAAAGGTCCAGCAAGTGCTTTGCCAAAGGTCAGCAACCAAGCTTGTGACAATGGTCAGGCAAGCTCTAGCTGGCCTGGCAAACAGCCAAATCTCAGGAGTTCAGGGTCGAATCTTCAGGAAGGAGGGAGTCTTCCTTAACCCAGAATAAATGGAGTCTCAGGCAGTCATGGTAGAAAGCTTATGATAATCAAGTAGCATGTTTATATTTATCAAGCAGCGTGGGAAGTCAGGGATTTATAAACCTTGGGCAATGGGAGGGGTTTTGAGGGTAAATGTGTTTGATTCAGTGGGACTAGAGGTGGTAGGGATATTTGATTTACATGTAGTGGTACAGTACCTCATTTACATTCAGTAGCTCTGTCCTATCACAAGAAGGAAAACACAGTACTCATTTATTCTATGGGTGGGGGATAATCTCCAGGTAAAGTTAAAGGCCACTGGTTGAAAGCCAAGACACCAATACATCTTATTAGTATAGGATGAGTATCTCAAGGACCCCAGGTGCTTGCTGAGCAGGTTTCTTATCAGGAAATGGTTGGGCCTGTAATCTTCTCTGAGGGTTTTGTGACACTCCTTACAGGATGTGAGGTTCCTCACATCAGATGAAGAAAGAACCCCACTAAAAAGGGGAGTCTGTCATAATAGACCAAGCTCAGAATTTATGTGGAAATGACAGACTTCAACTTAACGGTGAAGAGAGCCGGGGGTAGCAACTACTTTGAAATCATTGGTAACCTATATGCACATCAGAGGACAGGAAATAAATCCAACCACAATTCAAGGGTCATCTACTACAGTAAAATCCATAGAAATCCAGTGATGTGGGACTTGAAGAGATATTCTTTCTGAGATAAAAAATAAGTTATGGTTCCTAGACCCTTCCACCTCCAAGAAAGAAGCACAGCATCTAGTAGGCCTATTTGTATTCTGGAGACAACATATTCCTCACTTGGGTGTGTTACTACAGCCCATATATCAAGTGATTCAGAAAGATGCTGGCTTTGAGTGGGACCTGGAACAGAAAAGGCTCTTCAGTAGGTCCAGGCTGCTGTGCAGTTTGCTCTATCACTTGAACCATGAGATCCAGTAGACCCAATTGTATTTGAAGTATCAGTAGCAGATAGGGACTTTGTTTGAATCCTTTGGAGGCCCCTATAGGAGAATAACGGAATAGAGCTTCAAGATTTTAGAGCATGGCTCTCCTATAATCTGCAGGCAACTATTTTTCTTTTAAAAGACGGCTCTTGGACTGCTATTGGGCCTTAGTGGCAATTAAACGTTCAACTTTGGTCCACCAAGTGACCATGTTACCTGAACTGCCCATCATGAGCTTGGTGTTATTCAATCCAACAAGTCATAATGTAGGTCATGCACAGCATCAATCTGTTATCAAATGGAAGTGGTATCTACATGATCAGGCTCAAAGCAGATCCTGAAGGCACGAGCAAGTTACACAAAGAAGTCACCCAAATGCCTTTGGTTTCTACTACTGTTCCAATGCTCTCTGCTACCAAGCATGTACCTATACTCTCATGGGGTGTTCCCTAAGATTGGGTGACTATCGAAGAGAAGACTAGGACCTGTTTTACTAACAGTTTTGTGTGTTATATGGGCACTACCCAGAAGTGGACAGCTACAGCACTACAACCCCCAAAAGACACTTGTGAAAGAAATCATCACAGTGGAGGGAATTTCAGGCAGAACACATGGTATTACAGTTTGTTTGGAAGTGGAACCAGCCATACCTGCAATTGTTTACTGACTTGTTGGCTGTAACCAGTAGATTAGCAGGATGGTCAGGAACTTGGAAGTAACATGATTGGAAAATTAGTGAGAAATACATGTAGAGAAAAAGCATGTGGCTAGATCTCTCCAAATGGGCATAGGATGTGAAGATACTTATGTCCCATGTAAATATTCTTCAATGTATGACTTCAGCTGAGGGGATGTTCAGTAATCAAGTAGATAGGATGCCTGTTCTGTGGACAGTCAGCCTCCTTCCCCAGCCTTTCCTGTCATTGCACAATGGGCTCATGAACAAAGTGACCATGGTGGTAGAGATAGGACTTATGCATGGACACAACAATATGGATTTCCACTCACTAAGACTGACTTGGCTTTACCTGATGCTGAGTGTCAAATCTGACAATGGCAGAGACCAACACTGAGCTCCAAATATAGCACCATTCCCTGGAGTTACCAGCAAGGCACTTGGTGGCAGGTTGATTACACTGTCAAAAAGACAACCTTAATGGAGTTACTTGTGTTATGGATTTGCCTTTCCTGCATGTAATGCCTCTGCCAAACTACCATCTGTAAACTTAAAGAAAGCCTTATCCACCATCTTGGTATTCCACACATTATTGCTCTGACCAAGGAACTATCTTTGCAGCCTGAGGAGTCCACTGGTCTTACCATGTTCCCCACCGTCCTGAAACATCTGGCCTGAGAGAGAGATGGAATGGCCTTTTGAAGACATAGTTACAATGCTAATTAGAATTAGGTACTCCAACCATGGACCATTCATGGATATTACCTAGAATCCCTGCTCAGTTGTAGCCCATGGCAGTTCAGTATCCAAGTGTTCCCTAGTAAGGGAAACAGGGACTGTCTCCGATATGAACTCAGTGGCTAGCTCTTTGACCACTTCCCCCTGTTGGGAGAGCAGCCTTGCCAGGCCACAGAGGAGTACAATAGAACCAGTTCTGATGAGACTGGATAAGCTAGGGTTAGATGGAGGGGGAGGAGGACCTCCCCTATCCAGGGATTTGGAGGGGCATAGGAAGAGATGAGGGAGAAAGGGTGGGATTGGGAAGGGAGGAGGGAGGAGGCTACAGCTGTGACACAAAAAGAATAAACTGTAATTAATAAAAAAATGTAATTAAGAAAAGAATTAGGTAGTAGCAGCCTGGAGAGCTGGGGTAAGGTTCTTCAAAAGGCAGCATATGGTTTGAATCAAAATTCAGTTTATGGTACTGTTTTTCCCATAGCCAGGAATTAAGGGGTAGAAAAGGGAGTAGTTTCACTCACTATCATCACTAGTAACCAACTAGGAAAATTTTGCTTTCTGTTCTCATGACCCTAATTGTCCTGTCATAAAAGTTTTGGTTTCAGAGGGGGCAATGTTTCTACCAGGAGCCATAACCAACATTCCATTGAAATGGAATCTCCGGTTTCTTTCCAGTTACTTTGGGCTTCTAATGCCCTTAAACTGACAGGCTAAGAAAAGAACAATAGTGTAGGGAAGGATGATTAATCCATATTACCAAGGAGAAATTGGATTGTTTCTCCACAATGATAGTAAGAAAGATTTGTCTAGAGTGCTAGAGATCCTTTATGTCATCTCTTGGTGCTACTATGTCCTTGTGATTAAAGTCAGTGAGAAACTACAACCTAATCCAGGCAGGAAGACAAAGTGCACCAACTCATCTGGAATGAAGGTACAGAAAAGAAGCCAAGACCTGTTGAAGTTCTTGCTGAGAATGAAGGAAATACAAAATGGGTTGTAGAGAAAGGTAGTTATAAATGCCACTTAAGGTCATGTGACCAGTTAGAGAAATGAAGATTATAGTTGACATGAGTGTTTCTTTGTATTTTTAAGAATATTTTATACGGATATTTTTATTTTCTTTCGATTTCATTATCATGTGATATAACATCAATTAAGAGAATATCATTGGTTATCATATTTAAGTTCCATATACTAAAAGAATGTTCTGCAAGGGACCTTGTCACCTATTCTAAATTATAATGTATTTGCTGTTGTATTAGGGATAGTTATGTCATGTGTTTGTGATATATCCCGCTATACATGGGATATTTATATTATGCTCAGATGTTATTATGGACCGGTTATTGTTTTTATTTGGAAAATAGTCATTAGATATAGCTGTATAAATAGATATGTTCTGGGACTCTAGAGAACTCTGACTGACACATTTTGTTGTGAAGCCTTAATTGACCAGTCGGTAACAGAATTTTACAAAAAACATTTCCTACAAACCAAGAAATCTCTGGATATAGACAGCATCCACTGTGGTGGTATTTGTACAAATGACGTTGTCAGGGAAAACATTTTGGAAATTTTGGTGCTTTCATTTTACAGGTGACATGGGTAAAGGACATAAAAAGCAAATTTTATCTCCACTATTCAATGTAGGAAGAACTTGATTCTCCAGATGCGATGTGTATACAGAAGTACCTATGCCTCTCATTTGATGTCTGGATCTTCTTTTCCTTTTTTAAAAAAATACTTAACAAATGCTACCACAGTCCATGAGAAGAGGCATACATGATTAGAAGTGACTCCAAGAGGTGACCAAAGACTTGATTCAAAACGATGAGTTCATACCAACAAGTGCAAAAAACTTTATGACAGACTCATCTGCTGAATCTTGTCACAGCTACTTTAACTTCATTGAGGTTTGGTCCTTTTGTTCTGTAAACACAAAAAATACATGTTTTTGCATTAACATGTGCATGGAAAGTGCAGTATGCACAATTTAGCTGAAATATTCTCTGCTCTTTATTTGAGCACATGAAGGACATCTGTCTTTCTTTATAAACTAGTCTGGATGATATAACCAAACTTTAATACCAAGTTTCATCTATGCTAAATGAAAAGATGGCATGATAAGTCCTAAGGATGCTGTAGCCAACAAAATTTAAAGCCTATGTATAGCTAAAGTCTTGGCTGGTGACATTTTCATGTCTCAGCCAATCTCAGAACTATTCCCAAGTGAAGGGACCAGCAATATGAGTTACCTACTTTGTTGGTTTTCTTTATATTTCTTTTCATGTTTGCAGCCTAGATATTCATGGGGTCTACCCCAGTCATATCTAATTTTAATTATTATATTTCAGCAATCCTTTCTAAAACCAGTGCTTTTTCAGCAACTGTGTTATCTGTCTTACTGACATTTGAAAATTTTAAAGTCACTAAATATGATTTAATCTATTTCTGAGAGATCCCATATTCCCCTTCTGCTCTATGAGCATTTCCTTTAAAGCCCTGTAAAGCTCCCTATAACTACTTGTTCTGTGGAGTTTTAACATGTATCTGTAACATTTCCTATATCATACTTGTTGTTGTTTGTTGTTGCTGGCCTGCCTTCCTGATCAGGTAGGAAGGTGTCCAGGAAATGCATAACTCAAAGGCTTGGGAAGGTACCCCATCTCAAAGGTGGGACAGTGTCCCAAGGGTATCCTGAGGCACAGAGCCCATGAACCACACAGCTCCCAATGGCTGATGAACTAAGGAGCTTAAGACCGACCCTCAGCCCCACTCCTTCTCCAGCAGATCCAAGGAGAGTTTCCACAGACCTTGATGAGCTGAGGAGCCTGGGAGCCTGAGCAGAATTCCTCCTCCAGCTGTTGCAGCTCCCAAGAAAGGGTTGCCCCAACCCCTGGTTATCTAAGGATCTTCAGAGCCTGAGCTCTGCTCCCTTTTTGCTACTTTTTTTCTTCTATGTTGCTTCTTCCTAAGAAGAGTCACAGCAGATAGTAAATATCTTAAATGAGATTTATTGGAGGGGCAAATCCAGGAGAGGAGGGACAAATCCAGAAGTGGCTACCTCTGCTCCCAGGAGGAGACAGCAGGCAACTGGAAATGGACGGACATAGCCTTTATACAGAAATTTTTAGGGGGCAGAGCTTTTTAGGGCAAGGATTTCCAGAGTGAGGATGGGTAGAACTTCAAGTCCTACTCTTGGGGAGCTCAGGAATTGGTGGGCTTTCCTGTTCAAGGATTGGTCAGTTTTCTTGCTCAGGGATTGATGGGGTTTAGTGGGATGCTCAGGGATTGGTCACTTCTCCTGCTCAGGGATTAATGGGGTTTTGTCCAGACTTTTCAGCTCAGATTAGCATAGTCTGGCATGAGTCCTACTAAGGGGCTGACAATGACAGTTACAGGGGTCTGGGAGAGGAGCTGGGCTGCTGGAGCTTCCTAAAGCAGGGGTCTGGTCACTTTTCTGCCTTGGGGGCTTATAAAGTATACAAAGAGTCCAAAATTTACATAGTTCACTGTGAAGGGAGTAGGCTGAGGCAGAAAAGGTTGTTATTATCATGGACAGCTTCCATTGTGGCAGCAGGAATTCTGAGGCAGGAAAGGTATCAGCTTCCACAGCAGTAGGCTAAGGCAGGAAGAGTCACCATGTACAGCTCCCACTGAGTTGCTGACAGGAACCACCATATTGTCTCCCCTCTCCACAGCACCAGGGCAGGAAGGAGGGGCTGACTGTCCTGAAACAGGAAGGACAGGCTGTCAGTGTGTCACTTGAAATTTTAGTGGCCCAATGCTCAAAGGCTAGACATAGATCTTGGGGGGAAGGTGTATCTGCACAGCTGGTATGTGCACGGTGGGAGAAATGGGCCACCATGCCTTGGGGGTAGGCTGCCATGGCTTGTGGGCAGGCTACTATTGCTGCAGTAGCTTGGGGTGTGCTGCTTTGTTCTGTTGTGGTGAGGCTCTCTGCACTGCAGCGGGGTGGCTATTACTGCATCAGGCACTGTGGCTCTGTGCTGCAGCTCACAGCTTTGATCGCTGCCACTGCATCAACAAAAGCCCTACAATAATGTCTAATACAGCGTTGTATTTTATTGGATACATATGTTGAAGCACCATCAGCTTCAGTCTATAAAAGGCAGATTTCAGATAGCCAACACTTCTAATAAATGTGCAATTTCATGATCATCATTTTCAGAATTCAAGTCAAAAGCTTACAGGAATTCTGAATATGAATCTATGGTATGGTGATGTTTTTTAGTTTTCCAAACTCTATAAAATGAAACATACAGCCTATTATGTGACATTTTTCTAAGGTGACGTTGAACAGAATGTGGACTTAAGTTCAGTATATAGACCTTTATCTAGTAATAGATCCTTGACTATATAAATATAATATTCATCTGACTATATTGTTTTATAGCTGAAGCTTTGTGATCTTGTATCTCTATGGGTTACCATTCTACAATATGCTTAAGCCTTTGTGGATTTTTCTCATTTTAAACTGCATTTCCTTGGTGTTGTAGGCTCCAGATAGGATTCCTCTGAAGATTCTTTATTCTGATGTAAAGAATCCTGTAATCTATGTTCTATGGCCTACATTCTAGCATTTAATTTTTCAGTCTTCTCTGCTTGCTTCCGATCTCTCTTACTGAACATATAATTATTTCTGTGCTGACAGTCAAAACACAATTAGGTAGGGTTCAAATGTCCTCTTTTACAGCACTTCTCATTTTTGGATTTTTTTTATTTTTATTATTATTAATTGCAGTTTACTCACTTTGTATCCCCCCAGTATCTCTCTCCCTCTTCCCCTCCCAATCTCACCCTCCCTTCCCCATCTCCACCCATGTCCTTCCCCCAGTCCAGTGATAGAAGAGGACTTGCTCCCCTTCCTTCTGATCCTAGTCTGTGAGGTCTCATCAGGACTGGCTACATTGTCTTCCTCTGTGGCCTGGTAAGGCTGCTCCTCCCTCAGGGAAAAGTGATCAAAGAGCAGGCCAATCAGTTCATGTCAGAGACAGTCCCTGTTCCCATTACTAGGGAACCCACTTGGACACTGAACTGCCATGGACTAAATATGTACAGGGGTTCTAGGTTATCTCTATGAATGATCTTTGGTTGGAGTATAAGTCTCAGAAAAGACCACTGTGCCCAGATTTTTTTGGTTCCGTTGGTCTCCTTGTGGAGCTTCTGTCCTCTCCAGGTCTTACTATCTCCCCCTTCTTTCAGAATACAAAATACTTTTTTTAATTAATTTATTTATTTTTGTATCAATCACAGGTTAGGTACTTTGCATCCGAACATAGCCCCCTCCCTCATTCCCTCCCACCCTCCCACTCCCTCCCACCCTCCCACTCCCTTCCTCATTTCCTCCCCGCCCCCTCCAAGTCCACCAACAGGGGAGGACCTCCTCCCCTTCCATCCAACCCCAGCTCATCCTGACTCCTCAGGGCTGGCTGCAATGTCCTCCCCTGAGATCTAGCCAGTCTGTCACTCCCCAGCTTGTATGGGGGAGGATCAAAGAGTCAGCCATCAAGTTCATGACTGAAACAGGCCCTGTTTCCCTCACTAGCATCTTCAGTCTGACACCGAGCTATCATGGGACCCATCTGAGCAGGAGTTCCAGGCCACATCCACACATGGTACTTGGTTGTAGAAACTGTCTCATACAAGACCCCTGTGCCCCGATCAGTTCGGTCTTTGTGAAGCTCTTGTTCTCCCCAAGTCTCACCAACCTCCTCCATTTCTATCATCACTTCTTGCCCTCTGCCAAAGGCTTGATCGCGAATCTTAATATCTGCTCTGATACATCACTACGTTGACACCCCCAGAGGTCCTCCTTGGCATGCTCCTGTCCTGTTGCTTGTTTTCTCCTCCACTCAATGTCCATCCCATTTGTTCATCCAAACGAGCACTGATCATACCCACCTGGGTCCTCCTTCCTGTATATCCTCCCTAGGAGTGTAGATTTCAGCATGAACTTCCTATCCTATAGGTCTATATAAGTGAGTATATACTATATGTTTCTTTCTGCTTTGGGGATACCTCACTTAGTGATCATTTCCAGGTCGCACCATTTGCCTGCGAATTTCATGATTGCCTCCTTTTTAATTGCTGAGTAGTATTCCATTGTGTAAAAGTACCACAATTTCTGTATCCATTCCTCAACTGAGGGACATCTGGGTTGTCTCCAGGTTCTGGCTATTACAAATAAAGCAGCCACGAACATAGTTGAGCAAATGTCCTTGTTGTGTACTTGAGCATC
>CM053762.1:25229830-25245853 GCA_028658305.1 Pachyuromys duprasi
GAGTGGAGAAGAAAACAAGCAACAGAATAGGAGCATGCCAAGGAGGACCTCTGGGGGGGGCGGGTCAATGTAGCGATGTATCAGAGCAGATATTAAGACTCGCGATCAAGACTTTGGCAGAGGGCGAGAAGTAATGATAGATCTGGGGGAGGTTGCTGAGACTTGGGGAGAACAAGAGCTCCACAAAGACCAAACTGAGCAGGGCACAGGGGTCTTGTATGAGACAGTCTCTACAATCAAGGACCATGTGTGGATGTGGCCTGGAACCCCCGCTCAGATGGGGCCCATGATAGCTCGGTGTAGGACCGAAGACCCTATTCAGGGAAACAGGGACTGTTTCAGTCATGAACTTGATGGCTGACTCTTTGACCCTCCCCCATACAAGCCAGGGAGCAACAGACTGGCTAGATCCCAGGGGAGGACATTGCAGCCAGCGCTGAGGAGACAGGATGAGCTGGGGTTGGATGGAAGGGGAGGAAGTCCTCCCCTGTTGGTGGACTTGGAGGGGGTGTGGAGGAGGGAGATGAGGGAGGGAGCGGGAGGGTGGGAGGGGATGAGGGAGGGGGCTACGCCTGAGATGCAAAATACCTAACCTGTGATTGATATAAAAATAAATTTAAAAAAACATTTTTCTGGGATATGTAAGCTATAGAAAAAGGAATAAAAATACGTTTTGGAGTTCGTTTTTCAGGGTTTGTTCCATCCATCAAATGCATATAAGTACATATGTGTATATGTACAGTAGCTGTTGAGGTTGAAATCCATTTCCATCCACCCAGTATGTGAGTGTGTGTGTGTATGTACATGTGTATGTATGTATATGTGTAAAGTATGAGAAGCTTGAAAAAGAAGCTTGTTATAATCTACCTTCTGGAGTCTGCCTTCATCAAGAATGTGTGTGTGTGTGTGTGTGTGTGTGTGTGTGTGTGTGTGTGTGTGTGTGATCGCCCTCCCCCTTTCTTTATTAGATGTTTTGCCACTACCAGTGGAACGCCCCTGCTAGAGCTAAAAGCCCTAGAAGATGTGGTTTGTAGCAGAACACTTGAAAGAGTATGGCTCCCATAAGCTTATATGTTTGAATGCTTGGTCCCTGAGTAGTGGAATTGTTTGGGGTGGATTAAGAGATGTGGTTTTATTGGAAGAGTGGAAGAGCTGTGTCTCTGAGAGTGGACTTTGAGGTTTCAAAAGCCCATTCCAGCCCCCTCTCTCTCTCTTCCCTTTTTTCTTCCATTTGAAGATGTGAGCTTTCAGCTTATGCTCCTACTGCCATGCTGCATAATGAAATGATGAACTCTTGTTATCTGTCTGTCTGTCTGCCTATTTGGTTGTTTGATATGCTTAGATATGTGGCATTGGCTGACCTGGAACTCACTATGTAAACCAGGATGGTCTCAAACTCACAAAGATCCTCCTGCCTCTGCCTCCCAAGTACTTAAAGTTGTACACCACCACACATGACTTATGATGGACCCTTATCCTTCTGCAACCATAAACTCAAATAAAATTTTCCTTCTATAAGCTGTCTTGGTTGTGGCATTTTATCACAACAACAGAAAAGTAACTAATACCATCCCCAAATATGTGTTATCAAAAAAACAAATGATGTAGGTTGTATAAGTTTTCTTCTGATCTTGTTGGCAATATTTTCTGGGCCTTGGAGCTAGGAGTCTTCTCCTTCTTCTATTCTACTGACTATACTAGTCTCCTAGCAGAGGGAGAGGAACACCAATCCACCCCCCAAAGAACTTCAACCCAAAATTTACCCTGCATACAAGATGTACAGGGATAAAGATAGAGCAGAAATTGAGAAAATGCCCAACTAATGCCTGGCCCAACCAAAGATCCACCCTATCAAAGAGTTCCAACCCCTGACACTATGGAAGATGCTCTGCCAAATTTGCAGACAGGAGCCTAACAGAGTTGTCCTCTGAGACGCTCTATCTAACAGCACCTCAGAACAGATGCTGAGACTCATGACCAAACATTGGGGGATGCATAGGGTGTCTTATGGAAGAGTGGAAGGAAACAGAAAAGGACTTGGAGGTGGCAGGAGCTCTACAAGAAGACCAACAGAGCCAACTAACCAGGGCCAGAGAGGCTTGCTGAGACTGAATCATCAACAAAGGACCATGCCCAAGTGGACGTAGGCCCCCCCTACAAGATGTAGCAGATGGACAGTTTAGGCTTCATGTGGTTCCTCTAGTAAAGGAAGTGGGGACTGCATCGGACATAGACTCACTTGCCAGCTTTTTTTTTTACATGTAAGCATATTACATTTATGTTTTGGTCCCATCTTGCCTCCACCTCATGTGACAGGCAGGCATCACTACTGTGAATAATGTGAGAGGGGGAGGTGGGGAAGATAGAAAAGCAGAGCAGTGTGTGTGCTGTGGAGAGAGGCATGACTGGAGACATGATAGGGGGTCAGTGACAGGTGTGAAAGAGCTGAGGTCAGCAATGGAGCAAATCATTAGCCACTGGGGTTGGTGGGATGTCATGCAACAAACTGAAGTTTGTGCACTTGCAGACCCAGCCCCCCAAAACACACCACCTGGCTTCGCAATAAGGGAGAGTCCAGATGAGGAAAAATTCAGTTCCTGGGTTGGACTTCCTTGTGATACATCCAGGGCCAAGTTAATGTCCACGCCTCTGTAAGTAAGGCGTGCTCATGAAGTGCCTTTGCAACAAAAAAGAACCTTGAATTTCCTGGAGCAGAAGTAACAAGCAGTTGTGAGCTACTTGCCAGCTTTTTGATCACTTCTTCTTGGCAGGACAACCTTGCCAGGCCACAGGAGAAAATGACACACTGAGTACTGATGAAACCTAATGATCTGGGCTAGATAGGAAAGGAAGCTCCCCTTTTCTGAGAAAAAGGCAGGAAGAGAGGGTGGGACTGGGATGAGAGGAGGGAAGGGGGTTACAGCAAGATGTAAAGTGAATTTAAAAATTAATGATAATAATACTAGCCATGAGGCAGATAAAAAGAATTCTCTGCTGGTGTGCATGTGAACTAATATAGCAGCTATGAATAACAGTATGGTGGTTCCTCAAGAAAATGAAACTAGAGCGGCTATATGATCCAACTATACCACCGCTCAGTACAAACCTGAAAATGATACCCGATATGCATTATGCCTCAAACTTGCACATCCACGTTTATTATGGCACTAATCACAATCTAAAGTATAATAAACCGAGATATCCACCAATACCTGAAGGAAGGAAGGAAATATGACGGGTATACACACAGTGGAGCTTACTCAGCTGTGGGAAAAATAACATTATTTCATTGATTTGTTGGTTTTGTTTTCTATTTTGTTTTCATTCTTCTCTCATATATTACATCCCAACCTCAGTTTCCTCCCCTCTGCCTCTCCCAGCTTCCAGCTTGGCCCTCTCTCCCAAATACCCCACCTCCCCTCAGAAAAGAGCAGATCTCCCAGGGACAACCAACCAAACAAAGTATAAGAAGCTACAATGTGACCAGATGCATACCCAAATTAAGGCTGGACAAGACAATCCAGTAGGGGGAAAAAGGCCCCACAAGTAGGCAAAAGAGTCAGGGATGACCCCCCCACACACATCTTAGAATTTCCACAAGAACACCTAGCTACTCAGCCATAATATATATGCAGAGAACTTAGGTCAGATCCTGAGAGGTTCCCTGATCTCTCAAGTCCTCATCATCCTGGTCAGTTGATTCTGTGGGCAATGTTCTCCTGGTGTCCCTGACCCCTCTGATTCCTCCAATCCTTCCTCTCCATCCTCAGCAAGATTCCTCAAGCTCTACCTAATGTTTCGTACTCTGCATCTGCTCTCATCAGTTGCTGAACGAAATCTCTCTGGTCTCTTTGATGACAATTCTGCTATGCTCAAGTCCCAGCATACTCTGCAGGCAGGACAAACCGTAGGTTGAAGGATTTGTGGCTGAGTAGGTGTCCCATTCCCTCCTCCTGAGACCTTGCCTGGTTGCTGAAGATGGCCAGTTTAGGCCCTTGCGAATTCCATGAAATTTCCATTGCACTAGGTTTCAACCTGCCCCTGAAATTCCCAATTCCAGTCATTTCTCCCAGTATTTTCTCCCTCCCTCCCACTCATCTGATTACTTCTGTTCCCAATCCCACCTGCCCTAGTCCACCTGCAAAATGTGTTCTATTTCCCCTTCCCAAGGAGATCCTTGCATCCCTTCATAAGCCCTCCTTGTTACTTAGTCTCTCTGGGTCTGTGATGTGTAGCACGATTGTCTTTTACTTTACAGCTAACATCCCCTTGTAAGTGAGCACACATCATGACCATCTCTCTGGGTTTCTATTTTTATACATCAAGTCTTCTAAGAATTTAGTATAGTATGCTTTTTACATAATATTTTTATTGATTATTTGGAAATTCCACATCATGAACTCCAAGTACCCTTACTTACCAGTCCTTTCAGGTCCACCCCTCCCCCACCCCCGAAAAAAAGATAAAAAATAAAAAACCAAGTCCAATCTGTGTTGCCCATATACCACTGGAACATGGTCAAACTTCTGGTAGCCAGTCCCTTAAAGATAACTGAGCCTTTCCCAACCTACACCCCCACCTGAAGCCATCAGTTGTAGAGAGCCGCACTTCAGCATCTTTATCACAATTTTTAAGAGTTCTCTTTAATAACTTTTTGTCTAGGCAGTTGTGAAGTGTGGGCAGAGGGGTAGTCACAGAACCCTTCTATGTCCTTTCTCAACTGTATGTCTGCAATCATCAATACCATGGCAAAAAAAAAAAAAATAGTTTGTGTCCTTTACAGTCAGTGAGAGCAAAGATCATGGACTTACACATGGTCTCCATCATCAGCAAGTGCCACAGACCTTAGTATGGTCTCTGGTGGCAGTACAGCTCATGGATACCTGCCACTATATTGGCATTGGACACTATAACCTTAATGGCAGTGAAGGCCTGAGGTGGCAGTCCAGGCCATTCATATCAACATGACCCTCACCAGCAGCACAGCCCACTGATATCATGGCTTCTGGCTACAGCACAGACCACGGACCTCCACATGCCTTAGGTGGATCCACACAGACATCCACACTGGCCACACACATCAACAGAGACCCTGGCTACAGTAGAACCACAAACCCAGACATGGCCCTGCAAGGCAGCACAACCCAGACATCACCATGGCCTCAGATGGCAGCTCAGACCACTCACATCACCATGGTCCCCAGCAGAAGCATCTACAAACATCTGGATAGTCTCAGACTGTGGTCCAGCCCAAGGTGGTAACTTAGGTCAGGGACAGCAACATGGATCCTGGCTGCTGTAGGACCAGGGACATCCACATGAAATTCTTTAACACAGGCTGGGGCAATGAACCACGGATACCAAAGTGGTCTCCAGGATAGCATGGACCATAGAGGTCTTTCCAGTAGGTCCAATCCAGAAAATGAACCATTCTTCATCTTGAACATCCTGTCTTTGCTTAGAGCCGAGGTGATCTGTGGCTGGATAGCTTGTTTATGGGCTGAGTTGGAGTGCAAGCTTCAGGCTGCTGCACACCAGCCTATCAGCCCTACTCAACAACAACATGCTCTCCATCCACCACAACCTTCTCTCACACTCCAGTTCTGCCTCTCTCCACCACTCACATATTTCCCCACCTCTCTATCTCATAGTCTTAGTAGCATTAGAAATGGCAGTGTGCCACACAGTATATTTTTTGCCCAATAGTCACATGTAAATATTCCCTACAACAAGTCATTGGTCTGGTTAAAAGTTTCTGGTTTCTGAAACACCATAAATACTGGACCATTGCTAAGACTTGTCTCAGATATCCTGCTGTTGCCCAGAATCAGGGTGATCTTGTGGCTAGGCAGGGAATTTGGGGGCAAACTTCACGTGAGCTCCAGGCTGCTGCACACCACTTCGCCCTCTATGTCTTCCGCCCACTGGGTTTGACCTTTGTGCTTGTAGGCTGCAGGCAGACCACTGCACTGTGCTGTCTTCCAGCAGGGTAAGCAGATTGGGCTGTAGCCACAACAACTTCACGCTGGGGGCTGTAAGGTGGGCTTAGGACTGGCCCTATTCAGTAAAGTCATCTGGTTCTGCATGACCAGCTCCTGCACTCACTGAAGCAGCTCGTAGATGGAGTAGATGTTGTGGTAGGCTAACTCGAAGTTCTGGATCTGGGCCCAAATGGCAGCTGAGTTAGTGTTCATGGGCCTCTAGTATAATATTCTTAGGAGCATTTGCACTTTCAGACTTTTAAAAAAGTGCTGACAGTGAAGTCCATAGGGACTCTGGACAATGAGCAGAATATATATATGTGTGTGTGTGTGTGTGTGTGTGTGTGTGTATATTTTTTTTTTCCTGGAGCTCACATGAAACTTGCCCCCAGATTCTCTGCCTAGCCACAAGATCACCCTGATTCTGGGCCATAGCACGATATCTGAGACAAGTCTCAGCAATGGTCCAGGAGATAAACAAAAACAATTGTGCTCAGGGTGGAATGTTATGATTTAGATCAGAGATATCCACAAAGCATTTGCAAGCAGGTAGTGCTATTAGGAAGTAGTAGAAACTTGGGAGGTGGGTTTTTTCTTTTTATTTATATTTTTATTAATTAAGTTTATTCACTTTGTATCCCACCTCTACCTCCCTCCCTCCTCCCTTCCCAGTCCCACCCTCCATCCCCCTTCTCCACTCACGCTCCTCCCAAGTCCACTGAAAGGGGGTCCCCTAGTCTATCAGGTCTCATCAGGAGTGGCTGCATTGTCTTCCTCTGTGGCCTGGGAAGGCTGCTCCCCCCTCCCGGGAAGGTGATCAAAGAGCAGGCCAATCAGTTCATGTCAGAGACAGTCCCTGTTCCCCTTACTAGAGAACCCACTTGGACACTGAACTGCCATGGGCTACATTTGTGCAGGGGTTCTAGGTTATCTCCATGTGTGGTCCTTGGTTGGAGTATCAGTCTCAGAAAAGACCCCTGTGCCCAGATTTCTTGGTTCTGTTGCTCTCCTTGTGGAAATCCTGTCCCCTGCAGGTCTTACTATTTCCCACTTCTTTCATAAGATTCCCTGTGTTCTGCCCGAAGTTTGACTATGAGTCTCAGCATCTTCTTTGATATCCTGCAGGGTAGAGTCTTTCAGAGGCCCTCTGTGGTAGGCTCCTGTCCTGTTGCTTGTTTTCTCCTACATTCAATGTCCATCCCATTTGTCTATCTAAGTGAGGATTGATCATCTCACCCCAGGTCCTCTTTCTTGTTTATCTTCTTTAGGTGTATAGATTTCAGTATGTTTATCCTATCTTATAGGTCTACATAACTGAGTATATACTATGTGTTTCTTTCTGCTCCTGGGATACCTCACTCAGGATGATCTTTTCTAGATCCCATCATTTGCCTGAAATTTTCATGATTTCCTTGTTTTTAATTGCAAAGAAGTACTCCATTGTGTAAATGGACCACAATTTCTATATCCATTCCTCAGTTGAGGGGCATCTGGGTTGTTTCCAGCTTCTGGCTATTACAAATAAAGCTGCTATGAACATGGTTGAGCAAATGTCCTTGTTGTACAAGTACTTGAGCATCTTTTGGATATATGCCTAGGAGTAGTATAGCTGGAGCTTGAGGTAGCACTATTCCTAATTGTCTGAGAGAGTGCCAGATTGATTTCCAAAGTGGTTGTACAAGTGGTTGAACCCTCCACCAGCAGTGGAGGAGGGTTCCTCTTTCTCCACATCTTCTCCAGCATGAGTTGTCACTTGAGTTTTTTTATCTTAGCCATTCTTATGGGTGTAAGATGAAAACTGAAAAGCTTCTGTAAAGCAAAGGACACTGTTGTCAGAACAAAACGACTGCCTACAAATTGGGAAAGGATCTTAACCAACCCTATATCTGATAGGGCTAATATCCAGCATATATAAAGAACTCAAGAAGTTAAACAACAACAAATCAGATAATCCAATTTAAAAATGGGGTACAGAGCTAAACAGAGAATTCTCTGTAGAGGAATATCAAATAGCAGAGAAACACTTAAAGAAATGCTCAACATCCTTAGTCATCAGGTAAATACAAATCAAAAGGACCCTGGGAGATGTTTTTTTTGTTAGAAGTTAGGTTAGTGATGTCTTTGAGAAGATGCAAGAAACCTGGTGCTTTTCTCTTTTTGGTTTATGGCGCCAGAAGTTAGCAACTTAGACCCATAACATCCTGTCCACTTTGATGTTCTGCCCTACCACAGGACAAAGGAACAGACCATTAAACCATGGACTGAAACATTTGAAATTGTTAAGAAAAATACATCTTCTTATATATGATATTTTATTAAATATTTTATTCAGTATATATGGATCCAAACCATGCCGCATTATATTATCTCCTGTTTCTTCCTCTCATACTTCCTCCTCCAATTTCATGTGCTCTTGCTTTTATTTTTAATTGTTCCCTGTATGTGCATGGGTGTGGAGTCATCTCCTAAAATATGGGTGGCCTCTCAGGGCTCACATCCCTGGAAATTTTTAACTTAACACAAACTTTTACTATATTGTTATTTGCTTAAAAATTGCTGTATCCAGAGTGATCCTAGATCATCGTAAATCTGAATGATATTTTTTCTTATCTTGTTCCTTGATCAGATTCCAGTTCTTGGAGTTCCTTAAAACCGTGTCACTTTAATGAACGTATCTTTCTGCTTTGTCTGTCTGGAGACTCTTCCTCTGTAACACATACAGCAAATATCAAAAACATATAACAGTGAACCTAAGAGAACACAGAAAAATTACATCCCCTACATTCTTCAGTGTAAACTCATTCTTCACCCAACTGCTTTGAAAACATTCATTATTTCTAGCAAGTAATTTGAGTACGTCTTGTGAAATAAAAGGCCATCTTCCCCAGTAGCCTCTGTGTGATGGATAATCTTTTTTAATTAAATTTTTATTTTTTACATTAATTACATTTTATTCACTTTGTATTCCCCCCTTCTCATTCCCTCCCATTCACACCCTCCCTCCTTCATCTCTTCCCATGCCCCTCTCCAAGTCCACTGACAGGGGAGGTCCTCCTCCCCTTCCATCTGACCCTAGCTTATCAAGTCTCATCAGGACTGGCTGTAATGTCCTCCTCTGTGGCTTGGCAAAGCTGCTCTTCCCTAGGGGTGGGGGTGGGCCAGGGTGGTCAAAGAGCCAGCCACTGAGTTAATGTCAGAGACAGTCTCTGTTCCCTTTACTAGGGTACCTACTTAGATACTGAACTGCCATGGACTACATCTGAGCAGGGGTTCTAGTTTATATCCATGAATGGACCTTGGTCCTTGGTTGGAGTATCAGTCTCAGAAAAGACTCTTGTGCCCAGATATTTTGGTTCTGTTGCTCTCCTTGTGGAGCTGTGATGGATAATCTTGGTGTCAACTTGACATACCAGAGAAGAGAGAACTTTGGTTGAAGGACTGATTCATCAGATAAGCCTGTGGCATGTCTTTGGAGCATTTTATTGACTGCTAATTGATATAAGGGAGCTCAGCTCACTGTGGTACTATCCTTAGGCAAATAGCCTGAGCTCTATATGAATGGTAGCTGAGCAAGCCAGAGGAAACAAATCAAGGAAATAACATTTCTGGATTATTTTCTGCCTGGAGCTTCTGTCTTAGCTTTCCTCCATGATGAACTCTAAGCTATTAATTAAAATTTAGCCTTTTCTCCTCAAGTTGCATTCTGTCAGCATTTTATTACAGCAACAGAGATGCAAACCAGGACACTGTCTACCTTGGTTATCATGGTATTCTCCAAGGGGGGTTGGGTGGTGGAAAGCAATTAAAATGCCCCCCAAAAGTTTGTAAATTCTGCCCATTATTTCACATTCTGTGATCCCTTTGTTGACTATGACCTTCTTCTCTGTCATGAAAACTTTCATTCCTAATAAAACGAAGATAATCTGAATCTCAAAGTGAAAACAAGAGTCCTTCCTCAGATTCAGTGTCATTTGCAGCAGGTCCTTTAGGCCTATATGTAATTTTCTTTAAGTTATTCAGTGACTATCGCACACTCAAGCATATAGGTACTGTCAGCTTCACACATCTTACCAGCGCTTAGCAGATATAAGGGACATGATGTGTTTGTGCATGCTTGTAAAATGCCATCAAGGATATGTGTTTCACGTAAAATCAGAGAAGAGAAAAGACACATACTCTTGTCCTACTTATCTCTAAATCTCCCTATGCAGTCTAGGTAGTGCTAGTCTTTGTTAGAGAATTTTCTAGGCACATCTGAAATCACTGTATAAAAATATGCAAATGGTTCCTATACCAAACACAATTTCCATTTGAAAACAAAAACAGAACCATCTAGTTTTCAGCCTGCCTGACACAGGGTAGTTTGGGAAACAAGGCTATTTCACCTTTCTTATCACAGACCGTTAACAACACACAAGTTCTATAAGGGGCAAGATTATACTCACTCATTTTCCACATCTTGGATGGAGTCAGGCAAAGGCTGATCCTTGGTCTCAGGAAGAAGAAGGATAACAAGGCAACCAAGAAAGGGGAGGACCCCATAGATGATCCAGGGCAAGGAGGCAGAGTATGTCTTGAGGATCATAAACAGGGGAGACAGGGCTGCCCCAGCACTACCAGCAATTCCAATGACTCCTAAAGCAGTTGCCCTTGAGCACAAAGCAGATTTCAGAAATAACTGCATGGGGATGCACATTTGAAATTTGTGACTTACCATCTTACATTAATTAGAGAAATCAGCAGTGTATTTAGACACAAAAATGTTGATAATTTTTTGTTCTTGTTTTTCCTATTTCTGTTTCATTTGGTAATATCTTTTCTCAAGGTCACAATATTGAAATACTCATTTCTCACTTACAAACCAAACACAGAAAAACAAAGACTACATGTTTTGTCTAATGTGGAGATCCTAGCTTTTAGCTTTTATGTATATGTGTACATGGAAAACAGAGGCTAGGAAAATAGAAAGGGATAGAAAATATATTAAGTGAGAAAAGGTTAATGGGATATATACATGTGACATAAAAGAAGGAGGGTGGTAGCTAGAGAGATGGCTGTAACTAGCAAAGGGAAACTGAGGGACAAAAGTGGCAGAGCAACCAAAACAGAATAAATTAAAAATGTATGATAAACCCACTGTTCTTTATGTTAACTTTTCTTATTTTTTGATTTTTCAAGACAGGGTTTTTCTGTGTAACAGAACCCTGGCTGTCCTGGGACTTGCTTTGTAGACCAGGCTGGCCTCAAACTCATAGAGATCTCCCTACCTCTACTCCCCAAGTGCTAGGACTAAAGGGGCCACACCTGGCCCCTTTATGCTGATTTTTTAACTGATTTTTCAAAAGGTTAAAAAAATATTTCTCATGACTTTTGCCTTTTCTGGATTCCAAATATTATGTGAGATTTAGTGAGTGGTACATCACTGTTAAATCTACAACACTAACTGACCAAAAGGTGACATTGAGGAAACCTTGGACATACTTGTTATCATCACAATTAATTGTTTTAGGTAACTATCCAGTCAATGAAAGTAAATGAGCTAAGAAGCCAGCAAGATGACTCAGCAGGTAAAACTGTTTGTCATCAAGACTGTGTTTCAATCCCAGAGACCAGAAGAAGAGAATCAACTTCTGAAAGTTGTCTAGCTCCATGGATACATGATAGAATCACATGTCTGCATAAATACCTATCATATACACACATGAACACACAAAAATAATTTTAATTATTGAATTAATTTATAGTAAATGTCCAAAAATATTTAAGAGCAAATAAACTAAGAAAATTTGTTCTGACAGTAAACCTTGAGTCTTGTACCTGATTATGGTGGGGAGTAACTCATTTGCATGCACAAGACTACTGCCAACAGAGACGAAAGAAAAAGCTCCTCCCAAAGTTGCCAAAACCAGACGTAGGATCTGCATTTCTAGAGAGAAGAAGACCAAGGACAGTCATGAAATCTGAGCTGTGGGAATTTGTGCTTCCCAAATCCCAAGTGAAAAATATCCTTAGTGGGGATGAGTAAAAGCGCAAAATATAATATAGAGGAAGGGTACAGAGGTAAAATTCACTCCATGGGTAACAAATTGAAGAAGGTGACCTATCTGCATATATTAGTTTATAGGGAATCAAAGGTTCTGAAAAATTGGATTCATAGGCCTTAAATCTCTTCATATTCGCTTAAGAAGCGGAAAACCAAGTGTTCAGGAGGAGCTCACTTTCATATTTTCTATCCAGTAATTTCTCATGAAGAATGTAGGAATATCATGGAAAAATGACTAAGGATGATACGCCCATCCAGATCCTACTTAAGTCCACAATGGATATAAAATACTACAGAATCCTGTCATGAAAAGTCCCACAGTGGTGTGTAATCTGGAGATTGGTTTGGTTTGAAATAATATCTCAAAACTCAAGAATAAGAACTTCTGCTAGGAAAAATATCAGACTTTAGAAGCCACTCAAGGAGAGTTTCACAAAGTCATTTCCTACTCAATTCAGTGTCATGTTAGATTCAAACTTTGCATTGAGCCTTCAGGTGAGGTCAAAAGAAACTTACATCACTGCAGACATTCAAGAGTTACAACCCCTTGTGTACTGCTATTTATTACTAAAGTTCATTTAATTCAGTGGAGTCAATTCTAACAGTCTTAATGCTTAATCTAGTCATATTTTTATGTGCTTCAATATAAGTGATGACATTTTCTTGATAAAACTTTCCAAAGGAGGGTTATATTTGTGACCTTACATTATGAGGCTCATAAGCAGATACACAGAGGTCAGAAAATAAATTGTTTACTGAAGCTGGAGTAGTGAGACAGAGCTAGACAGAGAAAGAAACCGTATGCTGCAGTCATTTTCAATCGAATTATGAGCTCTGGCATGGAATAACAGACCTTGGGAATAATTGGCACAAGTTTCCATGTGCATCTTGAATATAATAAACATTCATCTACTAGAACCAAATGTGACTGACTTCTGAGTATGCCCCAAATGTCTAGATTGGTCACACGAAATCCTTAGAATTTATTTTGTTCTGATTTCATAAGGGGGCCTAAAAGTACCAAGGAAAGGGAAGGAGATCATTTCTTTGCTCTCCATGTATCTTTTCCTCACCTTGAGGCACAAATATTATGGCCAAAAGAGAAATTCCAAACAGAGATAAGATAAACACTTGACTTGTTCTACGGCCCATGTGATTCACTAAAACAGTTCCAAGTAAATTGGCTGGAATGGAGATTGTACCAAAAAGACACTGCAATAGGAAGACATTCGTCCTTAGATACTGGAAGTTAATCAGCAGGCCATATGCAGAAGTCCATATCACAAATCTGTAAAGAACAGAAAGTTACATTATAAGTTTGGAGCTGATATCAAAGCAGTCAGTTTCAGTTGTTACAAAATCAAGGTCTAACTGTGTTTTTAGGTCCCCAAAGTGGCAGTGCTATGGCAATGACTCAACTGATTCCACCTAAGCTAGGTTCTTCTAGAAACCCTCAACACTCAGAGTGCCCCTCAGAGGCTAGCTGAATGCTCCTAACTGCGATAATCAGCACAGAATCTGAGTCCCCATGCTAACCACTTGGCTGATATCCAGATTCTCTGAACAGTGGGCACCCCCCCCCAACGTCCACCCACATAAAACCCAACATGCCACTCGCTGCTGCTGCTGCTGCTGTCTACTACTTTCTGCAGCAGCTTGAAATTTTTCTAAATTAAACTGATATTTCTGTCCATTGAAAATGGTTGTTTGGTTGTTTCTTGCTACTGCATCTGCTTACAATTGGTGCTAAAACCCAGGAAAGGCACCTTGGGGAATGAGTCCCTTCAACCAAAAACATGGTACAGATCATTTGCCTTTGTCATGTATCATTTTTTTTACTAATAAAAAATTCTATTTACTTAGACGCATTCAGAATGTCAACAAAACAGCCACTTTTTTTTTTGCATTTACAGAATGGTATTCAGTTAACAGAACAATAATTACCTTCACATAAGCTGCATCACAGACAACTGAAGATGCAAAACAAAGAAAATAAAAACCTAGCATCCTCGTGTGTAACTAATTTGTACTGTGCATCACCAACCTGCTTTAAATTCCCTTGTCAATTTACAACCCCCAGACTGTACCAGGCGAAGTTAGTGGCCACTGAAAATACCACCAGGACAGGGCTATCTAAGGACACATTTGGTAGTGTGTTGACTATACAAAAAAAAAAAAAGACTGTATAGTTAAAAACAAATCTTATTCAGCCTTACATTTCAATATTTTTCTTTAAAAGCAGTTGGGGGTGGGAGATTAAACGCTTAATAGACAAGAGAAAACTGCACTAGAACCAACTTATTCATCATCCTGTTCCTCATATTCCTCTTCTTTTTCTTGCTCTGTTCAGCCTTGACCACGCCCTTTTTCAAGGCTTTGGGTTTTCCTTCAGTGCTGTGGGCAACAATATTATTTTCCTATTTCTCCTTCAGCTTTCTTGAGGGCTTCCAAGGACTGCTTGATATCTGAAGCAGCGTCGCTCCACAGCTCGCCTCATTTCTTTGTAACATCACCAATGGATACTCCAGGGTGCTCTCCTTTGACTTTGGAGCGGCACTCAGAACAAAACAAGAAGGCCGAAGGAGGCCTGTTGGGTGCATTGGGTTCCTTGAATTTCTTTTTGGTCTCCCCTTTGTCGGGGATGTAGCTTTTTATTTCTCTCTCATAATAAGCCTTGTCAGCCTTTTCCATGTTTTCAAATTTCCCCTTTTCATTCACAGACATGGTTCTCTAACTTTCTGAGCACTTCTTGGAGAACTCTGAGAAGCTGACTGAGGCATCAGGGTGCTTCTTGTATGCCTGCCAGCAGGTTTGCACAAAGAATGCATATGGAGACATTTTGCCCCTTGGCTTTTTAGGATTATTTTTGTCCGTGTTTAGTTGGTTTTTGTCTGCAAGGCAGAGTCGTCCAGTGCCTGTCCTGCTTACACTGGCCCCGGCACCGTCTCTGTGGACATCAACGTACTGCAGCGGCTCTGAGAGCCATCAGATATCATATCTGACTCCAGATTCTGAGTTCATCTCTCTCATCATTTCTCTCTCCTTGCCTATTCGCCTCTCCTCACAGACTGGGGTAAGCGCCCATCTCTCAGGACAGTTTCAGATTTTCTCTCATGCCCAATGAAGCCTGCTACAAAAAGTCTTACTGAACACCAAGCAGTTCCTCACACCCTCCTTGGCACCCTCCACTTGGTTGGAAACAACCATCTCTTTCAATCTGGGAATTCACTTGACGAACTTCAGTCCAACTGAGGACACCTTCTGGATTGAGCTTCCATCCAGAGACTCTTGCCCACCCCCTTCCACCCGCTCACTGCTTGCGTCTTCTGCATCCTCATGATCTGTCGTCCCTACCTCCTTGCACTTGTATATGCCATTTGTCTCCTCCTTCCCGCAGATTCTTTAGTGACAGTTCCCAGTGTCTGGACTCAGAAGGAAAGACTTTTCCTGTTTTCTATCTACTTTTTGTTCTGATACTGTGATTCCTTTTCTTTTTTTTTTTTTAAAGCCTGAATAAAATAAATTTAATATGTATCTCCACAGTCCAGATGATATTTGTAATTACAATGAAGATTTGAAAAGATGTAGATGTAGAAGCAGACCTAAAACTTTTCTTCATATCTATCAACATAATTAAAAAAACAACTTTTTAAGGGATATTTTATCTGTCTTGCAAGAAAATGAGGTATGATACAATAAACTTCTGTTCTGAGGGAATTTTTTTTAATTTATTTATTTTTATCTCAATCACAGGTTAGGTACTTTGAATCCCAGGCGTAGCCCCCTCCCTCAGTCCCTCTTACCCTCCCACTCCCTCCCTCATCTCCCTCCTCCCCGCCCCCTCCAAGTCCACCAACAGGGGAGGACCTCCTCCCCTTCCATCCAACCCCAGCTTATCCTGACTCCTCAGGGCTGGCTGCAATGTCCTCCCCTGGGATCTAGCCAGTCTGTCACTCCCCGGCTTGTATGGGGGAGGGTCAAAGAGTCAGCCATCAAGAT
>CM053762.1:25246353-25259838 GCA_028658305.1 Pachyuromys duprasi
TTTTCTAGCTCTCTTGGCTTCTTGCCACTTTTATAGCTGACACTGCTCCTTTGATGTTTATATTTTTCACTAGGTAGGGGCATTGACTATTGATGTAGTTCTCTGCAGGTGCCCAGTACACCCACAATGCCCATCAGTTCATTAATGTTGTTGAAGGTTGTGAGAACCACCATGAAGGAGGAACTGGAGGCCTCACAGACAAAATCTTCCCTGTGCGACTTGTTCCGTACACCCAACCTGCGCAAGCGGATATGTCTCCTGTCCCTTGTGAGGTAGGCTTCCATACAGTGCCTAGTAAACTAGTTTGAAGAGAAATGTTCTCTCTGATGCATTTGGAGATAAAAAATGGGAAATTCCTGGAGCTGAATATAGTCAAAGGGTTTTGGATATAGGAGCACAGACTAATTGTGCAGCATGCGTATATTCATCCAACCATTTAATTGGACTTATTACTATAGACTGATGCTGAGAAGCTCAATAATGGTACAAACTTGGACCCTGATTGTGTCCTTTCACCTCTTTCAGTTTCAAGAGATAAAAATTTCAAAATGAAGTGCACAAATGTATACATCTTAATGAATATATAAGGTTATATTTTGGATTGTAAGCCTAGCCTTTAATGGCTGAGTCATCTCTCCAGACCAACATACAATTATTTAAACCTCAACTAGATCAAGATAAAGTGAAAAATCTAAAAATCAGGAAGGACTCATCATGTATCCCACAAACTCCACTACACCTTCAAAAATTCAATAGCAATATGTCTCACAATCATACAATGACTTTATTGTGGTTATAATATTAGGGGCCAGAGAAATGGCTCAGCAAGTTAAGAGCACTCACTGACTGCTCTTACAGAGGACCTGGGTTCAATTCCCAGCACTCATGTGGTGGCTCACAAATATTTTAACTCCAGTATCTGACATTCTCACGTATTATACATGCAAGCAAAACAGAAATGCACATAATATAAAAATAATTAAATTATAAAATTATCATTTTATAAATATTTTAACATTTATCTGCAAACTATTTTAAAATAAATATTTTAGAGAGCAGATTATAAACATGCACAGAAAAGCTAACAAACAGGCATTCTCTGTGGAGAGAAAGAACAGTTTAATAAAAAAAAAATCCTGCCCAGCTGCCTTGGACAGTAGAGGCCAGCAGCAGCTGCAAAAGCTTGTTGGAGTTTCTATGGGTTGATGGTAAGAGGAGGCCGCTCATCTCTCTGGTTAGGCCAGGGGGAACCAGGTGGTTAGCTTGGAGACTTTTTAGACAAATGAGTTGTATAAGGGGCATTCAGCTAGCATTTAAGGTTTTATGCCTTAGGTTTATGTTTCCTAGAAAAACCCACTCAGATGGGAGTTAAGTCATTGTCATTAGCACTTTGGGGCCAGATTTGGGAATTTAACATTTTCGCCTTTTGTTGGTGATGGTCAACAGGACGATGATGGTCCTCTGAATACTTCTGTCTGAGTATGGACATTGGAAAAGGCAGTCTGAAATGTTGGGCCAAAGCAGGGGATCAAACCAGCAGGCAATGGTAGGAGACCTGAGGGAATTCTGTCAGAAACACCTAGTTCACTGAGCAATGGGTCAGTTCATTAATTTTTTTCCTAAAAATACGAAAAGATAGTGGATAATTGTTATCATGCAGAGGATAGAGGTCAGAGGGTGGAGGAGAGGTATGAGGCAAGAGTTCAATAGTGAAATTCCTACATTGAAGTCTGATTCCAGGAGTCCAGTTCTGTGTGCTAGATGTGTGAAATACATCTGTGTGAAGATGTATACCCTTACTTACCTGGCCAGATTGTTTACATAGTAACAACATTTGTTTTTTAAATGGAGGAGGAGACAAGTACCTTCTTTCTTGGCAGTCAGCAAGTCAAGGGCCCTCTGGTTTTGTAGGACCTCCAAGGCTAGAGAGGTAAGCTGGTTCTGGAGCAGTAAAGCCAAGACTGATTTCTGGATGGAAACTGTAGGTGTGGAGATCTGCTGGGATATAGACAATGGATAGAAGATAAAGTTAAAAAGCGTAGGGGATTTGAAGTCCTAGTTAGAGCAATAAGACAACTAAAGGAGATCAAGGGGATACAGATTGGAAAGGAAGAAGTTAAAGTATCACTGTTTGCAGATGATATAGTATACATGAGCAACACCAAAAATTCAACCAGAGAACTCCTTCAGCTGAGAAACGTCTTCAGCAAAGTGGATGGATGCAAAATTAAGTAAAAAAAAAAAAAATCAGAAGCTCTCCTGTATATCAAAGACAAAAGGGTCGAGAAAGAAATTAGGGAAACAACACCCTTCACAACAGCCACTAATAACATAAAGTACCTTGGTGTGACTCGAGCCAATCAAGTGAAAGACCTGTTTGAAATAAAATTAAGGCTCTGAAGAAAGAAATTGAAGAGGATATCAGAAGATGGAATCATCTCTTGGACATGCTCATGGATCGGCAGGATTAACATAGTGAAAATGGCCATCCTGCCAAAAGCAATCTACAGATTCAATGCAATTCCCATCAAAATAACAACACATTTCTTTACAGATCTTGAAAGAAGAATTCTCAACTTCATATGGAGAAACAAAACACCCAGAATCTCCAAAACGATCCTGTACAGATCATCTGGAGGTATCTCCATCCCTGATCTCAAGCTGTATAACAGAGCAATAGTAATGAAAACTGCATGGTACTGACATGGAAACAGAATGGTGGATCAATGGAACCAAATAGAAGCCCCAGAAATAAACCTATACACCTACGGATACTTGATTTTTGACAAAGAAGCCAAAACCATACAATGGAAAAGAGACAGCATCTTCAACAAATGGTGCTGGTCTAACTGGATTATCTATATGCAGAAAAATGCAAATAGATCCATATTTGTCACCCTGCACAAAACTAAAGTGGATCAAAGACCTCAACATAAAACTACACACACTAAATCGGTTAGAAGAAAAAGTTTTGAAGAGCCTTGACCTCATTGGCACAGGAGACAATCTCCTGAACAGAACGCCAACAGCACAGGCTTTAAGATCAACAATCAATAAATGGGATCTCATGAAACTGAAAAGCTTCTGTAAAGCAAAGGACACTGTTGTCAGAACAAAATGACAGCCTACAGGCTGGGAAAGGATCTTTACCAACCCTATATTTGATAGAGGGCTAATATTCAGAACATACAAAGAACTAAAGAAGTTAAAAAGCAAAAAGTCAAGTAATACAATTAAAAATTGGATTAGTTAGCAGAGAATTCTCTGTAGAGGAATATCGAATGTCAGAGAAACACTTACGGAAATGCTCAATGTCCTCAGTCATCAGGGAAATGCAAATCAAAATGACCCTGAGATTTCACCTTACACCCATCAGAATAGCTAAGATCAAAAACTCAAGTGACAATACATGCTGGAAAGGATGTGGAGAAAGCGGAACCCTCCTCGGTTGCTGGTAGGAATGTAAAGTTTTACTTTGGGAATCAATCTGGCGCTTTCTTAGACAATTAGGAATAGCACTTCCTTATGATCTAGCTATACCACTTCTAGGCATATATCCAAAATATGCTCAAGTACACAGCAAGGTCATTTGCTCATCCATGTTAATAGCAGCATATTTGTAATGGGTGGGAAAGAGGGAGGGGCCTACATCTGGGATACAAAGTGAATAAACTGTAAAATAAAAATTAATAAAAGACACATACACCTATATTCAAGAAAAAAAAAGCTTAGGGGGTTCTTGGACATATATTTACATTCCTGACAGTCCTGGCAGTTGGGAGGAGGTAAAGGAGCCCCAACACAAGGATAAGGAAAGGACTGCCCCCAGGGACAGGTGGTAGGCAGGAGGGCTTATCAGACAGGATTGACAAGAGTACTTATCAGATAAGGGATCTGGAGCCAATTTGAACAGTGGCAGATGGAGCCAAATCACGACTCCTTGAAGCTTACAAGAATGTTTCAGAGTTGACAAGAGCAGGTCAGTAGTACCACTGGCTGTTTTAATCTGCGTTGAAATACTCACTGCAAGGAAAGCAGTTAGTAAGTATCTGCAAACGGCTCTGCAGGTGCATTCCTTCAAGTCATAGAAAAAAATAAAGCCTGAAAATTTATCAACATAAACAGAAACTTTCTGTCAAGAAAGAGGACAAAGGAGAGGAAGAACTTGAGGGCCTGAAAGATGATTCTGGGATAGAAATGTGAACACCCTTTCTTCTGCCCTATTGCCCTCACATCACCATCTGAAGAGGACTAGATAGATATAGGTTGAACAATAGTGATGTCTCCAGCACAAAAAGGACTCTTTTTTAAAAAATTATTTATTAAATATTTTTTATTACAATTTATTCACTTTGTATCCAAGCTGTATACTCCTCCCTTTTCCCTTCCCAGTCCTACCCTCCCTCCCTCTTCTCCTCCCATGGCCCTTCCCTAGTCCACTGATAGGGGAGGTCCTCCTCCCCTTCCATCTGACTGTAGCCTATCAGGTCTCATCAGGACTGTCTGTATTGTCTTCCTCTGTAGCCTGGTAACCTCAGGGGGAGGTGTTCAAAGAGCCTGCCACTGAGTTCATGTCAGATATAGCTCCTGTTCCCCTTACTAGGGAAAACACATGGAGACTGAGATGCCATGGGCTACATCTGTGCAGGGGTTCTAGGTTATCTCCATAAATGGTTCTTGGTTGGAGTATCAGTCTCAGAAAAGACCCCTGGGCCCAGATTTTTTGGTTCCGTTGCTCTCCTTGTGGAGCTCCTGTCCCCTCCAGGTCTTTCTATCTCCCCCTTTTTTCATAAGATTTCCTGCACTTTGCCCAAAGTTTGGCTATGAGTCTCAGCATCTGCTTTGATACCTTGCTGGGTAGAGTCTTTCAGAGGCCCTCTGTGGTAGGCTCCTGTCCTGTTCCCTGTTTTCTCTATCTTCTGAGGTCTATCCCATTTGCCTTTCTGAATGAGGATTGATTATTTTACTCAGGGTCCTCCTTCTTGCTTAGCTTCTTTAGGTGTACAGATTTTAGTATGGTTATCATATGTTATATGTCTAATATCCACTTATAAGTGAGTATATCCCATGTGTGTCTTTCTGCTTCTGGGATATCTCACTCAGGATCATCTTTTCCAGTTCTGACTATTTGTCTGCAAGTTTCATGATTTCCTTGTTTTTAATTGCAGAGTAGTATTCCTTTGGGTAATTGTACCATAATTTCTGCATCCATTCCTCTGTTGAGGGACATCTGGGTTGTTTCCAGATTCTTTCTCTTACAAATAAAGCTGCTATGAACATGGTTGAGCAAATGTCCTTGTTGTATACTTGAGCATCTTTTGGATATATGTCTAGGAATGGCATAGCTAGATCTTGAGGTAGCTGGATCTTGAGAAAGTGCCAGATTGATTTCCAAAGTGATTGTACAAGTTTGCATTCCCAGCAATGGAGGAGGGTTCCCCTTTTTCCACATCCTCTCCAGCATGTATTGTCACTAGAGTTTTATATTTGTTTTACTTGTTGAAAAGCAATCATTCTTTTTTTATTTTTAAAATTTATTTATTTTTATATTAATCACAGGTTATGTACTTTGTATCCCAGTGGCAGCCCCCTACCTCATTCCCTCCCACTCTCCCCATCCCTCCCTCATCTCCTCTCTGCCCCTTTCCAAGTCCACTGATAGGGGAGGACCTCTTCCCCTTCCAATGACCCTAGCTTATCAGGGCTCTCCAGGGCTGGCCGCAATGTCCTCTTCTTGGGTCTAGCAAGGCTGCTCCTCCCTTGGGGGGAGGGTTGAAGAGCCAGCCATTGAGTTCACAGAAATAGTCCCTGTTCCCCTTACTAGGGTACCCAGTTGGATACTGAGATACCATGAGCCTCATCTGAGCAGGGGTTCTAGGTTATATCCATACATGGTCCTTGGTTAGAGAAACAGTCTCAGAAAAGACCCCTGTGCCCTGATCTATTTGGTCTTTGTGGAGCTCTTGTCCTCTCCAAGCATTACTAACTCCCCCTTTTTTCATATGATTCCCTGCACTCTGCTGAAGGCTTGGTTGTGAGTCTTACATTGCTAGTTAGAGTCTTTCAGAGGCCCTCTGCAGTAGGCTACTATCCTGTTGCTTGTTTTCTCCTACATTCAATGTCCATCCCATTTGTCCATCTAAGCGAGGATTGATCATCCCACCCTGGGTCCTCCTTTTTGCTTATCTTCTCTAGGTGTATAGATTTCAGCATGTCCATCCTATCCTATAGGTCTATATAAGTGAGTATATACCAAGTGTTCTTTCTGCTTTTGGGATACCTCACTCAGGATGATCATTTCCAGGTCCCACCATTTGCCTACAAATTTCATGATTTCTTCATTTTTAATTGCAGAGTAGTATTCCATTGTGTAAAAGTACCATAATTTCTGTATCCATTCCTCAACTGAGGGACATCTGGGTTGTTTCCAGGCTCTGGCTATTACGAATAAAGGTGCTACGAACATGGTTGAGCAAATGTCCTTGTGTACTTGAGCATCTTTTGGATATATGCCTAAGAGTGGTATAGCTGGGTCTTGAGGAATCACTGTTTCTAATTTTCTAAAAAAGCGCCAAATTGATTTCCAGAGTGGTTGTACAAGTTTACATTCCCCCCAGCAATGGAGGAGGGTTCCCCCTTCTCTACAACCTCTCCAGCATGTGTTGTCACTTGAGTTTTTGATCTTAGCCATTCTGACAGGTGTAAGGTGAAATCTCAGGGTCGTTTTGATTTGGATGTCCTTGATGGCTAAGGACATTGAGCATTTCTTTAACTGTTTTCCTGCCATTCTACAGTCCTCTACAGAGAGTTCTCTGTTTACTCCCTACCCCATTTTTAATTGGATTACTTGATTTGTTGCTTTATAACTTCTTGAGTTCTTTATTTTTTTATTTTTTATTTTTCTACCAGAATTTTTTTTTATTTTTTATTTTGTTATCAATCACCGGTTAGGTACTTTGTATCCCATGCGTAGCCCCCTCCCTCATTCCCTCCCGCCCTCCCCAACCCTCCCTCATCTCCTCCCCGCCCCCTCCAAGTCCACCAACGGGGGAGGACCTCCTCCCCTTCCATCCAACCCCAGCTCATCCTGTCTCCTCAGGGCTGGCTGCAATGTCCTCCACTGGGATCTAGCCAGTCTGTCACTCCCCGGCTTGTATGGGGGAGGGTCAAAGAGTCAGCCATCAAGTGCAAGACTGAAGCAGTCCCTGTTTCCCTCACTAGGGTCTTTAGTGCTACACCGAGCTATCCTGGGTCCCATCTGCACAGGGGTTCCAGGACACATCCACACGTGGTCCTTGGTTGTAGAAACCATCTCATACAAGACCCCTGTGCCCTGCTCAGTTTAGTCATTGTGGAGCTCTTGTTCTCTCCAAGTTTAACCAACCTCCTCCATTTCTATCATCACTTCTTGCCCTCTGCCAAAGGCTTGATCTTGAGTTCTTTATATATACTGGATATTAGTCCTCTGTCAGATGTAGAGTTGTGAAGATCCTTTCCCAGTCTATAGGCTGTCGTTTTGTTTTGATGACAATGTCTTTTGCTTTACAGAAGCTATTCAGTTTCATGAGGTCCCATTTATTTATTGTTGATCTTAGAGCATGTGCTGTTGGTGTTCTGTTCAGGAAGTAGTCTCCTGTGCCAATGAGTTCTAGGCTCTTCCCCACTTTTTCCTCTAATTGATTTAGTGTGTCTGGTTTTATGTTGAGGTCTTTGATCCACTTGGACTTTAGTTTTGTGCAGGGTGATACATATGGATCTGTTTTCATTTTTCTGCATGTAGACATCCAGTTGGACCAGCACCATTTGTTGAAGATGCTGTCTTTTTTCCATTGAATGGTTTTGGATTATTTATCAAAAATCAAGTTTCCATAGGTGTGTGGGTTTATTTCTGGGTCTTCTATTCGGTTCTCCTGATCCACTATTTTGTTTCTATGCCAATATCATGCAGTTTTTATTACTATTGCTCTGTAGTACAGCTTGAGGTCAGGGATGGAGATACCTCCAGGTGATCTGTTGTTGTACAGATCGTTTTGGAGATTCTGGGTGTTTTGTTTCTCCATATGAAGTTGAGAATTCTTCTTTCAAGATCTCTAAAGTATTGTGTTGGTATTTTGGTGGGAATTGCATTGAATTTGTAGATTGCTTTTGGCAGTATGGTCATTTTCACTGTTAATCCTACCAATCCATGAGAATGTGAGATCTTTCCATTTTCTGATATATTCTCCATTTCTTTCTTCAGAGATTTGAAGTTTTTCTCAAACAGGTCTTTCATTTGCTTGGTTAGAGTCACCCCAAGGTACTTTATGTTATTAGTGGCTATTATGAAGGGTGTTGTTTCCCTAATTTCTTTCTCAGCCCTTTTGTCTTTGGAATACAGGAGGGCTTCTGATTTTTTTGAGTTGATTTTGTATCCAGCCACTTTGCTGAAGGTGTTTATCAGTTGAAGGAGTTCTCTGGTAGAAGTTTTGGGGTTGCTCATGTATATTATCATATCATCTGCACATAGTGATACTTTGACTTCTTCCTTTCCAGTTTGTATCCTCTTGATCTCCTTTAGTTGTCTTATTGCTCTAGGCAGGACTTCAAGTACTATGTTGAAGAGATATGGAGACAATGGGCAGCCTTGCATAGTCCCTGATTTCAGTGGGTTGATTTAAGTTTTTCTCCATTGAGTTTGATGTTGGCTATAGGCTTGCTGTATATTGCCTTTACTATGTTTAGGTATGTGCCTTGTATCCCTGATCTCTCCAAGACTTTAAATGTGAATGGATGTTGGATTTTGTTGAATGCTTTTCAGGCATCTAGGGAGAATATCATGTGTTTTTTCTCCTTCAGTTTGTTTATGTGGTGGATCACCTTGATGGATTACTGTATATTGAACCAGCCTTGCATGCCTGGGATGAAGCCTACTTGGTCATGGTGAATGATATCTTTGATGTGTTCTTGGATTTGGTTTGCAAGTATTTTATTGAGTATTTTTGCATCAATGTTCATAAGATAGATATGTCTGAAGTTTTCTGTTTTTGTTGGGTCTTTGTGCGGTTTAGGTATCAAGGTGACTGTGGCTTCATAGAATGAGTTTGATAATTTTCCTTCTGTTTCTATTTTATCGAATAGTTTAGAGAGAATTGGAGTTAGCACTTCTTTGAAGGTCTTGTAGAATTCTGCCCTGAATCCATCTGGCCCAGGGCTTTTTTTTGGTAGGGAGACTGTTGATGACTGCTTCTATTTCTTTGGGGGATATAGGTCTATTCAATCTTTCTGCCTGATCTTGACTTAATTTAGGTAGATGTAATCTCTCAAGGAAACTGTCCATTTCATTTAGATTTTCAAATTTTGTGGTATATAGACTTTTGTAGTAAGAAATAATGATTGTTTGGATTTCCTCAGTGTCTGTAGTTATGTACCCCTTTTCTTTTCTGATTTTACTGATTTGCATAGTTTCTTTCTGCCTTTTTGTTAGTTTGGCTAAGGGCTTGTCTATTTTGTTGATTTTCTCAAAGAACCAGCTCTTGGTTTCATTGATTCTTTACACAGTTTCATTTGTTTCTAATTGATTGATTTCAGCCCTGAGTTTGATTATTTCCTGCTGTCTGCTCCTCTTGGGTGTATCTGCTTCTTTTTTTCTATGGCTTTCAGTTGGGCCATTAAGTTGCTTGTATTATATGTTTCAAATTTCTTCTTGAAGGCACTTAGTGTTATGAACTCTCCTCTTAGCACTGCCTTCATTGTGTCCATATGTTTGGGTATGTTGTGCTTTCATTTTCATTGAGATCTAGGAAGTCTTTAATTTCTTTCTTTATTTCTTACCTAACCAAGCTGTCATTGAGCAGCAAGTTGTTTAGTTTCCATATATGTGCAGGCTTTTTACTGTTTCTGTTGTTGTTGAGGTCCAGCTTTAGACCATGATGTTCAGATAGGGTACAGGGGAATATTTCAATCTTCTTGTATCTGCTGAGGCTTGCTTTGTGACCAACTATTTGGTCTATTTTGAAGAAGGTTCCATGAGGTGCTAAAAAGGTTTACTTTTTTGATCTAGGGTGAAAAGTTCTGTAGATACCTATTAGGTCCATTTTATTTAGGGCCTCTGTAAGTGTCCTTACTTCCCTATTTTGCTTCTGACCAGATGTTCTGTCCCCTGGTGAGAGTGGAGTGTTGAAGTCTCCCACAATTAGGGTGTTGGAATCAATGTGTGATTTCAGCTTTAATAATGTTTTATTTACAAATGTAGGTTGTCTTCAATTTGGGGTATAGATGTTCAAAATTGTGATGTACTCCTGTTGGAATTTTCCTTTGATGAGGAGGAAGTGCCTCTCCTCATCTTTCTTGATTAATTTTGGTTGAAAGTCTATTTTATTAGATACTAAGGTCACTGCCCCAGCTTGTTTTCTGGGTCCATTTACTTGAAAAACATTTTTCCAGCGCTTTACTCTGAGGTAATGTTTATCTTTGTTGCATAGGTGTGTTTCTTGGATGCAGCAGAATGTTGGATCCTGTTTCTGCAACCATTGTGTTAGTCTGTGTCTTTTTATTGGAGAGCTGAATCTATTGATGTTGATAGATAATAGTGACCAATTACTGTTAGTTCCTTTTATCATGGAGTTGGTGGTTTAACTATGATTCATTGCTTTTTTTCTTTTTTGTTGGGGAGTTTTCTGTATCCTATATTTTCTTTGGTGTATTTGTTTTCATTGGATCGAAGTTTTCCTTCTAGTATCTTTTGTAGGGCTGGGTTGCTGTGTAGATATTGCTTGAATTTAGTTTTGTCATGGAATATTTTGTTTTCTCCATGTATGTTGATTGAAAGCTTTTCTGGGTATAGTAGTCTGGCTTGGCATCTGTGTTCCCTTATAGACTGCATGACTTCTGCCCATGCCCTTCTGTGTTTCATGGTTTTTGATGAGAAATCTGTTGTGATTCTGATCGGTCTACCTTCATATGTTACTTGACCCTTTTCCCTTGCTCCCATTTTTTCTTTGTTTTGTAGGTTTAGTGTTTTGACTATGATGTGATGAGAAGTATTTCTTTTCTGGTCTAGTCTATTTGGTGTTCTTTAGGCTTCTTGTATGTTTATGGACATCTCTTTCTTTAAGTTGGGAAAATTTTCTTGTATGATTTTCTTAAAAATATTTTCCTGTCCTTGGAGCCTGAAGTCTTCTTTTTCATCTATTCCTATTATTCGTATGTTTTGTCTTTTCATGGCGTCTTTGATTTCTTGGACATTTTGTGTTTGGGACTTTTCCAATTTTACTTTTTCTTTGAGTGAGGAATCAATTTCAGCAAGTGTATCTTCAGCTCCCGAGATTCTTTCTTCCATCTCGTGTATTCTCTTGGTGATGCTTACCTTTGTGGTTCCTGATCTTTTCTCTAAGTTCTCCAGTTCCAGGTTTTTCTCTGTTTGTGTTTTCTTTATAGATTCTAATTCTTTTTCCATGCTTTGCACCATTTCCTTCATTTGATTGAATGTGGTTCCTATTCTTTTGTTTGTTTCCTCTCTATATGTCTTTAATTGCTCCTCCACATGGGCAGTTATAGTCTTCTGTACTTCATTGAGAGCTCTGTTCATTTTCTCTTTTTGTTCCTCTAATAACTGCATAAACATAGCTTTAACATCATTTTCCTGTGTCTCCACTGAATTTAAATCTCCATTGATTTTGGGTGTTGCTGGTGGGACTATGGTGTCCTGATTTTTGTTGGGTGAGTTCTTAAGTCGACCTTTGGCCATTTGTTTATATATAATCAAGGAGCTGTTAGTTCCTTGAGGCTGAACTTCAGACTGGAACTGTCAATCTCTGGTGTCTGGAATATTCTTCAGGAAGATCAGGGAGGTCCAATAGTTTGAGAGTGTGTGTTTTTGTTTCAGTTGTACCTGGCAATCACAAATGCTGGTGTTTTAGGTCCCAGAGTTCAGTCTCCTGGTCACTGTGCCGAGACTGCTGTCCTACTCCTCAGACAAAGTGTCCTCCTGGGGCTGCCATCTTAGATTGTCTGTCACTAAAGTTTTTGATCTTAGTCATTCTGATGGGTGTAAGTTGAAATCTCAGGGTCATTTTGATTTGCATTTTTCTGATGACTAAGGACATTGAGGATTTCCTTTTTTAATTTATATTTATATTTTTATTAATTATACTTTATTCACTTTGTATCCCCCCTGTAGCTCCCCTCTCCATCTCCTCTGAATACCTCCCTTCCTCCCCATTCTCCACACATGCCCCTTCCTAAGTCCACTGATAGGGGAGGTCTTCTTTTCCTTCCTTCTGATCCTAGTCTATTAGGTCTCATCCGGAGTGGCTATATTGTCTTCCTCTGTGACCTGGTAAGGCTGCTCCTCCCTCAGGGGGAGGTGATCAAATAGTAGGCCAATCTGTTCATGTCAGAGGGAGTCCCTGTTCCCATTATTATGGAACCCACTTGGACACTGAATTGCCATGGGCTACATCTGTGCAGGGGTTATAGGTTATCTCCATGCATGGTACTTGGTTGGAGTATCAATCTCAGGCAGACCCCTATGTCCATATGTTTTGGTTCTATTGCTCTGTTTGTGGAGTTCCTGTCCTCTCCAGGTCTTACTGTCTCCCCTTCTTTCATAAGATTCCCTGCACTCTGCCCCAAAACTCAAGTGACAGCACATGCTGGCGAGAATGTTGAAAAAGAAGAAGACCCCTCTATTGCTAGTGGGAGCATAACCACTTTGGAAATCAGTTTGGTGCTTTCTTAGAAAACTGGTAATAGCTCTACCTCAAGAGCCAACTTTACTACTGTTGGGCATATAATGAAGAGATGGTCTACCACACAAGGATATTTGCTCAACTATGTTCATAGCAGTTCTACCCACATGTCCCTCAAGTGAAGAATGTATAAACGGTGGTACATTTACACAATGGGATACTACTCAGCTATTAAAAACAATGAAATCATGAAATTTGCAGACAAATGGATGGATCTAGAAAAAAGATCATCCTAAGTGAGGTAACCCAGACCCAGAAAGATACACATGGTATGTACTCACTTATATTTTGGATATTAGCCCTCTGTCAGATGTCCAGTTAGTGGAGATCTTTTCCTAATCCGTGGGCTGCCATTTTGTTCTGTTAACAGTGTCTTTTGCTTTACAGAAGCTTTCAAGAGGTCACATTTATTAATTGTTTTTTTTTTTGTAGTTTTTTTTAAAATTTATTTATTTTTATCTCAATCACAGGTTAGGTACTTTGAATCCCAGGCGTAGCCCCCTCCCCCATTCCCTCCTACCCTCCCACTCCCTCCCTCATCTCCTTCTTCCCCGCCCCCTCCAAGTCCATCAACAGGGGAGGACCTCCTTCCCTTCCATCCAACCCCAGCTTATCCTGACTCCTCAGGGCTGGCTGCAATGTCCTCCCCTGGGATCTAGCCAGTCTGTCACTCCCCGGCTTGTATGGGGGAGGGTCAAAGAGTCAGCCATCAAGATCATGACTGAAACAGTCCCTGTTTCCCTCACTAGGGTCTTCA
>CM053762.1:25268274-25362022 GCA_028658305.1 Pachyuromys duprasi
CCTCCTTCTTTTTCACCCATGCCCCTCCCCCAGTCCACTCATAGGGGAAGTCCTCTTCCCCTTACATCTGACCCTAGTCTATCAGCTCTCATCAGGAATGGCTGCATTGTCTTCCTCTGTGGCCTGGTTAAGGCTGCACCCCCCCTGAGGGGGAAGTGATCAAAGAACAGGCCAATCAGTTCATGTCAGAGACAGTCCCTGTTCCCATTACTAGGGAACCAACTTGGAGACTGAGCTGCCATGGGCTACATGGGGTTCTAGGTTATCTCCACGCATGGTCCTTGGTTGGAGTATCAGTCTCATAAAAGACCCCTGTGTCCAGATTGTTTAGGTTCTGTTGCTCTCCTTGTGGAGCTCCTGTCCTCTCCAGGTCTTCCTATCTCCCCTTTCTTCCATAAGATTCCCTGCACTCTGCCCAAAGTTTGGTTATGAGTCTCAGCATCTGCTTTGATACTCTGCAGGGTAGAGTCTTTCCAAGGCCCTCTGTGGTAGGCCCCTGTCTTGTTCTCTGTTTTCCCACTCTTCTGATGTTCATCCTCTTTGCCTTTCTGCATATTTATAATTCTTAAGTTGTGTTTCAATTTATAACAAGGAATGAATAAAAAGTGGTGAGTTAAATGAAATGATTAAAAAATGACAGCCTTGGTAAAGCTTGGGCAGTCAAAGCAATACATAGGAATATTGTAAAAATCATATGTATTCCCATAGAAAAGAGTCATCAATAAAACTGGTAAATGTTCTGCTTCTTAGACAGCGGACTTTTGGTGGTAGCCTTATTCCCAGAAGAAGGCTCATGATACTCATTATGGAGTCCCTATGGAGTACCATGTAGCAATTAGAAGAATGAACTAAAAGTTTGATGGCACTGTTCTAGAACCTTTGGAACATGGGACCTCTCTGAAGACTTGGAGTAGAAAGTCGTGCCCCTGTTCTTGTCCAGTCTCCCCTTTCTGGTCTGAAGTATGTGAGTAAATATCATTCACCCCTGTCACCAATAACCCCTAACCCCTCATTCCACCATGCCTTTCTAACACAATGCCTGTACCCTCAAGCATGTGCAAAAACAAAATGCAGATAACAACTGCCCATGAGGTGCTCAACCCCAACTGATGCATCTACAATGCAACTACTATTACTAAGGCTCAGAAAACATCACAAAAGAGGAGACAGAGTGACTGTAAAAGCCAGAGGACCAAAATGTTTTCTGGGATATGATAGCTTCTATATACAACAGGAGCTATACCCATAGAATCTGAAGAATATGGTCACCTAAACAAGAATAGCACAATGACAGCACCAGTTGACATGGCAACACAAATGGGGGAAGTCTCCCAAGGCCCCACCCCTAATTGAAATAGGCAATCTATGGCTGCTGAGAGAGGGAGAATCAGTACTCTTCACTGATGTGAACCCTGATAGGTTATCCAGTCCCAAGTGGTCAGCCATAAATACACACACATACAAGCAACACTAAATGGACTCAGTAGGTTATACTTTTGTGTGTGTGCATACATATTAAAATAATAATTAAAGAAAAAGAGGTCATGAATTTAAGAGATAGATTGAGGAAAAGTTGGGGGAGGGAAAGAAGGGATATAAATACAGTACTCATATATAAAATTCTCAAAAGATTAAGAATTTTTAATTAAAAATTCTTTCTTAATTTTCATTTTTGAGTTGTTTGTTAATAGAGATTTTAAAAGTTACTCATATGCAACACACATGAATGACTCTTTTTTAACAGGGGAATATTAGATGTTTGAGATTTAAAAGGATTGTCATATGTATAAAAGCACTTCTTTCCTCATTTTAAATTCTCTCTTTTTTAATTTTGAACTTTTGATTATAACGTGTCTTTGAGTTTGCTTGCTTTTTATAATTTTTTAGAAATGTGTATATGAGTACTGTGTCTACATCATATGAAATGATGAAATGACAGCCATGGTAAAGCTAAGTTAATCAAAACAATACATGGAAAAAACAATACATGGGTATATCATATAAATCACATGTATTCTCATAGGAAAGAGTCATCTATATAATTGATAAATGCTCTACTTTAATGCAAACCTTTTGTGATAGCCTAATTTAATAATTCATTCATTGAGGACATTTCTGTTATTTCCTGCTTTTTCAAACGTATTGGTGTTATTTATCTCTCCTTTTTTCCTCTCCCCACGTATTAACCCTCCTCTCCAATTACCCCCCAATTTTTCCGTTATCCTCCTTTTCCCCCCTTGTCCCTCTATTATCCTATTATCCCTTTAATAGCATCTCTCTTCCACTATGCCCAACTCTACCATTCTTTTTCCCCATTATTCCATACTCTCTTTTTACTTTCTTAGATTGTTGCATGCATATACATTGAGAGAGATAAATGACAGATAGATAGATAGATAGATAGATAGATAGATAGATAGATAGATAGATAGATAACTTACAGAGTCCGTTTAGTGTTGTGCATATGTACATGTGTCAGGACTGAGCAGTGGGATTAGACATCTTGCATGGGAGCTTGCCCCTGAAAGAAAGTAATGCTCAGCAGCCACTATCTGTATCACAATTCCTAGATACCTCAGGTTGTATACTCAACTCTAAATATCTGGAACTTGGATCCAAAATTAAGAGAGAACACACAGTGTTTGCCTTCCTGGGTCCAGAGTATCTCAGTATCTTTTCTGGTTGCATTTGACTGCAAATTTCATGATTTCATTTTTATTTACAGCTGAATAGAATTCCATTGTATAGTGTATTCATTTTCAATATCCATTCATAAAGGACATTCAAGTTATTTTCATATCCTAAATATTGTAAACATAATAACAATGTACCTAGCTAAGCAAGCATCTCTGGAACTGGATATTAAGTGTTAGAGTATTTACCAAGGAATGGTATAGCTGGGTGATATGACACATTTCTTACTTTATCAATCTTATTTTTTAGTGGCATTTGGATATTATACTGTAGAAATGCTTGGGTTCATGTTTTCTTACACAGAAACTTTTTCTGAATTATTTAATGCTGAAAGATAAGTGTTCTGTAGCTTTTATGACTACCAAACTGTTTTTGCAGAGACTATTCTTAGTTTTATGTGATCAATGAAATCTTTCTTTACATCGTGCTGTCTAAAGTTGGACACATTCCTGAAATGTCAGGGTACCCCCTCTTTCCTCCTTCTTTGTTTTGAAGACTGACTTTACACTGTGATATTTCTTGAGGACTAACAAATAAGTCTGATAAAAGACTAACAATTCTAATTTTAAAAAATTCAAGTTAATAAGAATGAATTCAAAACTAAGATCTAAATTTAATTGGTTCTTTGAATAAATGGAAGAAAATGATCAATTAACATATTCCTTGTGAACTATAAGAGTAAAATGGCTGCCCCCAAGGCTCAGGGACCATCAGGAAAGAGAGAGCAGAGAGACTGTTAAGAGCCAAAGGTCAGAAAGACTAGCACAAAATAGTGTCTTCTTCATCCCTGAGAATATAAGAGCAGGAGAGCCATCCCACCGGCTCACTGGCTGCAGCACTAGGAAGAGCAGGCCCTGACTGCACCTCAGCTGGGCATCACAGTAGAGCTGGCTCTGCTGACATGGGTATGGGTGAGCCAGCCCTGAGGGCATGAGAACAGGAGAGCTGGATCTGCCCCTTGCTGACTGAATGATTGTGTGAGCTAGCCAGGGCAGTGTTGGAGAGCTGGCCCTGGTGGTGTGGGTGCAGAACTGGCAGGCTGACCGACTCGGCTACCCAGGCCCAGATCCAGCACTTTGAGTTGACCCACCCTAACATCTACCTCATTTATGAACTTCTAGAGTGTGCAAAAGAACTGGTCCCTCAGATCCAAAGCTGCAGGATCTCCATGACACAGGGCAACAACAGGATATCAGAGAGGAGTCCCAGTGAGGATCCAGTATTGATTGAGGCCAGAGGCCTTGAATCAGACCAGTGACTCACTGCAATGAACATGTGAAAGTACAGATGTGTGGACAAGAGGATATACTGTAGGACACACTGTGATACACTACAGTTTCCACAATGAGAGTTTTCTTTTTTTAATGTTTTTGGGCTTTTTCTTTTGTGGGAAAGATTACAAGGGCAGAGGGTTGATATGAAATGAGGAGATGAGTAGGATTGGAGTGCATGATGTGAAACTCAATTTTAAAGTTTTTTTAATCTTTTAGAAGCCAGGCATTGTGTTGAACACCTTAATCCCAGCACTTAAGGCAGAAGCAGGCAGATCTCTTTGAGTTCAAGGCCAGGCTGGTCTACAAAGAGAGTCCAGGACAACCAAGGCTACACAGAGAAACCCTGTCTCAAAAAAAAAAAAAATCTAGGCTTAACAGGACACTGCATTCATCATCTTGCAGCATCTATTATAACAATAAATAAATAAATAAATAAATAAATAAATAAATAAATAAATAAATAAATAAATAAATAAATGGCTTGTGTAGATCAAGCCAGTCAACACGTGAGCATGAAGTAGGAAGGAACTCATGAGGCCCTACCTCTAGAAGAGAATCTATTAGCCACTGATGGTTTCTGGAGAAAGGAGAGTCAGTTTTCTTTAAGGGTGTGGACTCAAGGATATGGACCACACCCAAGGCAGCACAAAGTGGAATCAATAGGTTATTTTAAAAGGAGGTTGGGGAGAACACAACGTCTGGAGAGGATGTGGAATGGGGAATAGACTTGGAAGCAATTAGACGAAAGAGTGTAATGAATGTTAAAATGCATCATATGCATGCATTAAATCCTCAAAAGCTAATAAAAATTACATTCCTAAAAGAATAGAATGGCTGAAGATGTTAATATTAGACAGGATACATTAATATTAGACAGAAATAGACTTTAGAACAGATGTTTGTCCAGGTTTGGTAGTACATATCAGCATTCCAGACACTGGAATTGAGGCAGGGAGATTATTATCTGAAGACTCTTCTAGGATACACATAGCATTTGAGGCTAGTGTGTGCTATGTAGGGAGACATTGTGAGGATATCTGTCTCCCCACATTCCCTCCCCAGCCCCAACAATCCCAGTTGTGTCTTCTTTAAAAAATATTTTTTTTTTATTTTTGGATCTATTAGAGTTTATTCACTTTGTATCCCAGCTGTAGCTCCCACCCTCTCTCCCTCATCTCCTCCTATGGCCATCTCCAAGTCCATCTGACCCTAGCCTATCAGGTCACATCAGGACTGGCTGCATTGTCCCCCTCTGTGGCCTGGTAAGGCTGTTCCCCCCCCCCAGGGGAAGGTGATCAAAAAGTTAGCCACTAAGTTCATGTCAGAGACAGTCCCTGTTCCCATTACTAGGGAACTCACTTAGAGACTGAGCTCCCATGGGCTACATCTGTTCAGGGGTTCTAGGTTATTTCCATGCATGGTCCTTGGTTGAAGTATCGGTCTCAGAAAGGACCTCTGGGCCCAGATTTCTTGGTTCTGTTGCTCTCCTTGTAGAGCTCCTGTCCTCTCCAGGTCCCACTTTCTCCCCCTTCTTTAACAGGATTCCCTGTACTCTGCCCAAAGTTTGGCTATGAGTCTCAGCATCTGCTTTGATACCCTGCTGGGTACAGTCTTTCAGAGGCCCTCTGTGGTAGGCTCCTGTCCTGTCTCCTGTTTTCTCCCTCTTCCAATGTCCATCCCGTTTGCCTTTCTGAATGAAGATTGATCATCTTACCCAGGGTCCTCCTTCTTGCTTAGCTTCTTTAGGTGTATAGATTTTTAGACCTAAAATCTGTATGTTTATGCTATATTATATGCCTAATATCCACTTATAAGTGAGTATATACCATGTGTGTCTTCCTGCTCCTGGGATACCTCACTCAAGATGATCTTTTCCAGTTCCCACCATTTGCCTGCAAATTTCCTTGTTTTAAATTGCTGAGTAGTATTCCATTGTGTAAATGTACCACAATTTCTATATCCATTCCTCAACTGAGGGACATCTAGGTTGTTTCCAGATTCTGGCTATTACGAATAAAGCTGCTCCGAACATGGTTGAGCAAATGTCTTTGTTGTGTACTTGAGCATATTTTGGATATATGCACAGGAATGGTATAGCTAGATCTTGAGGAAGCCGGTTGTTGTCTTCTAAGGGAAAGTAATTCACACTGCATCCAGGTAGAATAAGAAACCAAAGTTTATCTTGAGGGTAGTTCAGAAAAGCAGAAATAGCTCTCTTAAGCGGAGAGCCAGGCAGCACTGTGAAAGTCAGCCTCCAGTATCTGAACTTAGAGGTCTTGATATATCATGTGCCTTCTCCTTATCCTTCCCTGGGGTGGTCTTTGAGTATCTTCCTTCCTGGCATGGAAGATGCTTTCTTAGAAGCTGTCCTTACCTACAATCCAGTCTTTTACAATTACATGTACAAATATGTATAAAGGTATAAGCCCTCACAAAGTTGACAATGCACTAAGTCAGGGCAAAGGTTCTTCTTGCATGTTCTTCAGAAGAAAGCTCTGTAGAAGCCAGCTAGAACTTGTTGAAACCAGCTTTGTTGTTTTCCCTGACCCCTCTCCAGCTTCTTGTTTGGTTACCTCATACCCAACTGCCAGACTTCTTGCTCATCTTGCTCAGTGTTCCTGGTATTGGTAATACTGTTTTAACCCTAATAATTCTAAGCCATGGGAAGGTGAGACATGTGGATTGTGATTTCAAGACCACCCTGGAATATAAAGAAAGTTTGTGACCAGCATTGTTACACAGTGAGATGCCTTCTTTAAAATAAAAATAAATAAATAAAACAACCCACAAGTACAAAAATGAACAAATATTTAATGAGTCTTCATTGAGAAAACAAAGCACAGATTATAATGCTGAATCTCAAATTTATACTTGCATAGTCTTTTCAAATACACAAAACAAAAGCACAAAGCTAAAGAAAAATAGCTTGGGGCTGGAGAGATGGCTCAGTGGTTAAGAGCGCTGTCTGCTCTTCCAAAGGACCGGGGTTCAATTCCCAACACCCACATGGCAGCTCACAACTGTCTGTAACGCCAATTCCAAGGGATCTGACACCTTCACACTAATGCACATAAAATAAAAATTAAATAAATTATTTTAAAAAATTGCTTAATGGAGTGAGAAATTTTAATGTTATTCTCAGTAATTAAGAAAAAAAAAAGCAAAGAAGTTTCCACAAGACTCAAGATATATGAGTGAACATTACCTCTAACCAAAATTACTTGCTTGGCATTTACACAGCAGGTTACAAACTTGCTACAGTCTGATGCACCTCCGGGATCCACACATGGAAAATTACTACCTGGTCTGATAGTACTAGAAAGGGCATTTCAGGTTTTGTTAACTGTGAGAGGAAACACTATAGGCAGAATTGTTACCACCAGGAAATCTGAAAACAAATGTTGAAGATGATGTGGGAAAATAAAACATTTATTCACTGCCAATGGTGGTGAAAATTAGTACAACCAATATGAAAATTGGCTGGGAAGTTCCTCAGAAAATTAACGTTTAAATTACTATATGACTTATCTATATAACTCCTGGGCATGCACCCAAAAGACTCCACGTCTTTCCACAAAGTCACTTGCTCATCATTTTTATTGTTGCTATATTTGTGATAGCAAGGACATAGAACCAGCCTAGATGTCCATCAAAAGATGAACCAATAATGAAAATTCGGTACCTTCACACAATGGAATATCCCTCAGTTGTAAAGTAATCATGAGATCTGCAGGAAATGAACGGATCAAAAAAGTATGATATTAAGTGAGGCTACCTAATCGCAGAAAGAACAAACTTCATGTTCTCCCATATATGGGGATCATATCCTATAACACATATATGTAAACAGGTATAAATGTGAGTAAAGCCTGAAAAATCCAGAATAAAGGTCAAATACCAGGTAATGGGGAAGGATGAGTGTGGGGGAAAGACAATGGGACATACAGGGAAGAGAATCTTGGGAACACCAACAGGAGGGGATATGGAGGAAAAAGAACCACAAAAACACACTTTGTTTAAAATATCATAGTGAGGGGTTGGGGAGATGGCTCAGTGGTAAGAGCACTGACTATTCTTCCAGAGGACCCAGGTTCTCTTTTCAACACCCACATGGCAGCTTACAGTCATCTGTAACTCCAGTCTGAGGCTATTTAACACTATCCAACTAGCACCAGCCACACACATGGAACACATACATACAGGCTAAACACCACACATTAAAAAAAGTCATAATAGCACCTAACCTATGATGACTTCTTTTAAGGAGACTATATGAAGGGAGAGAGGGATGTGCTGGGGCACCTGAAAGGGACTGGAGGCAGGAGACAGTTGGGGTAGATACGAAGATACATTGCTGACAAATGTGAAATTGTCAAAGAGCAATTAAAAGATATTCCTTTTAAAAAATATGTATGAGTGGAGCCCTTATGAATGGAATTAGTGACCCTATAAAAGAAGTATAGAGCCAGTGGCTAAAGATACTTGCAGACAATGTCTGGTAACTTCAGTAAGCTCTCCAATGCCATGCAAAGGTTAAAGGAGAGAACTGACTTCATAAATTTGTCCTCTAATCTCCACAATGTGAGTCATGGCACATATGCTCGCTCTCTCTCTCACACGTGCACACAAACACACACACACACACACACACACACACACATCATATGCATATATACACAGTGATACTAAATGTTTAAAGTTAAAACAAAAGAGACACAAAGGCGCCCTGGGCACTTCGCACTGCCTGACAGCCCAGGCAGGCCACCTCTGCTACAGGAAAAGGCAGCAACTTGCTTATCAGAAATGGTCATCTCTTTAAAAAGGGGTGTTTTCAGGCACCAAATCTAAGTTATTAAACCACAAACTGTGATGACAGTAGCCATTAGATGAATTGTTTCATAGCCTGAAAGAATGAGCTTTAAAAATCATCTTCGGCAGAAGCAAAAATGAAGAGTTACAGACATAGCTTGAGCCATAAAGACATGATGTTCCTTCTCTGTGCTCTACAGCTCTTCAGTGCAATGTCCAGGAGGGAGAAAGCACAGCACCCTTGGCAAAAGTGTCAATGCTGTTTCCTATTTCTGAATGTTCAAACAGAATGAAAACAATGTGTTAAAACATCTGTGTCTCATTCCCATAACTGACTGTTTCTCAGATCTTTCGGCCATGCTATGACATTTTCTCCCTACTCTCCATCCTGAAACACCCCCGTATTTCATGGAGAGGGTATCCATGTGTCTACACAACATATAGACTTGTATTCAAATAGCGCTCATCATACTAACTTAAATATCCATTTGTGTTTGTGTAGCCCCAGGATTCTTCTACAGCTAGAATAATACAATTTTCAGTGGCTAATTTATAATGAATGAATGAATCAAAGGTGACTAAAGTACTCACACATAGAGTCATGATCCAGAGACACTCACCTGTCTATTAAGTGGCCAAATAGGACATTTCCTACTAACATACCACTCAAGAACAGAAACTTAGCTATTGAATCCAGTGACTGAGATTCACATACCAGGTTCCACTGAAAGACATGGAAACCAGAAAAGTAAGGGTTATAGCCTGTCGGTGTCAGACTATATTAAAATGCTTCAACATGACCCTCAGGTCTCCTTCTAGCAGCTTTCTAAACTCCTCTCCCATTTCAGCACCACCTGTCTCCTACCATCCTGGTCCCAGCTTAAACATACCTCGTTCCAGGAATCTTCCTGTAGTAACTAGGGCCTAGTTCTTTAGGCCACTCTACTGACTTGTAGTCCATGCTAAGAAATTCTCAAACTTGGCCATACACTGCAATAAATTGAGAGCCTTAAAAAATTTACTAGATTCCATACCTAAGCACAGCCTCTCATATCACTCTGGAAGTAGGGCTTCTGCAAACTGACTTTATTAGACAGACAGAGAGATACATAGACAGACAGACAGACAGATAGATATATTGACAATACTGAAATTGGAGCCCAAGGCCTTGTACACAGCCTCATTCTACCCTATCATAGAAGGTAAAGTATTAAGACACTTGGGAGCGCTAGGGATTGAATCCCAGGCTGACACACGAAACACAAGCATTCTACCTGTGAGCCAGACTCCCAGACAACCCACGATGTTTTTGTTTAATCTCCTAGATATTTCTTATTTGAAATCAAAGCTGAGAAATAAATACTAACCTGTAACAGTTTTTTTTAAAGAGCACATAAATTATTTGCTTAAACTGATTTGACACATTTTAAATTGTGGTCATCTCCTAGAGTGGAATAATCAGGAGAATAAGTTCCTATCCCTTTCTGTAATTTTTGTAGTTATTGGACTTACTGAATAAGTGTTTCACATTTAATAAGTAACTAATATTGGCTAAAAGAAAAAATCTAAGCTCAAAGCATGTGTACTATTCATGCTATTGCTAGACACCCATCATGAGCAAATGACAGGAACTGAAGCCACTTACTTCAGTAACGATGGTAGAGAAGAAGGTGCTTTGGTCATACACCCAGCCATCCACACAGGGCTCTGTGTCTGGCTCTGTCATACTGGAGAAGGTGCCATTCAGATGAAGGAGATGCCACTGTGGCTGAACAAAGCGACGACACTTGTCTGGCCTCAGGCTGGAGTCCAGTGGGATGGAGACCCTCAGGAGGTCATCTTGGCTCAGGATCCCACTGTCATTATCAGAGACAGTGCCATTGTCTAGGATGGGGACCCAGCAGCGATGACCAGGGATGGCTGCAGTGAAGTTCTCCAGAAGAGAATGAGGACCCATTATGATGTTGCAGATCAAAATGAAAGTCATCTGAAGGATCTGGAATCTCCCCAGACTGCCTACTTGATTCAGGAGGTCCTGAAAGGCCATCAAGGACAATGACTATGATCAAAGGAAGGCAAAACAAAAAAATGCTCCTAAGGTGAGTCCAAAGGATTAAACAAGTTCTATTTCACAATAGAGTAGATCCAAACCCCTTCTTAATACATCCCACTTCCCTTCTCCATTGAAACAACAGAAAGGCTATCCCCTAATGAGTTAGGTATTAGCTAGGGCAGCTACTTCCTTTAAGGTCACCAAGAGGGATATTCTGCTGACTTGCTTTCCGTAATGAATCTGTTAAAGATCTACTCTAGGGGATGAATCTGTTAAAGATCTACTCTGTTCGATTCCCTGCGGACATTGATCTGCAAATACTCTGAAAATAAACCAGAGTTAACGTATTATACAATATGCAGTCCTTTACAGAATATATAACTTTCCAGGCTCAGAAGTTAGGTATTTTTTACTTTCCTAATCAGTGAAAGGGAATGTTCAGCATACTTTGATTAATAAAGTTAATGAAAAGAATCATAAGCTAAATTAATGTAAATGAAGTATGACACATTCTTGCCTTTGCTACCTGACCTGCTTCAGGTCCATTCATGCCATGAATTTCCATTGTAAGTATATGCTAAAATAGTAGGAGGGTGAACAAGGACAAAGGGTTAAGTCTCAAAGAAACCTTGTGTAAGTCTCACTTAATACCCACGGCTCCTCCCAGCAGTTCTAAACTGGCACCCTACCCTAAATCTCTTCCTCGTAAGGGTTAGGCTTCTGCTTCCCTTCACCCCCACCCCACCCCAGCTTCTGATCCCTATATAAAGTCAGCCATTTTGGACATGCAGTCTCTTGGTTCCCAGATGTTCCCTTTGCCCCTTCTCTTCTCTCTTGCTCTCCTCACTCTCTTATTATGGCCTGTTTCAGTCTGTTGGCCATGCTCAGTTTCGACTCTTGCAGAGGCCTCTGGTTTTCCTCCCCCTCACATCTACAACCATACCTTGGAACAGTCATTCCTCGGTTTTTTATTCGTCTGGTACTGAAACCATAGGAGTGGAAGTAATGAGCTCCCTTCCAAGGGCCTTGACCTCTCTGAACCAAGATGCTGACTTGACTATGCTAAGATGTTTGAATCATTTGTTTCTGCTGGGTTCTGCAACGCACCATGCTTGACTCCAAAGTCTGGAGTCCACTTTTTCAGCTGCTTCTTCCCTACACCTGCTTTCCTCACTCACTGGAGAAGTGTTTTCTCTCTCTCTCTCTCTCTCTCTCTCTCTCTCTCTCTCTCTCTCTCTCTCTCTCTCTCTCTCTCTCTCTCTCTCTCTCTCTCTCTCTCTTCCTGGCTTCTGGAGCTTCTATGCCTTCCAGAGCACACACCATGTAAGTATCGCAAGCCTTCTACACCCTATGGGGCCATATCACATAGACAACTATTTAAGACACTTACCCATCCCCCTCTGTTGGAAATCTCCTCCCCTCCCCCCCCATCCCCTTCCCTTAAGCTTCTCCCAGTCCACCACTTCAGCTGCTTTTTTCCTCTCCTCCTCTACTGGATAACTGTCACTGTGGAGCGGCCTGCTTTGTCTACTATTACTACAAAAGTTACACCCGTGTGCCAGGACACTCCTCTTGCCCTGCTGGTCCGATATCACGTGGAAGGTATATCCTGTGTGATTTGGGACATTTCTCTCTCAGGAGTTTCTAGGTCCATTTGGGGACACCTTGAGTTGAAATTCTTGTTGTTTACCCCCTCTGCTCCCTTTGTTCTCACCTACTTCCTGGAACTTCCTTGCCTCCCCTAGAAGCTGCAATCCCACAGCTTCCTTAAGCCCTTCTGGGCTTCTACGATTTTGGAATAGTCCCTTGGTTGAAGATCCTATTTGTGACCCTTGTCCTTCACAGCTGCACTGTTCTGTCTCTCTGCTTTATCTTGGAGCTTGTAGAAACCCTCCCTCCAGCAATTTGTTTTGTGACTCTTTTTTCCTCCTTGGACACAAAGATTTTATGAAAGCCTCCCTGCCTCGCTGAAAACAGTTTGGCCTCAAACTGTTTGACATAGTCGATTTTCAAATGCTCTCAATGGTATAATTTCTGCCCCTGCACACACAGATGATCCCAAAATCTCTTATATCTAAACTTCTCTGCACTGCAATCTCAAAACTCTCTAATTTCCATACTTCAGAATCTCTCTTGCTCTCCCCACTCTCCTATTATGGCCTGTTGCTTAGAAAAATTAATCTACTTGCTGTATATGGAACTTGAATTCAACTCTTGTTTACGAAAATAGATGCTTTTAAATAGCAACCATGTGACTTGCCTCCATCTTGGCTAATGACCTCATCAGAATGGAAGCAACTATGTGACTGGTACCTGTCTTTACTATGGTTAAAATGGGTCCATGCCACATTACTTTACCACCATCTTAATTGAGATGACCACATGGTATAAGCCAACTGTGGCATGTACAGTTGGCAGCCTGCTTCTGGGTTGCCTAGTAACCTATGAGGTCAGCATTTGCCACCCACCAGGTGTGTGGCAGATGCAGTTCACAGATATAAAAGGACCAACCCACCATCTCGTCTCTCTTTTGCCCTCACTGCTTCGGTCTCACTGTCTGTTTCTCTCTTTAACCACATGGCCCACTCAGGCCATAAATCCTTTCCCATTCTCTTCTCCCAAGTAAACCTCTTTCATAGCAGATCTGTTGTATGTGTGGCATTTTTCACTGGTGCCGAAATGACTAGGTGGGCAATCCCGTTGTTTTCACTCTGGAACCCTATTCTCTCTCTCTCTTGGCTGCACAAAACACTTCCTTTTCACTCCTGCTACCAGGACCTGCACTTTCAGCTGCCAACTACAGTCATCTCTGCTCTTCCTTTCACAATCTCACAGTTGCTTAATCTGTTCTGCCTGCCTACTACGGCCAGCAGCCGCTGGAACTACGCTGCAGACTTCATCACAGCCTGCTTCTAAACCGGACTTCACTGTTAGGTAAGCATCTCATGCCGCCAAGGCCTCGGGACCACTGCGTGCATGGTCGGTTTTTAAATTGCCCTCCACCTCTGCCTCAGGCGGCTTTAAATTGCGACGCCCCTCAGGACCCGAGGACAAGGTTTTTTTAATTTCCTGCCGCATGCCCACTGCACCCGTGCACTCACATGTGGAGGAGGGTTTTTAAAATTGCACCCACTCGGCCATGCCATGTGCAGACAGTCACAAACGCCCTTAGACCAAGACAGCCATGTGGCCAGCAAATACCCTAGGTCTGGAGACCCTGGTCCTGCCATGCTGTCTTGGCTTCGCACAATACATCGAAAACTGCAGTGTTGATTTCCGGGTAAAGAGGGAAGAGCCATGTTTCCCTCCCACTGTTTTCGGAGGTGCAAAACTGCAGTCTTCTGAGTCACTGCTCCCTTTCCAAACTTTCCTGTGGATGAGATACCGTCTATGAGAACTCGGCTTACTGCTGCTAGATAGAGCCCTGGTGCCAGGCACCGAGTTTCTTGAGCTTAATTGGGCTAAGCCTGCTGTTCTATTTGGTTAACGAACTACTAGCCACATGGTCCATTCCAGTTCCCTTTGTCATTCACGGAAACAGTTTATTCATATTCTCTCCCCTTTTCCAAACCTCTGACTTCTACACCTATATTCGCCCTACTCAAATATCTAATATTATCCAGTAAAACTAACAGCGATCAGTAAAATAAAAAGTAATTCCCCATCTCTCTTTTCTCAAAGTCGTGTCTGTTTCTCTCTGCTCTCCCACGCTTTTTGATTTAATTATTTCTAAAACTGTACTTTCCAACTCTTAAAAATAAAATATCCTTTCTCATTTTTTTCTGCTCTCAAAAAAAATCTTAAGATTAAACTGTCAACCTTAAGATGTCCACACGATATAGAGCAACATTTATAAAACTTCGTAGTCATAATTACCTCTGTTTATTATTTTATCTCCTTTTATCTCCTGTAACAAAGAAACAAGTCTCATTTTAAGTTGGTATGGATTTTTATGTAAATTCAAAGTTATATTTTTACAACATGCTATATATATGATTCAACCTTGGTTTGAAATAATTTTATATGATGCTAAAATTTCAAGACTATAAAGGTCTATTCAGATTAACAAGCTAATTTAAAATGTATGTCTAACTGCCTATGTCTTTACCAGTTTCTGAATTAATGAATAAATATTGTTTCTCCTGTTACCCGCTGCCTGTTGATCTGGGTTCACCACTAGGCTTTCTGGCCAATGGATTTGGTATAATAAATTCAAATGTAATTTTAAAGTTGTTTGATACTGTTCTGCTATGTTATTGGTTCTAAGACTCATAACTTGGAGGTTACTAGGTAAAAGTTTTGCCTAAATACCCTTTAACTTTATAATTTAATGTTAAAACTTGGCCATTATGTTCTAGCTTCACTCTCAAAAAGGTTAAAAATCACTGCCTTAGAAATATGTTTAGTCTTGTTTTCTAAATTGTAGCCTTAGACTTTTATAAGCTATGAACTTTTTATAAACTAAGTCATACAGGAAACTGTTATACTCTCTCTTTGTGGGCTGTTTATGTTTTTTTAAGGCATTAGTTTAACAGGAATAGAACCTAAAGTCCTAGTCTTTAATTGCTGATTAACAAATGTATGTTAATATTCAGCCATCTTTAACTTAAAGTCCTTTCACGTGTCCAAAAATATATTTACAGACCTACAAATGGTCCTACATGGTCTCACTGCCATCCTAACTAAACAGCTGAGGATGGTCCCTGAACCCCCATCCAGGAGTTGGTAAGGATGATTTTTAAAGTCTTTAAAGCCTGAGAGGAGCCTTCCCAACAGGCTCAGCTATGGCAGAAAACTATGCTCTAGGCCTTGGCTGCTGCCTTGAGACTCGCAGAATTCCTGCAGAGGAAACAAGGTCTGCATTCCACAGGGTCCAACCTAAGTCAACTCTGCCAGGGACCTGTTTTAAATGTATCCAGGAAGGACACTAGTCCAGCAGCTGCCTCAACAAGCCATGCTCTGCCTGCCAGCAGACTGGCCTCTGGAAGTCAGCATGCTCCCATGCGGGCTTGTCCTCTGTGCCCACGCATAGAGGCTCAACCAGCACAAGAGCCACAGACACTTCCAGCCTTCAAACTCCTTAGCCCAGCAGAGGACAAATGGCTCCTAGATTCAGCAACCTCTACCACCCTGTCAAGACCAAGGTAATGCTGCAGGTCTGTTTTAACCTCATACTTGGGTCCCATGGTCATTTTGCCAACCTCTGTCGTGGGAGGCTTCAGATGCTTTCTCAGTCCTCATGCACAGGGGACCAGGCCTTAAGCCTCACTCCTAGAGCTGCTAACCTCAGGTCCATACACAGCCTACCTTGTTATAGGACAATAAATACAACAGTCTCATCTATGTCTGATAGTAAATTAAAAAAAAAAAAAGTCTAAGGATACAGAAGTTTAAATTATAAAGTTTCTAAGAAAATGTTGTTTGAGGGTCTAAGAAGGTGTTTTTAGGTTGTTAGAGGCAAGTTATAAAGGTTGAAAAGTCTAAGGTAATTTAAGAAAATGTTTGAAGGTCTAAGAAGGTGTTTTGAGGTTGATAGATGCAAGTTATAAAGATTGGAAAGTCTAGGGTATCCTAAACAGGTAAAATGCTTTGGATTTCCTCCTGTTGATATGCTACTGTTGTATTGACTGTCCAGAGCTTTGACATTATCACTAGAGCTCTGATTCATTAATTTAACCCTAATAAAAATGTTCCATTATATGATCCACTATCAAGGATCCAAGCTCAAGATTTTAAAACTTCTTTGGTTTGTCTTTTAAGCATAGACTTAAAAATTATTTCTCATTGTGCTAGATTTATGTACATCCAGTCTTCTGGATAGAGAGAAATGGCCTCTCTTCCATGATGTGTAATCATACTAAAGGTCAATATCAAGTGAGTTTTTGTCCCTTTGATTTCACAGAAGGCACCTGCCTTTCCGGAACTCATCTTAAAGAGTGTTTATGCTGTTAACACAAATGTGTATGTCTACTGCCTTTTCCCATAATGTATATTTCATTGCAAAATACAATGGTGATGCTAACATATCTAAAGTTTATCTCCTCTGTAAATTTAAAAGGATTCTTACAAGCTACAGGCAATCTACTCAAATCTACCTCTCAGGTCAATTGGACTCCAGATAACTACTGCACCTATTGCCTATCTCAGAGAGTGGGATTCTTCTTCCCTTTCCCTGGTTTTGGGACTCCCCACTTCCAACTACCTGATTTCTACAGTCCTGCACTCAACACCGGCTGATTGGTGAGTCTTCCCTTCGGGTTGGCATAAAAGCTTCCCTTTGTCGGAGAGTATGCTGGTACCTCTCCTTCACTAGGGAACAGAGACACCCCTAATCAAAGCCTTCAAGGCTGTAGTTAATGCTTTTTGCTGACCTTCATACAAAGGGTGAGTAATCTTTTTCTTTTTACCAACATGGTTTCCCGGCTTTCCTTTTCTCAAGCATCGAAAATCCTAGTACTATATGGGGCTATGTCCCTCAGGTGTCTGCCACATGGCCCCTTGACACAGCTTGAAACAACCTGCTCTACCAGCTTGCACATCACGTCTCTGGTTCTCCTGTACTTTGTGGGGATGCCCCAAGTTTTGGCAAAACTAATTTACTTTTCTCTCTTCACCCATGGGAATTGTATCTTCCACTGTACCTTCAGACTCTCCTCTGGAGTATCTGAATTATCTAGGGCGTCACCTAGATAATTTCAGATTTCTACACCCAGTGCCCACTTTAAGGGCTTCTAAGCTTACAGGGCTCTGCAACCAAACTTGGCCTCAGTATTCCTTGGATAACAGACCCAAATGAGACATTTTTAATTACTGTCATCAATCAAGTAAATGGAGGTTCCTATGTTCTAGTTTTTTCTCTCTTTTACTTCAAACCTTCCATCTCTTCTCATTCTCCCAAGAGTTTCAAATGCACACCTAAAAGAGATTTTCTCCTTAAGCCACTTAACTTTGTCTTCTGTCAATATCTATGTTCCAGTATCCTGACAGGTGTTTCCTACATCCAAGACAGCACCAAAACAACTACCCACAGTGCTCCAGCATGACTCTGCAGACTGTGTCAAGCTGGACCTGCACTTTCCCTCCCAGCCAGAGATGTTAACTCTCTCTTAGAGTCCTCAGACTTAAACTATCTGCAGCTGGCAAAGGGCTCCTCTCAGAGCCCGCACAAGGCAAATAATTTGCTGCCGTGGACCATCTGAATCAGTCCCACAGTCCCATTCCTGGGATAAAAACAAAACTATGTTTACATCCCCAACAGCTTACAGCACCTGTCACTCCACCCCCGACCCTAAACCTCCCAGGGATTAGTCTTCCACTTGTATTACTCCCAGTTTTTGATCCCTGTATAATGCAGCCATTTTCAGATGTGCAGTCTCAGGTCTCTTGTGCTCTTGGTTCCCAGGTATTCTCTTTCCCTGTCTCTTCTCCCATCTCTCTCCTCTTACGGCCTGGTTCACTTTGTTCACTTTGGACTTTTCCAGATGCCTCTGGCTGTTCTATTATACCCACAAAAGAAACTCTTCTCCTCAACCTTACCATGGAGTTGTCATATCCTCTGTTTTTCATTCACAAGGATGGAAAGTTAGTCAGTGCCAAGCTCACATGGAAATTGATTGATTCAGATAATTATGAAGATTTGTTTTTATTCTAGTTGAAAAATACAGTAAACCAGTTATGATTCAGTAAAACAGGGAATGGTGCACAGAAAGTTACAGTCTCCTATTATTAATATTTTAAGATTTGTTTATTTTATATTTAATATAGTATTTTGCCTGCATGTCTATGCAACACATGGATGCAGTGCTCACAGAGGCCAGAAGGTGGCAGCATTTCCCCTGGAACTTTATTTACAGATGCTTTTGAATTTGGGTTGAATTTGAATTTGGGTTGCTGGGAATTGAATTTGCGTCCTCTAGAAGAGCAGCCAAAGTCCTTAACTGTGGAGTTGTCTCTTTAGCCCCTTTTGTGAATATTTGTGTTTATACATATATATATATATATATATGTGTGTGTGTGTGTGTGTGTGTGTGTGTGATAAATATTCATACTTATGTAGGTACACATAGATAAGATACACAATGCACTGTAGAAGAAAAGTTACATATAAAATAATTTTTAATATTTAATTCATGTATTATATGTGTGTGGGTGTTCTGTCTACATGTATGTCTGTGCATCATGTGTTTGTCTGGCACAAGAGGGCACTAAAGGGCATTGAATCCCCAAGGCTTCGAGTTACGGATGGATGTGAGCCACCAGATGGGTACTGGGAACTGAACTGAGATCCTCCGAAAAAGCAGCCAGCTCTCTTAACTAGTGACCCGTCTCTCCGGTGTACAAAATAATAATGATAATAATAAAATATCATGTTAACAAAGGCTAAAACTGAAACCATGCCCAAGATGTCTCCTTCGTGGTGCCACATGGGCCAGGCAGGGAGCAAGCCCAAAATGACCACCAGCCCAGCACAAGCAAGCAGACAACATCTGAGACAACACCTGCCCAATGCCACAGTGCACAGGTGTGGCACAGCACTCCTGAGACCACTCCTGAGACAAGCCCAGATAGAGGCTCCAGGCACCACTAAGATGAGCAAGTAAGTGGTGGGTGAATGGAAGAGATGGAGAAGTAGAAGGATGTGTGCACAATGAGAGAGGTGGAACTAGAGACTCAAAGGTAGTGATGTGAGTAAGCTGGTGAGGCCACTAAGGTCATGGTGAGGTCTCGGCCTATGCTGCCACTGAGGGCCATGTCTGGGTCTGTGACCCTGCGGTAGCATGGGTCTGTTACTATCAAAAAACAAGCAGACATCCTGGTCTTGACTGCTACCCTGGGCTATGTCAGTGTCTAAGGACTGTGAAGAACTGGCCCTACCCCTCACCTGAGCATCATGGGAGACGTGGACCTGAAGGTGGTGTGAGAGCAGGAGAGATGGTCCCACACCTTGCCAGCTGCTGTAGGCCCATACCTTGCCCAGGAAACACAGTAATTCTGGCTCTGGTTGCAGGAGTTGCGAGTGAGCTGGCCCCAAAGGTGTGAGTGTGGGAGAGCTGTCCCTGCCACTAATCTGCCATGTGGTGGCATATACGAGAAAGAGATGCACTCTTTCCCTTGGCCCCCAACACCTATGACAAATTGGAGAGCTGGCCTTGGTGTCATGAGAGCAGCGAGCTGCCTCTGTTCCTTGCCAGCTGTGGCATTGGATGAGCTAGCTGTGGCAGTACTAGAGAGCTTGCCCTGGTGATGTGAGTGTGGGAGAGCTCACAGGCTGGCCAGATCAGATACCTCCCAGACCCAGATCCAGAGTTTTGAGTTGGCCGACCCCAGCATCTACCCCCATCGATGAACTGCTGGAATATATGAAAGGGCCAATTCTATAGCTCCAAAGCTGCAGAATCTCCATGACACAGGGCAACAACAGGATATCCAAGAGTTGTCCCGTGAGGTTCCAGGATTGATAGAGTAGCAGAACCCAGACCAATGACTCATGGTAATGAACGTTTGCAAGCAAAGAAGTATGGACAAGAGAGTATATGAAAAGAACCAAGGAAAGTTATAAAAATGAAATAAAGAAAAAAACAAAGGCTAAAACATGTAGTGACAGTTTTATCTCATTAAGCTATAATTATTTTTCTGTTATGGGAAAAAAAAATGTGGTTCCCCTTTGTGTTCTTAGTCTTGTCAACAAAATAATTTTAAAATACCACCTGCCTCCCAATAAGCAAATGTGTGGTGGAGAGGTGGGGGGGGGGGGATGGAGGAGCTGAGCGGCGCACGAGCTGTGGGGAGAGGCTGAGCCGGGCAGAGCTGGGGGCATGATGTCACAGGTGTGAGAGAAGTGATGTTGATGTCTGTGGGCTGTGTTGCTTGGGGGCCATATTGGTGTGAGTGGACTGTGCTACCTGGTAATGCCTGGGTTGGTGCTGCAGCTGAGGACCATGACTGAGTCCTGGGTCTGAGGTCCTACTGTAGTCAGGGTCTGTGTTCTTGTCTGTGGCCCACTGAGGGCCATGTGATGTCCATGGGCTGTGCTGTCTCCAGGGACCATACTGTTCTGAATGACCTGCACTGCTACCTGAGGCTATGGAGACGTCTGTGATCCAGGCTGCCTTCTGAGGGCCTCGTCTGGGTCTGTGGTTCGACTGGAGCTGGAAGGATGTGGTTGTGATCTGTGCTACCACCAGAAACCATGAGGAAGCCCATGATCCAAGTTCCAGTTCACTATCAAGAGCAAGGAAACTACTTTGGCAGTGACATCAATGATCGCAGACCCACAATTGAGAAAAAAGGACATGAATGGCTTCTTTGATAACCCCCACCCCAAAAGTAACAGCCTAAAAAAGAAGCCATCAAAGGGAACTCTTGGGAACTGTGGTAAGGTGTAATTCTGCACAGCTGATGACTTCTGGCAGGGAGGCAGGTAGAGAAGAACTCAATTTTCTTCAGGGGGCAGGCCACTGGGAGCTTGACCATGCTCTAGCGAGTATATGGACAACACAAATTGGACTTGTTTTTTGTTTGTTTGTTTGTTTGTCCTGTTGGACAGAGTCACAGTGGTGGGGCTGTGGACATGGAAGGACTGAGAGATGACCGTGATGGGGGAAGGAGGCAGTTAGGAGGTGATACTGTTCCAAAGAATCAATAGCAATATTATCTTAGAGGAAATAAAATAATTTAAAAACAGGCCCAGAAAGAAATTCAAATAAACTTTTATTACTATTTGAGAGAGAGAGAGAGAGAAAAAAAAGACAAAACAAAACAGGGCAAGCAAGCTGAAAATCTGGCCAGCGAATGGCACAAGGGAGATGAGAAGAGGAGTAGAGAAGGTTACACCTTTGCAATAAACATCTGTGAGCAGCTGCATAGGGTAAAGTGGAGGCAAGAAGCTCCAGAGAATGAGGAAGAATGCCCAGAGTTCCTAGGAAAGCACTGTTAAAAATCTTGGAGAGACAAGGGATATCAGAAACACACTCAAACATTATAAAGGGAATACACAGCAAGCCTGTAGCCTATAGCCAATATCACACTAAACAAAGATATACTTATATCAATCCCAGTGAAATCAGGGACAGGCCAAGGTTGCCCACTCTCACTGTATCTCTTCAACATAGTCCTTGAAGTCCTTGCTAGAGCAATAAGACAACTAAAGGAGATGAAGATTCAAATTGGAGAAGTCAAAGTATCACTATTCGCAGATAATATGATAGTATGCATAAGTGATCCCAAAAATCCTACAAGCAAACTCCTACAGCTGATAAACACCTTCAGCAAAGTGGCTGGATACAAAATTAACTCAAAAAAAAAAAATCAGTAGCCCTCCTGTATAACAAAGACAAAAGGGCCAAGAAAGAAATCAGGGAAACAACACCCTTCATAATAGCCACGAATAACATAAAGTACCTTGGTGTGACTCTAACCAAGCAAGTGAAAGACCTGTATGAAAAAATATTCAAGTCACTGAAGAAAGAAATTGAAGAAGGTATCAGAAGATGGGAAGATCTCCCATGCTCATGGATTAGTAGGATTAAAATAGTAAAAATGGCCATCCTGCCAAAAGCAGTTACAGATTTAATGAAGTCCCCATCAAAATACCAACACAATTCTTTACAGGCCTTAAAATAACAATTCTTAACTTCATACAGAAAACAAACAAACAAAAAACAGAATAGCTGAAACAATTCTCTACAATGAAAGATCTTCTGGAGGTATCTCTATCCCCAATCTCAAGCTGTGCAACAGAGCAACAGTGATAAAAACTGCATGGCACTGGCATAGAAACAGACTGGTGATCAATGGACTCAAACTAAAGACCCAGAAATAAGCCCACACATCTATGGACACCTGATTTTTTACAAAGATACCAAAACCATACAATGGAAAAAAGACAGCATCTTCAACAAATAGTGCTGGTCTCACTGGATGTTTGCATGTAGAAAAATGCAAATAGGCCCATATCTATCCCCATGCACAAAATTAAACTCATTGGCACTGGAGACAACTTCCTGAATAGAATACCAACAGCCCAGGCTCTAAGATCAATAATTAATAAATGGGACCTCATGAAACTGTAAAGCAAAAGACACTGTCCACAGAACAAAGTGACATCCTATAGACTGGGAAAAGATCTTCACCAACCCTACATCTGACAGAGGGCTAATATCCAGAATATATAAAGAACTCAAGAAATTAGATACCAGCAAACCAAATAATCCAATTAAAAATGAGGTACAGAGCTAAACAGAGAATTCTCAACAGAGGAATATCAAACGGCAGAGAAACACTTAAAGAAATGCTCAATATCCTTAGTCATCAGGGAAATGAAAATCAAAATAACTCTGAGACTCCATCTTACATGCCTCGGAATGGCTAAGATCAAAAACTCAAGTGACAACACATGCTAGAGAGGATGTGCGGTAAGGGGAACCCTCCTCCATTGCTGGTGGGAAGGTAAACTTGTTCAACCACTTTGGAAATCAATCTGGCGCTTTCTCAGAAGATTGGGAATAGGGCTACCTCAAGATCCAGCTATACCACTCCTGGGTATATACCCAAGAGATGCTCCACCATTCAACAAGAACACTTGTTCAACTATTTTCATAGCAGCTTTATTTGTAATAGCCAGAATTCGGAAACAACCTAGATGTCCCTGAACAGAGAAATGGATAAAGAAATTGTGACACATTTACACAATGGAATACTACTCAGCAATTAAAAACAAGGAAATCATGCAATTTGCAGGCAAATGGATGGAACTAGAAAAGATCATCCTGAGTGAGGTAATCCAGAAGCAGAAATACATTCATGGTATATATTCACTTAGAAGCAGGTATTAGCCGTATAATATAGGATAGCCATACTAAAATCTATACACCTAAAGAAGCCAAACAACAAGGAGGACCCTCGGAAAGATGCTTAAGTCTCATTCCAAATGGCAAACAGGATAGAGAACAGAAATGGTGGAAGAGAGGGAACAGGATGAGAGCCTAACAGAGGTTCCTCTGAAAGATTCCACCCAATAAGAGATCGAAACAGATGCTGAGACTCACAGCCAAATTTTGGTCAGGTCTCTGAGCAACTTTCCCAGGGTGTTGCTCCATGACATGGTGGTCGGCAGGTCTCTGATGTCTTCTGACATTAACCTCCCTCTCATCACAGCCCTGGTATACTGTGATGACTTCCTTGTCAGTGATCTCAGCACATCAGCCAGAGGTCCCTGCCCAAGGCAAGTCAGAAAGTCCTCTTAAACTCATAATTAAGATTGCCCTAAATTTTAAAGATACTAAATCTTAAGTTAAACGTTTTAAGTTTAAATCGTTAAACAATCTCTCTTCATTGTGCACACACCATTTCACTTCTCTTTCTCTTCCATCTCTCCACCACCTCCTTGTTCATCTTATTGGTGTCCAGACCTCTGGGTGTCTTCTGCCCTGCCTGACTCTTCTGTCATTTTCAGTTCCTTTTTTTTTTTCTCATAAATAATTTATCTGGCCCAGGAATTTGTATGTTTGGGTGGGTACTCTAGCTGATACCTGTGCAGCCCTTGCTCCCTGCTTCCTTGTTTACCTTTTACTATGTTTCTTGGCCGGGTTCTGTGTCCTGAGCACTGCAGCAAACTCTTTCTTCTCTAAGTTATGAGCCTTTTCCCCATGCCTCAAATTGACCTTGAAACTTCTCTTATTCTGAAGTGATGATTGTCAAACAAAGGAATGCAGCTTCAGCTGCACTGGGGGAGGCAGGTGGAAGAACAAGCTGGTTCATAGACAGGTGCTAAGGGCATGCAGGATTCAGGTTGGATCTTTATTCACGTGTGTATCTCCATGTGGAAAGACTCCCTGCTTCCAGTGAGCTGGCAGGAAGCTCCACATAATGGAGGCTCCTGGAGGGGGAAAGAAAGACCTAATTTTTACAGCATATGATCTAGCTACAGGCCACACGGATTGAGGGCACTGGGAGACTGATTGAAATTCAGACACGGACTGCAGGGATGGAGGAGGCTGCTTTCTCCTCTCCTTTCCTTCCGGCTGTCTGTTGGTAATTTGAGCAGTGGAAGGGGCTGACTTGCTCTTCCTGTGGAGACCTGAATATGACCTTATTCTTCTTGTCAGCTATACGAGAACGGATTCACGGATTCTTCAGATTCTTCAGGCTGAGAACTCCCATATAAAAGAGACAAGCCTAGGACCGACAAAAATTACGCACGTTTTCATCCAATGACGAAGAGAAGATTATCCCAATTACAGTCCATGGCAGAGTGGCACTGCTTTGATCCTAAAGTACAGGGTAGGTGTTCCTGAGGGAACTGGCTTTTTCCACTTGAAAATGGTACACAATGCAACTGATTGTATTTCTACGCTTGTTTGTCATCTTCATGTCCTTGTCTGTGAGGTAACAACAAGCTCCATGTTCTCTGTCTATAGTGCAAGTTGTGGTGAATCCTGACACTTGGTATCTGTACCATCCCTAGCCCATCCTAAGTCATAATATCCATTAGCATCCATTGTTCCAATGGATATACAAAAGAATGAAATGACGTTGCCTGAGACGTTGTCACTTTACAGTCAGCATTTATGTATATTGGACAAATATACCAAATTTTTCATAAAGAAAATGTCTTATTCCTTTAATTTCAGGTAGCATTGCACAATGGAGGAGATTTGGAGACATAGAGGAGGGAAAGGATAGAATGTATAAAGGAAAGGATGTTAACTTTAAAAAGCTGAATATACTGGGCTGGAGAGATGACTCGGCAGGTAAGTACACTGGCTGCTTTTCCAGAGGAGCCGGGTTTAACTTTTCATCCCTATAATGGCTCACCACCGTCTGTAACTCTGGTCCCAGGGTATCAAACACTCTCTTCTTGCCTCCCTGGGCATCAGGCATGCACATGATGTACAGACATACAGACAGACAATACAACACAAAATAAATAAAAATTTTAATCTTCAAAAAAGCTGAATGTAAAAGCATTCCAAGGATTTATAATCACAAATTTAAAAATTAACACAAAGTATGCAAAAATGGGTTTTAAAACACAGCAAAAAATGTGAAGGATTGACTTTACTTGATTTGGGGCTTTTGTTTATTTGGGGGGGATAGTTTGTTTGCTTTTGAGACAGGATCTAACTATGTAACCTTGGCTAGCCTGGAACTGACTATAGACCAGGCTGGCCTCAGACACAGAGATCCACCTGCCTCTGCTTCCTGAGCACTGGGGTTAAAAGTGTGTGCCACCACAACTGACAGTTTTAGTTCATTTTAAGTAAACATATACTTGATTTTTGTCCTATTTAAGAACATGTCAGTCTATAGGTACTTAGCTGCGTTTGTTTCTGTGTGTAGATACAGAGAGAACATGGGCTTCACAGCCTAGAGAGCAGGGCGTATATGTAAACCAGAAAACACAGAGCCCCAACAGCGAACTGGTCCTGGTGACCTCATGAAATCACCAAGGAGAAGGGGTAGACGTCAGCAATGTTTTCCAAGGGAGTGACTCATTAGCCGTATGTAACAAGAAGACAGCTGACCACCAAGACTTCATCCTCCATCTCCTAGCAGACGAAGTCTCCAGATGGCCCTGCTAAATATAATGAGATGATAATCAAGCAGATAAAGATTTCTAATAATGCAACAGACAAATTCAGCACAAGCCGCTGATAGGACATCAGCCAGAGCTGATGCTAAGACAGTGTCACCAGGGCAGGCGCTGAGCTGCACTCTGCCAACATTGATGTCACTGGTTAAATGTAATTACAAACAAAGGATGGAAGCAACGGCCAGAGGCTTGAGTCTGGACCGCCTTTGAAGTCTTTGCCTTCATTTAAAAAAAACAAATCAGTCTGTTCATAAGTCAGACTATTTAACCCCAGCTACTTTGATAAATCCCAATAAATCCCAATATCCAGCTTTTGTTCTCCTATAACAGAGTTTTAGGCATGGCGGGGGGGGGGGCGCTGTCAGGCAGGAAAGTGCGGCCTAGGGCTTCTCGGCAGCAGTGTTTTCTGGACAATGAGGTGTGAGCGTATGTACTGTGCGCAGCCTCCTCTCCTCTTCTCCTGAGCCCCTGTGAAAAGTTATTAACCATCATGGTACATTTATTCAATATGTTCTTCTGCCATCTCTAGGCTTCCTCATCACAGTCCAAAATGACTCACCCTTCAGCCTACTCTCCACTGTCCTGAAAGAGAAGAGGCAAATGCTCAGATCCCAAACTTTTCTTAAAGATTTTTAATCACTTATCTACATGAGAGTGGGTGTGCATGTGGATGTGGTGCCTTCAGAGGCCAGGAGAGGGACACCAGGTCCCCTTGAACTGGAGTTACAGAAAGTTGTAAGCTTAGTGCTGGGAACTGAACTCAGGCCTTCTGAAAAAGCGAGTAAGCGCCCTTAACAGCTGAACTATGTCTCCAGCCCCTAAACATTTTTATATGCTTGGTTGTGTGTGTGTGTGCACACGCTGCATGCCTGCATATCTCAGAACACATGTGGAGGTCAGAAGAAATGTTCAGGGGTCAAAAGCTGGAACTCCGCAAGCTTGGCTGCAGGTCCCTTTAACGCTGCAGACCCAGAGCTGGAACTCTGCTGCCCTCTGGTGGAATAACCTGCATTCTGCTCATTGTGTGGCATCATCAGCTAGACAGAGTCATGTGTGAGAAGAGCCACCAGGGGTCAGCATGAGACAAGAAAAATGCAAAGCCTAGACGAGGAGACCTTTTTTTTAAAGTAATTTATTTATTTTTATACTAATCACAGGTTATATATTTTGTATCCCAGCCGTAGCCCTCTCCCCATCCCTCTTTTTTTTTTTACTCATTTATTACAGCTTACTCAATTTGTATCCCCGGCTGTGGGCCCCTTCCTCGTCTCCTCCCAATCCCACCCCTTTCTCCCTATGTCCCTCCCCTAGTCTACCTGAAAAGTTAGAGTCAAATAAGAGGAGACATCTTAATCTTTCCTCCCTGCTGGAGACTTGGCATTTCCTTAGTGAAAAGAACTGAAAGTCAATACAGAATTGAGTCCAGAATGACCACAGTTCCTTGTCTAAATACATACACCATTTGTACTCATTTCCTCATTTCACCTCCCAAGTGCTGGGATCACACGTGTTAGCCAGGTCATGCAGAGCTTAGATCAAAGCCAAAGCCAGGCACCCTAGCCATGAATTTACCTCCCCAACCTTGTATTGCAAACCTCTTGGCTACCCACAGAGCATCCCCAGAGATCTGACTGAGATCCGAAGTCTTTGCCCTCAAAAAAAGAATCATTATATTCTAATGAGGGGGGAGGGCAAGAGCAAGGGATGGCATAGCAATAACAAATAAGAAATGTATCAAACACAGAGTAGAACAAAGCTGAAGAGACACAAACAAGAACAAAGTAAAATTGTGTATGTGAATATGCCATAATGAAGCTCAGTATTCAGTACTTAACTTGAAATAAAGAAATATATCAAAACATGAAGGGACTGAGAAACAGGATCCAGATAGCTTCTGTTCTCAATGCTGAGGAAAGCAATTGTGCTGTTTTATTTTGCCACACAACAATGTCTTTTTACTATACACAGGGGAATGACAGTTATTTTCTTAGTCTCTCCATACACAGCAAAAATGATGTGCTGCTGAACATATTGGAACTTAAAACTGATTACTGCCTAATGAAGAAAAAATTATCATAAAGCACGCTTAGCCAGGGGCTGGGTCATCTCCAGGCCTCCAAAAACACAGAGCTGAATATGACCAGCCACCCCCAACCTTCACTCACTGCCTGAGGTAAATGTTCAGATCAGCAGCGTCTTTCAGCCTCAAAGCTGTGAAATGTCCAACAAGACTCTCAGAAAAAGTGCTGCACCTTTCCTGGGTATTGCAGGAATGTGCTAGTTCACAAGCAGAGCTGTCAAGATGCTCACACAGTGGTCATTCTCAACACCGGGTTTGCAGAGGCAGAAGCAGGCAGATCTCTGTGAGTCTGAGGCCAGCCTCATCCTCATAGCAAGTTCCATGCCAGCCAGATCCTGTCTCCAAAAGGCAACTTAAAAATCATTTTGTGCCTATAACTCTGGGACTGGGAAGATCACCAGTTTGAGGACAGTCTGAGTAACAGTGGAATTCAGAATACAGAGACAGGTGGAGGAGAAGAGAGGAGGGGAGAGGAGAGAAGAGAAAACAGGAGAGAAGAAGGTGGTGAGGGAACCTGACACTTGAAACAAAAAGAGGAAAAAACACTGATTGTCCCCTACAATTCTCCAGAAGGACCAACTCCACACACACCCAACCTAACCCTTCATCTGGAACCAAAGGTCCTCAGCAATATCGTTAATATTGTTAATTGACATTCAGGAAATATCATCTGCAAAGGAGTCTTGTCTCACACATACCCTTTCCAGTCTGCTGACCAAGCCTCCAGCATCCCCAGAATTCCCAGATGCAGCTCTCCCAGGGCAGCGACCCATTTGGCTCACTAACCAGGTTAGAGACACTGCAAGTCCGTACCTGCCACATGCCTTCACGGTCGAGCCAGTCTGGCAGGGCTGAGGGACGAGAACTCCTAGCAGCTGCTGGGCGCACTACCTGTGCTGTGGCCTCTCCATCGTCCAGCACAATGAAGGAAGCTGTCTTCTCCCGCCCTCCCAATGCGCTCAACACACTGATGCTGTTGGGGGTTGGAGGGTTGGGGTTGGGGGCCTCTTGCAGCCTCTTGAACTACTGCCCTTGCCTCCCCTGAGGCAACCGCAATCCCTATAAATACTCACCTCCTACCCCTTTCTGAAGGGAGATGTCCTGCCCGTAGCAGGGTAGCTGGCCCTTTTCTGGGGGTCACATTAGACATGGGGGCCCATGGGACCTTAGCAGGGCTTGAAGGAAACTTGACACCATTTCTTTCTACAGAAAGGATGACACACTAGTACACACCTCTGGAATGTGCACACACCACGTGCCAAGGAAATGCAAATTAAAAGTGCAGTCTCCCAGCAAACCCAGAAAGCCCCTGCAAAAGTGGAAGAAAAAGAAATACTAAATAGCCACTAAACCAGAACGTGAAGTTCAGTATTACATACTTTATGCATGTGTGTATAGTGTCTAAATACATTGTAGGCAAATGTTGTGTGTGTGTGTGTGTGTGTGTGTGTGTGTGTGTGCCATAGGACACTGACTTCCTTGCTGGTTACATTTCAAAGAGATGCTTCAGGGGGTCTTGTGAAAACACATCAGGGGAGGAAAGCTGGAGAAAAGCCTAGTTTGCTTCTGAAAGAATTTACAAGCATTTCCAAGAGGCATGTATGTATATATTCATTGTACGTGTTATAGATGATAGATAGATAGATAGATAGATAGATAGATAGATAGATAGATAGATAGATAGATAGATAGATAGAGATAACAATGAAGACTTAACCCTGTCTTCACACAGAGCTCATCTAAGCCTGGTGATTACGGTGGCCATTTGTGTTTAATAATTGCTCTTGTTCAAACTAAAATTCCCTTTTCCCTGTTAATAAGACAGCAGGCAGATAGAAAATAAGTTATTTTTTGAGCCAGCCCCAGCTGAAGTTAGGCTAGGATGCTGTGGCAGGAACTGGGCCTTTGGGCACTGACTTCCTTGCTAGTTACATTTCAAAGAGATGCTTCAAGGGACGAGAGCTGGAGAAGGGCCTAGTTTGCTTCCAAAAGGATTTACAAGCATTTCCAAGAGGCAGGTAAGACTCTGCAATTACCAGGCTTCTACAGTGAAGCCTTTAAGAGGGAGCTGGGGAAGGCTTTTCGCTTCTTCCCAACAGGGACAATTAAACTGTTTTCTCTCCTTAGCTTAGCTGTAGTCTGGGACTTCCCCTTCCCTTCCCTGGAGGAGCAGGTGCACCTGCCTGCCAAGGCCAAAGACGAACTCAAAGGAGAGAAGACACCACAGCACCACTACCTGGTGGAAATCTGTCCTCAAGAAAGCCAGGCCTTTGCCACGCTACAACATGCTGGAGGAGATAAATATTCAGATATTTAGCTTGTTAATGCAGATTTTGTGTTCATACAAAAATTTAAAAGGGAGTTTTCAAACAGAGAGGAAAATTGAAGAATAGTGTAGCGAGCACTCATCCAGTGACCACTTAGACTGAAGAAAAGGATACACGAAAGATCATGAGGGAGAAGCCAGACATGAAGGATTTGGAGGAGGAAAGGGAGGGTGGGAGTGATGTAGATGCAGGTGCAGCGTAAACGTGTGGGGTGGGTGTGTGTGTGTGTGTGTCAGCATCCATGTGCGTGTTGCCCCACAAAATCCTCAGATATCAAAATCCATGGGTGTGCAACCTTTAGAGTAACTTTTGCATAGAACCCATTCAGCATGTCTTCGTATATACTTTAAACCACCTTTGAATTATAATATATGATATAGTGTAAATACTATGTCAACTTTTTTATTTTTTAAGAGACAGTCTCCTCTGGCTATCGTGAAACTCTAAAGGCATGTACCACCATGGCCTATATTAAAAAAAAAAAATTGTTTTTTTGAGATGGGGTATTTTTATGGCCCTGGAACTCACTACGTGTAACACATAGAGATGTGGCTTCAAACACATAGAGATCTGCCTGCCTCTGCACAACCACACCTGACCCAGTGCAGTTTGCTAAAATATTTTTGAAGTGATGTTAGCTCAATGGTTCTCAACCTATGAGTTGCAACCCCTTTGAGGGTTGAAAGACTTTTTCTATTGGGGTTACTTATCAGACAGCCTGCATCTCGGATAGTTACATTACAATTCACAACAGTGGCAAAATCACAGTTATGAAACAGAAAGAAAAAGAATTTTATTGTTGGGGGTCACAAGAACATGAGGAACTGTCTTAAAGGGCTGCAGCTTTAGGAAGATTGAGAACTACTGGGTTAGCAAAATAGAGGCTGCAGGAGCTGCAGGTGCAGAGGGCCAGCTGTCCATAGTTTTGCTGAAGCACTTGAAAGCTAGCCAAAATAAGCCCAACTCAGAAAGACAAATATCAAATGTCTCGTCTCATACATGAACGCCAGACTAAAAAAAGACATGAAAGTAGAAAGGCTATTTGTGAAGAGGAAAGGAGCCTGTGGAAACGTGGACATAGGACCTGAGGGGGAACTGAGGGCATGAGCGATCAGAGTATCTTACAGACAAGTATAGAAGTGGCATGATGAAAACATCATCCTGTAAAACCAGCAGACCAACGAAACTGGGTGTGGTAGCACATGCCTATAATCCCAGGATTTGAGGAAGTCAAGGCAGCAGGATTGAGTTCAAGGCCAACCTCGACTATATAGTAAGAGCTTATCTCAAAACAAACAGCCATGGTGGCCTGGTGTGGTAATTTAAATGAGAATACCCCCCATAAGCTCATAAATTTGAATGTCTGCTTCACAGTTGGTAGAATTAAGACATTGTTGGAGAAAGTGTTTCACTGAGGCAGGCTCTGGGGTTGCAAAACCCCATGCCATTGGCAGTTAGGTCATACTCTCCACCTCCCCCCTGTTCCCCCCTCCCCCAACTCTGTGCCTTGTGCTTGGCGATCAGATGTAAGCTCCCAGCTACTGCTCCAGGGCCATTCCTGACTGCTCCCACCCTCCCTGCCAGAATGATGAGGACTCACCCACTGAAGCTGTAAACAAGGTGCCAGCTAAATGCTTTCTTTTGTAAGTTGTCTTGGTCATGGTGTCTGTCCGCAGCAATAGAACAGCAAGGAAGACACCGAGTGAGTGAAAACACTCGCAGCCAAATCTGATGACATGAGTTTATTACCGGGGGCGCACAGGTTGGAGGGAGAGAACTGACTCTCACAAGTTGTCCTCTGACCTCCACATCTGCACATGCACTCACGCGCGTGCACACACACACACACACACACACACAAATTAAATAAATAATTAAATTTAAATATATATGCCAATAAAAATAATAAAACCAAAATCAGCCCATTGGAAAACAACAGAAACATAATAAATTCTGGAAGACATTCATTTTAAACAAACAAACAAAAAAAGACATCATGATTGCTAAAACCATCAGTGTGAACCTCTGAAATAACTGAACTCTTCAATGGATGGATCAGAGTTGCTCTAATACTTGAGGTAATAAAGCTGTATTGAAATGTTTTCAAAGAAGGGAGAGGACAGAACAAAGGCAGGGGGGTGACTTCGATCTGGACCCTACAAAGTCCAACCAGTTAAACAAACCACTTTTGCAAAGACAAGGAAATTGCAGAAAGAACAGCAGTTTTGAGGAAGAAAAACCAGGGCAAAGGGAGAAGATGAGGAGGTAAGGCACCGTGAGACTGACTGACAGTAAGGAGTGAAGTCCCAGGGAAGATTGGTGACATCTAAGCTCACTTGAATGACAGAGGAAACCAGAGAACACATCCAGAGAGTGGCCTGTGTTGTCAAAACCCTGAGGGCAGAAAGGAGCTTGATAGGAGAGGGGATCAAGGCCAAGAAGGAGTGGGGGAGGGAGGATTTAAAGGAGAAATATAACTGACTTCGTTTCTTAGGTACCCTGTCTGCCTAACTGGAAAAGACTTGGTGGACAAAGTATTCTCAAAGCTGAAGAACACTTTTAGTAAAGTGGCGGGATGCAAACATAGTACAAAATTCAGTTACCCCCCTGCACACCAACACCAAACATGCTGTGAAAGACATTGGGAAAAGAATTCCATTCACAATAGACACAAAGACAAAATAAAAGACCTAGGAAAAAGCGCTGTGATGGAAGCCCTACGATGGATGCTCGAGAAAAAAAAAAAATGAAAAGGACCCTTGAAGGTGGAAAGACCTATCAAGCTCATAGATCAGAAGAATGAACACTGTGAAAATGCCATCTACAAAGTCAAAGGAAATCACAATCAAAATCCTAGGGCCAGTCTTCTCAGACATATTAAAAAGGGGCAAACATAGCCAAAACAATCCTAGACAACAACAAAAACTGCTGGAGGTATCACCATATGCGAATTTAAGATATCCTATAGAGCCATATACGCAAAGCAGTATAATACTGGCATCAAAATAGCATGTGATCAGTAGACTAGAAAAGATACAGGACCCAGACAAGTTTACACAGCTACAGCTGCCTGACTTCTGACAGATATGCAAAAAATAGGTATTAGAGAGAAAAAAAACAAAAAACAAAAACAGCCTCTTCAACAAATGAAACTGGGAAACATACATCAGTGCGTGAGATAATGAAACTGGATGCTTACCTCCAACCCCACACAAAACTCAACGCCAGGGACTGGAGAGATGGCGCAGTGGTTAAGAGCAATTGCTCTTCTTGCAGAGGCTCTAGGTTCACTTCCCAGCACATTCACAGCAACTCACAACAGTCTGTAACTCCAGATGCAGGGCATCTGATTCCCTCTTCTGGCCTTCTTGGGTACCAGGCATGCATGTGGTGTACATACATACATGCAGGCAAACACTCATACACATAAAAAATTTAAATAAATATATACATTTAAAATAATTTAAGACCTGAACTCCAACTAGATCACAGACTTCACATAAGTTCTAAAACTCTGAAGCTTCCAGAGGAAAAAGCAGCAAGCATGCTTCAGCCTGTGGACAGGTAAGAGCTCTCTGAATAGGACTCCATAGCACAGAAAATAGAAGCAGCAAGGAACAAGTGTAATCTCATATAAAAGGCTCTTATACAGCAAAGGAAGCTGTCAGCTGAGTGAAGAGGCAGCCCACAGAATGGGAGATCTTGGCCAATAATATATCTGACACAGGATTCATGTCTTAGAATAAACAAAGACCTTGAAAACTAAACATTAAAAAAATTACCAACTCAACTGAAAAATGGACAATGGAACAGAAAAGAGAGTTCTCAAAGAAGAACTAGAAATGGTTAACCAATACTTTCAATCTTTTTATTACTTATTTTATGTGTGGGGTGTTTTGCCTGCATGTTGTATGCCATGTGTGTGCCTGGAGCCTGCAGAGGCCAGAAAAGGGTATCTGTAGATTCCCTGGAACTCGAGTTACAGGTGGCTGTGAGATATCTTATGGGTGCTGAGAACGGAACAATGGTCCTCAGGAAGAGCAGCCAGTGAACCATGTCTTCAGTCCCTAATAAACACTTTTAAAAGTGTTCAACATCCCTGTCTACCAGAAAAACAGAGATTAAAACTGCTTTAAGGTTGCATCTCACACCAGTCAGAATGGCCATGTTTAAGAGTACAAATGACAACAAAGGCTGGCACAGATGTGAAGAAAGGAGAAACCTTTGTACACTGTTGGGGGGTGGTAAATTGCTGCAGCTATTATGCTGATCAGTCTGGGTGTCTCTCAAAAGACTAAAGAGAAAACCACCATATGACCCCACCACACCACTCCTAAACAAATGTACAAAGAACTCTGCATTCTACTTCAGAGAAATCCACACCCCCATGTTTATTGCTGTTCTAGTCACAATAGCTAGAAAAATGGAAACAGCCTAGTTGGCCATCAACTGAGGCATGGAAAGCAAAATGCAGTACATATACACATTAGAATATTACTCAGCTATAAAGGAAAATGAATCATGAAATCTGTAGGCAAATGAATGGAACTGAAAATATTTATATTATATAGTATATTATATAAGTATATATGTTATATATATATTTATATACTATATTTTTATTTACTATATATAGTTTTATTTTATATATACAAAAATATTTTATATATATATATATATATATATATATATATATATATATTACTGAGTGAGGTGACCCAGGCCCAGAAAGACAGAGTCACATATTCTCTCTCATATGTGGATTCTAGCATTTCATCTTTTGTTGTGTGTGCTTTAATCTAGAGTACATGTGGAAGCCAGAAAACTGCAATCAGGTCACTGGGTATAAGCGCATTAAGGGAGGAGAGATAGCAAAATGAATGTAAAAGGGAACTAGTGGGGGCGGGAAGGTACAAGCATGGAGGTAGGTAGGGGTAGGAAGTGAGAAGGTGGTCAAAGTTCAACCAGAATAAAGAATGCTTGAAACACTATATGGAAGCCAATGGTTTTCCAACCCAAGAAACAAAATTAATTAGTGGGGACAGTAGAACACAGGTTTCTTGAAAGGAGAAGAGAGGAATGCTTAAGGTTAGACGTTTAGGTGAGAGAGAACAAGGCAGGAGTGGGTTAGGCCAAACTCAGGATGCATAAAGAAGCCTAATGGAAACCCACTAGTTTGTAAGCTAGTTTTTAGAACAAAATAAACGTAAAAAGAAACATTTGAACAGAAGTATTAAGCATGGGTAGAGAACACTATTCCCAAAGTCATGAGTTTTTAAATGAAAATCTCAGTGCCAGGCACAAGATATCTCCCTAAGAGTTGCTAGTCAGTGAGGCTCCAGAGATACCCAAAACAACACAGGCTATTGCCACTGCTCTTGGCCTCCCAACAGAACTAGATGGTAACACATTACAGAAATGGGTGTAGGGGGATGCTCTATTGCTAGACGCTGTTCATTTTTGTAGGAAAGGTAAACAAGATGTACTATCTTTTCTATCAAAGGGTTAAATGAGTCAAAACTCTATTTCAGAAACATTGTAAAGAGGCCCACTTAGCAAAATTTCAAATTCCTCTGCACCAGCACCAGATATCAAAATATATGCTCAAGTTTCATCTCTCCCTAGGAACTGTGCTGTTCCGTATGTTAGAATGTGAAGCCTAGCTCAGACCACTCAGAGTGAGGCAAGGAACCATTTACATTAGGAATAAACCCCCCCACACACATTCTGGGTGCATGTGTTTTGCTTAAAGGCAGCTAGGCAGTTCGTAAAGTGCTTGAGGGCTTACGTTGGATCCTGAAAACCCTTGGATTGTAAAACCAGAGTGCAGTGGCATGTGTCTGCAAACCCAGCAGCAGAGACTAGCAGATCTCTGGTGCTCACTGGGCAGTCGGTCTAGCTGCTTCAAGAGAGACCCTATCTCAAGATGGACAGCCCAAGGAGGATACCCAACACTGACCTCTGTCTGGCCTCCACACATATATACACATATATGAACATGCAAACACACACAGGAAATTTCCCATGATAAAAATGGCAAATGATATTCTACATTAATTCTATATTTTATTCTACATTTATTAAGTTTATAACATTTTAATTTATTCTTTGACATTTGTATACATTTATACATTTTGATCATATCCATCCATCCCTACCCCTAGTAACTTCCTCATAGTGCCTCCAACCCTGTCTCATTCCCAACTTCGTGTCTTATTTTGTTTAATTGTAATTAATAACCCCAAGTCCAATTAGTGCTGCTAATACGCTTGGGGGGAGGGGCGAATGGGACATGGGCAACCTTCCCGAAGATAGAAAAGTGACTCTTTCTCCCTCGGCAGCCACCAACTTCAAACTGCTCCTGTGCTGGGGGTGAGACCTCAGGAGCCCCTCCCACTGATGCTGGAATTTTGGTTGGCTGGACCTTGTGCAGGTAACCAGAGCTGTTTGGAGCTCCAGGGGTCTGCTATCTGGAAACCCAACAACCTGATTTTACCATTCCAGAATGCTGGGGATCCAAATCCAAGTCATCCCTCAGCCCTGTTTTGTTCTTTTGAGACGGTGTCTTATGTATGAGAACTGGGATTGCAGGCATGCACAGACACCACGCCTTGTTTGCGAGTACATCTCTGTGGCATTCTGCATATCCAGGGTTGGGCAATGATCACCATTCTGCATCTCTAGAATGCTGTCATGGGAAACAGAATTCTAAGCCTATTAAGCAACAGCTCCCGTTCTAAGTGCTCTCATCCTGTGCAATACCTCTACTCTAATTCCTGCATATTTTAATTTTTCATTTTCTAGTGCTTCCTATAAGCAACATTAGAGTTATCTGCCTTTTGTATCTTGTTTCACTAAGAAAAATGTGTTGAGGGCTTATTCGTGTTGTAGCATGTGATGACATGTCCATACTTTTTAATTCTTAATAACTAATTCAATTGTACACATGTATCATAATATGTTTTTTCATTCATCTGGTGTTAATGAAGGAACATGATTTTACCAAAATGTCTGATTCCAGCCCCATGGGCAGGCCGGTGCAGTGACTCCGTGAAACCACTTGAGGGCGCATAGGGACCACGAGGCCGGCACCAAAAGCCGCATGTTAAGGCCAGAATCCCGCGCGTGTAAAGAAAGCTGGCCGTGTCTGGACGTGGACCAGAGAGGTAACCGATCTTTCAAATCTGTCAATTGAATTCAACTGGAGGAAAGAGGCACGGAGAAGCCGCCCCTGTAATCCTGATCCACCACCATTACCAACACCAACACCCCCCAAAAATGGAAAGACTCCACCGACCACCCACAGCTTTCCTGCAAGCTGTCGCCCAGGAGCCGCCCACACACAGGGAGCTCAGAGAGGAGGCTGGGGGAGTCAATTCACTGAGGATTGAGCTTGATTCCTGCCTTTCCCCAGCAACCACGCTGTGGCCAACCTGTAGCTTGGCATGATTCACAGACTGGGAACCGAAGCCTTGTGCTGTCCATACAGTGTCCAGAGCAAACGCAACAGGCAGGGTCTGAATGCCGCCCACGTGGCTCATGTCAGCTTCTCCAAGCTCGGTACCTGAATTGCTCTGTGATATGGGTCTTGGGCCTCATTATTCCCTAATTTATCACAGAATGGTATATGGCCCCTGAGTTGATCCACTGGGCCTCTGAGCTTGCTCTGGCTGTTTGTTTGTTTGTTTGTGTGTGTGTGTGTGTGTGTTTGTTTGTTTTTTGGCAGCCACCTCACATTGACCAGAATTTCCACTAGTGTAAACCCCTCCACTCTTCTCACATGTGCTGGTACTGAGACAGCTCACACACACACACATACATACACACACACACACACACACACACACTGCATCCCTGTGCAGCTGGGTCTTTGGATCTGAGTGCAGGAACTGACATTTATCCCTGTCAAATTCATCTTGTTCATTCATCTGACAGACATTTGTTCAGTGCCCACGCAGCACCAGGTGCTGGTACTGAAGAGAGACAAGTTCCTGCCCTTAAGACTTCCCCACTGCCTTCAATCACGTCACTAGCACCAAGTTACTAAGGACCTACCCCGTGCCAGGAACTCAAGGCTAGCATCATAACCATGAGCTGTCTCGAGGCCCCTCACAACCCTGTAGTGTAGGCAGCATTGTCTATATTTTGCAGAGTAGAAAGCTGAGATCCAGAAAGCTTACATGGGCTGGGGAGATGGCTAACTTGGTAAGATGCCTTCTGTGCAAGCATGAGGACCTGAGTTCAGGCCCCCAACACCCACATAAAAAGCTGGGCACCACTGTGCTGAAGGAAGCAGAGATAAGCAAACTCCTGAGACTCATTGGCAAGCTAGCCTGGCTGAATCTCTGAGCTTCAGGTTCAATGAAAGACCTTGATTCAAAAAAAAAAAAAAAAAAAAAAGAGTAAAGGTGGGGGCTGGGGAGACTCATCAATTAAGAGCACTTGCTCTTCCAGAAGACTGGGTTCAAGTTCTAGTCTCTGTGTGGCAGCGCACATCCATTAAAACACTGTGATTTACATAGGGGCAAAATGTTCATATACATAAATAAATCATTTCTTTTTCAAATGAATAAAGGTGAAGAGAGATTCAGGAAAGACACCTGTGCTTATCAGTAGTTCTGTCAATTTGACACAAAAGGGAGAGAAGAATCTCAACTGGGAAAAACGCCTCCATAAACCTGGCCTGTAAGCAAGTCTGTTGGGCATTTTCTTGGTTCATGGATAATGTGGGAAATCTAGCCCGTTAGGGGCGGGGCCCCCATGGGCAGGTGGTTCTGGCTGTATAGGAAAGCAGGCTGAGCAAGGCAGAGAAAGCAAGCCAGGGGGCAGCACTGCTCCTGACCTCTGCTTCAGCTCCTGCCTCCTGGTGTCTTGCCTTGGGTTCCTGTTCTGAAGTCTGGTAAACAATGGACTACAACTAAGAAAACCTTTCCTCTTGCTCTGGTCATGATGCTTATCACAGCAAAAGAACCCAAATTAAGAACACACACACACACTTATGTGACAGGCAGGCAGTAGATGTAGCTTAGTAGCAGGACACATGCCTGGCATGTGTGAGGGCCTGGGCTCTATTGCCATCTCTGAAAAAGAAAAATGTTAACTGACTTGTGGGAAGTGATATTGCAACACAGTAGCAGCACTCAACCCTCCCGTTGCTTTGGTGTCTGGTTCTCTCCTCCCACTTAGACACCCTCTATCCCAGCTTTGGGTTCTCACAAAACTCAATAAAGCTTACTTATCTGAAACTTCATCAACAGTGTTGAAGAAACTGGGGTGAGCTCAGAGCCCTGAAGTGGACTATCAGGTTGATACCCCATCTATGGTGATAGACCCTGCATCTTCAGCTATGTAAATTCACTGAACTGGATGCCATGTGGTATTCTAACCACCCTCAGCCCCAGTCTCAGATGCTCTTCTTTGTTCAAGCATCTGTGTGTCTGGACCCCATTGCCAAGTCTTCCACATGTAGACTCCAAGTTTTGTCTGGCCCTTGCCTTCATCATGGCCAAGTCGCCTCTACCAACCCCCCTCACAAAGACCCCATGCCTTTCCACGAGGGAAACCTGAGGCCTAGGGACAATTGAGTTGGTTCCGAACATCTTTTCTAGCATCTATGGTGTCTTCCCTTTGCTACCATCTGCTGCTGGCAGCTCAGCTCATCTTTATCACTCAGTTCCTCTTTCACTGATTTCACTGAGGCAGACCCACTGTGGAGCAAGCCTGTGCACCAGCCTTGGGCAAAAAATAAAGCAGGCTGGGAAAACATACTGTTTGTTGGGGGAGGGAAATTGTCAGTAAACTTCAAGCTTCCAGTCAGGACCAAAGATGCAGGGACACCTCAAACCACCACAGGAAATGAGCTTACCACCACACAGCACTCACGGAAGCACCCACCCTTCTCATAGCCCTTTGGAACCGAAGCCACTGTTGCTGTGCCCGTTTTTACAACTGAGAACACTAAGACTCTGCTAAGGCTGCATTCTAAAATCCACCCAGGGGCTTCCTGGCCCCCAAAAGGATGACAGAGAACTGGGTTCTGCTATAGATGTGCTCCACAGGCAAGGGAGGTGACTGCAATCTTAAAAGACTCTCGGAACGTTGTCTAAAAGCCTCCCTTTTAGACTTTTGTCCCCAGGGCATTTCTATTAAACACGAAACCACCAGATTCCTGTCATGAAACTGAACAGTGACAGGTATGCCACAGCCAGACCCTGCCTTCACAGCCTCACAGGAGGAAGGTCGGTGACAAAAAAGCACATGACTTCAGGCATCCAAGGATGCTCTAAAGAGCATGCTGTAGCACACAGAAAGATGGAGGTAAGGGCTGTATCAGTCTGGCCTGGAAAGGCATCTCTAAGGAAGTGATGTTTAAGGAGTTGGCCTTGGGACTAAAGGATATGAAGATGGGGAAAAGGAGTGTATTCAGTGCCAAATCCACTCACCCCCACTGCGGATGGCATCCCAGAGTGAATTCAAGACCTCAGAGAGAATGGAAGCATGCAGGAAGGTGTCCCTAGGGGGCCTACCACCTGGCACGGACTCCATGGCTCCTGTTCCCTCTCTTTTCCTTCTGTGGGTTTGTGAGCCCCCAAAGCAATGTTGCATCTTCTTCATTCTACTGTCCATTTCTTCAATGTTCATTTCTTCAGAAATCCCAGCCCAGATGCTAGATAAATATTTAATCAGGTCATAATTATACCTAACAAGATAAAACTATCCCACGTACCACCACAAACACATTATAAATTTAGCCAGATCATAATTGCACCTAACACAATATAAGTATTGCTTGCACAACCGCAGATGTATTATAAATTTTAGAAAACATGGCACTGTGCCTTGAGAGACATTCTTTTAGTAGCTCAGACTTAAATATGATACCACTGAGATTCTCTTAATTGGTGTTACATCACTCAGTAAAGAAACTGAGGAGCTGGAGAGACGGCTCAGTGATTAAGAGCACTTGTCGCTCTTGCAGAGGACCCAGGTTCAGTCTCCAGCACCCACATGGAGGCTCACAGCCATCCCAACTCCAATCCTAGGGGATCCAATGACTTTTGACTTCTGGGGGCAGCGTACACACAATGTACAGATACATACATACAGCAAAAGCACTCATACAGATGAAATTTTTAAAAATCTTTTCTTTTAAAAAAGAAAAAAATTGAGGAAAGAAAACACAAACATCTGTTCAAACGCATTCTTAACAAAATATGACAGAAGTGTTCATGTCAGTTTTAATTCTCATTTCTGCAACTGTTCGAGTGACCTTAGCTGAAATTTATAACTATCTTCCTCTACTACCCATTCTGTATTTCCTTCACCCTCAGCAAGCACCTCAGCAGGTCTAGCCCTGTTCTTGGAGGAGTGACTTCTATCTTCATTTCTGAAGGGCCTGTGCCCTTTTTCATCCTGCCTGGATTAGGTTGTTGTAGTTTCCCATTATTGACTTGAATCGCAAGGATGTGGTAGCACCAAGAAATGCATTAAAGGATCTCCTACACTCTGGACATAAAATTTCTTACCTCCACTTCAGAGAAGCAATCCAGTTTCACCATGGTAATCTGGATCAACCACTCCTCCCAACACTGTTATTCCTTTCTTAGCCTGTTGGCTTAAGGGCATCAGAAGTCCAAAGTGGACAGGGATGGGGGGGAGGGGCTCTGAGCTTCCAGTTCAATGGAATATTTGTTGTGTCTCCTGGCAGGAGTGTTCCCTGCTCTGGAACTAAATTTATAGACCAGTAGAACTTAAGGTCGTGGGAACAGGAAGCAAATTTTTTCCTAGTGGGTCACTAAGGGTGATGGTGAGTGGAAGTACTCCCTTTTCCAACCCTTGATTCTTGAACCTGTGAATACTGGCTGAGAAACCATACCACATACTGGACAGTAAAGGATAACCCACCTCCTGCAGAACCCCGCCGCAGCTCTCCAGGCCGCTGCCACCCAATTGGCACTATAACTGTGTCTTCAAAAGGCTACTCCTTCTTTCCGTCAGGCCAGCTCCTTCAGGATGGTGTAGAACATGGTAGATTCCATGGTTATGGGCCTGCTGTCGTACTTCTCTGGCTGTGAAGTGAGTTTCTTGGTCAGAAGCAATACTGTGTGGAATACCATGATGGTGGATAAGACATTCTGTAAGCCCATGAATGGTGGTCTTGGCAGAAGCACTACATGCAGGAAAGACAAATACATAACCAGAATAAGTACCTACTGCAGTAACGTGGGGTACATGAACCGTGCCACCAGAAGAACTGGCAAGGTGGAGCATGTTCAAACCCCAGAAATCTCAAACTTGAGATTTAAAAATCTCATCCTAAGATAGGCAGGAATGGGATGGCTCCCTCCCTGTTTCCTATGCCTGCCTCCGAGCGTGGAGCACATGAACCTAACCCGCAACCAGGTGGTCACTGGCAGTCAGTCACGTAGCAGGCACCTGGATATAAATAGGGCATCACCAGCATGCCAGCCCCAACCAATAGGAGATATGCACCCTCAAAGACCCTTCCTACTGTCCCCAAGGTTTATAAAGTCCCTGTTCACATGGAATAAACAGCTCACCTATCTCACCAAAGATTTTCTGAGACTGGGGAAACACTCATACACATGAAATTTTCTGAGACTGGCTGTTTCTTATCAAGCTGTTACACTTGGGAAAGAAGGGCTCCCCTTCCCTCCGAAGAATTCATCACTGGACCCCTGGACTCGCCTGATGGTCAGGCTCTTGTCTCGACCACCACAGCCAGTCACGACCACCCCAGGAGCTATCTCTGAAGCTCACCAAGGCAGCAAGCTTTGGCAGTTTGTCGGCAAGCTGCCTTCCCCCTCTACTCTACTCGCTGCAGAGCCCATCTGCAGTAGCGGGGCTGCTGGCTGTTCCCCAGGCAGCCAGCCTATTCGCTTAAGTCAGGTCCTGCTCCACCTGGCTTGGTGCCCGCAGCCCAGCTAAAAGAGCTGTGACACTATGATGTGTTGCAGGAGGGTCTTTCTCTCCTGCATGGCTTATCAAAGAGCTGGGATTCTTTGCGGGATAGAGGATCTTCTTCTCCCACACCCCCGGCTGGACCGAAAATCCTGTAGCACAGGACCCCACTCTGCGCTCCGTCCTTCTCAGCCCACAGTTTGGCTGTGCTGGGCCACACTCCAGGGAGAAGTTCGTGCTTCCTCCCTCCCAACTGGGTACTGGTGGCATCTAGGCACCCCAGGGAGAAGTGGACAGTAAAGACGAAACATTGCCCTTTTCATGGAGGAAGTGGTCCAATGCACTCAACCTGCACCAGATCACTGGCTGGTCACCCTAGGGAATGCTGCCATATCTGGGGCTCAGGCTTGGTCTCTGCTCTTGACAGATCTGCACTCAAATGCAGCTGTAGTCTGGTGAGCTTTGGTGAGTGACAGTTCATGGTGTCAAGTCCACAGATAACTTCCATCTCTGTCTACCACCATGGCCTCTTTATTCCTGGGATCACTGGGCAATGACAAGGCTGGCTGCAGAAAGAGGCTGACTGCCCACAGAAAGGGTCTTCCTACCTAGCTGATTACTGAACCCCTCCCCTGCTGAACTCACTTTTTGGTAAACTTTTACACAGGACAGTAGTATCTTCACATCCTTTGCCCATTTGGAGAGATCTGTCCACATACTTCTTCCCCGGATGTCTTTCTCACCAATTTTCCAGTCACAATCTTTCCAAAGTCCCAGCCAATCCATGATTATGTGCCCATGAATCTATGTCTGAAAATGCTATGCCCAATTGATAATCCAGTACCAAAGGTCCATGTGAGTCATGCCTCCGGAAAATTCACTTTGCCTGTGCTGCCCATTACAGGTTAGATCGCTGTGAACATTGGTTGTCTTTGCTGCCCATTTCAATAACTGTGAGCACCTTGCCTTTGACAATTCAGTGCTGCCACCTGGCCTGCTACTTTGAGACCTAGTTAAACCCATTGCATTTAGTTCATCCAACTGAGCAGCAGTGTCTCCAGCCCTAAGGTCTGGCACAAGAAAAAGGGTGAGAGCAAAACTCTTCAAATGTGCTGCTACCCCCTCACCATTTTGTGTTTTATTGGATTAATGAAGGGCATGTCTTCTGAGCCTTTGCATTGTAAAGGATTAGATTTTGCACAGTGTCCTCATCCTAGCATTGCAATTTCCCTGAGCCATAAAATCCCTAATCAACATTGATACCAGGCATCCCCAACGCCTTTTCAGTAGGGAATCTTTTGACAAATGCTTCAAACCAACTTTTGACACCTTTTAAACTGTGTGACTTCCATATTAAACTCAGAAGCTCCATTGAGAGGGCCTGTACCAATAATCTCAGCTTGATCTAGTTTTATGTTCCTTCCACCATTATCCCACATTTAAAAAAAATCCATTCCCACACATCTTCCCCAGACTTCTTCTTGAATGAATTAGCAAACTCATTAAGCTCTTTAGAAGTGTAGTGCACCTCCGCATGGACTACACTTTCTATCTTCCCTCTATGAGCCTGATTATCCTTAAGTCTGATTGTAGGGCTAAAGGTAACTATTGCTGAGCCCTGAGGGACATAAGTATTGTCTTGCCTGTCATTTTTTTTCAGAGAAAGTCACTGCTGGTTTAACAGACAATGAAGGATTAATTTCCTCAGTCAAAGGCAGAAAGGGCAATATTTCAGGGCGTGGGGGTGTTCTTACATCTTTTGCTAAGGGTAGAGAGTCTACTTTCTGCAGGTGAGATAAACCCTTGAGAATCTGATGTTCAAAGTTCTCAGCTTCAGCCAGGCACAGGGGTGCACACCTGTAATCCTAGCACTCTGGGAGGCAGAGGTAGGCAGATCTCTGAAAGTTTGAGGCCAGCCTGGTCTACAAAAGTGAGTCCAAGATAGCCAAGACTACACGAAGAAATCCTGTCTCAAAAAAAACAAAACAAGTCCTGAGCTTCAATGGGGTCCATACATCTCTATCCTAAGTTACAGGATCCTGTTCTATACGCACTAACACCCTTGCTTTTACTGCCAGCAGCATCTGCAGCTGTGAGCTGAATTTAAGCCAATGTTAAAATGAAGGCTTCACTTTGACCTTCCGCAATTTAAGTTCTGTGGCTGCTGGAGAGAAGATTCTCTTCCAGGGCACACTTGGAAACCTTTAGATTTTATGCTCATCGGGAACCTGTCAGTTTTATCACTGAGCTTCTTGTTTTTCACTGTATGCTCAGATGCTAGAAGTTGGTTAATTTTATCATAGAACACATTCATTTCCTCTGTTACTTTATAATCCAGAAATTACAGGAGCAACCAACCAGCACCATCATCATTTTCCTTATTTTTCCAACATTTTCAAAAGTTTTGTATACAGAGTCACCAAATCTATTGCCTCTCACAATTGAGGGAAGGATAATCTAAAGCATTTCTTTCCTTAAGTTTGTAAAAATAGTTCACACCATGGACTTTTGGTACTCTCCAGTAACTGTAGGTGTTGGAAAATTGGAAAGCTTTTTTCAGACACTCTAAAAATTCATCCTTATACTTTTGGTTGCTCTAGAATCATTTCTGATACCAAAATGTGTAGGGAAATTTTAATCCAGTAACATGGCTTCTCTGATCACATTCAAAGACCTTCTAGGTCTGTGTGATCCTGCTGAAATGAAGACACACCCTTAATACACACCTTTAATCCCAAACAATAAAGGTAAATTTTGTTTGTAGAAGGAAGCAGCCATGTTTGAAAGTGATGTCTAATTGACAGGCAGAAAAAGTGACAAATCAGAGAAAGATTTGACAGCAGAGGCTCTTCCCAACTCTCATGAGAACAAAGAAAAAGGAGAGCTGACTTAAAAGGAAGCAGCATAGAGAGATCAAGAGTCAAAGTGAGAGAGAGAGATTTTTCCAGAGACAGGTTGTAGAGAGAACAAGCTAGACGCAGGTGAAGACAGATGAGCCAGAGAATGAGGAGTCAAAATATTAGAACAGAGTGCTAGAGTTAGTTTGAGGCCAAGTAGAGCAATCTAGTGAGAAACTGAGAAAAGCCAGTTTGAATCAGCCAGCTTTGAGAGGAATTTGAGCTAGAACAGCTGAGTTGAACCAGCCAGCCAGAATTCAGAAAGAGCTAGAAAGGGTGAGCTTATCAGCAGTAAGTATCAGAGGTTGAAAACATTCTAGGCCTAGATTAAATTGTATGAAGACTAGAAGCTTCCATGATTAGGCCTAGGTTGGCAGACAGAGGCAGTAAGCCTTAGAGATAACAGTTATATCAGGAGAATATAAGTTACTTTTACATCCAAAATCTGTAGTAGTCAGAGTTCTCTAGAAAAACAAAACTTATAAAAAGAATTTATATACATAGATTCTCTCTCTCTCTCTCTCTCTCTCTGTGTGTGTGTGTGTGTGTGTGTGTGTGATTTATTAGAAAGGCTTAGAAGCTAATCTAACAATGGCTGCTACCAAACGAAGGTCAGAGTATCCAGTAGTTGTTCAGTCTGAGAGGCTGAATGTCACAGCCAATCTTTAGTATACACTGGAATCTCAAAGAAGTAGGCTCTAATGGCAGTGAAGAAGTGCCATTGACATGGAGAACAAGCAGGCAAAAAGAGCAAGCTTCCTTCTTCCATGTCCTTTATATAGGCTGCCAGCAGAAGATATGATCCAGATTAAAGTTGAATCTTCCTACCTCAAAAGATCTGGCCCAAAAGTGGGTCTTCCCACTTCAAATGATTTAATTAAGAAAAAATTTTGTTAAATCCCTCATAGATGCACCCAACTGATTGGGTTTTAATTCCAGGTGTAGTCAACTGACAACCAGGAATGGTCATCACTGCCAGCAAGGAGGAGACTCGGGAACAAGTCTAAGGCAGTAGACAGTCCTACTTTCCTCTTCCAGGAATCACTTCATGGAGCCTGTGGCCCCCACGAGTGATAGAACAGAGAAGGGAATGGGATTCCAGAAGGTGGGAGGAAGGGTCGCCTACACAATTGGAAATTTTTCGCACAAAAAAGTCCAGATTTCAAGCTATTTTTAAAATATCTGAGGATCTGGCAACCCAAAGCCTGCATATCCCCATGGCAACAGCAGCTGGTGTGAAGCAGCAGCTATCCCCTTCAGACTGGACGTGTGCTTACAGCTCTTCATGGACACAGATGCACATTCATGCACACACACACCTCTAGAGCTCTTCATGGACACATGCATATACACATGCACACACTCTGTAGCTCATCGTGGACAGACGCACACACACAGGTACACAAACACATGCTCACTCACTCTAAAGCTCTTCATGGATCTTTCTTTCTCTCTAGCTTTTTAAGGACACCTTCCCTTACACACACAAACACACACTCACACACATAGAATCTGTTGCCAACACCTGACCCACCCAATTTAGTCACATGCCCTCTGCCCCTGAGCATTGAAGTCTGTCAACCCGAGCATAATACCTTCGATGAACAGAAAATTATGCTGGGGAAATTTAGACCATGGCATTTGTCCCATCATCTTGGAGCTAAATATCCCAGCCTGGGATCCCCCCACTTGCGTTCTTTTTGTTATAATCATCATTTTTGTTTTGGGTTACTGGTAGTTTTTCTATGTTATTTGTTATTTGCGATTTTTGAGGACTGTTTGGAGGGGGTGGGGGATGTTTTAATGTGGTTTGTTTGTCGTTTTTAAAGCAGAGTCTCACTCTATAACCCAGGCTGGCCTCATCTTCCTGAGTCCTGGGACATTGGCACCTGGTCTTTTCCCTCAAATCCTTAGGGTGCTTGCCCAGTGTGGAATGGGGAAGCCCACTCCCTCCAAATCCATGTAAAACTGCCCTGAACTCATCCTCCATCTTCAAGGAAGAAGTGCAGTTTGTGATGTAAACCAGAAGGGGGTGACTCTCCCTGCCTTTCCCTTGGAGCTGCCCACGAAGGGCCTTTCCTTGCCTTAGTCAGCCAGCAGGTTCCTGCTGCCATAATATGATCCTGGATCCTGGAGCCCGCCCTGTGCCACCTGAGATGGCAGCTGAGGCCTAGGCTGCACAATGGGTTCAGGCAGAAGCAGCTGGGCCAGAGTCTGTTTAGCCCAGTTGACTAGGAAGACCTCAAGAGGCTCACCCACTGCAAAAGCCTGCCACTCTGTGCCCCCTATGGCAGGCAGCACTCCTGCCCTCTAAAAACCTCTTCTTCCTTCTCTCATTCTATGAGGGTTCAGCTCTCCTGAGACCTGTTCCCTCAGACCTGATCCCCAATGTAAGTTCCATGTGTTTGGTTCTGTGGGTTTATATTATATACCTTACATAAAACCCCAATAACCCCACAGCCCCATCTTACATTCAAGAAAACTAAGGCTTAAACAAGTGATTATCACTTAATGAGTCCAGCCAACAAAGGGTAGAGTCAATATTCACAACCAGCCTAAGAAAGTCTTTTTTCCTAGACTGTGGGCTGGGTCTTTGCAAAGAAGAGGAGTTGGGTTTTAAGGGCAGGAAACATGCTCTTACCCCAGGCCCAGCATGAAGACACCCCACACAGATCACATATTTTCTTGGAGCTACTCCAGGACAAGAACTTAATTTGGGGTCTCTAATAAGTTAGTGATTGATCCCAAGGCTGAGAGGCTCCTCCTACTCATCCACTTGAAAAAGACAGATCCTGGCCCTTGGAAGCTGAGCCTTACCATCCTCATCTATGAACATTCTAAGCAGCCATGCAGGGGAAGGACATGCTAAGTCCCTGCCTCGAACCCTTGAGAGGGTACAGAACAGGATGGCAGCAGCTACTGGCAGCCAGCCACTGGCAGCCAGCCTGGTAATACAACCGTACATAAGAAGTGAGAAACTTCCTCTAAGTGAACTGGGTCCCACTGAGCCTGACTCAGCCAACTCCTGATTCCTCATAAGGTTCAGGCTTCAGACACTTCCTCCCTCATACTCCTGGAGGACAAAGAAGACCAACAGATCTCCATATCCTCTGAGACTGTCAGGGGATATCCTGGCCCTGAGGTCGAAGATCGAAGCAGAGGTTCTGCCCAAGAGAATTTATCCATTTCTCTTCTTGTTTCCCCACAGCCACCCTGGGCTCACTACCCTTCCCTTCCAAATCTACCTATTAAACTCCCCCTATCCGGTCATCAGAGCCTGCTGAGAGCTCCTGTGCCTCCAGGCAGCCCATTTTGATCTAGTCCTCCAGCCTGGCCACCTTAGAGCTTGACCTCCTTCGTGATATAATTATTTCTGAAATGCTGTCCACTCGGAGAAGCACATTGGACATAAGCACAGCCGCAGCATGGAAGCCACAGATACTCAAGCCATAGCGGGGTAGACGTGTGGTCAGAGAGCACATGACCACAGAAAAGTCAGTGGGATCCCTACTTCCCCTGCCTCAGGGAAGTTACAGTTTAGAAAGGTGCCAAAGAAGCTGGAGATCCAGCCTGCGTTCCTTTGCAGTGGGCCTCAATCCCCCACTACATGCCCAAATGAGATGAGGATAAAGGACTGGAGAACTTCTTGTGTCCTTCTTGGTCATGGCACACCCCCCTGATGAGATCTGACAGATTACAAGGGAATCTGAGCTCAGCTTCAACTTAAATGACACTGAAAGGACTGAAATAAAAAGGAAAAGGAAAAAAGGGGGGGTGGGAAGAAAAATAGAAAGAAAAACCTATTTCCATTAAAAACTCATGGAGCATATAAGATTTCTCAAGTATCTAATTTCTTTAAAAAAAAAAAAAAGTCAATTTGAATGCATTGAATTTAGAACCACAGCAGAGGCAACCTGGGAGAAGACACCAAGGAGAAGAGTGAATAAGAAAGGTGATGGAGGTTCTCTTTTTGGCTACCATTTCTCTCTCCCCCTTTCACTGAAGCAACAACTCTGTAATACACTTTATGTAGAGATGTTATGTACCCAATATATGCTTTTTTTTTTCAAAGCCACTTAACTAATGAAGAGAAGAGAAGAGGCCCAGGAAGAAGTGATTTCTCCCAAGGTCACACAAGTGCATCATGCAACCCCCAATAGCCTTGATTAAGGAATCAGAAACCCAGGCACATCTGCTGGGGGTTGGGGACGCTGCCCGGATACAGAGGCCCCTCACTGGGCAGTTGGGCTATGTATACTCTGGCTCAACCCCAGCAGCCTGAGGGAAGTCATCAGGCTCCTTTAAACAGCATCCCACTGGGACAGGAACAGACGGACAACCCAGGCCAATTAGGAACCAGAAAATCTCTATGAGGGTGAACACCCAGAACAGGGGGTTAGCTGCAGCAACCCAGCTTGCTGCAAGCCTCACAGTCAAAACCTTCCTAAAACAACCCCTTGGCGGCCTTGGAGTATAATTTAATCTTCTTTTGATGACTCCAGATCTCACCCAGCCTCTGGCCACTCGGAGAACATCAATAATTGCTGAGTCCAGGTGGTAAGCAAAGAGGAGGGGCTGGAGTAGGGTTCATCAGCTAACCTTGCCCTGAGGTAGAGTTATGAGCTGGCAGGTACTTCAGCAGGATGATCCCAGCCCTAGCTTGGGGTTAGATGCCACTTTTAAGAAAGGGGCTCAGGAGGAAAATGGGAGACCTCTACCAGAAAAAAAAAAAAAACAGAGAACTCCAAGTGGGTCCTTCTCTGGCCCCCAGAGCAGACCGGACAGGATATTTCCCGGGGTTCCAGGAAATAGCAACAGTCAGCCAAAAGCAAACCAGTCATGATTTAAAGGCACTGCAGGTAAGGCAACTTTGCTAGGGAAGAAGCAATGTACAACACCCAGGAGACTTCACAGAAAACCAGAAGTGACAGTGCTTGTTCATAGTCCCAGCACTTGAGAGGAGACTAAGGCAGGGGAAATGCTGTGAGTTGAAGGCCAGCCTGAACTAGATAGTGAGATCCTGTCTCAAAAACCCAAAGAGGGAAGGGAGGTGGAGAGAAGAGAAGGAAAGTGGGAGAGAGAGGGAGAGAGAGTGTAGATGCTTAAGGACAGAAATGGGCTTGAAGCCATGCCCCTGACCTACTTCTTGGCTGAGGACCCTAAGCAAGTTACTTAATTTCTCAGTTTCCTAACTGATTATGCTGGGCTAACCATGGGGCTGCGATGACTGTCAACCAAGCTTCAAGTTGGCTGCTAGACTCTGTCTTAGATATAAGTCTGAAGGAGAAAAGACTAGAACATACCACAGAACTCCCTGCCCGGTTGGCTCTTGGGTGAGACTGAATGTACTTATTCAGTTGTGTTGGCTTGCTAAGCTTCTGTATTGTACAAGAAACGCACATTATTAGGTAATTAAACCATACTCAGAGAAATAAACAGAGCCATAGGGACTGCAGAGAGAAGCTAGAGAGAAGCAGCTGGGGAAGCAAGTGAGTCCATGGGCAGACAGAAGAATGGCCATTGTGTCTGAGACTTAGACAGGGATGGCCCTGGTTTTTCCAGGAGCCCAAGGCATGGCACCTCTGAGACCATGAGGATCGGTGCCCTAACACTCTCCATGTACCTACTCAGAAGAGCCCAGGCAGGAAAAGGCGGCACCTTCAGGAATGCTGCCTCTCATGGGCACCTCTCTTGTCGGTTCTTCTCAGCTCCTGGTCCTCTGAACATCAGCTCAGAGGGTCCCTGGACCCTCAAAATGGAATCCCTTAGCAGAGTCTCTCTTAGGAAAGGTGGCCTGGGCCACTCAACCCTTTGTCCAGCCAGCGGCACTCTAGGCTCAACCACACTCCCTCCCTTCCCCAGCCCCCTCTCCACCCCCACCAGCCTTGGCAGAGGCAGTCCTTTCTTTCAGGAGAGCTGGGCTTGGTGGGTGCACAGCATTCTCCCTGCCGGATGTTAATCCTCCAAAGAAAGTCAAACATTAGCCCAGGAAACAGCTTATGCCTTATATAAGGCCCCCTGGGGGAGACACAAACAGCTTGTTAGAGCTGATCTGTCCTACCACAGCGGCTGCTGGACCCTAGGACAGAGCACGGGCACCGCCGCATCCACCTCCAACCCTACTGGATCCGGCAACCCCAGCTACCAGGTGAGATGGGATTGAACACCCCCCAAGTCTAACACCCAAGAACACCCCAAAGCTGGGTCCTGCTTCCTCACTGTAACTGGTCAAACCCCTAATGCCTTTGGGGACTTACTTGGACTCTTCTGGTACTCCAGCACAGGGGACCCACCCCAGGGAACAGCAAGGAGGCTTTGAGCTTGGGGAGATCCTTCCCAGCCCACATGAAGCCATTAGGGAGGTGTGTTATTCTCCCCCTCACCCACCTACAGCCTGTGCAACCAACATCTGAGTTTTCCCTTGGTCCCTCCTACTGTGTGGCCTGTGCAGCCTCATGCATGCACACCTTTAACAGATAAGCACAGGGCCACATGTCTGCCTTCACACAGCCTTCACAGGCACATACCTCTGTACCCACACTGGTATGCCAATATCCTCCATGCAGCTGGGTACACCTTACACATCCACACACCAGGGCCCCACATCTTTACACATGCACACAAACAACTCCAAACATGCTCCACACATGTAACTAGGTACATCTTCATGCATGTGGTTCTACGATGCTCCTCAGGCCTACATATCACACACACACATACACACCTCTTTTTGGCCTGATGCCTTGCTTACAGTTTTGGTTCATCTTGCCTGGTGCCATGACCTTCTCCGAGATTCTGGACCGTGTTGGAAGCATGGGCCCCTTCCAGTACCTGCATGTGACCTTGCTGGCCCTCCCAGTCCTCGGACTGGCCAACCACAACTTGCTACAGATCTTCACAGCCACCACCCCTATTCACCACTGTCGCCCGCCCCCCAATGCCTCTATAGGGCCCTGGGTGCTCCCCTTGGGCCCGAAAGGGAAGCCTGAGAAGTGTCTCCGTTTCGTGCATCTGCCCAATGCCAGTCTTCCCAATGACACCCAGCGGGCCACTGAGCCATGCCTGGATGGCTGGATCTACAACGGAACCAGAGACACCATTGTGACAGAGGTAAGTCTGGCACCCTCTCCCCCTCCACCTCACCTACCTCCCACACCGTACAGCACTTGCGGATAGGAGAGGCAGGGGGCCTCGACGACGTCCTGGGATTGGAGGGCAGGGGGCTGGGCAAAGAGGAAAGATTCCATGAACTGAATGGTTTGGTTCCTTCATTCTCAGAGCCCAAGCATTTCTCTAAAATCCATAGCACAATATTGAGCTCCGGGGATTCAAAACTTTACAGTCCCTGCTCCTAGTGGGGTATTATAGCCTTTTTGAATAGCATCGGTGGATGAAAACACCACATGAAGTGTAAAATGACTTGTTAGCTCATGCTATGCAGTGACCTTGGACTATGACTTTCTACCCTTAGACTAGTTATAGGGACAGGAAGGGGTGGGCATTGGACGAAGCCACTCTAAGGAAGTATCCCTGGAGCTGAGATTAGCACAACAGGCAAGGGTTAACCAGACAAGGAGGGGGAGGGAAAGGGAGAGAGAGAGGAAAAGGAGGAGGAGGAACGGGAGGAGGAGAGGAACAGTCCATCCTATGCAAAGCATTTCAGGACTAGGTGGGTAGAGGAGGGATTTCATGGTGCAGAGGTTGAAAGACTCCCGAGCAGATCCAGAGGGCATCAGTCACCCATGGAGGCACTTATGGCTTCACTTCCCAGGCACCCTTCTTGGAGTGGCTGATACTCTCACCTGTCATTTTCAGGAACTAGAGTTAAATCAAATCCTTCAACAAACTGACAGGTCAGTCAGGAGACTGTGATAGGAAGAAGACGAGGAAACAGGAATGGTTTACTGAATATCAACTGACTGCCAGGCACATCTGGGTGCTCAGCAGCTCTGGGGTGTGGATAAATAGGGCTGCTTTGCTGCTGTTGAGGGTTAGGCACTCAGACCGGAGAAGAAAAGTGATTGTTCAGTGCTGTGCACACAGTCAGTTTCACAGCTGGAATTTAAGGCAAAATGCCCCTAAGTACAAAGTTCAAGGGAAGCCATAGGATTCCAGGGAGGCTTAATAAAGGGAAACCCTGTGATTCCCCACAAGCGCAGGATCCAAACATTGCTTCATTAAAAGACCTTTGCCTTGCAAACACACTCCCAGGGTTTCGATCCTATGGGCCTAGGCTTCCTGGAATCCCAGGAAATGCAGTCCCTCTATCTTCCTTTCCTCTGTGGAAAGAGGGAAGAATTAAATCCAAGACCATCTACATCATCTATATAATTGTAGTTAATAAATCTATAAAGCATTTGTTATATGCCAGACACTCTTCTAAACCTCTTACAAATGCTAACAGTTTTGAACTTTTTGACAGCTCTAAACCCCATCATTCAGATGGGGAGAATAAAGCCCAGAGAACTTAGAGGCTTTCTCAGAGTCATACTATGAGTAAGCAGGCTCAGGGTCTGAGCATGAGCACTGGGCACCAGAGCTGTGCTCCTGAGTAACACATTTGCTACACTCATGTCCCCTAGGCTATACCTCTTCCTCCCTGTCACATCCATTTTTTTTCTGTTCTGCATCAAGCATAGTATTCAGAATGTATTAAGTATCCAAAACACTGGATACATTGATGTTATAGTGCAGAATGCTGAGACCAGAGTTAAAGAAGACATTAGTCTCCCAGATGCTTCCCTGTGAGGGACACAGATTCACCTCTTAGGGGTCCAGTAGGTTTGGCAGGATCTGTACGCTTCCTGAGACACTGCTGTGTCCCCAGTACCTGGCACAGAGGAGAGACTCTGAGGAATAAATATTTATGGATAGAATAAATAAATATTCGATAATCTTAAGGTTTTGAAAACCCAGTGAAGAAGTTTCTAACCAGCACAGGGGTCAGGAGGTCCTAGAGGGCCTGTGGGAGTCATGCTTGGTCTGGATGTAAAAGAGAAGTGCCTGCAAGTGGGCAGCACACCCCAGATACAAGGCATAGCATCTCAAATGCAGAGTCACAGACACATAAAGACTGAAGAACAGTCAAGAACAGTCAGGCATGGAGACTATGGACATGGGGCAGGAGAGGACAGCAGGAGGGCCTAGCGTGGTCACTAAGGCAAGTGTGGCCTGTGCCACGAGGGATTAGAAGCTGTTGAATGTGGTAGCGTTTAAGAAGTGTGGCAGGTTTGGGTCATCTTCTGAGGAGCCTCACTCTGAGGAACAGAGTGGCTCGTAGGGAGGGTTTTAGTCCAGCCTCAGGATAAGCTGGTAGCAAGCTGCATAGGACTACAGGACAGAAGTGCCAGATAGATGGAATGGTAGATTTAGAAAGCAGAGAAAAATAGGGAATTGGAATCTGTGGTACTTGGGAACAGATATGGGAGGCAAAAAGCAAATAGGACATCAAAGACAGGCCCACAAGTTTCCCAGTGTATGCGTAGCTTGCTGTGCATCTGGGAAGACAATGGAAAGGAATAAAAAGCATCACCCACCACTTCCAGAAACATAGAACGGAAGGAACAAATAGCCTAAAGGAAAAGCTGGGCATGGTGGTTGAGGTAGGCTAAATACTTCCAGGCCACCCTGGGATATACAGGAAGTCCTGTCTCGGGGGTCGGGGGGGATTAAAAAAGAGGGAAGAAGGTGAAGAAGGAAGTGAAGGAAGAAAAGGCAGGCTTACAAGGAATAATGAAATCATGAACATGGTGAGTGAGTTTACAGGTGCCAGCCAGATGGGTATAGGTGCGTGCGTGTGTGCGTGCGTGTGTGCGTGCGTGTATTTAATCCTCACAACCCTCTCACTTGAGCACCTTGATAATTCTGTTTGCATAGATGAGGACACTGAAGACAGGTCACTAGCCAACGTACAACATTCACAAAGGGTTGAGTGGAAAGTTCAAGTGCCTGAGATAGGGCTCCAGAGTCCACGCTCCTGAAGGCTGCACAGAACCTGGCTGGTAACCCATGAGATTGACTATTCACTGTGCACACACCCCCCGCCCGAGGGTATTGGGTGATCTGACTTGTCCACAGATGCCCCATCTCATTCTGCAGTAGCTCCTCCAGTCCAGGGACAGTATCTCTCTGACCTAAATCTGCAGGACTAGGTATGCAATAAGTGCTTAAATAATGCTAGATATGGGCTAAGCTCCTCCTGCATCTACAGAAACACTACTGACCACTGAGAAACAGCTTCCATTCCAGGTGACTCCTCAGGTCGGCTCTCAGGAGCATGCCAAGAGCAGAGGTTACAGAGCCTCATACCCAGTCAAGCATCAATTTACCTCTGTGCCAGGCAAATTTCCAGGCACCATGCCGTTCCTTGGGATGATGTGAAGCTGCATAGTGCAGGAGATCTGCAGCCCTCATAGGGGTTGCACCCTTGCTCATGTCAGACCTCATTTAGCTCTGCATTAAGCTCTAATTTCCTGGAGACACTGCCAGGACAAGCCCATAAGAAGGGTCTCTGCCCTGCCCAGCCACTGGAACATTAATGGCCAAACCCAACTAGAAGAACAAACACAGGGCATTCTGATCCTCTGTTCATTCAGCCATGGCAACTACAGGCTCCATGTACTTGGGGTAGGGTAGAGTGGAGTTCTGCCTCCTATGTGATAGAGGCAATCAGGACTTTCCAGGAGCTTTAACTAGGATATTAGGAAGGAACAAAAGCCTTTCTTTTGTGTCTGAAAGGGCCTGGATGCTGATCTCTGGGTTCCCTGGAGTACAACTCACATACACTGAAGCTCAGCCTGTGGTTCTCTGGGCCCTGGCTGAGCCTCAAGTGAGCAAAGCACACCCTTCTAAGGCCCCTGGGCTTCCTCTCTGGGCCTCTTACCTTCCTGCTCTGCTTCCAGGACCACAAGAAGCCCACGATCTCTACCCTGGAGAGGACCCTTCCAGGGTCCCCCGGTTAACCACCACCTCTGATATCCCTCATCCTCATCACCAAATATCCACATTCAGGACACCTACCTATCAGTCTCTTTTGTTCAGTCCCAGGCCTGCTTCACAGCTCCACTGGCTGCCCTTGGCCCAACTTCAGGTCCCCTCTTCTTCCACCTCTTTCTCAGCTCCTGATCTAACTGCCTACATTTCTAGCCAGCCTGATCCCACTGGCAGCCACTCTGTAAGAAGCTCCCGATAATCTGACAGGGCCTAGAGCAATTCTGCAGTTCCTGAAATTCAAGTGCTCACTCAGTGGATACCTGATAGGCTCCGGAGCTTTGGCCTCACTTTCTGCCTGTTGGGAGCAGGCAAGTCAAGTATCATCCTCACCATTCTATAGAAAATGGACTCTGACCACATAGAAGTTAAACATCTATCCAGGGCTGGAATTATGGCTCAGGGCTTGGGATCCTACACAGCTGAGATGGTGGGCCAGGAGACCCTGACTCCAGAACCATGCCCTACCTATTGCATCACATGACACATGTAATTGGACATGTGACTATCTATAATAACAATAACAGGAACAACAACAATGATAGTTATAATAATTTCACTGTGACTTGAGTTCATAGTGTCTTCCAGATTTAGGACTGGGTACTCTTCATTCCTTAAATCATTCACAGATCTAAAAAGTAGCCACCAGGTACCTACAGATACAGCTGAGTACTCTGACCACATAGAAGCTAAACATCTGTCCAGGGCTGAAAACATAGCTCAGTCAGTAAAGTGCTTACACATAAGCATGAGGACCTGAGTGTCAATCCAAGCACCCACATAGAAAATCTGGGCATAGCAGCTCTCACCTGCAATCCCAGCACTGGGGAGGCAAGACAGAAAAATTCCCGAGGACTAACGAGTCAGCCAATTCAGCTAACCAGCCAGCAAGCTCCGTGTTCAGTAAAAGACTGTGTCTCAAAAAGTTAATGGAGAGCAATTGGAAAATACCTTTGGCTTTCACATGTGTACACACAGATATAAACACAAAAACATCTATACCCATACAAGTGCACATGTACACACACACACAATCTGTCCCAAAATACACAGCTCCTCAGCAACAAGATTTATGTCCTTTTGATACTTGCCAAGGTACTTGGCTTGTCCTGCGTGGTCCTCATGCCCCCCAAACAGGTTCCCATCATGGATGTGAAAATGCAAAGGGCCAGCACCCCTAAGGTCTGAACTGGCTCCAAAAGATCCTCAGGAAACAATTTTATTCTGATGCATAGGGACACTACGTGAGACCTTGGTTAAGTCAGCTTTGTCTACATGCAGCAGGAAGCCCTTCCTTTGCTTTGATGGTAGTCTGCCTCCTGCATGCTTGTGGTGATTATTTATCATCCAGTCTGCTTACCCTCTGAGGGACCTTCCTGGCCACTCTTCTTGCTGCCCTAACTCCTAAACCTGTATCTTCGGACCTTGACCAGACCAGTGGGCTCTGACCTTGACACAATGCCAGATTGAGCTACACTATCTAACAGAACAACAGCTCCCATGCTTACTTAAGCCTTCCTTCTGGCAGAGCACACAGTGGGGCATCTGATCAAGGACATTCTGTGGGAGATCTTGCAGACCTACCCTTGAGTCACTGCCTTGAAATGATCCCAGCCATGCTTGGGCAAGCTATCTATCGTCGGAGCTGCAGACTCTTTATGAAAATGAGGTCATAGCAGCATCAGCTCTGTGATGCTGTTCTGCCATGGCTTGTCCTTCTCTTTCCTCTCTACCACCTTCCTGTCATACCAGGCCAGGCAGGAAGACAAGGCTGAGGTTTTTGTCCTTTCCTTCCAGATCCAGTTCCTTAGGGCTTGGCTATGCTATTAGACTGGGAAAAGATACAGGACTAGGCTATGAAGAGCAAGAGTGTGTAGAATAGACAGGAGCTGATGGGAAATACACGCCTAGGCCATGCCCAGGGAAGGAAAGAAGCACCAAGAAGCTGATGTCTGGCTTTCTCCAATTAGCACGTAACCTTTCCCATCTCTGGGCCTCATTAGTAAAAATATGCAATATTTTGTTCATTTATTATTCATTAAACAAGTACTAACATATATTATAACCAACTACTCTGATAGTTGCCAGAGTTAAACAGTCAAACTCAGAACAGCTATAGAAGATAGGAAAGTGGAACAAGGAAATGAGTAGCTATGAGGCTTTGTCTTAGCATGTACCCTGCTGGCAGTAAAACCAGAGCTGGGGAGACAAGGCGCACCCTACCTACACTGAGAGTCAGACTTCTTAGACATTCATCCACCTCACACACATGAATTGACCACCAGAGAAGGCCCTGACACTCAGAAAAGATTATCAAAGGGCAGGCAACATTCCTGAGTAAGAGGACCCTGACACATGAAAAACAGGAAAGGAACTTCATTTTTTTTTTTAGACTCAGAGTAAAACCTGATTAAATCCAAGGACTGCACCAGCTTGTGGGAGCCCCAGTCAAAGGCAGCACAGAAAGCACTCCTGATAGCTTGAATAGTCAAGCCTTCGGCTACAGGCTCTGAGAGGACCCTCTCACGGGCTTTGCACGGGATGCCCCACAGAAAGCATCTAGGATGCTCTCTAAAATCTTCCTCCCTCAGAAACTTGGGGTGCCTTAAAAAACCCATCCAATTGTTCTGCACCTGCTTCCCTCATCTATTCCAAATCCCTTTCCCATCACCACCTATCAGGCCAAAAGATGTTTCACCCATCACAGAGTCGTGATTTATTCATTTCCAGCAAATTTCCCCAAACCAGGCAGCTTAAAGCAACATAGAGTTTATTATCTCACAGAACTGGAGACGAGAATTGCAAAGCCCACAGCATCAGCTCTCTACAAATAATCCTCCCTTGTCTCTTGTGGTTTCTGGTGGTTGCTAACAAGCCTCCGCGTTGCAGGAATTGTGGGTCCACCACTCTAAGCTCCACCTCCATCCTATCCCATCTATGCCTCTCTCTTCTCTTCCTACAATGCTCCTTCCTGCCCAGTATGGCCTCACTGTAACTCAGCTAATTATATCTAAACAATTGGATTTCCATTCTTGGAGGTTACAATTTCAGTGTATCTTTTGAGGAGACACAATCAACTCATAATGGCTGTGGGTCTCAGACCTGCACCCTATAGTTTGTGTTGTTCTGCAGGGCAGTCAGGGACACATTTTTCTCGTCACTTCTGATGAGCTTTGTTACTCATGAAATTTCTAAAATCAATTTACAGTGTGACTGAAGTTTGCTCTATCTGTAATATTTAACCACAGGGCACCTCTTTTGAACTTCTAATTTTTACTGAAGGACAGTACTCCAGGAGACACCATGTTGTAATTTTCCAACCTGATTCTTTCCTCAGAATTAGTGTGCTAGGTACTGCCCATCCCACCATACACAAAAGAGGCAATTTGCCTCACAGACTTTGGAATGCACACCATGTGGCCTCTCAGGTAGACATGGAGGATGGCATAAATTTCATTTCATCTGCAACTTTCTGTGGTTATAACAAATGCTTCAACAAAAAGTCATGGCTTGACGACTACTAATAGAGAGGTTTCTTCTGTAAGAGTTCTGAAAGAAGTAGCGTTTCAGACTGATGGTTAGATCTGCTCCTCGGGAGCCATCCAGGGACCCCGACTGAAGGCAGCTCTGCTACCTTCAGTACTTGGCTCCCAGTGTTGTTGCGATCATCACTGTTTCCTCCTTTAAGAAAGGAGGAAGCGTGTATAAGCCCAGGCTGGGAAGTCCCTGCTCAGCCAATGAGGTAGAAGCGCCACATACACCTTCCATTCCCACTTATCAAGAACCACATGACTCCCAGCAACTACCACATCACAGAAGGAGTGTGCTTTTAACTGTGAAGGGAGGAGTCGAGCTAATTTATGTGGACAGTAGACCATTTCTTTAGATTTTCCTGAACTGCTTAAGATGGCATGTCATAAAGTACCAGAAGTCTCTTCAGAGACTCCCATCATGCTTTTCTTCCTCCTTTATCCTGTTTCCTCCTCTGCCCTCACACCGCACCATGTAAACCCCCTTCCCTGTTAGAAGTCCTGTCTACCCAGAGTGGGGGATTTGTTGTCTCAGCTGAAGCTAGCTGGAAGACTTGGAATCCCCGTCCACCCTCATCCTGCCTCACTTCCTGAAGAGAAAGGTAGAAAAGAACTCCTTAGGCTCCATGATCTCTCCTCACACTTTACTTCCGAAAAGCTCTTGGGAGGCATTTCTAGGGAACATTCTTCACTTCATTACACAAGTAATTCAGGATGTCTGGAGCAAAGAATGTGTGCTGGGATTAGTGTGAGATTAGAGCAGGCAGGTTGACCAGGCCAAAGCATAGCAGGCTTTAGAAACCTCTCAGCAGGGGAGTGAGTATCTTTACCTAGCCAACAAGGGAGTACCAGACAATATTCTTAGCCAAGTAGAAGACTAAAAGCCATTCATGTCATGAAGGAAAGAGTGGGGGAGCCTTGTTCAAAGCTTGTTGCAGCAATCTGCTCTGAAACTGTTTCCTGCCCCGTGAAAATGGGAACATAACATGGTTGCTTAGAGGGTTAAAGAAATTAAAGTACAGAAAAGCTTACCTAAGGACAATGCTTGGCACAGTGAGCCATCTTTAAACATCAGCTGTCACTATTCATTCAAGGACAAGAGGATGAGGCCTACATTAAGGCAATTGTGATGAAAATAGAGGGGCTGGAGAATAGGCTCAGCAGTTAAGAGCACTTGTTGCTCCTGCAGGAGACCTAATTTCTGTTTCCAGTATCCACATGGCAGTTCACAACCATCCATCCAGAGGTTCTGAGGATCTGACATCCTCTTCTGACCTCTGGAGGCACCAGGCACACCTGTGTGCACATATATGCCGGCAAAATACTCATACACACCAGATAAATAAATCTGAAAAACAGAAAAATCCAGACGTAAAAAAATGAATACAGCCGGGTGTGGTGGCACACACCTGTAATCCCAGCACCCAGTAGGAAGAGGCAGACAAATTTCTGTAAATTCTAGGCCAGATTGGCTTATGAGTTCAAGGACATCCAGGGCTATATAGAGACCCTGTGTATGTATATATATATATATATATATATATATATATATATATATATATATATATGTGTGTGTGTGTGTGTGTGTGTGTGTGTGTGTGTGTGTGTGTGTATGTATATATATATGTATACATATATATATATATACATACACACACACACACTAAAAACTGATGATCAAGTGACTGTAGGGCAGGGTGAGGTCTCTGGAAACACCAGGGCCAACAGAGTTTTGATCTGTGTGAGGCAAGAAGGAGATCCAGTTCAACAAGACTCGGTAGCTGGTGTTGGCTCAAAATTTATTGTAGACATATTTAAGTATATTAGAATTTTGGAAAATTTTTCTGGTGACAATTAACTCAATCTTGTGTGTCATTAAGTAATGACTATATCTAAACTCTTTGCAAAATACATGTGATCTCTTCCATAAAGATGAGTTCTACAAGTGGACTAAGGAACAAGGCTCAAGATAAGGTCTAGGGCAGTGATTCTCAACCTTCCTAATGCTGAGATCCTTTAATACAGTTCCTCATGTTGTGGTGACCCCCAACCATAAAATTATTTCATTGCCACTGTCAAAATTATATATGGTAACTTCATAACTGTAGTTTTGCTACTGTTAGGAAACATAATGTAAACTCTGATATTCGGGATATCTGATATTTGACCCCTGTGAAAGTGTCATTTGGCCTCCAAATGAGTCACGACCCATAGGCTGGGAACCACTGGTATGGGGAGAATGAGTAAAGTAAGCCTAGCAGTCTGGGGAAATCAGGTGTGGCCTAGCCCTATAGAGAGCACAGGTCACCAGGCTATTAACTATATATATTCTCAGCCTTCTGGGAGGAAAACAGACTATACTTCTCTTCCTTTGAAGAGACAACCCTGCGCGTTTAACATTCCTGGTTTCCCTACTGCGCACTGTGAGCACAAGGACATCATGTCCTCTACAGAGTGGGAGAGAGAAGGAGGAGTCAAAGAGGGATGCCAGCAGGCTCTCTTATGAAGTAGAATTCTTTTTTATTAATGTATTTTTTATGAATTACAGTTTATTCATTTGTATCCCAGCTGTAGGCCCTCACCTACAGCTCACCTTCTTCTCCTCTCATGCCCCTTCCAAATAAGGTAGAATTCTTAGCAGCAGAGTATAGAATCATATTTGTCAGAAGCTGGGGACTAGGAGATTGGTATGGAATGGACACAGGGAAGCTAGTCATCAGTGAATACATAGTTTTAGCTGAATGAGAAGAATAAGCTTTGAGTTCTATTGCATAGCAGAGTGACTATAATCCTAATAATGGATTAAATATCAAAACAACTAACAGAGGAAACTTTAAAAGAATCATCACCAGGGCTGGAGAGATGGCTCAGTGATTAAGAGTGTTGTCTGCCCTTCCAAAGGACCCAGGTTCACTTCCCAGCACCCACATGACAGTTCACAATTGTCTGTAATGCCAATTCCAAGGGATCTGATACCTTATACTACTGCACATAAAATAAAATTTAAATAAATTATATTAAAAAAAAGAATCATCACCAAAAAAAATATGTAGTAGGAAAAGTGATGGATAGGTTTCCTTAGAGCATGATTTATTCTTTCCATGTGTATCAAAAACATGATAGTGTTCTCCACACATGTAACATAATTACAATCCATCAACTCAAAGTCATGTACATTTTAAAAATAAATCTTTAAAAAGACAGGGTTGCCATTTGGTGTGCATGGGACCTTACAAAGAGTGGAATGACAAGTCCTGTTAAGTCTGGGGTGTTCATGGGATGTCATTCAGGTAGTGTTTTCAAGTAGGCCTCGGGCTCTGATGGTCTGAAGGCCAGAAGGAAAGATGGGCTGCAGAAATGGGTCTGAGCTCTTTGGCATAAAGAATAATATAAGCCTTAGAAACTGGTGGCATTGTCTGGGGAAAGTAGATGGAGAAAAGGATCCAGAGGGAGTCTTGGGAAACTATACGGGCTAGCCAGGGAAAAAGGAGCCAGGGATGGGAAGGCATAAAGCAAGAGGAAAAAGGAGCCAGGTGGAGGGAGGCTGCCAGGGACTAAGGCACGTCAAGAGGCAGAAGGTCTGTAGTACAGGTGATAGAGAAACTGTGGGTGGCTTTGGCGAGCACAGCGTCAGCCATTCATTGGTCGGGATAGAACTGAGAACTGAGTGAAGGGGAGGGGAGGGGTAGCAAGGGCACTTTCATGTTCAAGAGAATTGGAGGGAGTGTAGAAAGGAAAATGTATGCAGAAAACTGATGGAGAAGAGTTAGGAGAACAGAGAAAGGAAGGGGAGAAGGGAGGGAAAGACCAAAAGAGTAGACTGTAAGTGGAGGAGAGGTGTGGTCAAGGACACAGGTGAAGGGACCAGCCTTGAATATATGGAGGAAAGAAGAGGGAAAACTGGATGCTGCAAGACGCAGATGAACTTTCCGTGGAGGATAAGAACAGGTCGATGGAGCGGCTAAGTAGCCTCTGTAACCCACACAACAGGTCACACACACTTGAGGGACGTTGTCATTACACAATCCTGGGTCAAGGACTGAAGGAACCCCCACAGGCAGAAAGAGCTGGAGCTTAGGAGTCAAAGACCAGGCTCATGGAAGCCAAGGCATGTGAGTGCCTGTGTGTGTGTGTGTGTGTGTGTGTGTGTGTGTGTGTGTGTGTGTGTGTGTGTGTGTTGTGTAGGTGCAGGAAGGCTTGCTGGCTAGGGAGACTGGACTGTGTTGAGCTGAGCTGGCCCTACCTTACTCTTGTGCAGTGGGACTTGGTATGCAGCTCCAACAAACTGAAGGAGATGGCCCAGTCGATCTTCATGGCAGGCATACTGATTGGAGGGCCTGTGTTTGGAGAACTGTCAGACAGGTGAGGCTTGGGAGCACACTCCATGTATACCCCCCCAACTCTGTTCTACCCATGTACCCCAAAGAAGCAAAAGCTGAGGAAAGTGGGGAGGATGGTCCTCTCTGGGCAGTTACCATTCCCTTGCCAGACCATAGCCTTCTCTGATCCAGAGTCCTCACTTGAATCATCTGGCTTCTTGACCCACGTTTTTGGACACAGTATTGTGGCTGCATAGTATAAAGCCAGAGCAGATGAATTACTTAGTGATACATGGTCTTTTGACCTCTGCTCAGCCAGCTAAGCTGAAATGGAGGAAGTAACTCATTAACTCAATGCTCCTACTGCATATTTGTTGAATAATAGCAATTACCAGCAAGGCTCTGTCTGGTGAGGGAGTTATAAGTTCTACCTGGTCCATGAGTGAAGCTTGGAGGTTGCCTTCAGCCCTTTGCCCCAAAGCCTGCAAAGTCACTCAATTTGGCAGATACACAGTGGCTAACCTGGCCCTTCCTCTCTTCTGAGCTACAGGTTTGGCCGCAAGCCCATCCTGACCTGGAGCTACCTAATGCTGGCAGCCAGTGGCTCAGGCGCTGCCTTCAGCCCCAGCCTCCCTGTCTATATGATCTTCCGATTCCTGTGTGGCTGCAGCATCTCGGGCATTACTCTGAGCACGGTTATTTTGAGTGAGCCACAGTGGGGGCCTGAGGATCAAGGCACTGGGGAGCACCAGCCAAAAGCTGAGAGAGTGGGTTTGAGTCAGCCCAAAGGCCCTACTTTTGATTTCTCAAGACGCTTCTGAGTTTAACAACAATCACAAACCTAATGACAGCAGCTATGAAGCTGTAGGTCTGGCCTCACGTCTGGGTACTCTGCTAGGGATATGACCCTATACAGCATATACACAGAACTGAGTGACAGATGATGAAGTTGAGGTGGAAAGCAAGGGAATATGCCAGTATTGAGACATATTAAAGGTGAACTGGGGAGGAAAGAAGCCCAGGTTTGAGTCCTATTTCCTTGAGTTTCAGGGGCAATATGGTGATGATTGAACCACTGGGATCAGATAAGGGTAGCTCCTGGGAGGCAGAAGCTGATACCACTTCACAGAGAGGTACCTGGGACCTGACAAGACCCTAATCTAGTCCTTGGACTCCTCCCACAGATGTGGAATGGGTACCCACCTCAGTGCGGGCCATCTCATCAACCACAATTGGATACTGCTACACCGTTGGCCAGTTCATTCTATCCGGCCTAGCCTATGCCATTCCTCAGTGGCGCTGGCTACAGTTAACCACGTCTGTTCCCTACTTCATCTTCTCCTTGTTGTCCTGGTATGTGACCCTCTGCTGTCATCCTCTATCCCCAATTCCACCAGACACAAATAAGGGTTCCATGCCTACCCTGACTACCCAACTCCATCTGTGCCCAGCTCCTTGTGCCAGAGTCAAGGAAGACCTTCTAGCATGGAAGGGTTACATGTGCTGAAGCACACTGTAGGAGAGAGCACTGTGTGGGGAGCACTGAAGGCTGAATAAGGGGCATGAGTTGGGAGTGGGCTGGTCCATCAGAAAGCCAGGGAAGACTCAACTTCACATGGAGGCAGATGGAAAAGTATAGAAGGTATCTATGACAGGCCTGACGAAAGTTCTGTTTGTGGGAAGGAAAAAAAAAAAAGGCCCTGCAACACAGACCCATATGGTGAGGCTAAGGACAGAAGGAAGGGTACTATGCAGGCTAGAGGATTCTTGGGGAAGAAATCTGAAAGACATTTTAAAATCTCCCTACATAATCAGGAGATTTTTCAGATTTAAGGTATAAAAGAATATCCAAAGCAGAGTGTCAGCCTGGAAATCTGTGAGAACTGAAGTGCTTTGGTGGAAGACCCACAGAACTCATTATCAACCTGTTCAACCCAAAGCCACACAGTCAAACAGGAAATTAGCCTGCCTAGCTCGCTGTTGAAGCCCAAGCACTGGACGTCACAAGCATTCCAAGGAAAAGCTGTGAAACCTTAGCATAAATATTTATAAACTATGCACAAGGCCCCATTCTGGACAATAATTAGTGTTGTCTCTTATTCTTGTGGTGTTTGATAGGAACATTATTGCCCCTATTCAAAGATGAGAAAACTGAGGCTTGGGGAAGGTTATATGGAAAAGTAAAGACTTGAGGTGGAACTTCAACTTAGATATGAACATGAAACTGTCAGAGATAAATGGCAGTGTGAACGTGAGAGAGAGGAGAATGAGGATGGAGTGGAGCCAGAAACATGGCACAGCCAGGGGTGGAAATAGTGTCAGGAGACGAAATGGGCAGATAGTCCACAGAATACAGTTGAGCGCTCAGAGCCCTTTATTCTGTGACTTGGGGCAGGTGTCACACACTCTGAGCATCAAGATTTTTCTAGGTAAGGTGGGGATGATGTTGCAGATTCCCCTAGGTTTTGTGGGGCTGGCCTATAGGAAGGCTTGCTGATTAGGAGCCGTTGCCGTCATTACTCTCGGGGAGACAAGGCTATAGTCCTGGGCTCAGCCATGACGCACGAGAGAAACTCCTCCACAGTCTTGATGAGAGCAGGACCGCCAAGGTAGAAACAGGAGCTCTAAGTCCATGAGGAACAGACTCAGAAGGCTGGGAGCAGGGGTCTGAGGCCAGCTAATCAATGTTCACCCTCCAAAGGCCCTGAAGAAATCCAAACCAAAGAAGGTTAGGGAAGCAGAGGTAAATGACCCTCCAGCTGTCCAGCCTCTGGTATGGTATCCCCTCCCCAAGCACAACCTACCTTAGCCTAGCTCCTGGGGCTCTTAGCTAAGGAAGATATCCAACAACAAGAGACCTAGATTGAAGACAGAGGAAGGCTTTTTAGAAGTGGGGGAACACAGTACTGAAATTTGTACTAACTAGAGGCATCCCAGATAGATACAAAGACAGGCCAGAGAGGTTTCATGGAAAGGGCATGAGATTTCTGGACCTCCTATCCCAGGGACCCCATGCAGATGTCTCAAAAGGGACTCAAAAGATGTCTCAAAAGTGGAACAGGAGCCACTATGTCTTGACTCTGGCCACCAGGTGGGTACCAGAGTCCATACGCTGGCTGGTTCTGTCTGGAAAGTTCTCCAAGGCTCTGAAGACACTCCAGCGGGTGGCAACCTTCAATGGCAAGAAGCAGGAAGGAAAAAAGCTCACCGTGGAGGTAGGTGGGGAAGGATTGCAGTTGGGGCCCAACCACATGTCTGCCTTTCTTGCCTCTGTTTCCTTAGTTTACAGCTATATCCCACCTGCTCCCCCAATGAAACCTCTAGAAGAACCAGATCTGAATTTCCTTCCCTTCCACCAAAGAGGCCCAGTAACAGCACTCCTCTTTCTCCCATGTCCCAAGGAGCTGAAGTTGAACCTGCAGAAAGATATCACCTCAGCCAAGGTCAAATATGGCTTATCTGACTTGTTCCGAGTGTCCATCCTGCGCCGTGTGACCTTCTGTCTCTCCCTGGTCTGGTAACCTGCCACCTCTCCCTACCCATGCCTTGCACAGGGCTGTCCATCAGGGCAAAGCCTAATGTACCAGCAAGAGAAATCAAGGGAATGCCTCGTAGGGGCCTCCAAGCCCAGCTTCAGTCCCAGAGGGTCTGCCTCCCTCTGTGGTCGCATTACCTCAAAAAAGCAGATGTTCTAGACCCTTCAGTGCACATTCTGGTGACAGTACTCTTCACATAATCAGCCTCTCTGTCCCTGAAGCCTTCTAGCCTTACTGCCTTCTGGACCCACACAGAGCAGAGCTGGCCCTGCAGGCTGCAAACTTGTGGGAAGCAATTATGTGCCTCCCAAGTTTCTTCTGCTGACTGACTCTACATCTTCCCCAACCCTTTTTTGTGACCTGGTTGTGAAACCATTTTCCATCCTAGTCTTCCCCAGGATCAAATTTGTTCCACACTTTGCCATAATTCTGAGAGGAGGAGGAGTTATCCATTCACTGTTTACAGCTTGACTGTCCCCTCTGCCTCTCTGGGTATTGTACTTCCAGTGAACAAAAACAGATCATTTCCTGCCTGCTCTAGTCTCCGAAAATCCCTCCAGTCCTGTTATTCTATGGAGCCAATCTTGGGCCCCTTTGCCATGAACACCCTAGAGCGTGCCAGACATGACCAATCAACCCCAGCACTTTTCACTGAGTTCAGACACAATCTCACAAGACTCAAAAGTGTTCTCAAATGTAATTAATATATAAAAAATAAAAATTTAGTTTAAAAAAGGCACTCAAGCAGCCCATATCAACCAGTTATAGACGCCACTATAAACAAAACTATTTACCATCCTGATAACCCATGAATTGCTATGGAAGAGACCTCAGCTTGGCTGCAGATTCTGACCAATGGCTGTCTTTCTCTCTCTCTCAGGTTTTCTACTGGTTTTGCCTACTACAGTTTGGCTATGGGGGTAGAAGAATTTGGAGTCAACATCTACATACTCCAGGTCATCTTTGGTGGGGTCGACATCCCAGCCAAGTTCATCACAATTCTCTCCATCAGTTATCTGGGCCGGCGGATCACTCAGGGCTTTCTTCTGCTCCTGGCAGGAGGGGCCATCTTGGCACTCATCTTTGTGTCTTCAGGTGAGAGGTTGAGGTTACCTTAGGATCCTCCAGAAGAAGCTGCCACAGTCTGGAAAGTGAACTCCAGCTTTGTTAACCCTCCTCCAATTCACTGTGCTGGCTTTGAACAGATCCCTACCTTTTGTAGGGCTTGGGTTACTCTTCTAGAAAACAATTCAACTGGCTTACATGACAATGCATTACGAGTAGCAGATGGGTTATTACTCACCTTTCCCTTCTCATATGAGCTCTGGGCAACCAAAGCACAAAGGAAAACAAAGGCTGCTAAGGAATGGGAACATGAACATCGATGCCTATCCCCCAACCCCTTCCCATGCAGAGATGCAGCTCTTGAGAACAGCACTGGCTGTGTTTGGGAAGGGATGCTTGTCTGGCTCCTTCAGCTGCCTCTTCCTCTACACAAGTGAGCTCTACCCTACAGTCCTAAGGTAGGTGATACACCCGGGTCAGAGGCTAACAAATGGAACTGGCCTCCTCCCACCATCTACCCAGGGGTCACAGGATTGTCTTTTAAAAGCTGTCTGCATAGGCTGCTAATTCCTTCTCTGAACCCTCCCAGGCAAACAGGTATGGGTGTTAGTAACGTGTGGGCTCGAGTGGGAAGTATGATAGCCCCACTGGTGAAAATCACGGGTGAAGTGCATCCCCTCATCCCTAATGTCATATTTGGGAGCATGGCTCTACTAGGAGGCAGCGCTGCTTTCTTCCTGCTTGAGACCCTCAATCAGCCCTTACCAGAGACTATTGAGGATATACAACATTGGTGAGTTCTCTGCCTCTGGTTTCCAAGGCTTCCCTTTGAGCAAACAGGCCAGAGCTCCAGGCTTTTCCTAAGTTCTATGTCCCTAGGCACCAGCAAGCCAAGAAAACCAAGCAGGAGCCAGAAGAAGAAAAGGCATCCCAGACAATTCCTCTGAAGACTGGCGGATAGGACCCCAGCTGAGAACAAGAGAAACCTCTTTCTTGCCCTCCAGAGACTGATCCCAAGCAGGACCCTTCCAGGGCTCCTCAGACACCTTGGATATAGGAGAAGGTCCTGGGTGGCCCCAATCTCCTAGAACAAAAACTTCTGAGAGTTCAGTACCATCAGCACCTCTACTATAGCCCACAACGCAGACCTGGCCTGTTCACAGCTCTAACCACAAGGCTTCCCATACTCACCCCTGCACTCATCCTCCCTACAATCCAGGCCCTGCCATTCTTCTACCTACCCTCTCTGTATTGGCCACTTTCCTCCACTATCCTACCTCCTTCTCCCTTGAGATCCCCAAGAAGTTCCGATGGTTTCCTATTTCCTTCGTCAAACTCCTTGGTGGGAAATTTTAATAAACTACAATGAGTAACTCAGGTCATGCTTCTTGGGAAAACAGGTAGGAAAAGATGGCTGGTTATGATGTGGACATGTGAGCTCACACACACACACACACATGTCCATCTGTACTATATGAATATATAGATATGGGGACTGGGCTGCATGCAAGCTGGGCTACTCTGACTACATACATATGTCCTAGTGTGTGTTTGCAGGATAACTGTATAGTACCACAGGCTGAACTGTCTAGTCAACAAAAATGTATTGCTCACAGTTCTGGAGTCTGGGAAGTCCAAACAAGGTCAAGTTATCAGTGTTCAGGGTCTGGTGAGTTATTGTGTCCCCACAAAGCTGGTTCTCTCCAGCTTTCATCAGGCACTAACCCATTTCCTGAGAATAGAGCTGTGCTAGTCAACTTTCCAACACCATGACAGGATACCTGAGGTAAGCAACTTAAAAGAAAGGCTTTATTTGGGCTCTCAGTTTGAGGTTTTGGTCCATGCTCACTAGGTACTGTTTCTTCAGTGCCAAGGTGGAACATCCTGACAGGAGTCACTTCGTCCTTCTCCTAGGGTTTGTATTCCCAAGACCTGCTAATCAAGGAGTTCCAGAATCCTACATGAGACCTTGCCTTAGTTAAGGTTTCTATTGCTATGGTGAAACACCATGAACAAAAGCAACTCAAAGAGGAAAGGGTTTATTTCATCTCCGAATGCTCAGGTCACACTTCACCACTGTGGGAAGTCAGAGCAGGACTCAAAGCAGGAACTGAAGCAGAGACCATGGAGGAACACTGCTTACTGGCTCATTCTTGGCTTTCTCAGCCTGCTTTCTTATAGAACCCAGGACCACCAGCCCAGGGGGGGCATTGCCCACAATGTGCTTTTTTCTCCCACATCAATCATTAATCACAATACCCCACAGGTTAGCCCACAGCCAGTCTGATGGAAGCATTTTTCTCAGTTAAGATTCCCTCCTTCTAACTTCTGTTAACTTGACAAAAACAATGAACAGGGACACTCAGCTTGGATCAGCTCCATTCAAGTACTCAGCAGTGGCTATTGGCGACCATATAGGACAATGCCAACCCACTCTATGGATTCTCATTATCAACCACAGAGCTAATCACTACTCCTGAGTATGTATTTAGAGATTTGAGAGGGTGCTTAATCAACATGAAAAGGATTACACTGTACGCTGCCCCCACTTTCAGTGATTTCTCACGGGGATAAAACTGCAACCCTCTTACAAGACCCACCAGAATCAGGTCCCAACCTGCTGCGGCAATTTCAGTTTTAACACTCTGCTTTCACACGCTGAAATCCATCCTCCACTCCTGTTTCTTTGTGTTCATTATTGCTGCAGCCTTTCACTCAGGACTAGAATTTTCCCCTCAGACTCCCACTGCACTTGGCTCTCCCATAACTTATCTTGGGGGTCTCAACTTGTGTAATTTCCTCCCAAAGGATTTCTGAGGCTCAAAAGCCTGGGTGAAGTGCTCTACAGATTGTACAGTGAATTGAGATCATGGTTGAATCTTAGTGTAGATTTCGCCAGAAGCAGACCCCAAGACAAGGATTGGACTGTAAAGTAGTTTATTGGGCAAGGGCTTCATGAAAATAGGAAGTTGGGAATAAGCTTGAGAAAGGAAGCAAGAGCCAAAAAGAGAGGGAGTGAAAGGACAGAAGGATCTCTCTGCTACCCACCTCGAACACCACCCACACCAGCCTGTCACCCAGCCTCATTGGAAGCTGCCATTTCCACTTGGTTTGGATGCAGGAGTCTCCCTTGCCAACCTTTAGACAATTTGGGGCTAGAACCCAGGATCAGCTACACTAACGTGGAGACCTGACTTTTGTAGTGAGATTATTGGGCTTCATCTTAAAACTTGATGTCTACTGATGGGGTTTCAACCTTAGAGCCTAAGATTGGCTCAGAATGGAGCCAGCAATACCTTCTTTTGGTTATACTTGGTCTCCACCAGACAAAGAACTGGGCTCAGTGTGAATCACTGGCCCTACCATCTCCCCATCTATTAGTAGTCCAGAATTCAGGATGGCTCCTGGAATGCCCTGGCCATGAACATTCCATCACCAATCCAGGGTGGTGGTTTATTGCAGACACACAGCAAGGAAAAGGACCAGAAAGCACTTTCCATTGTTGCTGTTAGGATTTATGGTGAAACACCAAATTCCGTCTCCATTACTGCTGTTCCTCAGCCCCTTCTGCTTCCTCTATTCCCTTCTCTGTCCCTGAGCAGGGACAAGCGCCTCAGTGAATTGCTACCCAATATGAAACACCGTTTGAGTCACCTCACAGGTGAAAGATCTCATATCTGGTTTGTGAGTTTTTGCTGTTTTGTTGTGACAGGGTCTCATGTAGTCCAGTTTTGCATCCAACACTCTGAATAGCCAGCTGAGGACAAACTTGAACTTCTGATATTTCAGCTTCTACCTCCTAAATGCTAGGATCTCTTGTGTACCACAGTGCCCCATGCTATGTGATCTGGGAATCGAATTCAGGACTTTCTGCATGCTAGGGCAGGCACTCTATCAATGAGCTACACCCCCAGTTCACATCTAGCTTTTAAACAGCGGTTTTGGATGGGCGTATACTGCCTGCTGGCTGGGGTAGCCAAGAACAAGGCACAAGGTTCACTTTGACTCTAAAATGTCCGGCTCAGATGCTGGCAGGCAGCTGGAGTCTTCTGAACTCTCCAGGTCATTTCAACCCCATGCTTCCAGAACATGATCTGAGCCAGGGTGTCTTCTTTGATCTGTAAACTATTTACTTGAAAGGTGTCACAAAGTAATAAAAGTCACATGTAGCTCCACACTTTGAATCCCATTGACCTAACACACCATAGTTATACAAAGTCAGCACTTATTTCAGAAAATCCAGCCTATATAATGGCAACTCACACAGCAGGGAGAACATAGGAGGCAAAAGAGGTGTGTTTAGGACTTGCAGTGTGATCATCTACAACTCTGACTCCTGCCTGAGCCTCAGTCTCCTTAACTGTGTCACGGGGTGTGTTCAGCTGAGTGACATCTCTCAGTTCCAGTGGTACGTGGTTTGAGAAAAATAATAAAAATAAGCTGCCCATATCCAGACCCCCAGAGCTGACACCCTCCCACTGAACACAACTGGAATTTAAGCCAATACTCCATTTAACGCAGAGGAGTGCCATCTCTAAAGTTTTAATGACCCACAAGGTCAACAAGGGGCAGCCCCCCGATCTGAAAATCCTGGGATCTTGCCACAGTTCAGTTCCTGGAGTTTCCAAAGGAGGCTTTTATAGACTCAGCCAGACATGGAGCTATGCTGGCTCGTTTTATGTCAACTTGACACAAGCTATAGTCATTAAAGAGGAGGGAACCTCAATTAAGAAAATGCCTCCCTAAGATCTGGCTGTACGAAAGCCTGTAGGGCATTTTCTTAATTAGTGATTGATAAGTGAGGGCCCAGCCCGCTGTGGGTGGTGTCATCCCTGGACTGGTAGTTTTGAGTGCTATAAGAAAGCAGAATGAGCAAGCCGTGAGGAGCGGGCCTGTAAGCATCACCCCTTCATGGCCTCTGTATCAACCCTGTCTCCAGGTTTCTGTCCCGCTGCCCTTCAGTAATGGACTATGATATGGAAGCATAAGCAAGTAAACTCTTTCCACCCCAAGTTGCTCTGAGAGCTAAGAAAGAAGTTCTTATCCAGAGCAGGATTAGGCACAAGCTTGGAGAGGGAGGGTATTTGCAGGAGATCGCTCCACTAACCTCAGCACTCCACCTACTTCCCTACGACAGCTCTGAGTCTTGGCAGAGAACTGACCCCACAGGCTCTAAGCTGTTTGTCCAGCTGTCCTCGCCTCCCCAGGCCACAGGTTTTTATATACTTTGGCCTGGAGAATGTATCAGGCATCTGGACACCCATTGAGCCCAAGCTGGAATCAACAGATGCTGGGAGTGGGAGGCTGGTATGAATTACAGTCGCCTCTGGCTCTCTTCTCTACATACAAAGTTAGCTTACCTTCAAAACCCCTTTAGAACAGCAGCGAACACACCTCTAGAGCCACAGTCAAGAGTTCAGCTTTTGGCCACACATAAGAGGGTTCAGGCCCTTAATCCCAGCACTTGGGAGGCTGAGATCAGAGAATCGTGAGTTTGAAGCCAGCCTGGGATATATAAGAAGACCCTGTTGGAAGAGGAGGAAGCTAGCTTTGAAGTTAAGACCGTACCGTAACATCGTGTGTCTAAGGACCTAAATAGACGGTAAACCCCCTCCCAATTTGATGCATAAAGGTGCAGTTTGCATAAGCATAGTATCTGTGGGAAGTTCTTTAAGATAGGGTCTCATGAACTACAGGGTGCCATCAAACTCACAATGCAGCCAGGACTAAGCTTGAAATCCTAATCCTCTTACCCAAGCTGGGTTTGAACTCCTGAGCTCAATCTTCCTGCCTCAGGCTCCCCAGGAACTAGAACTATGGACACAGACTTAGATACTTGGATAACGGCTCCTTTAAACTCTTGACCTTTGTTGGCTCACTTAACCTTCCAAGAACAAAATAAAGGGACATGAAAATCATCTCTATCTTGAAAGCAAGGCACAGAAGTAGACAGGAATTAATAACTTGCTCCTGGTCACACAGCATAAGAAGACAAGAAGAGAAACGACTCTCAGGGTTCAATGGTTTTATACCAGCTGCATCTTGCAAATCAAAGCCATAGAGTAGCAGCCTGCCCTCAGCCTCCCCAGTCTGAGATCCAACCAATTGGATCCAACAGAAATATCCAACTATTGGTCAAGACTGCCTCTGATTGTGAGTAACCAGGGTTCAGGAGCCAAAAACTGTTGGAGGAATTCTAATCAGGTCCCAGACTTGTGGTTAAAAATAAGATAGGTTCATGCTCATTTAAAAAAAAAATAGGAGAGGTGACTCAATGCTTAAGAGCACTGGATGTTCTTGCATAGAATCCTGGTTCAATTCCCAGCACCTACATAATGGCTCACAACTGTCTCTAAGGCCAGGTCCAGGGAATCTGACACCCTCCATGGGTACCAGACATGCATATAATGCACAGATATGCATGCAGACAAAACACCAATATATATGAAATAAAGTAAAATTATTTTTTAGAAATAAAAAAAAAACACAACAAGGGGAAATTTTTGAATCAAGATAATTAAAGGAGGAAACAGGGCCAATAAGATGTCAGGTAAAAGCACTCGCTGCCAAGCCTGATGATATGAGTTCAATCCCCAAAGCCCACATGATAGAGAGAACTCACTCCTACAAGCTGTCCTTAGATTTCCATGCACAAGTTGTAGCACACACACACATCAATCAATTACTTAATTAATGTAAATAGTGTGATTATATACATTGTAATCATAACACCTTGGAGGAGGAGCCATTCAAAACCAGCATTGGCTACATATTGACCAGAAGGCCACCCTGAGCTACATGAGACCCTATCTTTAAAAACAAGTGAAAAAGAATAATCAAGAGTATAAAATCTGATAATCCGGAAGAGTGTCCCATTATGTCTGATTTTGCCCTTGGTCCCCATGTCTTCAAGAGCTACTTCTGACCACTATTGTTTCTTCCAGCAGCACAAAGCCATGGTCCTGCCAGACATGAGCTGTTCTTGAAAGACCAAAGACCAAGATTGCTCAATTTAGCAAATAAGAATACAAGATTCCCAGTCAGATCTGAATTTCAAATCAATGCATAGTTAATTTGGTAAATAAACATGGTCTATGCAATATTAGGGCTACATCAATTAAAAATTAATCACCAATATGTTCAGTTTCAGTGGGACTTGCTTTCTCTGGTGTTATCCTGAAGACAGACTATGGTGTTCACAGAAACCCCTCAGGAGGCCACTACATTTCCCAGAGCCCAGACTCCTCAATATAAGAAAGACAGAAGGTCCCACCTTGTCCCCTTCTGCATCCAGATGCCTAAATGGCCTCCCCCAGTGAATCCACTCTGAGTCTCATCCATCCTCTCCTGCCCTTTATACCCACTTGGAGAAATTCCACTGACACAAGGAATACTCACAGGGTTAATCCTTCTGACACCAAGTCACACTTTAACTCATTGTCTTCAGGACAAAGATTAAAAGCTGCCTGTGTAAGGGTCAGGGCTCCAGCAGACCCTGAAAGCTGAGCTGTCCAGACCCCCGAAGTGAAGAAAAGAGGCGAGGGCAAGGGAGGGCCAGAACCAGGGGAGAGAGAAAGGAGGGGCGACCCACCAGCCTGCTGTCCCGCCACAGAGCCGGCTCAGTTCCAGCTCCAGGAGTCACTCAGCTGCAGAGGCAGCGGCAGCCCCACTCCTCAGGCAAAGGGCAGCAGGCAGACAGACAGAGGTCCCAGGACTGGAGGTCCTCAATCCCTGACCACTTGGCCTGGCCCAGCCCCATGGCCTTCAATGACCTCCTGAAGCAGGTGGGGGGCGTCGGCCGCTTCCAGCTGATCCAGGTCACCTTGGTGGTTGCTCCCCTTCTGCTGATGGCTTCCCACAACACCTTGCAGAACTTCACTGCCGCCATCCCTACTCACCACTGCCGTCCACCTGTCAATGCCAACCTCAGCAAAGATGGAGGTCTAGAGGCCTGGCTGCCCCTGGACAAACAGGGACAACCCAAGCCTTGCCTCCGTTTTGCTTCCCCACAGTGGGGACCTCCCTTTCACAATGGCACAGAGGCTAATAGCACTGGAGTCACAGAGCCCTGCGTTGATGGCTGGGTTTATGACAACAGTACCTTCCCTTCAACCATCGTGACTGAGGTAAGAATTTGGGGCTTTCTGTCCATGTGACACCACTTCACACAGACAGACAGCAGACAGACAGACACACAAACACGTGGGGGGGAGGGGGAAGTGAGAGTGTCAAGTTCTCCAGGAGCCAAGCTCAGAAGAGGAGATGAAAACACTCAGGAGGATTGTATTTGTAGAGATGGTGGATATGGAAGCTGCTGAGGGTTTCAAGTGTTCTTAGCTCAGAGGAACTGTGAGACAGACAGCAGAGGGAAGTACGACTGAAAGAGGGTGGACATGGACCCCAGAGGACCTTCCTGGGGAGGGTGAGGGGCTGCCTGCATCCAAGCTCTTCTCTGCCCAACTCCGGCTTACCTCTCCCCACAGTGGAACCTTGTGTGCTCTCACCGGGCCCTCCGCCAGCTAGCCCAGTCCCTGTACATGGTGGGAGTGCTGCTGGGAGCCATGATGTTTGGCTACCTGGCAGACAGGTCAGTCCTGGGTAAGCCAAAGAGCTGCGCTAAACTGGGATTGGGGGCCCCCTTGGCTGGATTCAAGGCAGGGGTGGCTGGTTTAAGTGCAAGACTAAGTATTCTTCTTAGGTCCTCAGAAGACTGCAGCCAGGGCCCTTATCCCAGGCAGCTTCTCCCCTTCTGTGTACTTCAGCCTGGCTCCCAGCAGTCCTCGGGCCCCTGACACAGGTCTTCCCTCCCCCACAGGCTGGGCCGTCGGAAGGTGCTGATCTTGAACTACCTGCAGACAGCTGTGTCAGGAACCTGTGCAGCTTATGCACCCAACTATACAATCTACTGCATTTTCCGGCTCCTCTCGGGAATGTCTTTGGCTAGCATTGCAATCAACTGCATGACGCTAAGTGAGGACTGCTCACTTATGTCCCTTCTCACCAACCAGTCCCTCTGGCCTCCTCCCCAAAGCCCTCTCCTCCTAAGCCCCACCTGCTCTCAACCCAATACCTCCCAATACCTGACCGGCATTTCCAGCCAACACAACACTGCCTTCCCCAACTCACATCATCTTGACTCCTCACTTAGTAATAAGATTGCAGACTCCGTGGTCACAGTGACCAAGACAAGCCAGGTACAGGAGACCTTAGGAGTTGTGAAGACTATACCCAAAGGAAACCCAAAGACTACAGAAACGAGCCATGCATGGTGGCGTGTGCCCATAATCCCAGCACTCAGGAGTCAGAGGTGGAAGGACTGTCCCAAGTGTGAAGCCAGGCGAATCTATATAATGAGTTCCAGGACAGTCTTGGATAAATACCAAAGAAGATGGGGGTGGCAAGATGTGTCAGAGGGTAAATACACTTGCCACCAAGTCTGATGACCTGAGTTTGATCTCCAGGACAACACTGCAGAAGAAAAAAACCAACTACTGCAAGTTAGCTGTCCTCTGGCTTCCACACATATGCCATACCATAAGCACACACACATACACACACACACACACACACACACACAGAGAGAGAGAGAAAATAATAAATAAACAAATGTATTGTTTAAATCCTACTTAGATATACCAAAGGCACTCCCAGCCAAGAAGTCATATCTCACTCTGTTTTTGTTGGTGTTGTTTTGTTTTGATACAGGGTCTTAACATGTAGCCTCCAACTCATGATACTCAACTTCCCCCTCCCAAGTGCTGGCATTACAGACATACACTACCACACCGAGATATCTTTCACTTTTTTAAATATAAAAATCACAATTATTTTAACATTGCAGTTAGTCTAATATTTCTAAACAAGGATGAGCTAGCATCATACGCACCAAATATACTTAGTGACTGAGAACAGTGAGTTCATGGACCATCAGTGTGCTTCCTTTAGTAGGTTACACACACACACACACACACACACACACACACACACACACAATTTCCCAGATAATGAATCTGAGGCTAGGAAGAAGAAAAGAAATTTACCTGTGGTCATCCCTCAAGCCCAGAAAGAAATCCAGGGATTCGCAATTCTCTAGACAACAGGAATTAGCTAGGCCTAAGATAGAACTGGGGCATGCCTAAGGCTCTAGCTACAAAGTCAATATAAATATTCACGTGTATCCCAGCAGCAGAATCAGAAGCCCACCAGGAACCCAGCCCATCCTCTGGAGACCTTAGCAGAGTAGTGGTCCCCTTCCTACCTGGAATGATGCTCCAGGATAAAAAAAAGTAGTGCTCGGACCACTGAGTACTACTCAGTCCAGCCAAGGACTGAGGGGAAAGGAAGTGGTTTCTACTGAGAACAGACTGAGTGGTCAGAGAAACTCTGCAGGGAAAGGGGCTGTAGTCAGGCCTTTGGGGGAAGGGCCAGAAAGCAGCAGGAGCATGGAGAAGGCAGTTCCTGGGGATCCTGAATCTAAGTCCCAATTCCTACCCCCACCCAATGTCTCCACTCTCCCTACCTTGGCACCCAACCTCACCCATATGTCTTCTACAGAGCCTCGGGGAAGAGCACGATCGGGAGGGAGCAAGAGAGGGGCCTCTTCCCAACTAGCAGCCTGGTTACTCTACTCTAACCCCTTTCCAGATGTGGAATGGATGCCCATCCACACCCGCGCCTATGTGGGCACTTTGATTGGCTATGTCTACAGCCTGGGCCAGTTCCTCCTGGCTGGTATCGCCTATGCTGTGCCCCACTGGCGCCACCTGCAGCTTGTGGTCTCTCTGCCTTTCTTCATTGCCTTCATCTACTCCTGGTATGTGGGATCAGTGGTGAGAAGCAATACCCAAAGCCTACAGGGCTACAAGAGACAGGTGACCGCCCAGAGCAGGGCACAAGCCTCCCCAGGGAATCCATCAAGCCAGAAAGCTGACTCTAATCCAATGCTTCTATTGAACAGACTAAAGCCAAGGCTGTGGGGGAAGTTTTGTCCTGGAGGAAGGCGGCAGTTCTCCAGTACCCCAAAGTTTGACCTTCCTGCTGGCACTGCTCTTACCTACCCAGAACCCAAGAGCTGAACTTCTGGGTTGGGGATGAGTCATTATCAAACTGACCACTGCCTTGTCCTTAAGGGGGTCTTGGCAAGAGTCCTGGTCCCCAAAACATAAATAAAACCCTACTGCATATCTCTAACCCGGAAGACTGAAACTGAGACCAGGCCAACATCCACCCTCTCTCCATACCCACTCCCAGGTTCTTCATTGAGTCAGCTCGATGGTACTCCTCCTCAGGAAGGCTGGACCTCACCCTCCGAGCCCTGCAGAGAGTGGCCCGGATCAATGGGAAACAGGAAGAGGGCGCTAAGCTGAGTATAGAGGTAAGACAACTTTGTTCCTAGATGCCACCTGAGCTCCAACCCAAGGCCCAGGCTCAGGGGTTGGACTGAGAGGGTCCCCTAGGAGAAGCTCATGCTGAGTCATGCCCTTCCCGTCAGGTGCTCCGAACCAGCCTGCAGAAGGAACTGACCCTAGGCAAAGGCCAGGCCTCAGCCATGGAGTTGCTGCGCTGCCCCACCCTTCGCCGCCTCTTCCTCTGCCTCTCCATGCTGTGGTAGGCTCAGAAAGACGCCCTCATGGACAAGCTGATGAAAAGACAGAAAGCAAGCTGGGGGAGGGGAGGGCATGGATAAACCAGGTGAAAAAGGCAGGTGAGGGGAAGAAAAATCAACAGATCTACTATAAGAAGTAGTGAGGGCCCTAAGAAAACAAGAGTCCTCCAGCTCAAGCCAGTCCCCGTGCTCAAACTGGTCACTGGTCTTCCAGCTTTTCTCACCAGACTTCTTCCCATGTAGACCACTTCATCAAAATCAAGGGTCTCCAGAACCCAAAGATTCATACTGTGAGGTCAGCCCGGTATGCTTTGAAAGTCTTTACTAGCCGGGTATGGTGGTGCACACCTGTACTCCCAGCACTTGGGGAGGCAGAGGCAGGTGGATCTCTGTGAGTTCAAGGCCAGCCTGGTCTACAAAGGCCAGGACAGCCAAGGCTATACAGAGAAACCCTATCTCTGAAAAAAAAGAAAGAAAGAAAAGAAAAGAAAAAAGAAAGAAAGGGAGACAGAGAAGAGAAGACAAGAAAAAGAAAAGAAAAACACTGCACTGCTATGATGGTGCCTAGGGAAAAACCACCACATCATAACCCCCACACTTATCCCCCAAAACACGCTTGAGACAAAGATGATATAAGCCCAAGTCTCCCTCTCCCTGCACAATGTTCCCGCTATTGCTCTCATGTGCATCACCATGGTAATCCCAGACAGCTAAGTGGGGCGGAGTCAGAAGAACAATCTTGCCAAAGAATTCTCCTCTTCCAGTTTTGGGTGTATTCTCCGTAGTTCTATCCCTGAATATAAGTTCTGTGAACTCCTAAATATTCATCCCAGAAATACAGGTAAGTCTCAGAAGATGCAAGCTGTTACAGTGCCTTGACGTGGCTTACATAGTTTCCTCCCTCCCTGAGCCCAGCAGATAAGGTAAAGCCTAAAGTGCACAAACCCTGCTTAACCGTTAAGTGAAAGCTTCCCAGCACCCTGGGGTGTCTAGTTAGCACAGGATTGGAGGACTACCCCAATCCTGCAACCTCGCAGTTTGAATGTGCAGTTGTTAAGTATCTGAAGTAGATCCTAGGTCCCAAAGCAGGATATCCTACACATCACTGTGTTTATGAGTGTATAGTATATCACATATATATAGTATACACATATGTATATTATGAATCATATCATGAGCATCCTTAGTTTTTTGTTGTTGTTTTGTTTTCTTGGGTTTTGTTTTTTGGTTGGTTGGTTGGTTGGTTGGTTGGTTTTGGTTTTGGTTTGGTTTGGTTTGGTTTGCCTTGTTTTTTGTTTGGCTTTTCAAGACAGGGTTTCTCTTGGCTGGCCTGGAACTCAGAGATCCACCTGCCTCCGCCTCCCTGAGAGCTGGGAGTAAAGGCATGTACCACCACCGCCCAGCTAGCAGCACCCTTGTTTAAACCTGTCTAACCAGCAGCACCTTCTTCTCCGTCTCCCTCACCAGGTTTGCCACTAGCTTTGCCTACTACGGCCTGGTCATGGACCTGCAGGGTTTTGGGGTCAGCATGTACCTTATCCAGGTGATCTTCGGTGCTGTGGATCTGCCTGCCAAGTTCGTGTGCTTCCTTGTCATCAACTCTCTGGGCCGCCGGCCTGCGCAGTTGGCCTCTCTGCTGCTGGCAGGCATCTGCATCCTGGTGAATGGCGTAATACCAAAGGGTGAGCATGCACCAGCATCTGGGCTTTCAGTCCCACCTACCTTACCCCTTTAGACATAACCCAACTTCTCAGAAGGAAAAAAAAATTCAGTACCTCCAACCTCAATCCCCAAGCCCCCACTCTCCTTACTCCTTTCTCTCTAGACCAGACGATCATACGCACCTCCCTAGCTGTGCTAGGGAAGGGCTGCCTGGCTGCCTCTTTCAACTGCATCTTCCTGTACACTGGAGAGCTGTACCCCACAGTGATCCGGTGAGTGGGAGCCGAGTGCATGGAGGGTCTAGGGAAAGATGGTCTTTTGTCCACATTAAAGCCGGAGTCCCAGAGCAAATTCCAGTAACCAGAACATCTCCTAAAAAATATCCATCAGGACAGGATATATAAAAACCACTCAGTTATACGTGTTAGGGTCTGGCTCACAGAGGTGTGGCTGTCCACCTCTCATCTGACCCTAGAGATCTAGAAGTCGTTACCAGCTGCAACAGGGTAGCGTGCCGCATCTCAGAGGCAATGAGCCAAAGACTCCAGAACCAAGTTACAAGCTGTGACCATACCTAAACTCCATCTTAAACCAAGTAGTACATTTAAAACCAGTCATGAACATGCATGCAACTTCCTACAAGAACCACTCCTGACAACAGGCCAGCCATATGCATGACTCAGGACCACTTTATAGTGAGATGGGAGAGGCATTAAGAAATAAAACAGTACGTCTACTTTAAGAATTGAAAACATGCATCACATGAAATGTCAAAGACCTGAGAGGTCATGGTGCCGAGATAAGAACAATGACGCATCCTGGATACTATCTCATGCCTTTACAATATCTAGACAAAGTGTGTGCTGTGTACCAAGCGTTCAGGTAAAGCATGGACTGTGTACCAAGTATTGTCTTAATCGCCTCATAAATATTAACTCACTTCTTTCTCATAACAGGTCAAGGTAGGCACTATTGTTTTCCTGTTACACAGGCAAAAGCATAGACACAGAAAAATTAGGTGTCTTCACCGGGATCACACAGCTAGCAATGAAGCCTGCAGGAAAGCCCAGTGCAGTTGCCTCCTGAATCAAAATTTTTAACCTCTTCTCTCGTGTTCTTGCTTAGCTGGATTTATTTTTAGATTTATTTATTTTTGTGCTATGTATGAGTGTTTTGCCCATGTGTATGTATGTACTGCATGTGCATGCCTAATGCCCACCAAGCCCCGAAGAGAATGCCACATTCCCTGCAACTAGAGTTACAGATAATTATGAGCTGCTGTGTAGGTGCTGAGAATTGACCCTGGGTCCTCTACAAGAGTAGCCAGTGTTGTTAAGCACTCAGCCACCTCCCCAGCCCCTCACAGAGAATGTTCTTTACATACAAGCAACATAGAGATTCCAGGTACCTTCCCCTGGGGATTCTAACTAGGTCTCTGTGAGATGGGACAGCCATTGACACATAAGGTATGCAGGTGTGCTGGGGTGTAGATCAGGGGCAGATCAGCTTGCTTATGGATGTGAGGTCCAGAGTTTCATCCCTAGCATGGCCAGAAAAAAAGAAAAGGAAAACAACAACAACAACAACAACAAAAATTCCAGAATCACTGGTCTTACCCAATGGTTTCATGTGACAGCTGGAAACTGAAGCCCAGAGATGTAATGGGGTTGGCTGAAGGTCACAGAGCAGCTTAAGGACAAGGGCAGAACTCAGTTTCAAGTCTCCCAATTCTCTGACCACAGCTGTTCTCCATTCCCTTTTTTGTTTAAAAAGTCACCACAATGGCCTGGGGATGCAGGTCAGTAGTAGAGTGTCTGCCTGGCCTATGCAAAGCCCTGGCTTTGATTCCAGCATAAACAAGAGCCAAACACAAAAATATAGAATCATTTACTAATCAGGTAGGAAAGAGGAGGCACAAAGATGTCCCAGGCTGGCAGAACTGCCTTGTTCTGAATGTGGCCACTGGTACCCATGCCAGAGCTCTAACCAACACCCACCTGACCACAGGCAGACAGGCCTAGGCATGGGCAGCACCATGGCCCGAGTTGGAAGCATCGTGAGTCCACTGGTGAGCATGACTGCGGAGTTCTACCCCTCCATGCCTCTCTTCATCTTCGGTGCTGTCCCTGTGGCCGCCAGTGCTGTCACTGCCCTCCTACCAGAGACCTTGGGCCAGCCACTGCCGGATACAGTGCAGGACCTGAAGAGCAGGTGGGCACACTCCAGACAGGACAGTGACTTACTCCAGGTCACCCACACACTGAGGCTCAGACCCAGGCCTCCTCTTCCACATCAGGGCTTTGTCCTTTGTCTTCAAGTGGAAGATTCCCATAATCCTTCTTGGGGCTCTCAACTCCAGGAAAGAGCAGTTGCTATTTGGGAGCAGATGGCTAGTCACAGCTGAAGGGAGAGCCTGCCCCAATGTCAGACCCATATGGGAGGCTGCAAACCCAGATATCTGCTTTCCTTTCCCCAGGAGCAGAGGAAAACAGAGGCAACAGCAGCAGGAACAGCAGAAGCAGATGATGCCACTCCAGGCCTCAACACAAGAGAAGAACGGACTCTGAGGGTGGAAGGGGCTTCCCAAGCACCACAGGGGTTGGAGTTCTACAGGTCCTGCCATCTACATGAGGAGGGGGAATGAATGGAGGAACCAGACCATCTACGTGTGGAGGCTGCCATTCAGAGAACTGCCTCCCCGAAGGTCACTTCAGTAGACCCAAGTAGGAACAAAAAGTCTGACTGTGCCTAGCTTCTTAAGCAGAACGCACTCTCCATCAGCCATCTTCCAACTCAGCAGTCATTCCCCCAGCTCCACACCCTCCACCTCCAGGACATTTCAAAGAATCTCAGACAGTTAAAAGACTCTGTTCTTCTGCCTTGGTCACTCTCTATTCTTCTCTGCCTCCACCTCTCATAACCAACCATTTCTAAAGCTAAACAACCTTACGCTCCTTCCCTTCCCAGAAATCTGAACTTGATAAGAAACTGAAATGAAAGCAGCAATCAAAGGCTCCGCTTTGGGCTCTTCTCCTGATATTAGACTTCTAGCAACAAAAGAGAAAGATGATTGTAGGTGTGATGCCTCCTACAAATTCAGACCACTAGCCAACCCAATCCTTCCTGTGTATTCTGAGTTTTTAATGTTGCTCTGTTTCCTGTGGGCCCAGGGGCTGGTGGAGGGGGAGAGACGAGGACTGGATAGTATTGAGCAGCCAGGGAAACCCAACACTGAGTGCTAATTATGTGCCAGGTGATGTCTTAAGCAATTTGAATATATTAACTCAGTTTCTCTTCCCAGCCACCCTCTATAGGTAGATATTGTTTGAGAGTAATTTGGTTTGATTTCTTTTTGTTTGTTTGTTTGTTTGTTTTCCTGATACAGGGTCTTATCTAATGAGTTATTTTGTCAATTTGACACAAGCTAGAGTCATCTGAGAGAAGGAAAACTCAATTGAAAAAGAAATGTCTCCGTAAGTGGCCTGTAGGCAAGCCTGTGGGGTGTTCTCTTGATTAACGATTCACGTAGAAGGATCCAGATCACTGTCGGCAGTGCCACCCCTGGGCTGGGTTCTGTAACAAAGCAAGCTGAGCAAGCCATTGGGAAATAAGCCAGTAAGCAGTGTTCTTCCTTTGCCTCAGCTTCACCTTCTGCCCTGCATTTCTCACAGTGACGGACTGTGACCTGAGAGCTGTAAGACTGAAATAAACCCTTTCCTCCCCAAGCTGTTTTGATTATGGTGTTTTGTTACAGCAATGGAACTACTAAGACAAGGTCTCATGTGTCCCTGGCTGGCCTTGAACTTCAGCAGCTGAGGATAACTTTGAACTTTGATCCTTCTGTCTCCACCTCCCAAAAGCTAGTATTACAGGTATATGCCACAATGCTCAAATCTGAAAGCAGTTCCATTTTATTCCTGTCTTAGTCTCTTTTCAGTCAGTGTGCCCGGGACTTTGCAGTATTTTCTGTGACCTGAGCAAGATGGCAAACTCCAGAGAATTCTCAACAACCTGGTCTTGATAGAGTGCTCCTCAAGAACCACATTCTCAAGGAGTCACCCATGAAGCCAGGCCTTACACAGGCTTTAGACCAGTTCAGATCCCTTCCTTATACACTTGTGTCCCCCTCCCCAGAAGTTTCATGACCCTAGAGAGATTTAGAAGACAGAGCCTTCACCAGCTAAGCTTCAAGTCCTGTGGGAGGCTGGACAGAGGAACCCACAAAGATGCCCACAACTAGTTCCTTGGGACCTTTGATTGTGTTGCTGAAACAGAAAGGGAATCTTGCAGCTATGACTAAATTAAGGATTCTGTGGTAAGGAAACTATCCTAAATTATTTTGGTTAGTCCAATGTGATTGCAAGGGTAGTTAGACATTTCAGTGGACAGTAGAGGTAACAGCAGAATCAAGAGGTTGGACACAAGAGGAGTGACACAAGAAGGGACAAAAAATAAAAATCAGTTCAAAACAAGACAGACAATAAGCTTCAATTAATTGTTACTAAATTAAAGTAACTTCATTTTCAATCAAATAAATACATTCAGCATTATCAAAAAAAATTTTTTTAAGTAATGTGGGCCTCCAAGCTAAGGAATGAAAATCCCGGGAGCTAAAATGAAATGGATTCTTCCTTGAAGTCACTAAAAGGAACATAGCCCTGTTGACATAGCAACCTTAGATATGCAGCCTCTATCTATATGAGAATAAATGAAACTGTTTTAAGCCTCTATATTTGCAATGATGTCTTACGAACAGCAATAGGAAACTTACCTGCCATTTGTTAGTTTCCTCCAAGAGACCCAGTAGAGACTTTATTTTCCCATGTACTGTATTTTTACTTGGGGTAGAACTGTAACGCCTAGGTAGGAAATTCACAGGATTTGCTTTACCCCCTGTTCCTGTAGATATTTTGGAACTCCTAGATTCCCCTCTACTAAATTCTTACCTGCCTGCTACTAAACCCACACACACACTCCTCTAACCCCCTGCTTAGGTGTTTCAAAACTGTTTTCATCATAGGTATAGGCCAAAACAGAAATACTGCACCCAGAATGGAGATGTAGCTCAGCTAGGAGAGTACTATCCTAGCAGGCATAAAGCCCTGAGTTCCAGCCTCAGCATTAGTAAACCAGACTTGGTGCTGTACACCTATAATCTCAGCACTCAAGAGGCAGAAGTAGGAGGAGCTAAAGTTTAAGGTCACCCTAGGCTACATAGTGAGTTTGAGGCCAGCCTAGAATTCAAGATGTGTGTTGTCTCAAGGGGAGAAAAAGAAAAAGAGAGATGAGCAGGGGTAAGAAAAGGGAAAGAAAGGAAACACTGCGTAGACCTGTGCCCCATTGTGCCTCCTCAGTGATCTCTTAGGGATATCTCCGTGCACGTCAAATTGTGGTTAAACACCAGTAGCTGAATCTGTCACTAACCAATAAAGTGCTAAGCTACATGATCCTGAGGCTTAGTTCCCTGCACCAGCTCCAATCCATTCTCAACCTGTTTTGCTTTAAATCTCTCCTCAAGAGGAGCCCACACCAGCACTGTGATGTAAATCACATCTGTAAGGACCCAAGTCAGCTATGGTTTAGATGTAAGTGGTGAATGGTGCTAGATGTTTGGATGGAATGTCTGAAAGTACAGCAGCCACTAGGGAAAGCGATGGCTGAGGAGACCAAAATGCAGCACTAGAACTACCCCTGGGCTTGAAGATGTCCTTGGCACATACATTTAATCAATCCCAAAGCCACTTACTGACCTCTACTTGAACTCCCTGCTTGCAATCATACAAGGACCATGGCTGTTATTCTAAAAGCATTGAGAATGGGTTCCAAACATCAGGGAGAGCAGGATCCAAAACAACTTTTCTACTGTCAACAACTAGAAAACTGAAGGAAATGTAGAAGAAAAACTAATGGAAATGTAGTTCAGACACTGGATACTAAGTAGCACCAGGCCGTACTTGCTGTAAGAAAGGGAACAAATGAGACTAGAGAGATGACTCAGTGGTTAAGAGTACTGGCTGTTCTTCTAAAGGCCCTGAGTTCAATTCCCAGCAACTACATAGTGGCTCACAGTCATCTCTAATGAGATCTGGTGCCCTCTTCTGGCATGCAAGCACACATGCAGACAGAACACTGTACAGATAGATAGATAGATAGATAGATAGATAGATAGATAGATAGATAGATAGATAGATAGATAGATAGATAGATAATAAATGAATAAAATGTTTAAAGAAAGGGAACAAATGATATGAAGGCTCCCCTCATCCAGGCTCCCTTCCTGAGAGCAGGTTCTGGAACTCAGTACAGAAGCAGGGTCTAAACAGAGTTAGGCAATTGAAGTTGAAGAGAGCAAAAGGGAAGTTCAAGGTAGCCAAGGAAACTAGAATTTGCAGAAGCGAAAGCTAGAAAGCTTCTAGAGCTGAGAGAGGTGTGCAAGCACTGGCTTCTACAGGTTTGCAGAGTCAAAGGAGGGTTCCCAGTGGCAGAGGTGTAGTAACTCGGTAGGGAGAGGGTTTATCTACCTCAGTGACGTATACAAACCAGGCATGTTGGCCCCTGCCTGTAATCCCAGCACCACAAAAGAACAGAAGTTCAAGGTTATCCTCAGTTACTTAGCTCAAAGCCAGACTGAGCCACATGAGACTGTATCAAAAAATAAATAAGTAAGTAAAAAGAATTTTTAGGGCCAGTGAGATGGCTCGGTGGGTAAAAAACATACACTACACAAACCTGACAACATGGATTCTGTCCCTGGAGCCCACTATAGAAGCAGTAAACTGACTCCTGAAAGTTATGTTTTGACCTCTTTATGTGCATGCTAGTACACAGAAAGAGAGAGAAAGAGAAAACAGAATTTAATTTTAAAAGAGTTCCTAGAACTCAGTAAAGAGAACTCAAGCACCCCAATTCAAACACAGCCAAAAATTCATAAACACAGGATTTTCCAGAGAAGATACACGAACAGGCAATAAGGACAAGAGATGGCCAATGGTCATGAGGAAATGAAAACTGGACCACAATGAGATGCTGGTTCACACCCACACAAACAGCTAACGTGTAAAATTCTGGATTCTGTGCAGCCATGCCATGCCCTGGGCAACACATTGGGACACCCAAGGATCCTCACCAGATGTGACCCCTTGACTTTGGACTTCCTCCTATTCCATGTGACCAAGACAAAGCCAGAAGAGACCTATCCACAATGAACTTTGATTCAGGTGACAGTGACTTGAAAATGGAGCCCCAACAGGGAACTCCCCCATGGTGATAGGTTCACAGCTCAGCTGCAGACCTGGGTGTCTTCTCTGGACTAGTCTGTAGGTCACACTACTCAAGCTCAGTTTTCTCTATAAGTCTCCTAACTGTGCTATCAACAAATGTGTTCTCTCCTTGAAAAATAAATTGAGACTGACCATACTAGTGTGCTGAAAAGAAGAAACAAATCCAGTTCTGGCAGAAACCTAAGTTTGTAGCCATTTATTAGCAATGGCAGCAATAGTGAGCCAAAGTAAACCTTTGCTCTTTGTAAGTTGACTTACCTCAGGTATTTGTTACAGTGACAGAAAGCTGACTAATATACAGGGTTCCAAAACAGAATACCAAGAACTAGACAGCTTACTCAACAGAAAAGCACTTTCTCAGAGTCCTAAAGGCTGAAAGTCCATTATCAAAGAGTCAGCAGGTTTAAGCATCTTCCCTTGGCTACCTTCCCAGTGTGTCCTCACACGACCTCTCTTCCACACGCACGCATCCCTACTGCTTCTTTTTATAAAGACATCAGACATTTGGATTAGTAACTTAAATAGAATATTTTTTATTAGCTGACAATTCCATGCATGTAAACAATTTACCTTACTCCTATCCACCCCAACTCCCTGACCCCTCCCACTCTACCCAAGTACTTCCAATGTGTTCTCTCTTTCACTTCCTCAACTTCAGTAAGAACAGGGACCCTGGAGGCCTGGCTACCTCCTGCGTCCTCTTCTCGCCTCCAATGGGAACAATCCTTCCCTGATAACACAGAGGCCAGGAGCCCAGGAGTCATGAAGCCTGGCTTGCACAGCTGGATCTTCCTTCCATTCTACCAGCATGGCTGGGGTGAGGAAACCTGAGCTGCTTTCCATTCTCCATGCCTGAATCTGTGTTCGTTACCCTCCTCAGTGTTGTGTCACGGTGACTGACAAAAGAGAAGAAAGGATTTATTTTGGTTCACAGTTAGAGGAGATACAGTCCATCATGGCAGGAACGCAGCAGCCCGGGGCAGCTGGTCACAATGGCATTTGCAATCAGGAACCGGTGAGAGAAAACTGCCTTTATTCCAGTTTTCTCCTTTTTATTCAGTCAGGAAGCCCAGCCCACGGAACAGAGCCACCCAGATTCAGAGTGGGTCTTCCTACCTCAGTCAAATATTTATGGAAATGCCCTCACAGAAGCACCCAGAAGTTTATTTCCTACATTTTCTAACTCCAGCCAAGATACCTATCAAGATCCCTTGCCCCGGCCCATCCTGCCCTCTCCACATACAGACACAGACTGTGTGACACTGACTTGAGTTTGTCTGAGTGGGGAAAGCCCCTGAAGCTACAGTGTTTGGCCAAAGCACAGAGGTTTTTAAGCTGAGAGGCTCTGTGGGTGGGGGTTGGGGGCACAACACGGTTATCCCTGCAGGAAGCAGCTCTCCAACCAGCCCACACCAGAGAAAACTGCAACAGGAGCCAAATGTTCACCTTCACCTTCTCCAAATGCCAAAGGACCCTGGGGAATCAGACAATTAAGTCCCCAAGGTCGGTAGGTGGGTGCAGAGGAAGGAGAACAGAGGCTGGAGGCTGGAGATTCTGAGCTCAGAGTTTTAGAGACAAATGCAATTTCTCGAATTCATCTAGAAATTGCTCTCAGTAGCAGGGACCAGGAGATGGAACACAGCCAAGAAGCTACGATGGGAAAGACAACAGAGCTGTGGGGTTCCTTTCATCTTGATGATTTAGTGCCTCTCCCCTCAAATAGGCACACACATATATACAGTCACACATACACATACTCACACAAACGCATGCACACATACTCACACAAACGCATGCACACATACCCACACAGGATTGGATCATGATGGCCTCTGACTGGCTCATGTTTCATACTGAACTTCACAGCTGTGACACCGTGTTCTTCACCTCCGTTCCTGTCAACTGTCTTTTGGAAAGCAGAAACGTCCCCTCTCAAATCAGCCAGTGGATAAGGCAGTGTAGCTTCAAGTACACAAAAGAATTCAAGGGGCCTGGAGGGTCTGCTTAGTGGTGAAGAGCACCTGCTCAGGGCTGGACAGATGGCTCAGAGCACTGGCTACTCTTCCAGGGCACCTGAGTTCACCTTCCAGCACCCACATGGAAGCTCACAACTGTCTGTAATCCATCCAGCTCCAAGCGTTTTGACACCCTCACACAGACACACATGCAGGCAAACGTCAATGCACATAAAACAAGAATGTTTATTTATAAGAGCACCTGCTCTTCTTCCAGAGGACCCAAGTTTGGTTCCCAGCATCCAAGCCAGGCATCTCTCTGTGACTTCTCTGTAAGTACCTGCACTCATGTGCCGGAATTGTCTCGAATTGCACCCTCATACAGACACACCTACAAATAATTTAAAATACTAAAAATAGATGTTTTGGTTTGTTTGTTTGTTTCTTACGACTTCAAGAACTGGCGATAAAGCATATCCAGGACTCATGGAAACTGGAACCAAGAGCTGGAACAGCAAAGGTGTCTCTGTTTGCTCCCTCTGCCCTCCTGTGCTGCCTGTCCCCTCCGTGCACTCATCTTGTAAAATGGCCACCAGCCCTAGCTCTGCGCCACTGTCTCTCAAACATTCTTGTTTACCCCACCATATCTTACCAACCTTCCCAGTTCTGTTTTCCCTTTTCTTTTTTTTTTTCAATTTTTTAAATTTATTGTGTAGTGTATGTGTGGTGAAGGTCAGAGGACAACTCTGTAGAGTTGGTTCTCTCCTGTCTTCATGTGGATTCTGCAGACTGAACTCAGATTATCCTGGCAAACGATTTTTACTTTTATTTCCTGAACTCCCTTACCAGCCCCTCCTTGCCACCACACACACAGATACCCACACACACACACACACACACACACACACACACACACGCACACACAGATACCCACACACACACAGATACACACACACACACAGAGATACACACACACACAGATACACACACACACACAGATACACACACACAGATACACACACACACACAGATACACACACACAGATACCCCCCCCCACACACACACAGATACACACACACACAGATACACACACACACACAGATACACACACAGATACACACACACACACAGATACATACACACACACACACGCATACAC
>CM053762.1:25371721-25502260 GCA_028658305.1 Pachyuromys duprasi
AAAGAAAGAAAGAAAGAAAGAAAGAAAGAAAGAAAGAAAGAAAGAAAGAAAGAAAGAAAGAAAGAAAGAAAGAAAGAAAGAAAGAAAGAAAGAAAGGAAGGAAGGAAGGAAGGAAGGAAGGAAGGAAGGAAGGAAGGAAGGAAGGAAGGAAGGAAGGAAGGAAGGAAGGAAGGAAGGAAGGAAGGAAGGAAGGAAGGAAAGAAGGAAGAAAGAAACTCCAACTGATACTCCAAACAAGGACAATGCATGGCGATAACCTAGAACCCTTGCACAGATGTAGCCCATGGCAGCTCAGTGTCCAAGAGGGTACCCTAGTAATGGGAACAGGGACTGTCTCTGACATGAACTCTTTGTTCACCTCCCCCTGAGGGGGGAGCAGCCTTACTAGGCCACAGAGGAAGACAATGCAGCCAATACTGATAGACTAGGGTCTGAGAGAAGGGGAGGAGGACCTCCCCTATCACTGGACTGGGGGAGGGGCATGGGAGAAGAAGGGGGAGGGGAGGTAGGATTGGGAGGGGACAAGGAAGCAGGCTTTAGCTGGGATACAAAGTGAATAAACTATAATAAAGAAAGAAATAAACTCCAGAACTCTGGTAAAATACGAGCAAAGGAAAAGAAAATTTCCTTACAGACAAGAAATCCACAAAGCTAACCATATGATGACTATGATGTCACTGTACCCCCACCAAACAAGTCATACAGCAAGCTCCAACCGGGAATGGACCCAGATTTCCTAATTTCAAAACCATTTACTTCCCACTTTCTTCTTAGCCAAGTTAAATGCAAGTATTAGGAAGCCAGATAAAGCTGAGAGCTCATAACTACGGGAATAAGAGCCTTGTAACTTCACATAGCCCACATGCATGGCTAGTGGGAGTTGTGTTACCATTCTAGAAAGCAACAGACAGTATTGTGTTCACTCTTACACACACACACACACACACACACACACTCACACACACAAATCTAAGGAGGTATCTATAGGGTTATTCACTGCCATGTGTTTGAAGTTTGTGATGCAAGTGGTCATCTAAATATCCATCACTAGCAGTGTTTGGATATATGTATCCCACAGTGGTGTAGCCACATACAAATACACGTTGTCCTGGGAATATCTTTAAAGCAGTGCTGAGAAGAATGAGAAGTGAGAGAAATGGGTTTGTCACCTATACCATTTGAGTGCTTTAAAATAAGAGTGCACGGGATGATACACCGTGAGCAGAGGCATGCAAATGAAAGAGTGTATGTTTAATTCAACTGTTGACTTAGGGAAGGAACTGGGAGTTGGTCATCACACTAAGCTAAGGTGGAATAACCATGAAAGCATGGAAGAGATGCCGTGGGACAAATGAGATAATTAACTCAGCACTTGGGAGTCAAAAATAAAAACATAAAACAAAACAAACAACAACAACAACAAAAACAGACCATCAAAATAGAGACCAAGGTTAAAGTCAAGTCAGCTAGTCATGGATTCTTCCCCTCCCTGAATGCTAACAAGAAGGAAAAAAGGATAATGGGGGGGCTGGGGGAGTATAGTGTAGGAATCCCTCCCTCCAAGCCAGGTCCTGCCTTAAAGAACAGTTTTTCACCTCATACCTGGGCCAGCTCTTGTCCCGGAAGTCAGACACATAGTTAGCCTGTTTTCTTCATCCGTTTCTGGGTTATTCTGTAAGGTTAGGGTGAGTTGGTAAGGATGACACACCAGGAAGATGATAGGAGAGTTGCTGAGACTGACCCTACCCATCCTTCTCTCCTCCTCCTGGGCAGGAAGGAACCAGTATTGATGGCCTTGGAGAGATCAAGTGATGGAGGATGGATGTGATTTGCAGCCCAGAACTAAACCTAGGGTTCCTGGTTCCTGATCCAGCTCTGACTTTTACTTCAGGAAGGACTGTAGGAGCCCTAGTAGTGTCCAAGACCAAGGTGAAGACCTCATCCAAGCATCCTTACCTGGGCCCAGTACCACATCTCTCCTTGTTCTTTACCCATAAAGGGCTTTCTAGTTCCTCTGAGACAAGATTCACTAACTTGTCTCACAGGGCAGGAGCTCCTGTCCAGATGGATGTCACCACAACTCCAGACCAAATATTTATTTTTCCCTAGATAACTGTATAATGTTCTTGTCTAGCCAATCCCTCCCAGACAACTCAACCTGCCTCCCATCCCAATCCAGGAAAAACGTTGAGCCACTGTCCTCCAGGCCAGGGCCCAGACTAATGTGAAGTGAGTAAGACACTACCCTTGAACTCAATTCTCTTGCTTCATCCTAATCCAAGCCCAAATAGGCCACTGGTTAAAATTTTATTTTTTCATAGTTTTGAGCATTCATTTTTATGTTTTAATGTGCATTAAAATACCTGTGGATGATTGCTTTTTGCCCCTCATTTTACTCTGCTCTCAATCCTTCCTTGAACACGTGCGTGTGCACACGCGCACAAACACACTTTTTTGCAGGTCAAAGACATTCAAGAACTTGTATCTACTTGTTTTTTTTTTAATCTCTGTGTGTGTGTATGTGTGTGTGATGCTCATGTATTTCAGTGGAGACATGCATGTGCCAAGAGCATATGCAGAAGAAAGAGGGCAAGCCTGGGTGTCAATCTCCCACCTTGCTTGAGGCACAGCCTCTTGTTGAACACTGTGTAAGCCAGGCCGGCTAGCCCTGAAGCTTCCAAAGGTGTTCCTGCCTCTATATCTCCCCATAGGAGCACTGAGATTACAGGAGCACTCTGGGTTTTTACAGATGTTCTGGGGATTCAAACTTGGATCTTCACACTTGAAGCACTTTGCCCATTGAGTCATCTCCCCAGCCCTCAAGGACTTTTGTAATCTATTCTCTAACAAAGTCCCTAGGACTCTCTCTGTATGGCTCACTGCCCCCACCTCCAACCCTTTGTGCAAACTCTTTCATAATCTTCATCTGTAGAAACTTGACATTATGGAGAGAGCTCAGCACCTAAGAGCACTGGTTGCTCTTCTAGAGATCCAGGGTTTCATTCCCAACTCACAAATGCCTGTAATTCCAGTTCGGGGATCTAACGCCCTCTTCTGGCTTCCACAGGCACTTCACGCACATAGTGTACAGATACACATGCAGACAAAATTCCATACACATAAAAGAAAACTTAAAGGTGCTGGGGAGCACAGTCAGAAATTTTTTTGTTTAATTTTTTTAAGAGAAAGAAACTTGATCTGTTTTTTGTTTTGTTTTCAGCTGTGGCAAAAGCTACAATAGTAGAAGGTCCTTCAGACAGAAAAGTGTTTGGCACATCTGAGAACAACAAATGTGGCGGAGTGGAGCTGAGGAACAGGTGTAGGAAGGCAGTCAATAGGAAGGCGAGGCAACTCACAGGCCACACAGGCCGCAATAGAAAAAGATTTTAGCAACAAAGCCAGGGCCTTAGCGGACGTGACTTATTTCACAAACCAAAAAGAACCTTCTAGATGCTGTGTTGAGAACAAAGCATAGGTCAGCCTGGACAGAAGCAAGAAGACAGTGTGGAGGCAATAACTCAGAATGACACAGGCAAAGGCCACAGTGGCCACACGCTGAATATATTCCAGGGAGAGATAATGGGTTTCCTAATGAATTCGATTTGGGATATGAGAAAAAGAAGCAAGACAAGATGACTCCAAGATTTTTGTCCTGAGTTTCTGGGAGGGCCCAGATGTCATCTACTGAGAGAGACAATGCTGCAGAGAGCACAAGTTTGGGGGTTGAGATGAGTCATGTCGGAGATGACTCTAGATGTCCAAATAGAGCCAGCAGGCAGGAACAGTGACAGTGATAACAGTAATCACAGCTGCACCATGAAGTGAGCTCTGGGTTGGGGTACAGTTCAGTGATGGGGCACCTGCCTAGCAGCCCTGAATTTCATCCCCACCACCACAAAAAAAGAAATTAATAGAAAAAATTAAAACCTCAGCACTCACTCTGAGCCATGAGCTCTCCCAACACTTCCCATGCCTGAATCACTTACTCCTCATGGCATTCCTATGGTGCAGAGCTGTCACTATCCCCTTTCACGGATGAGGAAATCTACAAGTCTGGTGTTCAGGAGAGCCCAGGCTGGCAATATACACATGGGAATCATCAGTGTGTGGGTGACATAAGTTCACCTGGTAGTGGGTGTGAAGGGCCACAGGCTGAGGCCAGATTCTCCTAAGTTTAGAGAGCGGGGAGAAAAGAAATACCAACAGGGGAGAAAGGAAGAACAACATCCAGGGAGTGGGAGGACAGAGTAGAGAATGGTATAAAAATGGCATGATGCATAGAGCATTGCGGGTGATTCTAGTAAGGATTCAGGAGACAAAGAGGGGACAGACCTAGTCTCAGATATGAATGAGGTTCCACTGAAAATTGAACTAAAGATTACCTGTATTGTACCACAGAAAAGAATGTAGGTGCATCATTCCATATTGTAAGACTTCGTGGAAGCTGAGTGTAGTAGTGCACACTTTCAGTCTCAACACTCTGGAGTCCAAGGCAGGAGGATCTCTGTGTTCCAGACCAGCCCGAACTACATAGCAACCTCCAGAACAGTCAGGACCCCATAAAGAGACCTGCCTCAAGAAAACCAAAACCAAAACCAAACAAAAACAAAAAAGACTCTGTAGAAAGTTAAACTTAGAGATAACAAACCAGCTCACTGGGTGAAAATTTCACAACAGAACACTCAGACTAGCACGAGTATTACCGGCTAGTCTTAGATTTCCAATGAAATGAAAAGCAGGGCAAAAAAAAATTTTTAGAAGATCAAAGCTTGACCAAGATAAAAAGTAAGAAATATGGTTAGGAGAGATTTCAAACGAGAAACTGGCACAGATAAGAAGAATTCATGGTCTAACTGGTAAGATAACTAAGGGGAAAGGATTCAGTGATGTCTCAAAACTCTTCAAAGCCGCCCCTTTTCTCATGGGGCAACAGACCTAAAAGCCCACATTTGTTCAAGGACTGAACAGGTGCACTGCCCAGGGCTGCCTCCAGAAGTCAGCTTTTCAGCAGACTGCTCCATCAAACAAGCCCAGGTGAGTGTCTGTAGACAGCAAACCCCAGCATCCACATGATTTTGTGGGTGCACAGAGTCTAAGAGTTGTGATGGCTCCCACTCAGATTTCACAGGAAAGCTTTGGAGGCCACGCAGAAGACTGTCACAGGGTTAGTTTGAAGAATGATCGGCGGGATGGTATCTAGTAGAGCCATGGGAACAGAACCACAATAAGGAGCCCAGAAAAAGAGCACTTCTGGCCACACCCATCCAGGAAAGCCCCTGACATCAACACACAGTCATCCTTCCCCAGACAGTTGTGATTTAGACTGCCATCAGCAAAGCCAGAGGAAGGTCAACTCAGTGTCTTGGGTGCTGAGCCCCTTGTACAGTGTGTACAAGGGAGCAGACTCAGAGATTCAAGATGCAATGTCTGCCCTGCTGGATTTCAGTCTCACTTTGAGATTATCACTCTTTTCTGGGAGCCTGTCCTAGTTTACTTCTTTGTTTCTGGAATGAAACCCTGATCAAAAGCAACTTAGGGAGTAAAGGGTTTACTTGATTTACAATCCATCATCAAGGGAATCCAGGGTAGGAACTCTGGTAGGAACCTGGAGGCAGGGACTAAAGCAGATACAGTGGAGGAACACGGCTTACAGCCTTGTTCCCTCTGACTCACTCAGATACCTTTCCTGTACATCCCAGGCCTATCGGCCCAGGGGTGCCCCCAACCACAGTGATCTGAACCCTTGTAACATCAATTAGGAAGAAAATGCCCCACAGACATGCCAACAGGCCAATCTAACTAAAGCATTCTTTAGCTGAGGTCCCCTATTCCTAGGGTGTCAAGGTGACAACCAAGATCAGTCATCACAGAGTGTACATGTTTTGTGTCTGTCCTTCCACTGTGTATTGGAGGTAAATAAACTGGCTTGATTTTACAGGTTCAGAGTTAAAAAGCATTTGCTTTGAGTCTCAAGATGATCTTGAGCACTGAACTCCTTAATTAACGATAGAACAATTTAACAAGTGGGGCTATTTGGTGAAATAATTACCACATTTGTTAGAAAGAATATCGGGGATGCGCTGGTTGCTTTTCTCATCACTATTACAAAGGATCTGACAAAACCAACTTGAAGAGAGAAGAGTTTACTCTGGTTCCCAGTTGGGGTTTATAGATACAGAGTACCAGTGCGTCATAGCAGGGAAATCACAGCAGCAAGAGGTAGGCAGATAGCACATCCACAGTCAGGAAACAGAGGGAAAAGAATGTTGGTGTCCATCTACCTCTCTCCTTTTTATGCAGTCCAGAATCCCAGCCCAGGACCTACACATACACACACACATACACAATTTAATAAAAAATTAAACACAAGATTAGATAATATTACCAATATGGAACCCCTCCTATGTGATTTAATACTTGCATTTTTCTAAGAAAAATGGAGGCCAATAGGCACACACATGCACAAGGTAATTATTCTGTGTCTCTCTCTTGTCATGTGATGCTCTGGACTGCCTCAGGGCCATCACTAGATGCAGGCCCTCAACCTTAGACCTCAGGAATCATAAGCCAAAACAAACTTCTTTTCTTTGTGATTCTTCCAGTCCATGGTACTGTGTTACAGACAACAGAAAATCAACTAAAACAACCTAACTCTCCACTCAGACATCCCACTTACCTGCCTAACCTGTTTCTGTTTGTAGTCTGAATTTTTTTTTTTTTTTTTTTTTTTGCCTTCAAGGGGTTCCCTTGTATTGAACCAGGCTGGGGACAGGATAGGATTACTCTAAATACTTGTCCTTATCTGGCCGAGACCCAAAAACCAAGTAGGTTGCAGCTGCAGCTGGAGAGAGGAAGGGCTGTCTCTTAACGCTTAAGAGCCCAGAATCTCAGAAACCACTTTGGAGAGGAAAGCTAGATGCCACAGATCAGAAGCAAGCCTGGGACTTGGAGGTGTGTGTGGGTTTAGAGCTGGGAAACCGAGACTCTCGAGCAAGAGCCTGTTGATTGAGGGCTGGGGCCTGGTACTCAGCTTATGAAATTTGGAGCCAGGGCTTGGATTTGAGGACAAGGAAACTACAGTCTGGTTGTAAGGGTGACCACTATGCTGAATCCTGCCAGGAGACCTCAAATAGTGGCCCTCAGGTCACTGAAAAAACTCTAGGAAGGAACAGCTGGGCTAAAGGCTGAGTCTTCAATGGAGCTAAACAAGGAGGCCACAGGAAGCCTGGCACACAAAACAGAGCACCCTGAAGAGAGCAGGGGAAACAACCCAGAGGTGGGAAGCATCCAGGAAAGGCGGAGGCCTGGGAAGGAAGCCCTTGAAGGGAAGAATTCAAGCCTAAAACTATCCTGTTTCAGAGACTGAGAGTTTCTCTGTACCTAGTCGGGGGTGACCCAAGCATGATCCTCAGCAACAAAGTCAGCGACATACGCCACATCAAAAAGAGCCTGCAGAAAGGAGGGCCTGGTGTCTCACGCCTGTGATCCAAGCTCATGGGCAATAAAAGCAGGAAGACAGGAAGAGCAAAGAGCCCAGGCCATCCTTTGCTGCATCTAAAGTTCAAGGCTCTCTAGGACCCTGTCTCAAAACAAAAGTTAACATACATTTGACATTGAAAGGCTCTGGTAGGTTCCCACTGGAAAGAAAGCCCTACTGGTTTCCTGAGTTGATTCTTTTTCTTTTGTTTTGAGGGGTTTTAATTACATTTATTGGGGAGCATGCCATAATGCACATGTGGAGGTCAAAGGACAACTTGTAAGTGTTGATTTTCTCTTTCCACCTTGTGGATCCTAGGGATTGAACTCAGGTTACTCAGATGTGGTAGCAATCACCTCTATTCACTGAACTATCTTGTGTGCATGCCTGTGTGTGTGTGTATACCCGGGTGCACATAATGGAGGGCACACATACCACAGCAGGCATGTGGCATTCGGAGGACAACTTTATGGAGTCAGCTGTCTCCTTTCATCTTTTCTATGGGCTCCAGGGATCAAACTTAGGTCTCCAGGCTTGCCGGGCAAACATCTTGAACAACTGAACCATCTAGCTAGTACAGTTTCCTGTGAGAAAAATTACAAAGGCTTTTCCTCCTAGATGTAACATCTTCTGTCATCCAAAAAGTAGATGTTGCTTGCTGAGCCTCCCATTCCACTTCCCTGAAAACTGAAGTTTGAAAAGGGGGAATCTGAGGAGAGAGGCAGAACTCAGGCAAACCCCAGGTAAACTACCTTCAGAGAACATGAGAGATGGTAGAATATCTTGGCCCCATCTCATATATCATTGCCTTCATCTGTAACAAATTTATGGATAGACTGACAGAGCTGGGAGAGAGGTCATGACTCACTCTTTCCTAGGGTTCTTATGGTCCCAGCCCAGTCTGGTGCCCCAATATGTTATAGAATTTCTTAAACGTCTTCCTCCCCTATCAGGCCTACAGCCTCCTCGCTGACTCCCTCCCTACTGACCTCCCTATTGACCTTCTGTCCATCCCTCTGCCTCTCTTTACCGGTTCCCCCACTCCAATTCCCAGGAAGCTTGTGAGCTCTGCTGCTCTTGGAAGCATTCCCAACACCAGCTCTTCCCATCTAGCTCTGGAAACCCATGACATCTATCTCTGGCTTCTGTTTCCTTCCCAGGACTGACCACAATGCTGGGCACAGACTGCAGCCTGCTCTCTTAGGACAGGCCTTCATTACAAGTCTGGAGAAAGTAAGACATGCTGCATTGTGTGAGAGTTTTGTTTTGTTTGTTGTTTTGTTTTGGTTTGGGTTTTTTTTTTTTTTGAGACAGGGTTTCTGTAGCCTTAGCTGTCCTGGACTCAATTTGTAGACCAGGCTGGCCTTGAACTCACAGAGATCTGCCTGCCTCTGCCTCCCCAAGTGCTGGAATTACAGGATGCACCACTACCCCAGGCTCTGTGTGAGTTTTAAGTTAGTGGCTCTCTGGAGATCTGTCCCGTTAGCATCCCCATGAGGATGGCTGGAGCCGGAGCCCAGGACCTATTCAGGCAGTTTGCAGAACCACTCCACTTCTGTGGTTAAGGAAGGAAGATCAGGGTGGACATGTGCTAAAGAGAAAAGTCCTTCACAGATTGGAAAGACATGGCAACACAAAGCCACCCAAGAAGTGAGAAGGCTTGGGACCCAAATAGATTGGTCTTCCATAATCCAAAACCCAAAAAAGACAAAGAGCATCTGCCTACCTCTCTTCCAGCCTTGCTGCCATGTCCTGTTGGGAGGTCTTCCTGGAGAAATGGCTTCCTTCCTTTCTTGGTCAAGCCCTGGAGCTGACACATGCTCAGCCACTGTGGAAAGAGGAGGAAAGAGTAGGGGAGGTTGCTGCCACACCCTTGGGCTCCCCCAAGCTTCTTCTACTGCTGCTAAGCCCTTTGAGCTTGTAGGACTCCAGCCCCTTAAAAACCAGAATCAAGGAGCTGCCACCTGCCCTGCACCCCCTCTGCCCTCCCGGGTTCAGCCCAGGAGCTTTGGCTCTAACTCAGTTCTGCAGAGTTAGTCACCCAGTGTTCAGCAGACTGAGTGAACAGGTGGCCTGAGGTCTTCTCATCTCCTCTATCTCCATCCTGGTCAGGCCTCCATCAGTGCCGAATCGGAGAGGAGGCACCAGGGGTGAGTGAGAAGGGGCCTTCAAGGGACCAGGATCTGTAGGCCTCAACACAAAGGCTGATTGCCCGCAGACATGAATAGAGAGAGTGAAAAGAGGGAGGGAGGGACAGATGATGTGGACACATTGACATCTGGGAACCTTTATGATAGAGGCAAAAGTAATAATTAGAAGGCAAGTGGCCTGGTTCGGCACCTACCAGGGTTCAGTTCTCAGTCACCCATATGATGATTCCCAACCGTCTGTAATTCCACTCCCAGGGAGCCAACACCCTCTTCTGACCTTCCGGGAATGCACAGACTTGGTGCTCACACACACACACACACACACACACAGGCAAAATACTCATGCGCATAAGACAAAATAAACTGAAAAAATTAAATGAGCCAGATGTGGAGATGTAGAACTTTGACCCCAACTCTCCAGAGGCGGGGCCAGTAGATCTCTGTAAGTTCCAAGTCAAGGCTATCTATAGTGAGATCCTGTTTTTTAGAAAATCGTTTTTAGGGCTGGAGGGATGGCTTAAAAGTTAAGAGCACTGGCTGCTCTTTCAAAGGTCCTGAGTTCAATTCCCAGCAACCACATAATGGCTCACAGCCATCTATAATGGGATCTGGTGCCCTCTTCTGGCATGCAGGCAGAACACTGTATACATAATACACAAATTAATTAATTAATAAAAAAAGAAAATAATTTTTAATTTGTTAAAAACATGTAAAACACTCAAAACCAAGCCGCTACAGACTTGACGCATGCATGCTTCCATTAAATAGTGGGGCTGCAGAGCTGAGCACTTCCTAGCACTCAAAGATGCCTGGGTTCTATCCCAAGCACCACATAAAACCAGTGTGGCAATTGTACTCTTGTGATCCACACAGGCAAAACAATGAGAAGTTCAAAGTCACCCTCAGCCACAAAGCAAGTTTGACACCAGCCTGGGTTTCATGAGATCTTTTCTCAAAATAATAATAATTGTTGTTGTTGTTCTGCCATTGCTGTTATTACTGCAGACTGAAAGGCAGGAGGGACATTGGCTTAAGTTTCCTAGAATGTCCTTTCCTCTTACAAATGGTGAAGAGGGCTTCTAGCTAATGAGGCTCCAAGCTAGGGACAAAACCACAAACTGTGATGGGGTAAAGACAGCAGAATGAATTAACCTAACCCCCCAGGTCTGTGTCCTATCAGTAAAATAGGAAGGGAATTATGGGACTGCATCACAGGACTGTTGTGAAGAGTTTATGAATATGAGGCTAGAGACAGGATCCCATGGGTAAAGGTGCTTGTAGCAAGCCACAAACCTTGACAACGTGAGTTTCATCTTTGGCACTCACAAGCTGTCCTTTGACCTGCGCAGGGGTGCCTCGGCTCTACTGTGCCTGCACTTGTGAGGGCGCGCACACACACACACACACACACATATACATACATCTACACAAGAGGTTAGAAACAGCTTATGAACTGTACGGCCAGGACACATGCAGCAAAGAGCACTCAGCAACTCTCACCTTCTCGGTGGTAGTGGTGTACCACTCCTTATGTGCCTCTGCCAAGGAAAGTATTACTGTTTTCTTTCTGGGGTGGGAAAAAATGGGTGCATGGCATCCAACCCCAGGCACCCACTAAGGCACTCTGGGTACACCTGACCCTGGGTGCAGTGGGAGGGATGGAGGGCTGCTAGCACTCCTCTGAAGTGGCTGTCCACGTCCCCCACTGATGCACTTGACAATCCTGTGCAAGGCCAAGGTTCTCTGAGGGGTTCTCTCTCTCCCACCCCTCGATGTCTTGGGTTTAATCTACATATGGTGTACTGGCTAGTTTTTGTGTCAACTTGACACAAGCTAGAGCCATCAGAGAGAAAAGGGCCTCAGTTGAGGAAATGACTCCAAGATATCCAGCTGTAAGGAGTTTTCTCAATTCATGATCAATAAAGAAGGGCCCAGCCCATTGTGGGTGAGGCCATCCCTGTGACCGTGATTCTGGTTTCTTTAAGAAAGCAGGCTGAATAAGCCATGAAGAGCGAGCCAGTAAGCTCCAATGCTGGCCTATGATCTGGAAGTGTAAGCCAAATAAACCCTTTCCTCCCCAACTTGCTTTGTTGGCCATGGTGTTTTCTCAGCAGCAGCAGAAACCCTAAGACATATGGGATTTAATATATAAATTGGATTGTTGGGGAAAATGTGTGGTAAGGAAAAGAACAACAGGAGCAGGGCAAAGGACCTCCCCCGATAAAGAAAAAAATTTGAAGACCCTAAAGTCCAGGTATGTGTCAGACTCCTAAACAGCAATTTCTCATGGAACTAGATCTGGGCCCTGTGTTCAGTGACCAAGGGAAGATTAATCAATTTCCGAGCAGCTTTTGGTTATAGAGAGTTAGGGAGCTGAGAAGAAGGCTTGGCATAAGCGGAAATGCCTCTTCCCTGGATCTGGTTCATGCTTCTAGGGTGCAGCCAACTCCAAGGCAGCGGCAAAGTGACCTGAGCTCTGAGACCGGTCCTCCTAGGCAGGAATAGGAGCTGTTTAGAGGCACTTTGTAAGAACACGGTTCTAAGGTTCCACCTGGGGCTATCTCAGTTCCCAGTGCCGGACCTAAATCCACAGCAGGGACCAACGGGCTCTTTGGGGTTAGAGAATGCTCTGCTGAACCCAGATTCCTTTCAGCTCTGGGCTATGAGATGAGGGATAGATGGGGACTGCTTCCGGGCCGTGCCCCTGCCAAGAGGAACCAGACTTAACTGGCCGGGAAGGTGAAGAATTGATTGAGTAGACTGTGTGTCTGCATTCATTCACCCTAAGAACCATAGTGTAAAACCTTGATTTCTTGACCCATAATTTTGTAGCGGCTGCATCTGCCCTAGCCCATCTGCAGCCCTGCCCTGGATTATAGCTTTTCCTTTTAAATCTAGAAAGCAGTCTGTTGGAGTGGAGGAAAAGACCCAGTAAGGTTAAGAAAGACTTCGGGCAATGGAAGACGTGAGAAGGCGCGCCGTCAAGTTGTCTGGCTGCCTTCCCGAGTGGTGACACCTCTGGTCGGCAGCCCTAAGCAAGGGCCCTCAGGGACCACCTGAACCTCACAGGCCTGGTGAAACAGAAAGAATAGAACTCCCCTCCCGAGCCCCCATCCTTTAACACAATGGAAGTGTTTAGTGCAGTTTGAGATTCTGTCCTGAACTAAAACGAAGGGTAATTATTTAAGTAAAAAGGGGTGCAGCACTCTATGTCAACACTCCCCACTCCATGGAGGTCTTTGGGTAAAAAACTATCCTGACACATCTGAACTGAATCCTCAGGACCCACAAGGTGGAAGGAAAGAACTCCTGCAAGTTATCCTCTGACCTCCTCCTGGGCACTATGGCGTGTTACACAAACATGCACCTACACAATATGCGATAAATGTTTAAATTTTTAAGGAAAATAATAGCCCTCCCTTCCCTCAAACTGCAGCCTGCGAACTGACACCCGGTTCCCAACCCCAGGATTGTTCAGGCACACTGAACCCTCCACAAAGCCAGAGGCACGTGCCGTTTTGTGAATCTATTCAATCTGTAAAATGGGAGTAAGAAAGCCTCCCACACGGAACAATGAGCGACAGGTTAATTAATGTAAAGCACCTAGCAGTGTCTCGCGAGAGTAAGCGCTCAATGCCTATTATAAATAACAATAGCTTTCTCTTTTAAATACTGAAGGTACCACCGTTTAATGTAACTGCCCCATCAAGGGAGGTACTTCTACTCCCATGTCACTGATTAAACAGACCTAGAGACAAGCTCTAACTTGCCGAGCAGTTCAAATGAACCAACCTAAAGATGGATTCGAACCCAGGACAACTTCACTCTTTTTCTACTTAGAAGTATTTATGATAGGGCCGAGTCATTCGACACTGATCAAAAATAGCAAGCAGCAGGAGCGCAGACCGGGAGTCCAGTATAGGCCCAGCCCCCACCTGCACAGAGAAAGGAAAGCTGGAGAGGGTCAGGGTAGCTGGAGAGGGGGGGTTCACAAAGGGGCCGGACCAGACCCCCACGTGCGCCGCCTGCAGCCGCTTAGCGAAGCCCTTTGTCGGGAGCAGCCGCGTTCGTGCCGCACTCAGCGGCTTAAAATAAAGACAATGTTCCCAGCCTCCCTGCGGCTAAATTCGGCGCGAATGCGGGGGTGGTGAGCGAGCCGGGCGGGAGCGCTTCTCCCCGCGCTGCCTCCCTTCTTCCTTCGTGCCTCAGTTTCCCCAACTGGTAAAGGGAGACCTAGCCAAGCTCGACGGGAAGACAAAATGCGTGATATAACAACGGGAGGACGGGGCTATAGCCCCCTTCTTCTGAAGCTGCACAGACTCCAGAAAACTGCGTGGGCTAAAGACGGGGGGCACTCACGAGGAGGCAGGGGAAAGCTGGACACCCTCCCCTCCCGCCCACAAAATAAGTGTTTTTATTTCTAAAGGGACATGTGCAGAGGCGGTGGGAGAAAAGGGAGAGCAAGAAGATTGGGGGAAGGGGCAAAGAGGAAGCTTGATTCAGACTCGGAAATGGATGTGGAGGCCTAACTCCCCCACTCTAAGCCACGTGTACTCGCACAAGTACACGCACCCCCACTGCTCTCCCAACCCGCAGCCCGCGACCTAAGGACGGCCCAGCAGGGGGCAGCCCATCGCCGGGACTGATTGGTTTCTGACCTAACCCCGACGGTTTGATGACCCCGATGGTGGGAGGAGGAGCTAGCTGATCCGAGCTCCTCCCCCGTCCCGCCCCCCCCCGCCCCGACACAGCCCCCAGCTGCACTCTCTGACCCAGTGCGAAAAGAAGGCACGCTGGGTGCTTCTTGGCACCCTGGCTCCTCATAAGTATTGATGTACCTGCCACCTGTGCCCCGTGGCTGCTGGCCCAAGCTCCAGAGACGCCAATTTCTTCCTTCCCTGGCTCCCTAGGCAACTGGGCTCCAAACTCAACGGTAGGGTAGGGTGCTTGGTAGGAAAATGAGGAGGAAGAAGAATGGGGAGGGCCTCAACCCTGTGCCCCAGACTCCAAAGCCTTCAGTTTAGAGTCCTCAGGACCTGAATCCAAACAGTGGCTCACCTCGTACCCACCTTCAGTTTTTTCATTTCTCTCCTACGTAATGGCGATCTTGATTTCGGTCCTTCCCGCCTCCCACCCGAGACTGCATCACAGCCCATGGGGCAAAGAACACCGGAACCTTCAGCTTTCCCAATTCTCCTCCACGGTCAGCTCTCCAGGAAGTCTCTACTGGGGCGTTGCTGGACCCCGATCCCTATGAGAAAACACCCCCCCCCCTCACGGTGGGGAGTCTCTACCTCTGAGGAAACAACACAGAAATCCAAACCGGCCCGGGGGGAGGGCTGCGGGCCAAATTGTAGGCTGAGAGGAGTGGCTTACACTCCCCAGGTACACACCTGTGAACTAGAGTGGGAGTCAGGGGAGACAGTTTGACAAGCTGGGAGGAGAGCTGTCTGTCTGCCTGTCTGTCTGTCTTCCAAGGGGAAGTTGGGGGTGGAGCAGGCAGGGAGGTAGATGCTGCCTCGCTTGTCAAAATTAGCCAATTCCACAGTTGGGCAACACTCAGACACACGCTGAGTACAGACATACGCACGCACATGCGTTCTGGCTCCAGATTGGCAGGGTCACACCTGTATTCACGCAGGCTGCATGGTAACATGAGCACACAGGGATGCACACATACCGGACACTGAACAGCATATGGGACAAACACATAGCCCCCCAACTCCGCACAGACCAGACACCCAGACACCCTCACATAAGGGCTTTGCATACACTAGAGCACTCAGCCCAGCATGTGGGCATGTCACTCAGCCCCAGGGCGGGTGCACCATCCCTCTGGGTCTGTTCCAAGTTGGAACCTCTCACGTGAGGCCCAATGTGTCATTTTCAAACAGAAGGCATCTAGCTCCCTCACAGCAGGGAGGAAGAGCAGGGTGTGTGGCTGGGTGGGTGGGCGCGTGGGCATGTTCATGAGGGGGGGCATGTGTGCGAAGGAAGCAGACATGTGAATAACGGGGCATGTGCGTTGGGACATAGTGCACAGGAGTTGGGGGCTTTCCGGTTGGGGTGGGGGAAGGAGCCTGGGAAACAGAGTGTGCCTTTGTGAGGGTGTGTGTGTGTGTGTATGTGCCGCCAGTCTGTGTGCAGTGGGTGTGGGTGTTTGTCTCCCTGTATCCGCCTTCTCTCTCCTCCTGGACTTTTAGCCTTCCTGGGCTCTCTTTCCTCATGTCCTGCCTCCTCCCTCTCAAGACTCAAAGTGGGTGCCCTTGTGGATGAGGGGGGCACACTCCAGGACTTGGTGCAACCCCAGATGCTGCCTGAGGCTTCCCTCCTGCTCCCCCTCCCTTTCTTTCCTCCCTTTCTTCCCTCCCTCTCTTTCCCTTCCTCCCTCCCCCCCAAGGCTGGCGTGCCAGGGGGTGGGACATGCCAATCACTGGCTGTGCCTCTCCCGCTGCCAGCACAGGGCGCAGCTCCCCCCGGGAGCCAGGTGTTTGGGTCCCAGGAGATACTGCAGGCCCCCTGGAGAAGCAGGGAAGCTGAGGACCCTGCAGACCCCTCTCCGGTCCCACGGTGAGTACATTTGGGAAGGTTTGGGAGGGGCTGTGTTGAGCTGGGTGCAGAAGCAGAAGGGTCCTCTGGGACAGGGCAGGGACACCGATGAGATGGAAATGGGGGTGGATTCTGAAGAGGGGAGGTGGCCAGGGAGAGGTCTAGAGGCCAAGAGGTCTGTGCAGCAGTGGGCACTGGCTGCTCCAAACACCGTGTCTGCTGGTTTTCAGTGGACTCATCTGATGTTTATCTGAGCTTCAGTTGGCAGAAGAGATGGAGACCCTCTTAGGAAACTCAACCTAGAGTTCAGAAGAAATTAGATGGCTGTGTAGTCAGCAGCTCCCCCAGCATCCTAAAGGCAGAATGGAAAGAGCAAGAGGCAGCCCTTGCCACCAGCATCCCATTGAAGGGTGACCCCATAATCATACTTTTGGGGACACCAATCCCAGAGCCTCCTTCTCTCCTCCTTCAGGGAACTCTGAATCCCACCTCTCTCACTCATCTTCAGCCCCCCAAGATGTATTGCATGAGGCAGCTGGCCAGATGGACAAGCTGGATGCCAAGGTGGGTGTTGGGCCAGAAGCCAGCAGGAGACCAGGCAAAGATCCTCAGTGCTCTGTGGAGACAAATAAGCACATGGACAGCCACACCACCCAGAGAATGTGGCCATGGCTTGCATGGGGACCCTGAGGGCCCTTCCTGTGTTTTTAGTGTCTTTGGCTTACAGAAGGCAGGTCACAGGCAATACAGGGGTACTAAGGCACACATGTGTGTCCCAGACTCCAGTAAGGATGAGTTGAAGCCAAAAACTCTGACTCTTGCAGTTGCCACCTCTAAGACAAGTGTCTGGAGGACGGGTAGTTGGATTATGAAGACCTGTATGCCTTTGGGGTTTTTAGTGCCAGTGGAGAGGGGCTCACTTCTTCCTACAGTGCATATCTATCTTTACTTCCATCTCATCGGCCCAATGCCCCTGCCTCACTGGCTGGCAGTCTCCAGCCGCCAGCCTCCTGTCCCAGGGTAACCTGCTGCTCCATGCCTAAGGAAAGCGGTCTACCCCCTAACCTCAGCTAGTAGGCAAGCCATGATAGCTGCTGAGATGTATAAGAGGAGGAGGTGGTGGGACAGGACTACAAAGGGTATCACTCTTGACTTCCATGCTGGGCTGGTGGCTGTGCCTTTGGTGGATCTTGGAGAATAATGGAAAGTCCTAAGTATTGAGAAAGGTCTAGGCAGAGCTGTCCCAATGTACAGTCAGAGAGAATGAGGCTGAAAAAAGAAAATAGGTGTACTCATGGCCGTAGAAGGGAGACGTAGCAGTCGTGTTGGTACTTGAACCCATTCTTGTTCACCCTCAGCATAACACTGTGCTACCACCTCCGTGCACAGGAGGATAGGATGTGATGGGGATGAGAAGGGTGTAGCAAGCTTTATAAGGCAGGAGCTTGGGCTCCCAAGCAAGCAGGCAGGGAAGAGGTGGGTGAGTCGAGCTGAGTTTCTGCTCTGCTGTGATGCCATGGTGATGCCTAGAAGAATGGGGGAGGGAGAGACAGAAGAAAGGAAAGGGGGGAGGAGTACAAGGAGTGAGGATCTGGGGGCATGCAGGGAGGAGGATGAGGGGGCCCACATTTACACAGCAAGGTCTAGGTTGCAGCCTCCTAACAGCCAGGCTCTTCACAGTCTGGTTAAAGACTACTCAAGGTCCATCACTGATGAGCAAATTTGACCATGATTCTAGGACGGAAGCTCCTCTTTCAGATCAGTGTATTTATGAAGCATTTAACTAATGGCCACTGACCTCTGCTAGGTTAGCTGGCACTCCCAGTGGTGGCTTGAGCCTAAAACACAAGATTAATTCCATTTATTTACTTCCTTGTTTCCAAGGCCAGGGGATCAGGGGTGGAAGTTCTGTGAGCCTTTAATGAATCAAGAGCCACCTGGGGAGAAAAGTTAACTTACGGGGCTACCCAGAAAGGCTGGCTTCTGGACTGTGGCCCCAGAAAAGGGAGTAGTCAAGAACCTTGGCCAGGACTACCCCTTACGATATATGTGAGCTCTTGGGTGCCTGATCCCTAAGCCCTCTCTGAAGACTACCTTCTCCCCAGCCAGATTTTATTATTATTATCTCTGCCCCTGCGAGATTTTCTGACAGCTTCTAGCCCCAGAATAACAAGATGGCTCCACACTCCTTAAATCTTCCCCGGCAATGCTATCATCCTCAGCCTCCCATTCTCACTCCTTGACCATGCTTAGGAAAACCTAATGTTCAGGAATCCTTCACCCACCCCCTTCCTGTCCTCCCCCAGTGGCTCCTTTATTTCTCCTTTCTCTCACCAGCCAGATCCCTGGTCCCTAGGGATTGGTTCAGGGCCCTGGCGGTCATCAGTCTGGCCTGTCTTGTGTTAGAGACTCTGACCTCATCCCATAACTCTTGGAGCCCACATTAACTTACACACACGCACACACACACACACACACACACACACCACTCCACTTCTATTTACGAACCTCACTTAGCATCCCTGTGCTCTCAATAAAGCAGGATTTTCTTGGGCCACTGAACAGATAAAGATGCTCTTGCATATTTTTCCCCTGTGCTCTCATGCCAGACACACCCTTGCCCAAGAGAACAGAGTCCTGGTGGAAGGGGTCATAAAAGCGGAGGGGCTCCTAAACCCTGCTCTGTAGCTGGTCATGATCCCCACAGGCTCAGCCTCAGTCTCCAGAGCCTGAACTTGTTAAGGAGGACCCCCCTTCATGTATACATTCATATATTAGTTCCACAAATATTTGTTGAGCAATTACTATGTAGCAAGCCCTAAGATAAAGCAGTACATAAAGCAAGCAGAGACCCTACCTTTCTTCTCCATCAGAGTTAAGACTAGATCTCCCTCCCCCACACTGTCATTATTCATCACACAGATAAATGACATATACATAAGCCAGAATCTAAAGGGAGGCCTGGTGGCTGATTCAAACTAGGCTTTGGCCAAGCTGGTGGAGATGGGTGGAGAGACTCCCCTGCACACCCCATCAAGAGCAGTTTAGGGTACGGGCTCCCTGAGAGGGGTCTCCGTGGCAGACGAGTGCATCACTGATGAGTTTTAAAGTCACCTCCTTTTGCAAATCGGAGATAATAGAATCTATTCTCAAGGAGTTATAACAAGTAAATTAAGTTATACATATAATGCGTAGAGCCATGTCTGGTATACTCAAGCAGCCAGTAAATATCAGTTGCTATGATAATAATAGTAATATTATTAAAGGCTCCCCACAGTCTTCATCAGGAGGCAACAGTCCTGGGCAGAAAAGCACTCTGCATTTCTTAACACCTTCTTGTGCCTAAAACATGAAAAGCTCCAAGATTCCAGCTCATCCCCACAAAGCTATGGGCTCACCCCCACCATTGCCTAGTCTCATTCAGCAGTGCACACACCCTCACACACAAACACTCATACTAGAAACTCCGCCCCATCCTACATAAAGGCTCTCAGATCGGGATAGTGAGTTGCCTAAGGTCAGTGAGACAAAAGCTTGAAGCTAAGGATTGACTTAAGGGGTGTCTGTCTGACCCACCCTGCAATCCACATCTCTCAGCCCTGGGATAGTTACAATTGTGAGAAACCAAGCTAATTCACGTCTACCATCCTCTATGGCCATCATCAACACATAGCGTCATCTCCCCAATCGAGCATTAGAGAGAGATGGCTCAGTGAGCAAACACGCTTGTCATGCAAGTGCAAGGGCCTGAGTTCAAGAATCTGTGCTTGCTTTTAATGCTGGTGTCCCTACAAGGATGTGGGAGACAGGAGAATCCCCGGAAGTTTACAGGCCAGCTAGCCTGATATCGGTAATGGGAAAACAACTCAGTGTATACACACATACATACAAAAGTTAGGCCAGGCATGGTAGTGCACACCTCCACTCCCAGCACTCACAAGGCTGAAGCAATAGGATTGTTTTGAGTTCAAGACCATCTTGGACTAAATAGTGAGGCCTCAGACTAAATCACTTATAAGCACCCCTACATATCCGGCAGCTTACAACCACCTGTAACTCTGGTTCCAGGGGATGGGACACCCTCTTCTGGCCTCCAGCATCACCCTCACACGTAGCATACACTCACGCAGACATAAATTTAAACTCCTGTTTGTTTGTTTGTTTGTTTGTTTGTTTTTAAAGGCATGGTTTCTCTGTATAGCCTGACTGCCTGGAGCTCACTCTGTAGACCAGGCTGGCCTGGAACTCAGAGATCTGTCTGCCTCTGCCTCCCAAGTACTAGGATTAAAGGTGTGCTACCACACCCAGAAATTTTAAACTTTTTTAAAAGCAAAATGAAAAACCACTCAGATGCTGTGGTACATGCCTGTAATCCCAGCACTTGGAGGGTAGAGACAAGTGGATCAGAAGTTCAAAGTCATCCTCAGCACATAGGGATGGATTGCTAGCCTGGATTGCATGAGACCCTATCCTAAAGATAGATAGATAGATAGATAGATAGATAGATAGATAGATAGATAGATAGATAGATAGATAGATAGATAGATAGATAGATAGATAGATAGATAATGGCAGCTAGAAAGCTTTCTAGCATATGCAAGGCCCTGGGTTCAATACCCAGTACAGGAAAAGAAAAGAAAAAAAAAAAAAGAACAGACAAAGAAACAAAACAAAAACAAGTAAACAAAAACAAATTGATTAAGGATAATAGCATAGATGTCTCATCTTAACACCTGAGAGGTTGAGACAAAGACCTGCCAAGACTGCACAGCAAGGACTACAGCCGGTCACTGTGAAACTCTAACTCTATGCCGCTCTGACTGTAACAGAACAGCAAGCTGGAGCTGCATCACTGAGGAGAGTGGGGGGTTTGACTGGTTCCCTAAAACCTCTGCCCCAGAGGGAGACAAACATCAGAGAGGCACTGAGCAACTGGCTAAGTCAGTGACCAAACAAGTTAGTGTCACAGTCTCAACACCACCAGCTCCTGTGGGACCATCAGAAAGCTGCCCAGTCTTCTGAGCCTCAGCTACCTCACCTACACTACAGAGATAAGAGTGTTCAGCAAACAAAGGAAAATAGCCAGTACCTAGTGACTGACGTGTCCTAAGTATGGTGGCTACCAATTTGATCGTTAAAAAAGGTTCAGCAGGAATTTATAGCCATTGAAGCAAGAGCCTGCCAGCCTTGCCTCACCTCCAAGGATATTTGGATCCCTTCTCTCTGGTGTCCTGTACTCAAAGTATTTGCTTTAGCCAGACATACTGGTTCACACCTATAATCCCAGCACCCAGAGGCAGAGAGGCAGGTGGATTGCTATGAGTTTGAGACTAGCCTGGTTTACAAAGTAAGTTCCAGGCTAGCCAGGGCTATACAGTGAGACCCTGTCTCAAAAGAAAAGATTAAATTAAATCAAATCAAAGCACTTGAATCATTCACAGCATCACCACTAGCCTCTAAGAAAAGCTTGTGATGGGCAAGAGGCCACCATGTTTCCACCTAGAGTTGATGTCCCCTCGGCTCCTAGTTAAGGGACCTGAGTGAGCCTTCAGCTTCACCTCAGGGAACTAGGTCCTCTCTACGCAGCATCTGGAGATGTTGTATTTAGGACCCTGCCCACCTCCCAGAGACGCTAGGATGCTCCAAATCCCCCTTTATACACAAGAGCAGATTAAGAACCAGGAAAGAGCTGGAGTGGGGGCTGGGGCTGGAGAGATAGGGAAGGTGACAAGCAGATCAGAACTGGGAGAATGGAAGAAAAGCAGAGGTCTTTAACTGTGTGTCTGCTCTGGACTCCAGCCAGCAGCTGGGGAGTGAGAGGCAGGAAGAAGATGAAATGCTGAGAGAGTGTGCTGATAACACATTGAAGAAAGGACACCACTGAGCCCCATTCCAGGGCCGTGGGTCCTGAGCCCTGATACCAAGACTGGAGCAAGTCAAGTGAGCTACTCACCTTGGAGCAAAAGTTGAAGGGTCACAGGGGTACAGGGTACATGCTGAGTATGCACAAGGTCATGTCCCCAGCACAGAAGAGAAAGACAGAGAGACAGAGAGAGAAGAAACTTCATAACCTAGAAAGATAATATTGCAGCTTTGTTGTTGATTTGTTTTCTTGGCTTCTCTTATTAAGACAGAGTCTCAAATAGCTCAGGCTAGCCTTAAACTTGCTATGTCAACGAGGCTGGCCTTAAACTCCACATCCTCCTGCCTTCACCTCTAGAATGCCAGGATTACAGATGTGTGCTACCACATCCAGCCTGGAACTTTTTAAAAATGAATTACATTATTTATTTATTTACTTTACATCCACAATATAGCTTCCCCTCCTTCCTCTCCTCCTAGTCCCTCCTTCTCGCCTTCTCTCTCCTCCATCCTCCCATCCTCCCTTTCTCCTCAGAAAAGGGGAGGCTTCCCATGGATATCAAGTCCCAGTAGGACTAGGTACATCTTCTCATGTTGTGGGTAGAAGAAAGGAACTGCCCAGTTAGGGAAAGGAACCAAAGGCAAGCAACAGAGACAGACCCTGCTCCTGCTGTTAGGAGTTCCACATGAAGACCTAGCTGCACATCTGTTACATATGTGCAGAGGGCCTAGTTCCACCTAATGTTTCACAATAGGTCTCTGCATCTGCTTCCATCAGTTGCTGGGTGAAGCCTCTCAGATAGTTACACTACAGCCTTGAACTTTTTGAAAAATCAAATAACAAACAGACTTGATGGAGCATAGCTGTAATCCTGGCACTTGAAGAGCTAAGGCATAAGAATTCTGAGTTTGCAGCCAGTCATGGCTACATAGTGAGACGTTGTTTCTATCAATCCATCAACACTACAACAGGCTAGCTCTTTTTGTAAATAAAGGTCCATGGGAACTAGGTTTAAGGTAAAGCTAAAAAGATGGAATAGCAAAAGTGTAGGGGTAAATCCTGCCTTTGACATCATAGATTGATTTTTTTCATATTACATAAAATATTAGTTTATTTACCATCAAGTTTGGGACACCTTTAAATCTTGTGGCCAAGATAGACATCACCCTCATCCTAAGCCTGAAGAGGCGGCTGCATTTGGGAGGGTGCAGCCTCTCTGTCCAGCCAGTGATTCTGTTCTAGTTCTTTTGCAGGTCTTTGCTCAGCTCTGTTGCCCCAAAGTACATATAGGTGACACATGGGGGACTCAGTCTAGGAGCAAGGAGACCTTGGTAATGCCTACGTTGTTGCTGGGCCTCAGTTATTCCCTTTGTGCAATGGGCATTAAACAGCCCTGAGTTCAGAAAATCAAAGACAGTGCCTATAAGAGAGTGGCCACCAGCAGCCTTACTAGTCCAGCCTCTAGCCCAGTGCTTGACTTTAGTTCAGAAGGTGTGTGACAAAACTGGAAAATAAAGATAAATCATGTTTTTTGAGATGTGGTAGCTCATGCCTCTAATCCCAACATTCAGGAGGCTAAAGGGGGAGGCCCAGTCAGGACTTCAAGTCCAGCATAGGTTTACATAGCAAACTGTGAGGATCTGGGACTGTAGCTCAGTAGCAGAGTGTTCCGTCTAGCCGGACAAAGTCCTGGGCTAGTGGGTGTGGAGGTGGCAGGTAAATTGTGTTTTTGTGTAATGCTTTTAAAATTAAAATTAGTCTCCTATGATGTTCAGTTCTTTGCTGTGTTTGTTTGGGATTTTGGTATTTTTGTTTGTTTTGTTGTTGTTCAGTCATAGGTTCTTGTAAATGAAGTTTCACTGGAAAGGATGACTGGGATTCTGTGTGATCTTCTGCAGGTTTTCATGCTGTTTCCCTTGGGTCTCATTCAGTTCCCTTGTCTGTAAACTTGTGCCTCGGTCATAGGTTCAGTGCTGGGGGTTGGAGATGCAGCTCAGTTTGTAGAGTGCTTACCTAGCATGGGGTTCCATCATCCAAACCATGTAAAATTGGCATGGTACCCCACGCCTCTCATCCCAGCACTCTGGAGATGGGGTATTAAAAGTTTAAGCTCTCCCATGACTACATAATGAGTTCCAGGCCAGCACAGACTATGTGAGATGAAACTCTGTCTTAAAAAAAAAAAAAAAGGAGGTGGGAGCAGAGAGATTAGTTGTGGCTAAGGATCAATGTACTTGCCGAACATGTATTAGGCCCCATGTTTGATTCCTTACACCACACACACACACACACAAGATTAAATAAGATAATGCATGAATGTGTAGAGATACTTTAGCAGTGACTCAAGGGTGAGCTGTCCAATAGCAACAGGCACCGTTATCAGTGGCTACCGTTGCAAGATCAGAGATTTGCTGTCCTGTGTTAGAGATGAAACCCAAGGCCCTATGAATGCTGGATAAGCTAGACAAGTGATTTACCACAAATTGTACTCAAGCCCTCTAGGAAGGGTCTTTCTTTCCTTTCTTCTTTCTCTCTCTCTCTTTTTTCAAGACAAGGTTTCTCATTGTAGCTCTGGCTGTCCTGGAACTCACTATGTGGACCAGAACAACCTTGAACTCATGGAGATCTGACTGCCTCTGCCTCCTGAGTGCTGAGATTAACGATGTGTGCCAACATGCCCAACCTTAGGAGACTTTTTTTTTTAAGTAAAATACAATTACATCATTTTCTTTGCTTTCCTCCCTCTAATCCTTTCCCTGTACCCCCAGAATTTGCTCCCTCTCAAAATCATGACCTCTTTCTAGTTATTACTGTTACATATATGTATGTATATATGCCTACATAAATGAATACAACCTGCTCAGCAAATTACTTGTGTGTATATGATTTCAGGGCTGACCCCTTGGTATTGGATAACCAATTGGATTCATCCCTGAAGAAGACTATTCCCCCCTCTTTAGGGGAAGTTTTTAATATAAGTGTACACTCTTAAACAGGAGGGAGCCTTCATTCCCACATAGACTGAATTAATGGGGACCCAATGCTCACTGCACATTAAGAACCATTCTAAGCACTTGATTTTCAAAAACTCACTTAATTCTCTCAACAATTCCTTGAGGTAGTATATTAGCTTAAAGATCTTAGTTAATCCCTTCATCCCAAGTGAGGAATCTATGGGTATAGACATAACATCACTTAAAAGAAAATAACAAACCAGGTATGGTGACACACGCCTTTGATCCCAGCACTCCTGAGGCAGAGGCAGGTGGATATTTCTGAGTTCAAGGCCAGCCTGGCCTGCAAAGCAAGTCCAGGACAACCAGATCTACATTGTCTCAAAAAACCAAAACAGGGCTGGAGAGATAGCTCAGTGGTTAAGAGTACTGTCTGTTCTTCCAGAGATCCTGAGTTCAATTCCCAGTAACCACATGGTGCTCACAACCATCTATAAAGTGATCTGGTTCCCTCTTCTATCACTCATACACATAAAATAAATAAATCGTTTTTTTAAAAAACAAAATAATAATAATAAATTAACAATAAAATATGATACGGTGGTACAAATCTTTACTCCTATCACCTGGGAGGTAGACGTAGGAGCCAAAGTTCAAAGTCATCCTCCTGCCTGCTACACAGCAAGGGAAGCAGGCCTATACTACGTAAGACTCTGTCACAAATAAATTAATCAATGAATAATTTGTTTTTAAATATTTCTTTCATTTTTTGAGACAATATAATTACATCATTCCTCCCTTCCCTTTCCTCCCTACAATCCTTCCATAATGCCCCTCCTTGCCGTCTTGCAAGTTTATGACCTTTTTTCTTATTTGTTACATATGTGTGTGTACACCTAAATACGTAAATGCAACTTGTTCAGTCTGTATAATGTTATTTGTATCTATATTTTCTTTTTTAAGGGAGTTGGAAGGTAGAGCAGGGTTTCTCTGTGTAGCCTTGGCTGTCCTGGACTCTTTGTAAACCCGGCTGGCCTCAAACTCAGAGATCCCCCTGCCTCTGACTCCCAAGTGCAGGGAACACAGGTGTGAGCCTTTTGTATGAATGTTTTCAAGGCTCTCCATTTGGTATTGGATAACCTTTTGGCCTTTCCTTGGGGAAGACTATTTCTCTCACTCCCAGCATTCCTCAGTTGCCTGTAGTTCCTTGTGTAGTTTTAAAATCTTGTGGGCTTTCTGCTCCCACTTAAACATGTCATGTTTAGTCAGTCATGTTGGTGAGACCTTATGGATGTAGCTTCTGACATTCATATAAGACAGCATCTCACAGCAAACTCCCTGATTCTCTGACTTTTACAATCTCTCTGTTTCTCTTCTGAACCTTAGGTATGGGAGTTGTATTGTAGTGAATTATAGAATTTTTAAGATGTATTTGTTTTTATTTTATGAATATGGGTGTTTTCCTGCACATATATCCATGCCCCGCTTTGAGTGGTACCCACGGAGGCCAGAAGAGGGTGTAGGATCCTCAGAAACCAGAGTTATAGACCATTGTGAGCTACCACGTGGGTGCAGGGAACTGAACTCAGATGCTCTGGAAGAACAGGAAGCACTCTTTTTTTGTTTTGTTTTTGGCTTTGTTTGTTTTTGGTTTTTGAAAACAGAATTTCTCTGTGTAGCCTTGGCTGCCTTGGACTCAATTTGTAGACCAGGCTAGCCTCAAACTCACAGCAATCCGACTGCCTCTGCCTCCCAAATGCTGGGATTAAAGGTGTGTACCCAGCTCAGTAAGCATCCTTAACTGCTGAGACATCTCTCCAGCTCCTATGAATGATTTTTTTTTACATTACATCACTAATAATATCACAAACAGTAAATGGTAAAGCATGGATTCAAATCCAGACAGGCCTCACCTGCAATCCCAGCACTTGGGAGGAAGAGGCAAGGAGGAGGATCTGGAGTACAAAGTCATTCTCTATTACGTAGAAATGTTGAAACCAGAGTGGGCTACATAAGACCTTATCTCAAAACAAAACTGGGCATGAGCATGATAAAGCACGCCTTTAATCCCAGCACTCAGAAGGCTGAGGCAGGCAGATCTCTGAATTTGAGGCCAGCCTGGTCTACAGAGGGAGTTCCAGAACAGCCAGAACTACACAGAGAAACCCTGTCTTGAAAATCAAACAAACAAACAAACAAAAACAAACAAAAAACCCCCGGCAACACCAATACTCTCTTTTCTGTTGCCACTTCTCCCACAGCTAATATTGTGTAGTATTAAATGCAGGCAGCCTAGCTCAGGAGTCTAGGTTATTTAACTGTTGACGTCACACATATTCCCTCAAATGTAAAGTGTCTCAGACACAAGTGCACATGCTGACAGATACAGGCTTTCTTGCTCATGCTGTCACACACTGATCTCCATCACAATGACGGTTCACCAAGAGCCACGGAGGTGGCCCCAGCCACACATACTCTGGCTCATACATGATCATACATAATCAAAGGCACAACACGTTAGTCTCTGTGTCACAGACCAAGTCTCCAGGCAACACCAAGGCTTGGAAAGATCTTACACAACATTTCTCTTTTAGAATCTTCCCAATAGCATAATCCTAAAGGCCACAGCTTTGGGGTAGGAAGACCCTAAATGGACCCTTCAATAGACAGATGGGGGGGTATAAGAAAGGACCCACTAAATCACACAGCAGCTGGGCTGTAGCTGAGTGGGACCTTCAGTTCTCTGTCTGCCTTTGCTTTGGCTGTGGGCCTCCTCTACCTCCTGGCCTTTCATTTTTTCACAACCTTAGTGCATGGGCCAGACTCCAGATCCCAGAAAGTGTGGGGGATCTTCCTGTTCCCCATGCTGCCCTCCTCTCCGCTGGGGCCAGGAACAGGGCGGAGAGAGGGAGGGGAGCCGCCCACTTCCCATCTGGGGCCAGAACCTCACCTGACTGGTAGCTGAGGCCACTGTCCCTGTTGCCTGCTTCACATACAATTCCATGAAAGAAGGTGCAGGCATGAAGACACACACATGCATTCCCATATACCCCATTCCCTGTCTCCTGCCCCACCCCAGAGGCTCCTGTAGCTCAGGCTATCCTCAAACTCACTATGCAGCAGAGGACGACTTTAAACTCCTGATCCTTCTGCCTTCACGTCCCAAGTGCAGGGATTACAGCTGTGTGCCGCCGCTCCCAGCCCTCTTCTCTGGAGCGTTCTCCTTCTTCCCATCACTCTTTATTTGACAAAAGAATCACACTGGAGCAGCTCATGCACAGCAAGTGGAGGAACTGGGCCCTGATTCCCCTCAGCATCTTGTGGCTATAGCAGAGGTTGAAGCCTCTCAGTCACCATTGCCTCCAGCAAGAAAGGGATGACAAGGGCCTTCCTGCTAAGGATGAACAGGACAGTTAAATTAGATAACTTGATTAGGTGCTTAGCACTGTGTCTGGCATGTAGCAAGCCCTTCTTAAATGAAGACTTTAATAAGGTTTAGTGAAATACTTGGAAAATTTCACAGTACTGTACACAAAGTAGCTCTCCCAATTCCTGCTGCATGAAATTTATGAAAAACAGGAATTAGGGGCTGGAGAGACGGCTTGACAGTTAAGAACACTCACCAACTACTATTCCAGGGGACTGGGGTTCAATTCCCAGCACCCACAAGGCAGCTCACAATGTCCGTGACTCCAGGTCCAGGGGAACTGATGCCCCTCTTCTAGCCTCCTTGGACACTGCTTACCTATGATGCATAAACATATTTGCAGGCAAAATATTCATATGCATAAAATAAAACTAAATGAATATTGTTTAAAAATTTGAAGGCAGAAATTAGCAGCAATTTCCCAAGGAGAAAACTGAGGCTCAGAGTCTAAATGGTAAAACTGGAATGAAGACTCAAATCTCTAGGCTTCAGGGCCATCCCAGGTAGCTGGCAAATCTCCTTGTGTCTGGAAAGCACAATGTTAGCCTCTGTGAGTAGGGGCCAGTGCCTGGAGGTGATGGTGATTCTATCCTGCCTGGTGCTCTGATAGGTCAGGGGCTGTATCCTTTTATTCTTCCACTCAGATGCCAACCCAGTGGCCCAACCAATCTCGTCTCCTCTCTTTTCAGGTGATGCCCTTTCTCTGAGGAAAACCTGTGACTGAAGGAAGGGGCTGCCCCTTCATCCTGCCTGGCTGCCATGAACACCTCAGTGGCCCCTGCTGTCAGCCCTAACATCACTGTCTTGGCACCAGGAAAGGGTCCCTGGCAAGTGGCCTTCATCGGGATCACCACAGGCCTCCTGTCTCTGGCTACAGTGACAGGCAATCTGCTGGTACTCATCTCCTTCAAGGTCAATACAGAGCTCAAGACAGTCAACAACTACTTCCTGCTGAGCCTGGCCTGTGCTGACCTCATCATTGGCACCTTCTCCATGAACCTCTATACCACATACCTGCTCATGGGCCACTGGGCTCTGGGCACACTGGCCTGTGACCTCTGGCTGGCCCTGGACTATGTGGCCAGCAACGCCTCCGTCATGAATCTTCTTCTCATCAGCTTTGACCGGTACTTCTCAGTTACCCGACCCCTGAGCTACAGAGCCAAGCGTACACCCCGCAGGGCAGCTCTGATGATTGGCCTGGCCTGGTTGGTTTCCTTCGTCCTCTGGGCCCCGGCCATCCTCTTCTGGCAATACCTAGTTGGGGAGCGGACAGTGCTGGCTGGGCAGTGCTACATTCAGTTCCTCTCCCAACCCATCATCACTTTTGGCACAGCCATGGCCGCCTTCTACCTCCCTGTCACAGTCATGTGTACGCTGTACTGGCGCATCTACCGGGAGACAGAAAACCGAGCCCGGGAGCTGGCAGCCCTCCAGGGCTCTGAGACACCAGGCAAAGGGGGTGGTAGCAGCAGCAGCTCAGAGAGGTCCCAGCCAGGGGCTGAGGGCTCACCAGAGTCACCACCAGGGCGCTGCTGTCGCTGTTGCCGGGCACCCAGGCTTCTGCAGGCCTACAGCTGGAAGGAAGAAGAGGAGGAGGATGACGGTTCCATGGAGTCCCTCACATCCTCTGAGGGCGAGGAGCCCGGCTCAGAAGTGGTGATCAAGATGCCTATGGTAGATCCTGAAGCACAGGCACCCACCAAGCAGCCCCCCAAAACCTCCCCAAATACAGTCAAGAGGCCCACCAAGAAAGGCCGAGACCGAGGTGGCAAGGGCCAAAAACCTCGAGGGAAGGAACAACTGACCAAGCGAAAGACTTTCTCACTGGTCAAGGAGAAGAAGGCAGCTCGGACCCTGAGTGCCATCCTGCTAGCCTTCATCCTCACCTGGACACCATATAACATCATGGTGCTGGTGTCTACCTTCTGTAAGGACTGTGTTCCCGAGACCCTATGGGAGCTGGGCTACTGGCTGTGCTATGTCAACAGCACTGTCAACCCCATGTGCTACGCACTCTGCAACAAAGCCTTCCGGGACACTTTCCGCCTGCTGTTACTCTGCCGCTGGGACAAGCGGCGCTGGCGCAAGATCCCCAAGCGCCCTGGCTCTGTGCACCGCACCCCCTCCCGCCAGTGCTAGTACCCCCTCGCCTGCATCCTTTCACCCCAGCTCCAGGGAGAGGCCGGTGGAAGTGTCCACGGGCTACATCTTCAGCCCCAGGGCTCTGCTCAGGCCTCCCCTGACTTCCCAGGCCCCTGGGTCACCTTCCTGGACAGCCCAGAGAGTCTCTGCCAGCGTTCCAAACTTTGCTATTCCCAGACAGGGAGTGAAACCCGGGGAACTGGTTTTTCTGATCCCTGCTGTGTGGGAATGGGCTTTTCACCAGGAAGAAGGCCCGGAGGAGGAACCAGGGTTTGGACTCCTGTTTGCCTTTAGGCAGGAAGTCAGGAGCCAGCAGGGCGGGCCAGTAGTTTAACAGCGCAGTCTTCCTTGGCACAGCAGGGGGCCTGGATTGCGATGGGAGACAGCGCCCCCTGGACCTACATGAGGGAACTGACCCCAAGCACAGAGAGAAAAGTTTGGGACAGAAGGGAGTTGGTGACCCCTGGCTGGAAATCCCTCCCTGCACAGGCAGAGCCCATCTGGGTAGGCCCTAGGCATGATCTCCAGGATTGTCCAGGCTCCCTACCAATGCCCCCAGGCCATCCCCATGTGGGTCACCTCCAAGGCAACTGTCCACGTGTGAGCAGGACAATAATACCAGAGGAGATCAGCTTGGTTAGACACACCAAGCCTCAAAGCAGCAGCAGGACCAAATGTCAGGTGTCCGAACCGGCTCTCTATGTCATTTTCCAGTGGGGGGGGGATGGGTTGGGGGAGGGGTAAGGTGCCTGCTATCCAGTCCCACACCCATCCTCTTCTCTCACTGTCCCAAAGGAATCTCCATCCCTCCCTCCTGGCTCACAGCCGTCCCCTGGGTGGATCTGCTCTGGGCAGATCTGGCCAGACCTCCTGCATGCTGCCTGCCTTCAGCCTTGCCCCACACAGGCCTGGCCCAGCCAGCAGGTTCTCTTCTGTATAATCCCTAATCCAACCCCTGCATGGCCTCCCTGCAAACCTAATCTCCAGGCCCTGCCTGTCCCCTGTTCCTACCTTCCATCCTCAGCATATGCTGAGTCTGTGAATAAAAGCCACGTAACCAGCAGGCACCACGAGGAGTTCCTCCCTGTTTTGGCCCCCGGGGCCAGGATTGCATGGGTCAGGGAAGGCTTGTAGAATGTGGGCTGCATGCAGCATTTAAGGTGGGTCCAGGGGACAGCACTGAATGGCTAGAGCAACAAAAGCCTGCGGGCCCCAGCACCCTGGGGTCCACCGTTCAGGTGAGTAGTGCTAAACAGGCAGACCTAACCTCTGGAGATGAGGTGACTAGATGAAACACCCCTATATATTCTGTATATAACTGCTCTGGGGCCTTATCATACACACGGAGAACAAAACTCCTCCAAACTCCCATTTGCAGATGGGGAAACTAAGACCTGGGAGGATTATTTAGGGTTATCCCACAAGGCAACACTCAGGCTTCAGGTAGTCCACAACCTCGTGACCCCTGGACTGTGGAGATGACAGACCTAGGGTCGTTTAGGCCAAAGCACTCCATCAGGGTAAACCTCAGGCCACAGCATTATATTGGTAAGGGAGGTTCCCAAAGTCTAATGCAACGGAAGCTAAGAAGTTAACCCCACTGTTCTGAGCAGTGGTCATCAAAGCATAGTAGTGGCTGGGAGTCCCAAAGCCAATTTAATGCCAGTGATTTGCTGGGAAAACATACAGAACTCTGCAAAGCCACTAGAGTCTTTCACTGTCACAGGGAAACAATGCAGAAGAAAGCGGAACAGAAGAAAGCACACAGGACAGAAACCCAAAGTAACTGCCACAAGATGCCAATTCTCTTCCTAGGGAGCCACAGAATACTTCTCCAGCAATGATGTAGGGCAGTCTACATGGCATGCTGCCAGCCACAAAAGCCCACCAGAACCTTGATGTCTGATGTTTTGACTAGAGGTTGGGCACAGGGGCATGGCTGGTTACCCACATGGCGGCCTCAGTTAAGGTCCAGCCCCTCTACAGGCTTAACTGATAGGCTGGGGTCCAGGACCTTCACCAAAAAAACATATTTTCAATGTAAAGTGTCCGTGCAATTCAGGGTACACAGATGAGCAAAGATCTTCTAGGCTGGGTAATCCAGTGGTTTGCCATGATTCCCAGAAGCCAGCTGAGCTAACAGTAGCCCACACCAGGAGCATCACTGTCACCTGGGAGCTTACATAGGCCAATGTCTGGGATCACCACAAATTTACTAAAAGGGGAGTTCTGAGGATGGAAACCAGCTATCTGTAACCAGCAGCCTTGAGGTTTTTCTGGTACAAGCTAAAGTTTGAAGGGACAAAAAAAAAAAAAAAAACTATCCTAGAGGGCTGAAATCCTAAGTGGGACCCCCCCCCAAAAAAATCCCTGCAGAGAAATTACTGGAAATTCATCCTACACATTTAGCTTCCTGAACTCCCAGAAGCATTTGTACCTCAAGAGCTTGTTTGGAGGTTCTAGGTGGGGTGTGTATCTCCTGGTATACCATTGACCGAAAGGGGGTCCACCTCTTGAACTCAGTGTACAGCTTTGGCTGTATGAGTGAACATGGAGAGGTGAGAGGGGAAAAAGACACCTGCCTAACTAGCCAGATCAGGCAAATCAACCCCAGTAATCAATGGGGTGACAAATGTCTCAGTCAATCACCCTCACATCACCCATAACCTTTGGAATGGAATCTTCCAACACTGTGGGCAAGGACAGCCCGCTAGGTGGACAAGGAGAAGCTGGCCAGAAGCCACAGGAGATTCAACCGTGTGGGAATAACTGTCAGGTGTAAAGCCTATACCCCTGCACCGCCAGCACAGCAACCCCTCCCTCCCAGTTGTCGGCTGAGACACTGTGCTCCCGGTGCTTCTTAAGACCCCTTCAGGGATAAATGTCCTGCCTGTGTCAAAGGTGTAGAGGTGAAGGGTCAGAGGAAGCTGAGCAGCATTGAAAGAAGTGAAGCTTTGGGGTCAATGGAACTTGCCTCTGCTGAAGCCAGGGGGTGGGGCTAGCATCAGGATGGCAATAGGAGTAGCAGCTCACACTTGTCACTATGGTCCTGACATGCCCCCCCGCCCCCAATGACCTTAGGCATGTCTCCTGTCTTCAGTAGAACCCTTGCCAGTATCAGAAGGATGGGGCAAACTGGTAAAAGCGCTTAATGGCTGCACCGCCAGTGTCACCACAGAAGAGGCTGCCGCAGGTAAAGGCCAGAAACACCCAGGTCTTACCCTGTACCTCTGTTCTGGCTTTGAAAATTCTACAGTGCTATTCCCTCAGACCAGGAAGGCGAAATTTTTACAACCTAATATGACTGGGTTTGAAGAGTATCCAGGAGCACACCTGTGCAAGAAGGAGTGTAAAATCCAGGTGGACTCTGGGTCCTGAGGGCCTCTGAAGGAAGAGTTCTGTAAATCTGGGCTATACAAGATGGAGGAAATGGCATGAGCCAGGAAGGAGATGGTGGTTGCATGGGCATCTGTCCATCCCACACGCTGCACCCACTCCTGCCCTGAGGGAGTCTCTTCACCCCAGAAACAAAGGCCTTTTCGTAGTAGCAAGGAGAGAATAAGGCCACTTTGTGACTATCACCTTTTCTACCAGTACCAATAGACTGGAGCCAGCCTTAAGAAGACAAACAGGTTAGGATCCACCCCTCCCACAAGCAAAGCTTTGGCCCACCTCCATTTCCACCACGGCATTTTAGCGCCACCACCTGACAACTCAGGAAATAGCCGTTCCAAGAAACCTGCTTATTTGCCTTGGACCATGTTCTCCAGAAAACAGACAACAATAGATGATCTTGGTCACACCAGCAGCTACCCCCCCCCCCCAAACTCCAACAAGAATCCAAGGACACGGAAGGCTCACATGTCTCTGTAACTATTCAGATACAGGTCCTTCCCTCTGTGACTGGTATGCCATATCAGTGAGGCCATGAAGGCAAGGGGATCTTGATATCTGGGGATAGCTCAACGCAAGCCTCAAAAACAAACAAAAGCAAGCCCCTCAGCCTGAAGCCTTTATAGTCCTTCTTTTGGGCGGCCTATACTTGCAGAGTCCCCCCCCCAAGGCCTGTAGAATCTGTGCTGTCATTCTTAGGCACCTAGCTCAGGTTTCATGGGACTCAGAACTGACTCCAAATAGAAATTGCGTTTAGAACCTGCTCACCTTTAGAACAAGAAAGCCCCTGCCAGCCTCGGGCTCTAAAGGGCTTGTGGTATCACTTCTAAGGCCTTTGTTTCAATGATAAACCAAAGAAGTCCAACAGTCTGACTATTCCATTAAAAAGTCCAAAAAAAAAATGGCCAGCTCTCCCAGCCCTTGTCCTCCTGGCCCTGCTATTTGGTATTTCTGCCTTCCTGGAACCACCATTCACACAGTTGCTCAAGCCAGAGAGCTGTAAGCCAGCCTAGACTCCTTTGTACTTCACATACCCAGCCTATCTCTAAACAGTTCTTACATTAATCCTGTTTTCTCCATTGCACTGCAGGGCTTCTGCCCACAGTGCTGAAACAATCCCTCAATTCAGAAGTATCAAACTTGTTCTGTAAAAGGCCAGAGAGCAGACATTTTTAGACTCTAAACTGAGAGACAAAATGAAGGCTACACATCAGCACTGGTGTATTGCATAGTCTCAGTCACTGCAGTTGAAGGTGGCCATAGATAATATACTAGAGCAAATAAGAATGGCTGTACACCAATAAAACTTTATTTGACTCTAACATAATTTCCACTTGTCACAAAACACTATTGCTTCTTTTATAAAGATTGTCAGCCTTTGTTGTTTTAGAGATTTATTTATATGTATAAATTTTACTTGTGTGTATGCATGGGCACTGTGTGCATGCTTGCTGACCATGGAAGTCAGAAGAAGGTCACCACATTCCCCTGGAACTGGAACTATTAGTGCTTGCTAGCCGCCGTGTGAATGCTTGGAACCAAACCCAGGTCTTCTGTAAGGCCAGCCAGTGCTCTAAGCTATTTCTCCAGCCCCAAAGTTTTATAGGCTCTCATTTTTAGACCTTTAAAAAACAGGAACTGAAGAGATAATTCTGTTGTTAAGAACATTTGTTGTTCTTGCAGAGGACCAAGATTCAGTTCCCAGAACCCCCATGGTACTCACAAACATCCATAACAGAAGCTCCAGGGGTCTGATTCCTTCCTTCTTCTGGCCTCCATAGGCACCAGGCACAAAGATGATATACACATAACACATGTATGCATTCAGGCAAAACACTCATCCACATCAAATAAAAAAAACTAAAACACACACACACACATACTCACACACTGTACTTTCCTGAGCTAATCCCAGTATTCAAGAGGGAGAAACAGAAGGATCAGATGTTTAATGCTAATTTGAGCTATATATGACTCTGTCTCAGCCAGGCATGGTAGCACACACCTGTAATCCTAGCTCTCAGGAGGCAGAGGCAGGTGGAAGGTGGATCTCTGTGAGTTCAAGCATAGCCTGGTCTACAAAGTGAGTTCAGGACAGCAAAACCTATGCAGAAAAACCCTGTCTTGAAAAACCTAAAAAAAAAAAAAGGTCATGGTGGCTCACACCTTTAATCCCAGCACTTGGGAAGGCAGTGGCAGGTGGATCTCCGTGAGTTGGAGGCCAGCCTGGACTACAAAGTGAGTCCTGTCTCCAAAAAAAAAAAGAGTTTTGAGTTTGAAAAGTATCTCAAAAAAATGCAGACTCAAAGCTATGCACATTTACAATCTCAACAAGAATCTGAAGATCTCTCAAGTTTGAGGCTAGCTTGGGCTACAGAGTCCCAGGCTAACCTGGGATGCAAAAATGAGACCTTATCTCCAAAACCAAAGCAAGCCCCTTAGCCAAAGGCCTTCCCATTGAGTATCTTTGGTGAATAATCTCTCCTACAAATTCTGGAATTCTCCTGGTCTTCAGACAGGCTCTAGACTCACTCCTTCATGTCTTTCCTCTTTCTGATTCCTCTGCTTGGACTCTTTTCCCAAGAGCACCTATGTATGCTTCCCTCAGGATCCAGAAAGAAAAAGCAGCACTTACTCCCATACTGGAGCTCAGGGTACCTCAGTAGACAACTGATTTCAGCCAGTCTGGAGGTGGCAGAGAGGAACTGGAATGCAGGAGCATCAGAAGCCTGGTGAGCAGGGAGGATGCTGAGGAGATGTCTAGGCTTGGCAGAAAGGGAGGGTGGTGTGTTGGGATAAACAGGAAAAATGATGATTAAGGAACAATGAGAGGCTGGGGGAGATGGTTCAGTGGGCAAAGAGCTTGCTGCTCAACTGAAAGGACCAGTTTGGATCCTCAGCACCAACATAAAAGCCGGGCACACCTGTAACCCCAGTGCTGGAGGGCAGAGATCCCAGGGGGAGGGGAGATCTCTCTAGTCAGTCAGTCTACCCAAAATGGCAAGCACTGAGCTCAGAGAGAAACCCTGTCACTACAAAATCAGAAGCCCGGCACCATGGTGGCTGACTTTCACCCCAGCATTCAGGCAGAGGCAGGATGATCTCTGTGAGTTATAGGCCACCCTGATCTATAGAACAAGTTATGAGGCCAGCCAGGGCTACACAGTAAGACCCTGTCTCCAAAATATAAAGTTAAATTAAGGTAGAGAAGATACTACTTGTCAACCTTTGGCCTCCATGTACATGGGCACACATGAATGAATACACACTGTAATGGTTTCAATGACGGTGCCCACCATAAGCTCATATATTTGAATGCTTGGTCCACATTTGGTGGAACTATTTCAGAAGGATTAGGAGGTGTAGTCTTTCGGAGGTGGTGTGTCACTGGGGCAGGCTTTGAGATTTCAAAAGCCCATGGCCTTTCTAGTTCTCTCTCTCTCTCTCTCTCTCTCTCTCTCTCTCTCTCTCTCTCTCTCTCTCTCTCTCTCTCTCTCTCTCTCTCTCGTGCCTGTAGATTATAATGTAAGCTCTCAGGTACTGCTTCAGAGCCTTGCCTGCCTGCTGCCATGATTTCTGCCATAATGATCATATACTGTAACCCACTGAAACCATGACCTACAATAAGCATTTCCTTTTATAAGTTGCTTTGGTCATGGTGTTTCTTCACAGCAATAGAAAAGTAACTAAGACATACATGTGCACATGCACACATAAATGCGCACACACACACACACACACACACACACACACACACACACACACACACACACACCTTCTCCTCTCTGGTCCTCCCTGTAGATCTGTCCCAAAGTGGGTCCTAGAGAGGATGAATGTTGTCTTTCTATAGCTCTTCCTACCTCACCTGACCCTCCTGCCATTCCACCATTCCCACTGTAGACAATCTCAGCCTTGAAGGAACCCGGTTACCTGATCTCAGTTGTCATGAAAGAAACAACCTGAAGAAGGAAGACAGTGTCAGTGGCTTCAGTCCATGGTCGCTTGGCTGCACACTCCTGTGCCTCTAGTGAGGCAGACTGTCTGACAGAAAGGGCATGATAGACAGAGGTGTTCACTAGGACAGGGCCACCGTGGGTTTCTGTCCCAGTGTGTGTCTATGTGCTCACAGAGGCTAGACGAAGATGTCGGATCCCTCAGGGATGGAGTTACAGGCGTATGTGTGACACTGGCTTTTTACCTGACTTCTGGTAGTCTGAACTCTGGTCCTCATAATTGCAGAGCAACTACTCTTTCTTTTTTTTTTTAAGATTTATTTACTATGTATACAGTATTCTACCTGCATGTAGGGTGCCAGATCTTATTATAGGTGGTTGTGAGCCACCATGTGATTGCTGGGAATTGAACTCAGGACCTTTAGGAAGAACAGCCAGTGCTCTTAACCTCTGAGCCATCTCTCCAGCCCTAGCAAGTACTCTTAAGTACTGAACCATCTTTCCAGCCCACACAGTGGTGCTTTCTTGGAACTGGATTGGTCATGGAGCCTAACTAAGGTTTTATCTCAACACTGCCTCACTCCTCTTATGAGCTGGATGGCCTTCTGCACATCTCTGAGCTTTTTTTTTTTCTTTTTTTCTTTATTTAAGATTTTTATTATGTAGAGCTCTATATGCATGTACACCAGCATGCCAGAAGAGAACATCAGATCCCTATAAAGATGGTTGTGAGCCACCATTGTGTTTGCTGGGAATTGAACTCAGGACCTCTAGAATTGCAGACGGTGCTCTTAACCACTGAGCCATCTGTTCAGCCCCGGAGCTCTCACCTCTTTCCTGGAAAACTAGAGCTGTTACAGCTGAAGAAGTAATGATAAGACCTCCATCCTTGAGAGCCTCAGTCTTAGGACAAACTTCAAAATGTGAATTGTAGTACCATTTTTAAGTCATAATCAACAATATCTCCTAATTATAATTATATGGGTGTTTCGTCTGCATGTACATACACATGTCCACAGAGGCCATGAAGAGGGCCAGACGAGGGTGTTGAATCCCCTGGAACTGGAGTTATAGACAGCTGTGAGCCACCATGCGGTGCCAGGAATCAAACCTGGATCCCCTGGGGGAACAGCCAGTGTTCTTAACCACTGAGCCATCTCTCCAGTGCCTGATCACAGAGCTATTTTTATTAGTTAGTTAGCTGTTAGTGCTGGGGATGGAATTTAAGACCTCGTGTCAAGCACTTTGACACTGACCTGCCCTTGAGACTCCAGAATTTTCTCCAAGTGCAATACTTTAGGATGTACTTGGACAGTGTCACCAATGAGGGTATAGAGTACTCTTTGAAGCTTTTGTCGAGGGTTTTTTATTGTATTTATTTATTATGTGTGTGTGCCTGCCACGTGTATGTGGGTGCCACATCAGAAGGCAGTTTTGGGGGTCAGTTTTCTCCTTCTGTGGGTCAAACTGGGGTTCCTGAGCTTAGTGGCAAGTACCTTTACCTGCTAACTCACTTTTGAACTTAAAAAGCGAAAACACACACATATACACATCTACCAGGCCATAACATAAAACACTTTTAATAGTGAATATGGTAAAGAAAGTCTGAAAAGCCCTTTGATAAGGCATTACCAAAAAAAGGTTAAATGAGAGGTGGTTCACAGGTGATGTCCCTAAGTACCACACACTGGGTGACTTGGGATAACAGAAGCTGACTGTCTCATAGTCCTGGAGATCAGAAGCCCAACATCAAGGTGTTGGCACAGTTTTTTAGGATTGTCCCACCGAGAGTCATCTTGGAGTACTGATAGAGACACTTGAGCTCCTGCAACCCAGGGCTTCTAGCTAGGGTGTCCCAGTGACACAGTGCCTAATCACAGAGACCTCTGCTTTCCTCTTCTTGTTAACCCAATGCAGAACAGTCACTAAGCAAACTGCTGAACCTCCAAGGGCTGGACAGATGGGTCAGTAGGTAAGAGCAGGGGGTGCTTTTCCCAAGGACCTAGGTTCCAGAGGTCCATTGAGCTCACCGGTCACCAAGCAATACAGCCTTGGGTACTGCTTAGTCTGTCGTTGCTGTTCTGAGATGAATAGAATCCCCAAAGAGAGGTACGTAACAGTAACTAACAATCTAGGAACAAATAAACAGCAACAAGAAGGAGGAGGAGGAAAAGGAGGAGGAGGAAAATACCAGCTTTTCAAACTCTTGATTAATTAAGTTTCCAGAACAGATGCCACCTTTAATCCCAGCACTTAGGGAGGCAGTGACAGGCAGATTGCTGTGAGTTTGAGGTCAGCCTTATCTCCAAAGAGAGTCCAGGACAACCAAGGCTACCTAGAGAAACCCTGTCTCAAAAAAACAAAAACAAAACAAAAAAATAAACAAACAAACAAAAAATAAAAGCTTTCCAGAAGTCAGGCATGACAGCACTTGGGAGGCAAAGGAAGGTGAGGATTTTTTTTTTTTTTTTTGGTTGGTTGGTTGGATGGTTGGTTGGCTTTGGTTTTTCAAGATAGGGTTTCTCTGTGTAGCCCTGTCTTTCCTGGAACTCATTGTGTAAACCAAACTGGCCTTAAACTCAGAAATCCACCTCCCTCTGCCTCCAAAGTGCTGGGATTAAAGTGTGCACCACACCACCTGACTAGCAGGTGAGCAGCTAGGAATATATGATGATAAGAAAGAAAGAAGAAAGGAAGGAAGGAAGAGAGAAAGAAAAAGAGAGAGAGAAACAAAGAAAGAAAAAAAAAGAATCTTTCAGACTTTGAGCTTATCTTACCTCATGCACTTAGGAAAGGAGGGATGTGCCGATGTTCCCCCTCTGGTTTAACAAAGAAAATTCATAGATATTTATACCTTCTAGAAAACAGAGATGAGAATTTAAATAGTATTGCCAAGGCAACACATTATTAAATAAGACAGGCAATCAGAATCACAATCTTTTTAAGTTAAAGGTTACTTTCTCGGGACAAAGCATAGCTCTTAAATCTGGCTGCCTGACAAGACTCCTGTTAGAAATAATATCTGCAAGGGATGGTTGTATGATCCATAAAAGAAGCTGCTTTTATTTCTGCTACAGAACAAGGGAACATGTCTTCCTTCTCAGGCAATGGTGTTTTATTTGGCTCTATTTTAGTTTGAGGTTTTGATTTTCAAAACAGAGCCTCACTGTGTAGCCCAGACTGGACTAGAACTTGGGCAATCCCTCTGTCTCAGTCTCCCAAGTACAAAAATTATACGATGACTGGCTGTGGTTATTTGGGTTCTTTTGTTTGTTTTTTCTGAGGGGGCAGCTCTGAGGTTTCATTGTTTGCTTAGGGGTTGTTGTTATTTTGGGTTTAGTTTTGGTTTGTTACCAACAATTAAAGAAACCTGAAGTTTGCAAGGTGGAGCCACATGAAAAAAGGCCAGTCAGGGATGTGGGCACAGTTCAGTAATAAGCACCTTCCCACCACAGACCGAGCCTTTTTGTGATCCTCGGAGCTAGAAAGAAAAGGAGAAAGAGAAACAAGAGAAGAAGGAGTGAGGAAGAGGAAAGAATCAAGATCTGAAAGACAGAGCTCAGAATGGAAAGAAGAAAATAGGAGAGAAAACAGAAAAGGAGGGAAGAGGAGGGAAGTAAGCCCAGCCTATGTCTGATGCCAACAGAGGTTAGAAGGTGTTAGATCCCCTGGAACTGGAGTAACGGATGGTTGTGAGAATTGAATCCAGGTCCCTGGCAAGTGCTGAGCCATGTTTCCAGTACCTACATAAAGGTTTTTTGGAAGAGGGGAGACACCAGAAAACAGCTTGTCAGGTCAAGGTGCTTGCTGCCAAGTCTGACAATCTGATTTCAATCTCCAGGACCCACTGGTGGAAGGACAGAACCAACACCTCCCACAACAAAACACGCAGGCCAAAAGAAAAGAAAAAGTTCAAATCCAGCCTCAGCTATGTAGCAAATTTGATGTCAGCCATCCTGAGGCACATGAGTCCTTGTCTCAAAAAAACAAGAGGCTGGAAAGATGGCTCAGTGGTTAAGAACATTTGCTGTACAGCTGGGTGCGCAGCTGGTGGTGCATACCTTTAATCCCAGCACTTGGGAGGCAGAAGCACGTTGATCTCTGAGTTCAAGGCTCACCTGGTTTACAAATCAAGTTCCAAAGAAACCCTGTCTCTAAAAACAATCAAACAAACAAAAAAGTATTAGTTGTTCTTGCAGAGGGCCAGGGTTGGGTTTCTAGCACCCACATGGCTGTTTACAACTGATTATAACCTCAGTTCTAGGAAATCTAATGTAACAGGCCTACCACCTTAGCACCACTGACACCATCTTAGAGTCACCGTTCTGACATTAGAACCCAGCATGAAGGCCCCAACGCCTGCCAAAACAGAAACAAAGACCTAATCTACCAAAAACCTACTCCACAGTTCCTGGGTTCAGGAAAGTCCCTAAATGTGTTTACTAATCTTGAGTTTTGGCTTCTGTAGTTTTGCTTCTCACTAACTGTTCCTGCTAACAAAAATATGTCAACCAGGATGTGGGTTTTATGCATAAAAGACAAAGAAAAGCTTAGAAAAGCATGATTTGGGTAAGTTCCCCAGCAATACAGACTCTTTATACAGCTTTAAGAGTGTCTGTGTATTCTCTTGTGGAATTACCATGCACCCAGAGATTTTCAGAGACTAAGATGTGGGGGTACAAGGGGTTTCAGAGTCCCCTAGGGCAATAAACAGGAAGTTCCTAGTAGGTTTGTAAACTGACAAGTTCCAAGGCCCAAACTTCTCCCAAATCTGTCCCTGTCAACCCAGAGGCTCCCAATAGCTCTGCTCTAAACTGGAAAGTACAGAAAGTTGCTTGGATCTGCCCCCTCTGGAAGTGAGTATGTTTATGGTGCTCTGCATAGGATGCTTAGGAAAGGCTGGAGATCTGTGTGAGATGTCATCAGATCTCCTGGTTTAAGTCTGTGTGGTGGCCACCTGGTTGTCTTTTTTGTTGTGTGTCTGTCTCTCTGTGTGTTTTATAAATTCTGTTGGCAGGAAGAAAGGGAGCTTCAACAGGAAAGGGAATGAACAGTCCAAAGATACTATAAAAGTATATGTTAAATTATGTTGTCGATGAAGGTTTTGCGGACAAGGACTTATAGTCTCCATCTCTTGCCCAGGAAACTCCAGACCTTCTGTGAAGTACATTGGCCCTCTTTTGGAGTCGGGTGGCCCACTGACAGATCTCTGGACCCCCAGGTAGTTCAGGCCATCTGAAATGTGACTGGAGACCCAGGCCACCCCATCGAATCTCTCCAGATTGACCAGTGACTTTCTGTGGTGTGAGGCCCACCTCCTGGCTTAAGACCTGTGCCCTCTTGTTAGAGATCCAAATCATTTTGGCGAGGCAGGTTGCCTAGAGAAACTGAAACCTCTACCTGTTCTCTTAGTCCTATGGGAGAAAACTGACCTTCCCCCTCCATAAGCTCTGCCAGTATGGCCCCTGGTCCGGCAGGAGGAAATAGTTCCCCCAGCTTTGCTGGGGGTGGGGAGAGGTAGTTTTTTCTACCTTGAGCCCTCTCTCCCCTCCACCACCACCAGGGAACTCCTCCTTCTGCTCTCACTCCCCTCTCTGACTGCTGCATCACTTCTGTCTTCATCCTTGTCCTTGCTCTGCTTCCTGGAACAGCTCTGCTCGCCCTTGTCTCTACTCTGGGAGCACTTCCCCCAGTCCCAAGAGTGAGGGTGCCCCCATACTCTCTCCTTGTCTCTTGAGCAGTTTCTTTCTTTGCACCTTCACTCATCAGGTCCCCCCGTCCCTATAAGCAAGTGGGGAAAGGGCCCAGCCTCTCCTCCTGGGCCTCTAGCCCTTCACAGCACCACCCAGAAGGACCCTCCCACGGGCTATCTTCTTGCCATCTGTGTGCTTACCAATGGAGGCAGACCTGGTCCTCCTCCCCTAAGAAAGGAGCCTCTGGTGGGCTCAAGACCTGGAGGTTTCATCTCCTTCCCCTTCCGTAGTTTGCCTCCTTCTCAACCAGTGACGTGTATAACTGCAGCCTTCCTCTTAGTAAACAGCAGGTCCATTCTCCTCCCTGTTCCAACCAAACGCCTCGACTCTTCCTTTTCATTTCATTTCTCTTTCATTCATTCTTTCCTTCCTCCCTTCCTTTTGTCTCTCAACATATCCCCAGGTGGCATGGAGTTCACTATGTAGACCAGCATGGATCTGCCTGCCTCTTGCCTCCTGAGTGCTGGGATTAAATGCCAGCTACCACACATCCCTGGCTGCCTCTCCCATCTAAAGCTTATTGACACCACTGTGTGAGTTAGAACAGGGTAATGCCCTTTTCAGTTCAGCGACAGTACCTCAAGTGCATGATTGGGGGGGGAGAGCCTTCTGTGATGGTTAATAATGGTTGTCAACTTGACTACATATATAATCAACTAAAACCCAAGCATGTGGGCACACCTGTGAAGGATTTCCCTTCTTAGGATCATTTGAGGTGGGAAGACTCACCCTAAATCTGGATCATGTGAGTCAGAAGACCCACCCTAAATCTAGGCCACATCTTCTGGTGGCAGCCTATGTAAAAAAAAAAAACAAGTGGAAAGTTTGGGGGGCTGCCTGTTTGTCCTCGCTCTCGCTGATAAATTCATCTGTCTGCAGTCTCTGGGATTCCGAGGTACACTGAAAACCAGCTGAGACATGCAGCTTCAAGGACCAGACAACTCTTGGATTCTTGGACTTTCCAAAAGACAGACATCATTCAACTAGTCAAACCTCAGCCCCTAAGTCACTCTAATTAACACCCTTTTAATATATATAAATTCATTCTCACCGTTCTGTGCCTCTAGAGAACCGTGATTAATACACCCTCTTTAATCCAGATTCAGAAAGACAAAAATGGCATGTTCTTTCTCATATGTAGATCCTAGCTTACAATGCTCATAGAGATGTATTTATGAGAATGAGTGTAAGTATAGGCTATGATATTAGAATGAAGACCGTAAGAGTGGGGAGAAACAGGTGCTCAGAGACTAGAAAGCCAGCTTTAAAGGTGCTTGCCACATAAGCCTAATGGTCTGAGTTCAATCCCCAGAACCCACATAAAAGTGATAAAAGACAACTATACAAAGTTGTCCTCTGACTCCACGCTCAAACTGTGGCATGAACTACGCATACATGCACATCATGCAGACACACAATAATATTTTTTTAAAGGAAAAGAAGGTAGACATGTTGCCTTGGCTTTAATCCCAGCATTTAGGAAGCAGATGTAAGATCTCTGTGAATTTAAGGTCAGCCTGGTCTACGTGATATAGTGAGTTCCACGGCTACATTCAAAGACACTGTCTTCAAACAAGCAAAATGAAAAAGAAAAAAATGTATTGAGGACTCATGTGACATAAAACAGAAAGGAGGCCATGCAGGGGTGGAAGGGTACAGACCGGGTCAAAGAGATGGAGGAAAGAATGGGAGGAAAATAGAAACAAATTTTATTTGAAAATGCATAATGAAACCTAGTACTATATATGCTAATTTAAGTTTTTTTACTTCTTGTTGATCAGTGGTGGTACACACCTTTAATCCCAGCACTCTGGAGACAGAGACATGTGGATCTTTGAGTTTGAGGCCAGCCTGATCTACAGAGTAAGTTAGAGATGGCTACACAGAGAAACTATGTGTCTCAAAACAAAACAAAAATATTTTTACTTCCTTTCATATTTACTTATGGGCAGATGCAATGCACATGCAAAACTGTGTCCATTGAGGTAAAGGAGTCAGCTCTCTCCTACTATGTGGGTGCCAGAGTCATCAGGAACCTTTACCTACTGAGCCATTTCACTGGTCCTGATTTCATTTCTAAATATATTTACTTATTTGTGTATATGTGTGTCTGTGTGGGGCTGTGTGAATGTGTAGGCTGAAGGAGGGCTTTGAGTACCCTCCCCTATCACTCTCCAACTATTCCTTTGAGGCAATGTCTCTCCCTGAACCTGGGGCTCATGCTTTCTTGCCTCATAGGAAGCCAACAAGGCCCAGAAGTCCTCCTCTCTGTTCTCTCCTTGTAACGAGTTATAGGCATGTGCAAGATGCCTGGCTTGTTTCATGGCTGAGTCATCTCTCCAGCCCCTATTTTAAAATTTTTTAAATAAGTACACTTAAAAAATAATAACCCTCTTCATCCTGAGACTCAGGACATACCAGGGCCATTCAAGAACACATTGTAAATTCCAGCACCACCCACACCCCACCCAGAGAGACTGTGCTTTTGTGCATTGTGCTTTTGTGCCCAGCCACACACATCTTGGCAGTATGTTCCCTGTGGCAGCCTCCCATGCAGTTCCAGTTAAAAGACAATCGAACTTCCTGCTTCTTGGTGCTTGCTTCCTGCCCATTTCCTGAGTCTAATCCTGCTTTCTTCTGGCATTTCCTGGTAGCCTTCCAATAAGTTCTTTTGGTGCTTAAGACAACCAGGTACACCAACTGATACTATCTAGAAACATGTACAACGAGAAAACTCCACTTTTGTATTCTCCCCTGGACGCTCCAGAAAACATGCCCTATAGACCACCACTAAATACTCTCGTCACCAATCTGAAGGTCACCTGCTTTATCTGACACCAACCTGTCACTATCTTGCCTTCCTATCACCATTCCTGAGGCTCAGTTTGCTTCTGTTCTCTATTTGTTAGGGTCCCTTCCACTGTTCATCCTGTAAATGTGCTCAACGCTTGGCTCCGGCCTCCCACTTCTGCCTTTCTCACCACTCAGCAATTCTTCACGCACCACCTACACCTCAGGTGTTCCTAGCTCTTGCCCTGTACTGAGCTGTACTTTACCCTGCTGGAAACCTCCATCTGCAGGTCCTAGAGAACCTAAACCCAGACCACCACCTTCCTGTCTCTTATTCTCCTGCCTCTCCTAATCAGCTTAATGGTCCAGCCTGCCCAGCTCCAACAGTCCACCCCACTTAGACTATCCAAGGCCTCAGGATGCAGCCCAATGGTAGGGCATTTGCCTAATACACACATGACCCTACATCCAATCCCTAGCACCACAGGCTACTTTATTTTTAATCTTAGGCCAAGGAGATGGCTCAGCAGACAAAGTGCTTGCTGCCCATCCTGATAACCTGAGTTCAGTTCCTGAAACCCAAACAGTGAAGAGAACTGACTCTTGAAAGTTGCCCTCTGACCTGTGTAGAACCACCTGCCCCTGGAATGCTGGCATTAAAGCATGAGCCACCTCATGCAGCTCCTTTTTACATTTTTTATGCTTACACTTTTTTTAAAAGACTTTATAATGTACACAGTGTTCTGCCTACATGTACACCTACATGCCAAAGGAGGGTCCCAGATCTCATTACAGATGGTTGTAAGCCACCACATGGTTTCTGGGAAATGAACTCAGGATCCCTGTAAAGCAGCCAGTGCTCTCAAACTCTGAGCCATATCTCCAGCCTGATGCTTGGTATTCCCATTTGGCCTCCCAGACAAGCACTAACCAGGCCAGACCCTGCTTAGCTTTCAATGTGATTGCACATCATGGTCCAGAGCTTGCAGATTTCAGTGGGATCTCCAAGACTTCCCACTTGTTTCCTCACTACACAGAGGTCTGGAGGCAGAGTGCTGAGTGAAACAAACTCAGTTTCTGAGGCTTCCCTGTATCATTGTAGCAGTAAGGAGCAGAACGAGGTCTCATTTTGTTTTGCCTCATATCCATTGTCAACATTTATGATCTTTGTCTTTCCTTCTTGCCTTTGTACAGGGCCAAGAGAGACACATTGGCTACCTTAACAACCTTAAAGCGGACTCCAGGAATACCACCTACAGCATGACCTTTTTTTTACCAAATCCAGCAACCAGAACTTCATTGTTTTCCTCAATGAAGTTCAAGCAGCCATCATTGGGCATGAATGCTGTGGTCTTGCTGTTCTTGATCAGCTGCACCCTGACACACTTCTAGATAAGCAGAATTTGGCTGTTTGGCTTCAAACCGTACTTTTTCCAGCACAATTAATTCCCTTTGCATGAGAGGCATCTCCAATGGGACTGGCCTTCAGGGCTGTGCCCAAGTGGGCGTTCATGTATTGTTTATCATGTCATTTCTGGTCCTGTCGGTGACTGCAGAGCTTCCTGGCAGTATGGGGACCACAACACTTGAACATCTTGCCGGTGCCACAGGCCCGAGAAAAAGAGCCGTATCTATTATTTTTTGTTTAAATTTATTATTTTGTTATGTGTATGATATTTTGACTGCATGTATGTCTACCCCTGGAAGTCAGAAGATGCATTGGATCTCTTGGAACTAGAGTTACAGATGATTGTGAGCTGCCATGTAGGTGCTGGGAATTAAACTCAGATCCTCTAGAATAGTAGCTAGTGCCCTTAACTGATGAGCCATCTCACCAACACCAAAGAACATAAACTTTTAAGATTTATTTACTTTTGTCATTTGCATGACTGTTTTACCTACATTTATGCATTGTGTACTGCATGTGTTCTTGGTGCCTACAGAAGAAGAAAGCACTGGATCACCTGAACCTGGAGCTACGGGTAAACCACTAGTTGGCTGCTAGTAACTGAACCCAAGTCCTCTGCAAGAGCAGAAAGTGCTCTTACTTGCTAATACATCTCTCCAGCCCATAAAGTATATACAATTAAAAAAAAAACCAAACTTTAAAAATAAGCAGAAAATCCATAGTAAACAGCCACAGCACATACCATAGTACCCCACTGTAACTGAGTCAGTCAAGAGAACCCATGAGGATAGGCTTGGTGGTTCCACTTTGGAAGAAGCAGAAGGATCTCTGTGAGTTCCAGGCCAGCCAGAACTACATAGTGCAAGTTTATTGAAAACAAAACAAAACAAACTAGGCAGCAAAGAAGAGGGAAAAGGGAAGATCAGGAGAACCCTGGGAAAGTAAACAGAGGGAAGGGGTGGGGAGCCTCAGAAAGAGGTCTAGATTAGACAAAGCTAGGGGTTAAGGGGCGCTGGGAGCAAGGGTGGTATGTCTTTTTTTTTTTCAAGATTTGTTTATTTATTATATATATAGTGTTCTACCTGCATGTGCACATGCAGGTCAGAAGAGAGCTCCAGATATCCTTATAGATGGTTGTGAGCAGCCATGTGGTTCCTGGGAATTGAATTCAGGACCCCTGGAAGAGCAGACGGTGTTCTTAACCTTTTAAGTCATCTCTCCAGCCGGAGGGTAGTATGTCTTAGAGCAGGAGTCAATGTGGACTTCTTTCAAAGGCCTCAGGCAAGGAGAAGATGAAAAAAACAATAGCTGGGTCTTTTAAATTAGTTAAGGGTTTTGTTGTTTTTTGTTTGGCTTTTTGAGACAGGGTTTCTCAACGTAAAAACAGCCCTGGCTGTCATGGACTCACTTTGTAGACCAGGCTGGAACTCACAGAGATCCAACTGCTTCTGTCTCCAGAGCGCTGGGTTTAAAGGTGTGCACCACTTCTTTTAATATCTTGGATCTGTCCTCTACAGCAGAATACCCTCTGAGGCTCAGGCCACCCCAAGCTTCAGCCCATTGTAAAGGCTGTCTGCACATAAGGTCTAGCATGTTCTTTTCTCCAAGGTAACAAAAGTCAAAATATCCACCATGTTCTTGTTCCTCAGGTTTTGAAGGTTGAAGTTAACCCCAAGGCCCATGGAGACCACCTGAAAAATCACTGGCTGACAAAGCAATCCTATGGAGCGACCTGCAAATCAATGCAAGAAGCAACCACTTCTGCCTGCCTTCTCCATCACCACCCTAGTACGTCTCCTTGGCTAGTCCCAAGCCAGTTTCACCAACCTCCCTGCTCTTACTAATCACACAATCAAACCTGTTAAAACAAGTCAGAGGGGCCTGAAAGATGGCTCAGGGGTCAAGAGCATCCTCTGTTCTTCCAGAGGTCCTAAGTTCAATTCCTAGCAACCACATGGTGGCTCACAACCATCTATATTGGGATCTGATGCCCTCTTTTGACTTGCAGGTAGCTGAAGTACAAGTACGAGCATTAATATATGCAAAATAAATAAGTTAAAAAAAAAAGTCAGAAGTCACTGCTCCAGGCCCTCCAACTCCTATTCCACTTCCTTAGATCCTATGTTCAGTCCCAAATGACTCTTCCCCGCAAGTCTGGCCTTTGTCCTCAGCTTCAAGGATTACTAAGTCCCTAGAATGTCCTTTCTCAGGAGTTGTCTTTGTGGCTATCAACTAAGCTGTCAAAGTGAGCTATGTGGAGCATGAAACCTCTTAAGGAAATGGATGCTAAAGTATTTGTCCAGAGCCTCAGGAGTTGCTGGAGACTGAAGGCAAGTTGATACATGAGATCCCAGCACTCAGAAGCCGAAGCAGGATTGCCAAGTTTGAAGACAGCCTGGACTACATTGCTAGATACTGCCTCAAAACAAACAAACCAGAAACAAGTCAGGCAGACTGAGGCATGCCTGTAATCCTACAGGTAGAGACAGGAGGATCAGTTCATCATTCTTGGCTCCACTGAAACTGAGACAATCCAACTCTAGTCACCTAAGGCTCAAGTGAGCTTCCTGCTTCCTTGTGACAAGGTGGTATTGAATCCTGGGAGAGGATAAGGTAAACCTTCCCACCTTCCCAGGCTCTGCCCATGCCCCTCTCCCTTTATCTGGTTGTCTATCCTTTTGCTAGTAAAACAATTCTGTGACTCATCCTAGCATATAGTGCTCCTGAGGGAGCTCATTAAACAGTGGCTTGGAGCTGGGCACATAGGCACACGCCCATATTCCCAGCACTTGGAGAAGCAGAGGCAGGCGGATCTGTTTGAAGCCAGCCTTGTCTACAAAGCTGGCCTCAAACTCAATAAGATCCAGTACAGCCAAGGCTAGCTACAGAGAAACCCTGCCTCAAAAAACAAACAAGGCTCTTGGAAGGGCGGTCCCTCAGCCCCTGAAGTCTACCAAACTTATCCTCTGTGACTGCCTTATGAAGCCCTTTGTGATCCACTCACCGAATAACTTCATTTTTTACTCATTTACTCTTTCATGAGCACCAATCATTCTTCCATTCATATAATCACAAACTTCCCCAGAACTACCAGCTGTTAAACTTCTCACACTGTTATTACTGTTTGACTTTGTACCAGGCCGCATGTATGGGTTAGTTCAAATCCTTGGTGAGACCTACTCAAACAAACCCCAACAAACTCCCAAAAATATCTTTCCAGATATTTCCTGAACTTATGCATGTATACCACATGCATTCCTGGCGCCTGCAAAACCGAAGTAGATACTGATCCCCTGGAACAGGAATGGTGGTTGAGCCACTACCATATGGGTACTGGGAACTAAACTTGGGCCCTCTACAAAGTTATCTGGTGCTCTTAAACCCCATCTCTCCACGCCAACTTTTTCCTTCTTGATTATCCATATCCATCACAAGAAAATGTTTACTCCTTATTCATTTCCACACAAGAGGCTACATGGAAGCACAGGTTTTGTCTTGTTTGCTTTTTTCGGGAGCAGGGGTATGGTGCCAGAGATCAGCATCCTGTGCATTCCTGGGCCTCACCACTGAGTGAAGGGGCTTTTCTTCTCTGCTGGAGGCCTCACAGGCCCTGGGAGTGTGTATTCTTCAAGCTATCCCCCGCCCCCTTTTTTTGAAGAGACAAATGGCAGAGAAAAAGAGAGAGAGAGAGAGAGAGAAAGAGAGAGAGAGAAAACCAACCACCAGGGAGACACCTGTGCTAAGATAGAAAAGGAAAAACATGAGATAAACAAGACCCCAGCATGAGGTGTGGCTGCTGCTCCAGCCCTGACACCGCCTTGCTGTTAACCTTGGAAGGGTCTTTCTCTAGCCTTGGCCCCTAAAGGATTAATTTAATAGCTGGAACAGCTGTACAGAACTAGCTGAGACTATGGGGGTAGAGGGGAAGAGGAGGCCAAGAGAGAACAGGAGGAAGAGAAATCCTATGATAGGGATGAAGGGAAGACACAATCTCATGAGGCAGGGGTGATTTTTATTTGAAGACAAAAACACCCAGTGTGAGAATTAATATGTAATCTACAAAACTTAAAAAGAGGGGAAAAAGAAAAAAACAAAAAAAAAACCCAAAAAACCAGAATTCAAATGGCCTGGGGAAAGGGGGGGGGGGTCCTGGACAGGTAGGATCAGGCCACATAAGGGAACTGTAACAGCAAGCCCTCATGAGGACTCAGGCTCAGGTTTTCCAGGTTCAGGGAGGCACCCTCCTCATGGCTTAGCCGGGTACTATTGGTACTAAGCAACAGGTTAGCGCTGACTGGCAAGTTCATGCCATCAGGGAGGCTAGAGGACCATAGCCTGGCTGACAGGTCCACATCCTGAAAGTTGAGTACCACTAGATAGCGTTCATTCTGGTCCCAGTGGCGGATGTAGGAGAAGAGGCCAGCTGAGGAGGTCAGTACATGGAAGTCACCATGCAACAGAGAGCGCTCCTTACCCCGAAGGTCACTCAGCCGCCGGAAATGGATAAGGAGGGAGCCAGAGTCTTCATCCTGTCCCTGAAAATAGACATACACAGAAGGAAGGCAAGAGTGGGTCTCTAGGCATCCGTAAGCCTCCTGCCCACCATGAGGGTCAGGCTTAAACTGCTTACCTTCACTGTCATGTTGGAGCTTACAGGTCTTGAGATGTGGGAGATGCTGGTCTCATCCCATGGCATGACTGGGGCCTCCACAGGCTAACAAACAAAGAGTGTGGGACTTTAAAAGAGGGTGGATAGATTCTCCTTCTTCACATTCTCAATATTTTCATTTCACCATTTTGTGTTGTTTTCTGCTGGTGGATGCCTTTGTGATAGCACCCTATCATGGCACCCAGTGCCTTGTTTGTCTGGACTCTCACTAAACTGTCAGTTCCCAGAGGGTTCAAATGGATGCAAAGTACCACTGTCCAATAAAGGAATGCTGGCACCATTCTGAACATCTTGGCAGACACCAGGCAATACCTTTGAAAATAGGTCCTTGGGATCTAGTAAGATGGTTCAATGGGTAAAAGCACTTTAGACGTAAGCCTGACAACTTGAGTTTGATCCCCAGAACCCACATAAAGGCTGAAGGCAGGAACTTACTCCACAAAACTGTACTCTGATCCCTGTGTATGAACCTACATTCCCCTCCCCTCACACACACACATGCACAAGCATTCCCATGAGTTCCATTCCAGGAGAATGGACTACGTGGTGTCTAAGGCCAGCCCAGGTTATACAATGAGTATGAGAACAAGAAAACTCTGTTTAAAAGATATATACTTGCCACATAACCCACAGGATGACTGACAAGAAATCTAACAAAGTTCCACCTCAAAGCTGTTGTCTGTTGGCTGCCATCCAGATGCCATGATGGAATACATAAAACAATACTATTTCCCACACTGTGCTGGGCAGAAGACAAGTGGTACCTGTCCAGGAAGGGCAGCTGCCTGCAGGCCAATCTCATCCCCATAGCTGAAAACAGGGGTCCCCGGCAGAGTAAAGAACAGCAGCTGATAGAGTCGGAGGAGTTGAGCTGGTACAAAGGTCGTCATGAGTCCTACCTGAGACATCTAAAGGAAGATATGCCCGTGAGTACCTCCCACCCTAAAACCACCACCTTCCACCTTCCTCAAATCCAACAGCATGGTACTTACACTCCAACTGCACCAGTGACCACCAGTGGCATTCAAATATCTAGTGACTAAGAATTCTGTATGCTCCCCAGTGAAACTGGAATTTGATAGGTATGAGCTAGTCAACAGAAGGTCGTTGGTGGACTCGAGTATGCTCAAAATTTGCTGCAGGTCAGAGGACTGAGTCCCTGCAATCAAAAGCCTGCACAAAGCAAGGACATGAGTGTCATTAGCAAATGGCAGGAGTTCGAATCCCCTCTCAGGGCTTCGAACTCCAAGGGGCTCTCACAAAAGGCTCAGCCAGGCGGGGGTGTCAGGCACCTACCTATCCTCACTGACGTTCTTGGTGATATTCTGCCATTCTGCCAAGTACAGGGATGAATCCTAGTAGGAAAAAGGCAGAGTCAGAACAGAGAATATTACCTAGCCCTGGCTGAGTCCCACTCTTCTCACCAAACCTTTGCCTCTCAATGCAGAAAGGACACTCACCACCAGCTTTTCCACATCCCGAACTTGGAACCCATCCACACCATCTTGCAACCAAGAACTCAGAGCTTCCTACAGGGGACAAAAGAATAGAAGAAAAATCAATACACAAGCAAGCCCTCACCTACATCAAATTTCTCTGTGACCCCTAGAAAACAGGGTTTTATTCTCAGATTTTTTGGGGTTTTTTTTTTTTTTTTTAAGATTTATTACATACATAGTGTTGTTTACACAGAAGAGGGCACCAGATCTCGTTATAGATGGTTGCTAGGAATTGAACTCAGGACCTCTGGAAGAGCTTAGCCCCTGAGCCATCTCTCCAGCCCCACTCTCCCAATTTCAAAGGTTAGCCCTTGGTTCCTCATCAATGCTTTTGTTGTGCAATAGGATTTTTCTAGTCTCTATTCTTGCCTTTGACAAATCACACAGCTTCGTTTTTAACAGCTATAGAAATGACACAAGTGAAAATATGCATGCATAGCTCTAACATTTAACACTTAGTATATGGAATAAAAATATCTTCAAGTGAAAGAGACAAAGAAACAGGCTCAGAGAAGCAAGAAGACATGGCTAAGATCATAATCAGGAACAGCAGAGAGAGCACCTACCATACCAGTCAAAACCCTAAGGCAAATAAATGTACTTGTTCCTCTCCTACTTTCCTGAGGCCTACAGAGCCTGTGTTCTCCCACAAGAGCTGGTGGGAACAATGCCAAGAACAAAAAGTTTGAAATTCAAAACACAGCCTGAGGGCTGTTGAGACATTTGAAAAGAGGCCAGCTCTGCACAACAGGCCCAAGCCTGAAGGTTTAAGCCCCGGCTTCAACTGGCACTCAGCACAGAACCCCACCCCCACACCCTCTTTCTTCTCTCCTCTGCACTCCTCCTTCATCTGAGGCTACCACCTGAAAACAGTACCAGTTACTTTTCTTTTTGACTTAAGACCAACTCATTACATAACTGAGACTGTCCTTTAACTTCTGATCCTCCTGCCTCCAACTCTCAAGTGTTAATATTACAGGCGTTCTTTAGGACTTTGAACTTCCTTATCAGTAACTTTTAGCAGACTTCCTGAGTATAGGACCCCAGCACTTGGCAGGCAAGAGGATTAAGTGCTCAAGGTCATCCATAGCAACAAAGTTATAGAATATAAACCTCCCATCAACTAACAAAAGCCAAACTTGCAAGAGTCTGGATGATTATGGGAGTCCCACCACATGCTGATAATCCAAAATATGACTCCCTCAGAATCACAGCGGACAGTAGTGTTAGCATCTGCTTCTACTTTGTTATGTCCATCCTCGACCTGCCAGTGTCCTAATATATAGGCATTAGAAGCTAGGATGACATTAGAAGCTTTACCCTGGCCTGGTGGCTACAGAGTTTAAGCCACTACCTCAAAGAAAGGCAGATTACTGAAGACTCCTTGAGACTGTAAGTTTGGAAAAGATGATGTGACTGTGTTTCAATTTCCTCATTAACAGATTAGCAATAAGGCATTTTGTGAGTTTACAGAAGAAATTAGATACAAGCTATAAAATACTTGGGATAGGGGGCTACAGAGACAGCTCAGTGGTTAAGAGTGCTTGCTGCTCTTGCAGAGAACCCAGGTTCAGTTCTCAGCATCCACACAGCAGCTCACAGCTCTGTAACTTCAGTGCCAGGGGAATCTAACACCCTCTTCTTGCTTCCTGGGATATCAGACATGCACATGGAGTACATACATGCACACACAAGCAAACACTCATATACTTGAAAACAAAGAAATCTTTTAAAAAATTCATACTGGAATTAAACTTATTCTTAAATATTAAAATACTTGACAAAATAAAATCCCAGGTACATCATAGTAAGACCCTAGTGCTTATAATTTCAAACTGGGCTCCATTCCAAACATCAAACAGAAACCAGGAAGCCAGTCAGGTCAAGATTCCCACAGAGAAAGAAAAGACTTCCTGTCACAAAAAGAAAAATTAAAACTTCCAGACTGACATCTGAGAAATTCCCTTCCTGGTACACCCTTGCTTTCTAGAGTAAACGAAACACACAAAAAAAGAGCAGTCAGAAAAGAAACAGCTAAAACACTGCACCTTGGGGTGGGAGGAGGGATTCCTACTTGTGAGAACCACGCTGCGTGCACAAGGACTGCTGTGAATGAACCCACATAGCCCCAGCGTCTGTATGCCACAACCATAAAACTCACCTTCATTTTGGTGGCTACAATGTCAGCCTGAGCAGGGAGGAACCATGTATTCTGGCCCCGGTAGTTGGGAGTAAGGTCCAAAATGATGTGAATGCCTAGAACAAAAACCAGTTGAAAGAAATTCTTTGGGGTAAGGAGAGCAGAGCAGGAACTTGAACACAAGACTACATGTGGACTATGCAGGGTTTGTACAAATGCTTAGACCTGAATGAACCCCACCAAACCCCTCAATTGTTTTAACAGTGGAGCAAACAGTGAGCTACAGGGTCCTGGGTTCCCCTCCACAGGGTCAAGTCTTTCAACTTGTTTCCGTATTGAGGTTTTGTCTCCCTGGGCCCCATCTTGAGACAGGGTTTTATGTAGATGCACGCTGGCTGGCTGAGGATAAACAGCCTCCTGCATTTACCTCCCAAGTGTACATACTTCTACACCTGTTTTATGTTGTGAAGGACAATCAAACTCAGGGCTTCATGGACACTAGGCAAGCATTCTTATCAACTGAGCTACATTCACAGCCCTCTACATTGAGTTATAAAACAATATTGGATCACATATAGGATCCACTTCATAAATTTAAAAGCCATTGATTTTAGCCAGCCATTGCGGCACACTTAAGCCTAGCACTCAGGACCAGTGACTTTGTAAACTTGCATCCAGCCTGATCTATGTGGTAAGGTACAGGCCCACCAATCCAAGCTACATGATGAGACCCTACTTCAAAACCAAACTAAATATAAAAATTACTCCGCTAACTAGAGAACACTTGAACCACACTGCTTTGCGTGAATCACAACATCCTGTCTCCCCTTCGTCTTGTCCTATCAAAGCTCAGGGCCAGTTAGGAGTAAACGAAACAAAAACCCTATTAGGCTTCTTAGCCAGAATAACAAACCCTTTCTGCTTTCTTAGAAAGACCTACCCTTTTTCTTGGCGCATTGTAGAAGGTCTTTAAAGTCTTCCTGAGAGCCTAAGGTGGGGTCAATCTGTTTCAAGTCGGTTCCATTGATTTCATCCTTCCGGTTCTTATGAATTGGGCCCAACACTAGGCCCTTCACCTTCAGGGTGCTCAGATACTCCAGATGCTTCTTCAGACCTATGAGGTTTAGAGGGATGGGTTAACCAGCGGGGCATGAAAAGCCCCAGGCCTCCACATTCTCACCACCACTTTCCCCGACTCCCTCTGAAGGGGGTTGAATCACGAGACAAAGTAGCTGACGCAAGGAGCCTTGCCGCGCACATTACTTCAGAAACTGGTTTGGACTGGCTCAGGGGCCGCGTGGCTGGGGGGAGGGGAGTTTGAATGTGCTGAGTCAGGCACCCTTTGGAAGAAGTAGGGGTCAGTTTAGCTTTTTTTTTAAAGAAAGGAAGGAGGGATTATTTGCCAAAGAATGGTCCCGGAAACAGGGTGCAGTGGAGAGCTATCTTGAGCTCTAGAGAGGGCGAGGAGGACGGAAAGCAGCACATGGCTCGATTAAAGGAGGGGGCACATGGGGAAAGGGAAGAGGGTGTGCACCCCACTCACCACCAAGTATGCTTCCAGCTTCCGGGCCTACGAAGGCCTGAACGTCGCCGATGCGGTAGAGGGCGCCCTCATGCCACCATCTCTGTACCGGGAGCTCACGGCAGCGAGGCGCCCGAACGATGATTACCACGGCTCCGGCCAGCATGCCGAGCCAGCCGAGCCAGAAGAGCAGCAGCAGCGCCCAGCGGGTGCGCACCCAGCCCGGGCTGCCCGCTACCTTTAACAGCTCCTCCTTGGACAAGCCCGTGAACTTGGCCCCGGCCTCCCCCTCGTCTTCGGCCACCTTGATCTTCACCAGACCGTTCTTCTCCCCGGCCGCCGCCCCATCCGCTGCATTCATAGGCTGCTTCTCCGGTTCTATCTCGTTCAGCTCCACCTCTTTCATGTCCACTTCGGTGTCCTGGCTCATGGTGCCTGCAGAACGGGCGACACGACACGGCCTGTGTTAGTCGGCGGCTCGAATCTTGCCTGGACCTCCTAGCTCAAGTAGGTGTCCCGCGGTTGTGAGGCTAGTTTAGCTTCCGTTACAGCTTGTGCCGCCTGGCGGGCGTGGCGGCGGGGAAATGACTCAAGGGCTCCGCCCCAGCCCGCCCCTTAAAGGGATGCAGAGCCAGAGTCTGGGAAACTGAGAATGTAGTCAGTTACCCTATGCATAACAACCCCAATTTGTCCTTTTCCGGTTCCAAAGCCCCTCCTCTGATCTTCGGGCCCCACTCCCCGCGAGGCCTAAGTTCTCTCTGCAATACGGCACCAGTTTCCATCCACATCATCATCCCTTTGCCCCAGGCAGGGCTCAAACTAACACCTGGTCTTCCCAACTTCACAAAGACCCTGGCACTACAACCCACTTCTGCTTTCCTCACTCCAGTTCTTGTCAGAGTCAGGTCCTAGATTCACCTTGGGGCTTACACTCACCTTTCAAGACTCCTTAAATTTAATTCCTCAGGTAGCAACTATTAACTGACTACCCTTTGCTTCATTAATTGCAAAGAATTAACTCTAAACCGTTCTTCTTCTTGATTTAAATTTAATCTGGGAGAGAACTGCAGAGTGGAAGTGGACACTACCATTCTCATCCTACTCTAGTTACTAGTAAGAGAATGTTGGCCCACTGGGAATCACACATCCAGATGAGACTGGATGGGGCTGTAATAAACATTCCAAAGGCATTGAGGTATCTACCCTTTCAATGTACAAGATGTTCTGACTCTTAACCACCTTGCAGTAACTCTCAAACCCTCCAGTGTGCCAGGCTTCCTGTATCACTTGACTATGCTAGGCCCTAGAGGCAGCTTTGAAAGCTCAAATCCTCCCCCTGCCCCCACCACCCCAGAGGTCCTTGGCAAGAGGAAGGTAAATGAGGCAGACTGGGTTCACAGCAGAGACAACTGGACATCAACTCCAGGAGTGCCAACACTCAGGAACTTTGTGTTCTTTACCACAGCCAGTTGGGTCATTTTCGGAGAGAAGCTGAAGGAAACAACAGGCCTTTCCCTCTTTCCCACCTAGGCTGGCAGCCAAGATTGCTATGTATTTGAAAGAAAGCAGAAACCATGGTCTGAACAGTAGAGAGAAAAGGGTATGAAAAGTCTCATCACCTGCCAAAGATCCTCTCCAGCCTCACTAGAGAAAAGCCTATACACTAGTTCCTAGGAAGAGGCAATGTGGGTAGAGGTTAAAATTCGTGCCAGTGCTCACAGATGATAAGAGGCCTACTTTGCCCTGGGCATGCCAGATAAGAAAGGTTCAGGACAGACTTTATACCCAGCATGAAAGCCTAAGGCTTGTGGACTATGACAGCAGAAGCACTCCTTGAGGTGGTTCAATTAAATGCTCCCTAGAAACAGTATTTCTAGCCAATCAGAGGGCTCACTGGATTAAGCCAACAAGATGTTCACCTGGTGAAGGTGCTTGCCCATCAAACCTGACAATCTGAGTTCAACCCACATGGTGAAAAGAGAACTGGCTCCCAAAAGTTGTCCTCCGACCTCCACATGTTCACTGTCCCCCACAAAATAAATAAAAATTTAAGGTATCATACTATCTCCCAGCCCCACAGTTCTGGATGGCAGAAATGAATTCCAAAGTGTCTTAGAGAAGTGAAGCCTCCTTAGTCTTTCCACCCAGCACACCTTCCCAATCACTACTGCCCAGACACAGCAGCTTTCCAGCCCCTGCCAATCTCACAACACACTTGTATGTGCTGTTGCTCTGCTGTCTGGCTGCTCCTGGGTTACTCTTCCTCATTCAAGCTATAACTCAAGTGACAGCGTTTTGACTCCCTAGAGTGGATTGTTTTCCCTCACCTGGATGCATCACAGTGGGAGAAAGCTCCCGTCTGGAATCACTGTCCCTCCGCCTGCCATCAGCACTGCTACAACTCGGCTCCCACCTCTGTTGCCTCTGTTTTCTTGTCTGAGTGTCTGTCCCTGTGGTCAAGTGCTGAGAGCCTCGTTTTGTTTTATCAGTCTGTCTGCTCAAATACCATACTGTAAGCCCTTCAGAAGTGTTTGGTAAGTGAGTGGACGAACTGTCCCATTCAAACCCACTGTTCCCTTCTTAGAAGCAACTAAAGTTTAGCACTACTATGCCAAGATGAAGTGGTTTGTGTAGGAAAATGGACCAAGACTTGTTATGTTTAAATTGAAACGAAATGGTGGCAAGGAAGGGAGGACAGGAAAAGATAACTGCAGACAAAGAGGCCAGAGGTACCAGGCATGGTGGCAAACGCATGTGTTGGTATAATGTTCTTTTGGAATGTATACACCTTACCCTTAACTTCAAATGCTGATTTCTCTCCCCCACTATCTGGTTGCAATCCGGACATTGCATTTTGATGCTTACTGTAAGCATCACCTGTCTCAAGTTTGTATAAACATGCCACCATTTGTTCTCTAAATTGTCGATTAAAACAACCAGCCACATTGCTGAGCAATGGAGAGGCTACGTTGGGACATCCTGGTTTGGAGTGGGAGGAAGAGGAAGGAAGTAGGAAGGAAGAGAGGTCTTGGAACCACGTGGAGAAATGAACCCCACCTAAGATATCACTAAAAGCAAGTATGATGGGTGAATCTGAATGATAGGAAATTATGCAGGCTTAGAGGTGTAGGATGGAGTAACTATTGCCCAGCACTATGTTCTAGGTTAATTAAATAAATCCTAGTCCCTGTGTGGTGATTTGGGTATACAGCTGTTGAGGAATAACCATTGATATAAATAGTAAAAATATTAATATAATACAACACGCATGCAATCCAAGCATTAGGTAGTTGGAGACTGGAGGATCAGGAGAGTTTAAAGTCAGCCTCAGAAGCACAGTGAGGCAAGTCTGGGCTACAGGAGACTGACAGAGAGAGGGACAGGAAGATGGAGGTCAAGATTCCAGAGGAAAGTAGAGAGCTTTGTATCCTACTAATGTGTGTTGACTAACATAAATTTAAAGGGCTGGGAATGAAGTTCGGAAGAGGGGTGCTTGCCTATCATGTGCGAGGCTCAGGGTTCAATCAGCAGCATCTCAGGCATTGACGAATGAAGGGCTGGGGCTGTAGCTCAGTTCTTAGTGTTCCTACTTAACATCTGAAAGCCCTGAGTTCTATCCCTAGCACACATAAACCAGGCACAGAGGAGGCACAGGGCCATAATCCCACGAGCAGATAACCTTCCACTAACCTTCAGCAAGTTTGAGGCCAGCCTGGACTACATGAGACCCTGACTCAGAAGCAAGCAAAAGCAAAGGCAAAAACAAAGTAAATATAATAAATATGCTGGGATGTGTATATTATGTGGGGCTTTAATAACTGAAGTTCAAGAAAAGGCCCAGAGGAGACATCTATCAAAGTTAGCAGGTATATATTGGTGAGAGGAGCGTCTGCATCATCTAGAAACTAAGTGGTGGCTTCACTACTGTCTAGGGCTGACAGTAAGAAAGGGAGACACAGCTTTGCCTCTGAAGATGCAAAGATGAGTAAGAACGAACCACGTTTATGACATATAACCAAAGTACAAAGTGACTAGGGAACAGTCAGAGCACATCCAGAACATTCTAGCATGAGCTGAATGCTCTCTGACCCTATCAAGTCCTAATGTCACACAGATCTAGCGTAGTCTTTGATAACATAAAACAGTTTTTCCAGGCTGAAGCAGAACCCAAAACTGGAAGCAATAAAAGCAAGTAGCCTAGACCCCCATCAGAACCACCACCATTTATGCACCATGCAAGAAAGCACCTATGTAACATAGGATGTCTTGAATAGACTACATAAAGAAATGAAAGGATTTGTGGGTACCAGCTATTAATAAGGGGTAGTCATATTCTGAAACAACCTTGAAAAACTAAGTAGAAGAGAACTTGATGTGCGAACACTTATAATCAAACGCTTTGGAAGGTTAAGCCAGGAAGATCATACGTTCCAAGCCAGCCTGGACTACAGAGGGAAACATGATCTTAAAAATAAATTAATAGTGGGGAGTAAGGACCAGAGAGATGGCTCAGAGGTTAAGAGCACTGGCTGTTCTTCCAAAGGTCCTGAGTTCAATTCCCAGCAACCACATGGTGGCTCACAACCATCTGAAATAAGATCTGGGGCCCTCTTCTGACATGCAGGTGTACTTGCAGGCAGAACACTGCATACATAATAATAAGTCTTTAAAAAGAAATAGTGTGGGGTAAAGAGATAGCTCAGTGGTGAAGAGCACTGATTGCTACTTCACAGAACCAGAGTTTGACTCCTAGAACACAACAGCTAACAACTGTAATTCCAGTTCCAGGGGCTCCTATGCAGTCTCCTAGCCTCCAAGGGCACTGCACACACATGATGTACAGACATACACGCAGGCAAAAACAAAACAAAAACAAAACCCACACACATAAAATAATTAAAACTTTAAATTATTTTTAGCTATTAATTAGACTAGGGTGTAGTAGGAACACTAGCCAAGCACACACAAGGATCCTCAGATCAATCCTCAGAACCATGAAAAAACAGATAATTTACTTAGGGGCTGGTGAGATGACTAAGCAGACAGTAGCTTCTGCCATCAAGAACTATGACCTGAGTTCAATCCCTGGGACACACATTGTGGGAGAGAGAACCAACTCTCAAAAATGGTCTTCTGAACTCCACACTTGCTACATGTATCCACTCACATGAATAAGTAAATAAATAAAAATAAATTATTAAATAAATATATAGTGTTAGGGGTATAGCTTAGTGATACAGTGTGTATTTAGCCTGTTCAAGTCCTTGTGTTGGATCCCTAAAACAAAGACTGACAGAGAACTTTTTCCCCACTTGGATCTCCTAGTTCTAAGTGAAGCTATATAGTTATTTGCACATTTCCTTTCTCTATGATAGGGAAGCAGTGCCTCTTGCTACCAGGTGGGGGCAGGGTTGTTCTTTGACCAAACATCCATCAGCACTCTAACAGCAAGCTCATTTGATTAGTAACCAGTGACATGAATCAACTGAGGCCGAAAAAGATCAGTCAAAAATATAAAGGGAGGTTGAGGCAGAGGAGTAAGAGCTCAAAAGCAGCCTGGCGCAGTGGCACATGACTGTAATCCCAGCACTTGGGAAGCAGATCTCTGAGTTCAAGGTCAGCCTGGTCTACAAAGGGAGTCCAGGATAGCCATGGCTACACAGAGAAACTGTCTTGAAAAAACAAACGAGCTCAAAACCAGCCCAAACTCCTATATACCTAGCATCATCTATCTCCATATCTATCATCTATACATCTGAACAAACTACTAATTACGCATTGAATTCTATTTGTGTCTTATATCCTGCTAGGCAATAGGGAGATGATTCATTTGCATAAAATCAAATCTCAAGAGATTTTATGGCTGGTAAGAGTGGTAGGTCAGGCTCAGGGAGGGAACTGGTCAGATAGTTCAGCAAGTGAAAGTACTTGCCTTCAAGCCTGTTGGTCAGTACCTGGCACTTACATGGCTGTGATGTTGTGATGATCTGTGTTCCACCTCAGAGACCCACATAGTAGAAGGGAAACAGCTACTAAAAGTTGCCCTCTGACCTCTATGTATGCATTATGGCACACACAAAATAAATAATTGCAATAAAGATTTGTTTAAAAAAGGAATGGATGGCTAGCTTTTTTAAGATTTATTTATGATGTTTACAATGTTCTGCTTACATATACACCTACACAGCAGAAGAGGGCATCAGATCTCATTCTAGATGGTTGTGAGCTATCATGTGGCTGCTGCGAATTGAACTCGGGACTTTTAGGAAGAGCAGCCAGTGCTCTTAACCTCTAAGTCATCTCTCTCCAGCCCGGATGGTCAGCTTTAATTATCTAGCTGACACAACTTAAAAGAGTCACCTGAGAGTCCCAATGAGAGATTATCTCCATTGGGTTGACCGGTAGCCATGTCTGTACTGGACTGTCCTAATTAACGGACATAGGAAGACATAGCCCCTTCATTTCAGAGGGCTGTGTAAGAGAAGCTGAGCTAAGGACAAGCAAATAAGCATGTGAGCACATATGCATTTGTACAGATGTGGTGTGGCTTTTTGAGGTTTGTCTTGACTCCCTGACCATGATGGACTGTAACCTGAAACTGTAAGCTGTAACAAATTCTCTCCCCTAAGTTGCTTTTCGTCAGGGTATTTTATCACAACAACAAAAAGGAAATTAGGACAGAAGCAAGTCGGCAAGGGAGCAATGTTTCTTTACTGCAGTATTAGTGAGACGGGACTGTAGCCTTAGGACAGGGGAGGGCGCTGAAGGACTGCGAATTGAGAAATGAACTAAACAGTTTTTTAAAAGATTTTATGTGTAGGGGTGTTTTGTTTGCATGTGCACAATATGCATGTCTGGTGCCCTAGGAGGCCAGAAGAGGTGTCAGATCCTCTGAAACGGAAGTTACAGATGGTTGTTAGCTGCAATGTGGATGCTGGGAATTGCACACTTTAGCTACAAAGAATGGACTAGAAGGGAAAAAATGAGTATGACAGTTTGTGGCAAAAAAGAAAAAAGAAAAGAAAAGAAAAAAAACTAGGAGTAAGGCTAGGGGTGGGGATGTAGCTAAGTTAGCGAAGGACTTATGAGCATACAGAAGTTCTGGATTTGAGCCTACTGCCGCATAAAACCCAGGATCAGGCACACACCTGTAATCCCAGTACTCAAAAGGTAGAGGCAAGAGGATCCAAAGTCCAAAGTTATCCCATCCTTGGCTAGATATGAGTTCCAGGCCAACCTGGGCTACATGAGACCACATCTCAAAAACAAAACAAAAAACATGGGCTGGTGAGAAGGCTCATCAGGTAAAAAAAAAAAAAAAACACTTGCTGCACAAGCCTAATGGCCTAATTCAACCCCTGGAGCCCAAACTGGAAGGATAATTGACCCATCAAAGTTGTCCTGTGACTTCCACAGATATGCTAGAGCATGCAAACTCCTGAACCCACATACACATCAGATAAGCATACAAACACACACACACAGAGGCACAAATAAATAAAAAACAATGAGTTGTTAAAGTGTAATTTTTAAAAGTTGAAACATAACTCAATACAAACACAAAATAAAATACATAGATGATTTTAATTGAGCTTAACAATTAAAGAAAAAATAACCTAAAAAAATCCTAGGAAAGGAAAATTACAGTATGTCATTCAAGAATGTTTATATGAGCCAGGCGCCTTTAATCCCTGTGCTAGGGAGGCAGAGGCAGTGCCTTTCTGGATCTCTGAGTTGGAGACTACCCTGGTCTACCGAGTGAATTTCCGGACAGCCAAGGCTGCACAGAGAACCTCCTCCCCTGCCCCCACCCCCCCAAAAAAAAAACAGAAAGGAAAAAGCATGTTTATTTAGCTGGGCTTGCTTAGTATGGTGCCTGTAACCCTGTAATCTCGGCACTAATGAGGTGAAGTTCAAAGCCAGCCTGGACTATATAGGGAGTTGAGAACAGTCAAAGCTACAGGAGATCCTGTCTCAAAACAACAAAAGACAGGTGTGGTGGCATATGCCTGCAGTCCCAGCACTTGGGAAACAGAGGCAGGAGGACAGCAAATTCAAGGCCAGCCTGGTCAACATAGTTCCAGGCCAGCCACAGTTATACAGTGAGACCGTAAAAAAATCCAAATAGAAAAATACTAGTATTTGCTATCAGGTAGAAAACTTAATAAAGGTCTGAGAATGTAGCTCAGTTGGTAGAGTTCTTGCACAAAACTCTGAATTTGAGGCCCATCACACATAGAATGAGACATGGTGGTACATGGGCATAATCATATCACTTGGAGGATCAGAAGCTCAAGGTCCTCTTGGGCTATAGTCAGTTTGAGGACTACATGAATCCCTGTCTCTAAAATAAAGTTAAATTTAAAAATTGTGTTTGTGTGTGTGTATAAGAATAATAAAGTAATGATATATTTTAAAATGTGTATGTATGTGTTGGAACACTGTCCAACAATGAAGGAGTGTGAGGAGAGTTCTGAGTGCTTGTGAGAAAACTACAAGAAAATGGAGGAGGCAGAGCGGCCTCGGTAGGAGGAAGCTCTCAGGAGCTCCGGGGCTGCTCCAGTGTAGGATCTCCACAGAGGGTGCTGCAGGATGCACACTGCCAGCTGCCTCAGCAGGACCTGGGGCACCCGGCTCTCTGCTTCAGGGACAAGGGAGATCTGGCCACAGTGGTCCCCCAGCTTCCCTAGGACTAAAGTCTAGGGGTAGAGTCGGGTGCATGCCTCAGATTCACTTGAGGGAAGAAGACTTTGGAAATCACTTTCTGGCTCAGTTTAAGACTGTTGTAGAAAAAAAAAAAGACTGTTGTAGTACTTCCTCTAACAAATTGTCTCTCAGACTCAATGAATAAAATGCTTCTCTCACAGTGACTGTTGCAATGTAAAACAAACAAAAACTATAAGAAAACAACAAAAAGGTCTTATGAACTCAGTTTCTTCAAAAAGATGGAATTGTTCTTGGAATGTGCTTTCATGCCCCTCAGTTGCCACATGCAGTTCATCCCCCACATGCACCTTGTCCTTGGGATTATACATTTTACTCACGTGACTCCTCTTAACGCTCAGAGTATAAATTGGCTGATGCTCTGGATAAAGTTAGCTATTGCATGAGCCTTAGGTCCACCTCATTTACTGGCTCCGTTCTCTCAGGTCCTGCCATACACGTATTGATATCTGTATCTATATATCCCAGAACTAGGGAGGGAGGCAGAGTAGTGCCTCTCCGGACCTGAGTTAAAGACCACCTTGTTCAAGAGTGAGTTCCAGAACAACCAAGGCTACACAGAGAAACCACGTCTCAAAAACAAAAAAAAAAAAAAAAGAAAAGGAAATGCTTACATGAGCTTACTTAGTATGCTGCCTAATATATAGCTAAGAATTAACAAAGCAATATAGCAGTTGTAAAATGCCCAAATCAGCAGTCATTAAAAAGATTACAAGTATTTACTCCTAGGAAAACAGATTATCTCCAGTTAAGGTGGACCTGCTTTACATCAATGTACTCCGAGCTTGCATACTTCCAAGATCTGGGTAATTTTCCTTAATGGGTCAAGAGCAGTAATTAGAGTAACGAAGTAATAGCCAGGTAGTAACATGGAGTAAATATAATAATCACTTTTCTCATCTAGAAAAAGGAGTTATTTTGGTTTAAACATTTTTTTATTCATGTATATGTCTGTGTGAATATATGCCACATGTGTGCAGGTGTCCAAGGCCAAAAGAGAGAGTCAGACTCCCTGGAGTTGGAATTACACACAACATGGGTGCTAGAAAATAAACAGCATTTGATTGTAACTGCTCAGCCATCACAAATCTCCTGTTATAAACGCTCCAGAACCCACATTACAAAAAAAAAAAAAAAAAAGCCAGGTGGCAGCAGCCGCACACCTTTACTCCCAGCACTCAGGAGGCTTATTAGCTTGAGGCCAGCCTGGTCTACAAAGCAAGTTCCAGGACAGCCAAGGCTACACGGAGAAACCCTGTCTTGAAAAAAAAAAAAAAAAAAGAAATCAAAACCACAACAAAAAAGCCCTTTTTTGAGAAAGGGTTTCAACTATTGTAGCCCTGTCCAGCCCGGAACTCATGTAGAATGTGCTGAGTCCCTCAAACTCTGCCTGCTCCTGCCTCACTAGTGCTAGGATTAGAAACATGCATCATCATGCCCAGCATTATTTTTTTAATTAAATTTATTTACTTTAGCTGTGTCTCTTGCCTGCACACGCGTATAAGTACATGTGTGCCAGGTACCCCTGGAGGCCAGAAGTGGGTATTGGATCCCCTGGAACTGGAATTGCAGATGGCTGTGAGCTGAAAATTTAACCAGGGTCTTCCAAACAAGAGCAACCAGTGCTGATTTTGGAATCAGGCTGCCTGGATCTATACCTTGGATCTAATACTGCTTATCTGGATAGCATTCATCAAATTACTTAATCTCTAGGCCCCGGGTTCTTCATCTATTACTTACCTTCCAACTTGAATAGTAGGATTATTAAGTGAGGTCATGGAGAAGAGCAACTAATAAGAGAGTAATAAATGTTTACAAGGCAAGCTTATGCACATAGATGTTTGCTATAAATGACTAATGATGTGGTGCTGCTGCAGTCTCAATAACTACTGTATAGCTGTGGCTTAGACAACTGGAAAATTTTAAGAATCCCCCCACCCCGGCGCTCTTTATATCTAAGACCGCCCATGTATAAAATGAGGGTTGTCACTACCTCCTAGGTGCTTAAAACGGTAAACCCAGGTAGCTGGGTGGAGAGGTGTCAGAAGTAGAGGACTTGTCTACACATGCACATGGCCTCAGGTCTAATCTATAGTACTGTTAAAACAAAAACATGCAATATGCTACATAAATGCCATCTAATGTTGGCCCTACTTCAATCCAGGCCAAGATCATGGCGAAAACAGAACTGAAAGGAAAACACAAAAATCGGTCTCCAGAATGACGCAGGCATCTAGGTCTGACTGTGTTTCCCCAAAAGGCTCCTTCATGGAGCCTTTTTTTTGTAATGTGGGCTCCAACCGAGCTTAGACCGGGGCCCAGTACCTGCGTCGCCCGCAGCGCTGACAACCTGGACATCAGGTCCCGTCTGCGCGCTGGGCGGCTGGCGGGGAACCGAGGCGCCGCCGGTGGGGTGTTCGGTGGGTTCAGCATCCATAGAGATGGACCTACTCGCGGATTTATAGCGTGAGCGAGAGCCAAGGAATCGCGTTAAGGTACGGGCACCGGTTGCAGTAACAAAGGTGGACGCGCCGCAGCGGTCCCGAAGCCAAACCTCCAACAGTGACGTTTTATCCGCAGTGGGCTGGAACCGCCCAGCAGACAGGCCTAGGGCGAGCCGCCGCTCTCCTTTGAAGCGCCTGCGCCTCTTTCCCGCCGCAAGTTCAGAGGCGGAGCGTTCCACCCGCAACTTCGGTGGAATCCTCTACCCACAATTCCCCCGGCTCTCAGGATGTTTACTTGGTCCCGCCTCCAAATCCCGTGAGCCTCTGCGAACTGGTATTTATAGGTCGGTCCTTGTTCTTTTCGGTCTCATTTTTCCATGGTGCGGGTGAGTGTAGTCTTTGAAGATGTGTGGCCTTAATCTGGTTTTTTTTTTTTTCCCTTTTCTTTGTTTGTTTTTAAGCCAGCTTGTCTGTATCCGCCGTGAGCTTCTATCTCACAAAGATTTGTCTGCCTTTGTTGTGATTGAAGGCTTAAATCGCCAGCCTCTGGCTTTTCCTAGTAAAACTTCTCTGGCGGTTTTCTTTAAAAGACTTCGTGAACAAAGCGTGTCCTAGACGTAATTTTGTGTACACTGTTCCGTAGCAAGGGGGGGGGGAGGTTACTTTGGGGGAAGTTCAAGACGTAGAAATGGCAGGGTTTTGTGAAGGACAAAATGGTGGCGGTATGAGGTCATCCCCTATGATGAGTACCTTTTCACAGACCTGTACTGATCTCCGTGAGGATAAGTGACTCTGAGGAGGCTGGCCTTGTACCTGCAGCCTCTGCCCCGGTCCAGCTTTCTCTCCAAAAGCGACAAGGCAATGACCGCGTGCTCACTTTAGTTTGCAGGTTTGAAGCACTTGACGGCACTCGAGAGAATGGGAAGAGGCTCCCTTCTTGGAGTAAGTGTGGCATTGTTTACTTTCTGTTACCTAAGTCGTGAATGTGCTACAGGGATGATTTAAAAATTGAACTCTCTCTTGCTGATTGTGCAGTGGAGAAGACAGACAAAACTCTGAGTAGCACAATGTACGGCAGGTATTTTGGTTTGAAGGAAAGTGGTTATTTAAGTGGTTTGTTTCTATTTTCTCAGACATGGCTGAACCTAAAGCAGCTTGCAGTTGGGAGCCAGGCCCATTTAGTGATACAAATTGAACATTTTGCTGGTAGTCCAGGTGGGTACTCATAATTTCTTTTTAGGGAGGAGGGAACACATTTAGATTACCACCTAATGATGAGTGTAAATGACAAGCATATGGCTGAACTATAGTGATGTCATTTTACTACTGAAAAGTGGGCTGAAGATAGAGAGGGTGTAGGGACCGCTATGGTTACATTTAGTAATGGCTTCATTTTTCTGTGTCCAGGATCCGGTGACATTGTGAAATTTTCAAGCTACCTCCCAGGATGAGTACAGGTAAGTGTCTTAACTGGGACTTGAGCATTTGCAGGGAGAGTCTAAAATAATCAGGAGCGGAACATTGAAGCATCGAACTGCTTTTTTTTTTTTTTTACTGTTTGTGCTCTGTACCTTATTAGTAATAGGGTTTGCACTTTATAAAGCTTTATCACTGTCAGATGATTTGAATTGGTGCACTGACACTCTATGAAGCTGTAAATTAATAGCATGTTAGAGTTCTGATGGCAGTTACTGGTGATAAAGGAATTTTGTGCTGCCCTGATGATTGGAAATGACTGCTTATTACTCCTTCTCAGGCTCTCCTGATGGTGTTTTCTTCATGAAAAGGTGAGGTGATTTTTCCTGATATTATCACCAAAGCAAGCCCTCTTTAGTAGATTTCTGAGATGCTTTTATTTGATAGTTGATTTGCCTCTTTGAGACCGATCATTGAGTTGGTGTATATTGAAGAACAATAAGCACCATGTATGTGCCTGGCATGTTGCAATGTGTTCCTTAAGAATGAATTAAAGGCCTGCTTTCATGCACCTTTAATAGCTGAGGCAGGCAAGTTTTTGAGTTGCAGGCCAGCCTAGTCTACAGGGTTCCAGTATAGCCTGGCCATCACAGAAAGCCTGTCTCAAGAAGGATGAGTCTGCATCCTGGATGGAGACTTAACTAATTAATTTTATTAATTCAGGGGGAGTTCGTTCCTGTATTCCACCAATCTCCAACACTCAGGTTAGTTAAAAATTTTTACATGGGTTTTGTTCACTGGGTCCACAGTTTCCATGATGAGTCAAACTAGCTCACTATGACTGCCAGTGAAAACAAAGGAACACCTGAGGAACTGCTTTGGAGTAGGAGAGGGCCAGGGTGCCAGGATCCAGCCATGTGTTACATATTTGCTTTCTTTTCCCCAGGTTCTGATTGCAGTGCCATACTTGTTGGTGCATAGGTGAGTAGTTTTAGTCTGTTGCATGCTTTCAAAGTTCCTAAAAAGCGTGTATATGATGACTTTCATAGAATCTCGTTCGGCTGATGATTGCTGCTGAGACTCGGAAATCTGATTTTTCTCAGAATGATGGATTACAAGAGAACTGTCTATTGAAAGATTTAAACATTGTTGATGACTATCTTGTTTCAGATCCTGTGTCTGGGCCAGACTCTGAGCCATGCCAGGTAAATAAATGCTTTTTGTTACTTGCTATAGCATGTTAGATGGCGTTGTGTAGTGCCATTGTATTGTATTCCTGCTCACCATGATGAGTTGAATACCGCCCCAGTCTGATCACTGAAGAATGGTATTTTCTGAGTTGTGAGCTTACCTTGGTCAAACAGGAAGTTTAAGCTAGTACATGATTTCTGTAGATAAACTTTAGTGTAAAGTTTTCTAAGCAGTAGGGATAATTGGGTCAATTTCTGATCTATCTTGCAGGAAATCATGTCTTCCCAGCTGAAGTGAGGTAAGATAACATAAATGTATGGCTTAATGAATTATAATTTCCCCATGAAGAAACAGTCACACGTCTTACTTCCTGTCCTAGCTCCAGAGCCTGAAAAGGTGAACCCACTGGGGCTGGCTGGAGGAAAAGAGGAACATTTGTTCCAGAAGGAACTGTCTGAGGGATTGAGTTCTTGTGTACAGAAAGGGAAAAGTTTTGTCAGTTGGTGAAAAAACATAACGTGGTTTATGTCTTGCAGGTCTGAGGAAAGCATGAGCTGTGTGTAAATGGTAGGTGGCCCTTTAGGTCAGTAGAAATTGGTGGGAGGGGCTGAGGAGACAGTAGCTAGACAACCTGTAACTCAAGATCAGGAGTTGTGCTCAGCTGATAGCAAAATATTTAGTGCTACTTGGTACTAAGTTTGGGTATGCTACCTGAATTTGGGTTTCTTAACTTATTCCCCCCCTCTTTACAGGAACAAAGCATCAAAGATCTCTCATCATCCTCCTTCTGTTTTGATTATTTGACTTTGTCATCTTTTTCTTGTAATAAAGTTGTTTACCATTTGTTGTGATTCCTCTATTTGGACTGATAAAAATGTCTGTAGCAGAAATTTTCATTGTACCTGGTGTGAATCTGATACCTAAGGTTTGTCAGATTTGAGATTTTAATTGGATTTTTTGAAATAACTTAGCTCTGGGACAGACCTGGCAAACCAGTAAGTGGCTGAGAATTTGTCTTAGGAAATCCACATATTTTTTTTTCCATGGAGGGCTCAGTACATAAGTGCTTGTCCAGAGGACCTGGGTACCCACCTATATGACAACTCAAACTAATGCAGTTCTAGAAGTTGTAGGCCACCTCATGGACATGTAGGCAAAACAGTAATGCACATTAAAGCATGCTTCTGAGTGTAAATGCATGGGCGGCCATTTCCTGTTTTAGAGCTTAGTTTTAAGGTAACTATGGTGACAACTTGACCAGGTAACTAAAAGGAAAACCATTTTCTGCTCAAACTTACCAATATACAACAGTCAAAAGGGGTGGGTTGGTCATGAAAAGGGACCACAAAGAGGTGCCATATAAGGACCAGCAATGAAGGCACTAAAATGATGAAACCTGCAGCACTAGTGAGTCCTATACTAAGGACAAAAGGTTGGCAACAAGGATGAGAAGTGCCTGCAAGTATTGGGATTTTGTTTCAGATGAGCTACCACACTGTTGCAGGAACCTGCCTAAATGAAAGTGAGGCAAGAGACCCATTGGACAAGTCTGGGCTATGGGAGCTGGAGTTAATTTGAGTTCAAGGAGAGTTGGGGCTGTTACACTGAGGAAACTGACTTGAACAGCAGCAACGCCATTAAAGCTAGGTTTCCAGCTTCATGCAGTTTCCAAAGGAAACAAGGCTGAAGGCTTTCAGCCGGCATAGTTCTCGCATACAGGCAGGCTTTGACTTGGTGGTGGCAAGGGGATGGACAAAATTGCCTCCATTTACTGGGGTTGAGAGTGTGGCTCTGGCAGGGTCTTGTCTAGCTTGAGAGTGCTGCCTGGAAAGAACACTTTGGAGACAGGCAATAGTAGGACCTAAAGAAAAGTATGGTGTACATGAGCCTTTTGTCGCAAACTGGTATCAACAAACAAGTGGGATGCAGGAAGAAACCAAGACTGATGTGACACTGATGTTTCCGATGCTCACATTTCCTGTACTGTTTACAATAGTTTTTTGAGACCATTTGCTGTTGTAGGCCTGACTGTCCTAGGTTCACTGTAAACCAAAGATCCACTAGCCTCTGGGATCAAAGGCATACACCACCACTGCCAAGCCCTGTTTACACATTTTTAACAAAAGAGGTGACAGGAGCCTAGGACAAGCTTTATAATGTCCAGAGCTGGGAAGCAGAGATCAAGACAGTTCTTTGGACTCCTAACCTGAACTTCGAAGAAACCTTGCCATGTCCTCTAGCAATACCTAGGAAGCCACTCCCTACTTTAGTCCCACTGGGACAACCCTCCACTCCCACTCCCTCCCCCCGCAAAAAAAAAAAACAAAAACACTTAATCGAAGAGACTGGCAAGCTGAAAGAACAAGAGATCACCTAGGCATTGCAATTCTAAAGTATGTGGATGAATCTCAAGAGCCTTGAAGTAGGATTATGCAAAATGAGTATGCAAATGAGCCAAAGAGTAAAGGACACTCCCTAAGTAAAATACTATTTCTAAAAAATAATATTGTGTAGTATGAATTGTGAAACATTTATTTTTTTAAATCAGTATGTTGGAGAATAATTAGAATATTGGGCCACAGCTAAGGCTAACTTGAAGGAAGAGACAGTATTACTTCTGGGCGTTAGTAGGAAATAGAAAAAAAAAAAAAGCTTCACTCTCACTGAATTTCCAGGAATAGTACACTCTCCCTATGATTAAAAAAAAAACAAACTTTACAAGAACGGGTAGCAACATGTTTTGTCATGTAGTCTTTTCCAAATGTTGGGATTAAAAGCCTTCTACCACCACCATTGGCTGCCCTTGTGACACTTTTTTTTCTTTTTAATGGTTTTTCAGAGACAGGTTTCTCCTTGTAGCATTGGCTGTCCTGAAACTCAATTTGTAAACCAGACTGGCCTCTCGCAACTCAGAATTCTTCCTGCCTCTGCCTTAGTCAGTACTGAGATAAAGCTGTATGCCACCACGTTGGTGTTGTTTTTTCCAATGAGTTCTTGGTCTCTGAATGCATGTACACACAGTTTGGGGGTACATTCTAATAGAGCACAACATGAAAGCTGCAAAGTCTGTCGTCTCTCAGGCTTAGGTTTTCCAGCATTTTATTGTTAGTTTTGTTTCAGTGTTTTCAAAGGAGTAAAACTTGCTCTTTACGTCTTTTACGATTATGGGTGTTTTGGCAACTTGTATGCCTGCACCATATGTATGCTTGGAGGTCAGAAGAGAGTGTCAGGGTCCATGGCAGACATTGTAATCCTCTACTTGGGTGCTACAAATAGAACCCACCTCTTCTGGAAGAGCAACCAGTGCTCTCAAATACTGAACCATCTTCCCAGCCGAAAACTTGCTTCAACGTGAAATTTAAAAAAAAAAAAAAAAAAAAAGTGAGGCTGAAATCTTCATAAATGCTTTGAGTACTTGCGGGGCACGTAGAGCATTTTTTTTTTTTACGAAGTCTCAATGACAACCTAGTCCCTACTTTTCAAAACTGAGCTAAACGGGTTGACAGTTTCACTTTCCATTTTTACTTTTCGTTTACAGTCAAGAATGAAGTCACGAACCTCATTAATAATAAATCATAGGGCTGAAGAAATGTTTTAGTGGTTAAGAACACGTGCTGCTCCTCCAAAGGACCTGGATTCGATTCCCATCACCCATAAGGCAGATCATAACCATCAGCAACTCCGGCTCTCTCCAGGAGATCCGACACATAATTAGAAAATAATGACTTCTGAAATAGTGTGGGATATAGCCAACACAGAATGTTCAGGGAGACCTATGAGACCTGGCCCCACCCAGCATTGTAGTTCAGAATGCTTTTCACTGAAAGCGCAAGATGATCCTTAATTTTTTTGTCTCTCTCCTTTTCGAGACAGGGTTTCTCTATGTAGCCTTGGCTGTCCTGCTTTCACTTTGTAGACTAGGCTGACTTCGAACTCACACAGATCCACCAGCCTCTGCCTCCGGAGTGCTACGATTGAAGGTGTGTGCCCTTTTGAGGGGTGAGGGTAAAAGGAGAGGGAATGAGGAAGAGAAGCAGGGTGAGGAGAGAGAGGTTGGGCGGGGCAGTGAGGGAGGGAGCGGAGTTGTCAGATTGAATCCGGCGCCTCTGATGATGCAGCGTGTGGCGCACCGGAAGTGCGAAAGATCGGCTAGCCTGCGATGGCTGCTCCCGCTGCTCGCTGGAACCATGTGTGGGTCGGCACCGACACTGGGATCCTGAAGGGTGAGTATCTGAGTTGTTCGTCGGAAAGCGCAGGAGTCGCTCGTTTGTCCCCCCCAGCGTGACTGATGTTCTCGTCCCTCAGGGGTGAACCTTCAGCGGAAACACGCGGAGAACTTCACGCCATCCGGAAAGCCGCGGCGTGAGGAGGCAGTGAATGTTCTGTGCTGGGGTATAGGAGGCGAGACCCAGGTGAGTAGCTCCTGGCCAGGCTGGAGCTAGGGTACGCCCCGGAAGCCTTGCTCTTTTCCCATCCTTCCTTTCTCTGCTGGCAGATCTTGGTGGGCTGCGCGGACAGGACCGTGAAGCACTTTGATGTCGAGGAGGGTTCATTTCAGAGCCAGAGATACTGCCCAGGCGGGGAGGGCACGTTCCGAGGTCTTGCCCAGGCCGATGGGTAAGGACTACACCCTAGCTCAGATCACAGCATTGAGGCTCCCTTGAGTGAACTGAATATTAGTGAATACTGAATACTACCTTAGGTGATGGGATAGGTGATTGCAAACAAGAATCTTGCCTTCATTCATCCGTCTAACATGCATTTATTGGACAGCTACTAAATGCCAGGCATGAGGGAAAAGTACAAGGATTTTGGGTAAAAAGTGTGTCCTTATAAAGTTTGCATCCTAGAGTTTCTATTCTGGCTCCTTTATGTGCAACTAATTAAGTGCTTTTGAGCATGCATTTTTAAGTAGTGATTAACAAGATTGTGAAGCTTCCAAAGTGATGGCTAGGAAGAAAGAGTCACGGAGGTTAGTAACCTAGGTGCAGCTTTTCTAGATCGATGGAGAAGGCTGCTTTGGTAATTCAACAGATGAGCTCCAAAAGGAGGGTGGAGTTTTGAACGGGGTTTTAAGTACAAGAGTTAATATTGACAGAAGAGGTAAGGGCATTCTAAAAAGCAGAGACTAAGGACAGGTTAAAAGACTAAAAGTCTACATACATAGGACAAGTAATAAATTTGGAGGTTGACATCAAGGAAGCATTATGTACGAGTAAGTTTGGCTTTGTATTTGGTTAAGATTAAATAGAAAGAGGGCTTTTGTACTAAGTTGAGATTTTATTTCATAGGTAATAGAGTATATTGGGTTTTGAATGGAAAGTGCCATGGACAGAGCTCAGAGTCTGTAGGAGTGAGGAATATCAGAGACACTATTTGCCACAGCCCAAGCAAGCAATATAGAGCTTGAACCCAGGTAGGCAGATGTAAGGAAAAGCATAGGAACAGGCTATCTAGAGCCCGGGAAAAAGGCTTGGGCTTCTTGGGAAGAGGTTTATGTTATTGTTGTTTGGTTTGGGTTGTTTTTTGGTGATTTTGTCTCTCCTCCCACATGGTTTCTCTGTGTAGCCCTAGCTGTCCTGGAACTCCCAGAGATCAGCCTGCCTCCGCCTCCCAAGTGCTGGGATTAAAGGCGTGTGCAACCATACCCAGCTTGCTTTTTTTTTTTTTTTGAGACTGGGTCTTTTATAGCCAGAATGGCCTATGGACTCACCAGGTACCTCAGACTTACTTTGAACACCCCTCTCCCCACTGTCCTTATAGGTAGGTATGCACTACGAAACCTAGCTTATACTTTTTAACATCCCAATTTTTCCCTTCCATTCTTGCAGCACCCTTATCACATGTGTGGATTCTGGGATCCTCAGAGTCTGGTGTGACAATGACAAGAAAGTATCCTCTGACCCAGTAAGTTTACCTGGCCCAGTCGTTGAGGAGGGTGGGCACCAGGGTAGGGGGTCTAATTTGGAATTTTGGTAGAGGAAAGACTAAGGATTCTGGGACTGACTCATCTCTGATTCTTTCCAGCTCTTGGAACGAAAGGTGGGTCCTGGAGTGTGTAGGATGCGCCAGGACCCTGCACGCACCCATGTGGTTGCCACATGTGGGAAAGAGAATGCTTTGAAAGTATGGGACCTACAGGGGTCTGAAGAGCCTGTGTTCAGATCCAAGAATGTGAGTGATGATTGGGGAGATGCTATATCAGAGGTTGGGGGAAGTGGAGGCCACTGACTGGGATTACAGCTTAGATGGGGTTTTTTTGGAGGGAGAAGGATAGGGATTAGAGGACTGAAAGACACAGGTCAGGCTTACCATGTCACATGTCCCTTCCACACCAGGTCAGGCTTACCGTGTCACATGTCCCTTCCATACCAGGTGCGAAATGATTGGCTCGATCTACGGGTTCCTGTTTGGGACCAAGATGTACAGTTCCTTCCTGGATCACAGAAACTTGTCACATGCACAGGGTACCACCAGGTGAGGCTCTCTCTTGCTTACTACTGGGATCTGAAAGGAGATCATACTTCCTCTGTCTGAGCCCATGACTTTCCCTTACTGCATTAAAGGGTGGAATTTCCGAAACTCTTTTTATTTCTCCTGCCTAGATGGGAAAGCAAAGGAATTATTTCTCTCACACCAGGTTCCAATGGGAAGACACCTCAGGTTGCCTGTCAAAACAGTTAAATAGTCCTTCCATCTCGTACTAACCAGGCTCATGAGATCTGACAAGACTGGGTATATTTTGGATGGTATGGTCTTAGAACTTTCTGGTCCTTATATAGTCTGATTTGCTTTGGGGACGCCTCTCTGGTCTCAGTTCTTCCAGTTTTGTGTGAGGACTTGGCTAAGGATCTTTGTGGCCTACTTCATTTGAAGTTCTAAGACAAGCTGGCAGGGTTGGGTCACTATCTGCCATTTGAATAGTCCTATACATTAAAGTCTGATATAGGTACTGGGGCTTTGCTCACAGCATATGGAGAACTCCCCATTCCTCCCTTGGTAAGACTAAGCTTTCTTGCTTGGAATTCACCACTCTTTAGCTTTGGTCCCATCTGGTTTTATATCCCTCCGCTGCTTTCAGACTATGCTCATGCTCCTGAGCCCTTCCCCCAAAATTCTGAGATAAGGTACATACCTTAAATGAGAACGCAGTCTTGCCAGGCATGTTAGTATACCCATTTAATCCCAGCACTTGGGATGCAGAGACAGGTGGATCTCTGACTTTGAGACCAGCCTGCTCTACAGAGTGAATTCCAGGACAGCCAGGGCTATTCAGAGAGACCCTGTCTCAAAACAATAACCATCACCAAGAAAATAATAATAAATAGTAGGCAGTCCTCAGAAGGATGATGATAAATATGAAAATACCAGGGCCAATGTGAGAATACTCTTGTGATACTTCAGTCTTCTTCTAGGTCCGTGTGTACGATCCAGTCTCCCCCCAGCGCAGGCCAGTCCTAGAGGCTACCTATGGAGAGTACCCACTGACAGCCATGACCCTTACTCCTGAGGGCAAGTGAGTGTCGAGGGAAAGGGAAAATGCCCTGGAAGGACTTCAGAAGTCATATTGAGTCCCCTCTCTGTGGTCTCCTCCTTAGTTCCGTCATCGTAGGAAACACTCATGGGCAGCTGGCAGAAATTGATTTTCGGCAAGGTGAGTGGACGATGGGTTGCTTAAGAAGGGGAAGGGACAGAGGAAGTCAGGGAGCGCAGGGAGTCACAGAGCCCTGTCAGTGGCACATTTCATTCTTTGGGTTCAGGGTCTGATTTAACCAAAAACTCTATACCTTGGGCTAGTTATTTGGACCCCAGCCCTTAAAACCCCTTGCTTTGTTAACAGCCCAACACACACTGAGATCATGAATCTTTTGTTTCCTCACCTATAAAAATTGGAATATCGGGGCTGGAGAGATGGCTCAGCGGTTTAGAGCACTGTCTGCTCTTCCAAAGGTCGTGAGTTCAATTCCCAGCGACCACATGGTGGCTCACAGCCATCTATGATGTGAACTGATTCCCTCTTCTGGCAGATATTAATGCAGATAGAACACTCATGTATGTAAAAAATAAATAAATAAAATCTGTTAAAAAAATTGGAATATCATTGGTAACTCCTGTTTCTAGGTTATTTTGAAGATTAGTACTGAAACATAAGTGGTTTGAACAGTAACAGTAATTAGAAAAGATGTTCATGGGCTGGGTAGCTAGCACTGATGCCTTCCACCTTTCTTCAGGGCGTCTGCTGGGCTGTCTGAAGGGGCTGGCAGGCAGTGTGCGTGGGCTGCAGTGCCACCCTTCCAAGCCCCTATTAGCCTCTTGTGGCTTGGACAGAGTTTTAAGGATACACAGGATCCGCAATCCACGTGGGCTAGAACATAAGGTAAGAGCTTAACCCTCTGGTATTTACCCACTCTAAGTTATCAAAGGAGGTTATCCCTTTTCCTGTGTCCCACATTAAAGTTCTGTCTCAGTTTGTCTGGTCTCAAGTCACCTTTTATTTTACAGAAGTTTTTTGGTTTTTGAGACATGGTTTTTCTGTGTAGCCTTGGTATCTTGGAACTCACTGTGTAGACCAGGTTGGCTTCGAACTCAGAGATCCACCTGTTTCTGCCTCCACCATATCCCGGTTTATTTTACAGGTTTATCTCAAGTCTCAACTGAACTGCCTTCTCCTGTCAGGCCGGGATAACTGGGAGGTGAGCAGCTAGTTAGGGTGTGGAAATTTGGGAGCCAAAGGCATGATGGTGAGGGAGTCTAAATAGAAAGAATGGGAGGCAGTTAGACTACAGACCAGGGCTGTCTCTTTACTGTGACTTAATTTCCCTGAGGGATGTTCAAACCCTTATAGTCTTATTGCCAAGGGTGAGGTACTCCAAAATAGAAGGGCATTGGTTTCTAGATCAAAGTGGTGGTACCCGGAGGAATTATTTTTCAGCCAGTGTATTTCCCTGTGCATATCCTGAGTGCCTTTCTCACTCATCAGGATGAGCCCCAAGAACCTCAAGAAGCCAATGTGGTGCCCCAAGAAGACACAGAGACAGATGAACTTTGGGCATCTTTAGAGGCAGCTGCCAAGCGGAAGCTCCCTGATTTGGACCAGACACAAGGTGTTCTCCAAACCAGCAGGAAGAAAAAGAAGTGGCCTGGATCCACCAGTCCTTGAAGCCCCTTGCTCACTTTGTTAATAAACAGCCCAACACACACTGAGATCATGAACCTTTTGTGATGGGAGAAAGGAGAGGTGTCTTGTGGGTGGAAAACGTGACGTCACAAAAGCTGGACAGCCTGGGGAGGGTGGCAGAGTCCTGCGCCATTCTGGGCCATGGGCTGCTGTCAAGATAAGGACCATCGGGCCTCTGAAGAGCATGGAAGGGAAGAAGTGAATGAGGGAGGTAGGACCAGACACCAAAAAAGGGTTGCAGGAGCCGGAGGTTTCCCACCCCCACCCCCACCCCAAGGAACTGCCCCAGCGGTGGAGCTGGACAGCGCAGAACTGAACTAAGTGGTCATCGTGGTTCTTGCAGGCATCGAAGTTGATTTTGACAACACAGGCCGCCGTAAACAAAGATCTAACGAAAGTCTTCTGATCACCGTGCTGTGGCGCAGGCTATCCATGTTCAGCCGTCGGGGGTCCTCTCGGTCAGGCAAGAGGCCCTCAGACCAGGTTCAAAAGCAGGACAGCCAGACCCACGAGCGCAAACGTGACGGAACCTACAAGGAATCAGGAAAGGGCTGACCCCAACTCTGGTCTCAATCCTCCCGAACATCCAGAGAATAAAATTAGTATTGCGGATCTGCCAGGCTGGTTTACAGAGCAAGTTACAGCTCTGTAGGCTTCGCGGCTGCGGGCTCTTTAAGGTTCCTTCGGCCCAGCCCCTTGGTATTTGCTCCTGCGCCTTTGGGCGGGGCCGAGGCGGCAACCTGGCCAATAGGAGGGCGGAGTGGAGCTGGCTGGGGCCGGGCTGTGTGCTTTCCACCTCAGGGCCAGGGAAGGCGTGGCACAGCGGCCACGTCACGGGGGTCGGGGTGCGCGTGGGTGACGTGGCGGCTCCTGCTCTTTGGTCCGGTTTCGGCGGCGTACAAGTCCGGCGAGGAGGCTCCGACGGCCTGGGGAGAGTGGCAGTGGCTGCGGCGGTAGGCAACGGAGGAGGTAGGGCCTCTTCGAGTAGGAGCCTAACCTCGGCGGGGCGGCTCGGCTGGCGGCAGCGGCTTGACGGGGAGGGGGGAAGGGAGCCGGGGCCAAGTCCTGCCGGAGGCCCCTCTCGTAAGGGAATGCCTGGCCGTCCAATCAGGAACGGTCTTGTTGAGAAAGACTTTGCTCCAGTCCAATCAGTGGCTGCAATCTTCCAACAGGCGGAACTTTAATGGAGGTGGGACTTCCTGTTTCAAATAAACACTTAAGAGGGTTTTTTTTTTTTTTTTTTTTTTTGGTTATTTTTTTTCCTCCTCCGCCCACCGGAGTGTGCCCGCCTCTGTAGGTCGATTTCAGGTTTTGTTGTTGTTTTGTTGTTTTCTTTTTTTTTTTTTTCCGTGAGAAGCTCAGGAAATCTCGTATATCAGAGGTCACGATTAAGACCTGGGCCAACTGCAAATGTCTGGCCGGAGTCTCAGGGCCGCAGGATCAGGCTCTGGCTGTGTTTTCGGCTTTAGTGCTCCCGGCCGGTGCTTTGGCCGTCAGAGCCAAGTTGGAAGGAAAATCTGAGGAGGCTTCGGCTTGGGCCTGAAGGAAGCTGACCCTTCTCGCTGTGGCCGGGCTGCAGGATCTGCGGGTGGCCTTGGGCTCGAAAGTCTGTCAAATACGGGAAAGGGACTGAGGATTTGCTATTTGAGGGGAGAATTTGGGTTCGGCTGTCTGGAGAATGATATTCTCCTCTCTACAACAGTCCGAGGTTATGCGACTCGATGATCCCGCGGAAACGCTACGGATCTAAGAACACGGATCAGGGTGTCTACCTGGGTCTCTCAAAGACGCAGGTTCTGTCCCCTGCAACTGCTACCAGTAGCAGCAGCGACATCACTCCTTTGCCCACCGCGGTGGCCCAGGTCCCCTCCCCTCCCGACACCATGTCCTGCCGGGATCGGACCCAGGAGTTCCTGTCTGCCTGCAAGTCGCTGCAGAGCCGTCAGGTAAGGACCTGGAGTGGAAAGACAGGCGTGAGCCCAATTTTTAACGCTTATGTTTTGTTTACTACTTGTCTAAACTTTACAACTCTTAGATGATCTGGATTCTCTTCAGTAGAAATTAAGAATAGTTTAACTTTTCCTAAATACTACAAACGATGAGTCCAGATTTAAACTTACATCTATTTTTTTTCTTAGCTATAAACCACTGATAAACTTAGATTGTCTGATGCCAACAGCACTAGAGTGTTGGGTATGTGAGGGAGCAGTGAAAATCTGAGCATGAATAGTGAAGGGAACTAAACTAGTCACTTCTTGACATTACCTTTCAGAATGGAATCCAAACAAATAAACCAGCCCTACGTGCTGCCCGACAACGCAGTGAATTTACCCTCATGGCCAAGTGAGTTGAGGGAGGCCTTGTGGTGGAGTGATACAATGTCTAAGAAGTAGATATGCCTGTGGTGATTTGGCTGAGTGGGGCTGGTTGTTTTCAAGCATAAGCCAATAGCCTCTTTCTTGCCCTTTACCACAACCTTCTCACTAATGATCATTTACAGGCGCATTGGGAAAGATCTCAGCAATACCTTTGCCAAGCTGGAGAAGCTAACAATCTGTGAGTGTTTGGGAGATCTTTTCCTATGTGGGACAGTGAAACATAGTACTAGGAGGTGAGGCTCATGGAGGTTTTGTTTTATTTTTTCTGTGATGCTGGGGATTTAAGGCAAGGCCTCTACCACTAAACTGTATTCTTAGACCTTTGAGCCTTTTTATTACCCTCACCTATTGTAATTTCTCATCTGTCTCTGCAGTGGCAAAGCGCAAGTCCCTCTTTGATGATAAAGCAGTAGAAATTGAGGAGCTAACATACATCATCAAACAGGTGAGCTGCTAGCCATCAGGAGAGCCCAGCATTCTAATTAGATTACTTCCATCATTTTCCATCGCCATGAATCCCCAGGGTAAGTATATAGACCCATGTCTAAACACCCTGGTCCTCCATTGAGTTAATAGATACTTAGGATCATCTAACATTTATAAAGTACTGCTCTAGATGCTGATAAAACAACTGTGAAGCAGGATTATGGTCTTCAAGGGCTCATTTTCCTTAAGAGTTACCCAGCATCAAGAGCTTTGGCTTAAGAGGAGTAGATGATAGTATAGAAAAGATTTGACAAAAAGAAAAGAATATTGGGAAAGATTGACAGGAGTTATGTAATCTTAGCTGGAGTCAGAGTTTATATAGAGGTAGTAAAAAGACTTACTAGGCTAAGGAAGCTTTATACAGTGTTGCTTAGAAAAAAGAAACTGTAGGCAGGATGGTGGTGGTGCTTGCCTTTAATCCCAGTACTCAGAAGGCAGAGGCAGGTGGATCTCAGTTTGAGGCCAACCTAGTCTGCATAGTGAAGTTCTAGGACAGCTAGGCTTATACGGAGAAACTGTTCAAAAAAAAAAAAAAAAGGAAAGAAAGGAAAGGGAAAGTTCCAGTGTCAGGAATCACGTTTTCTATAGTTATTTTATGTTTGTCTTCATTTCCTCTGTCCTTTCTACTTATCGAAAAGAAAGAGAAGAGAAAAAAAAAAGGTAGTGGGAAGTGGGGATAAGAGATACACTGATACCCCAGGAGCAGGGTCTTTGTTTTGGTTTTGAGACTGTCTAGATAGACAGCCCAGGCTGGTGTCTTTTTGTTTGTTTAAGACAGGATTTCTTTCTATATCCCTAGCTCTTGGGAACTTGCTTTACTGACCAGATTAGCCTCAAACTCAAATCTGCCTGCCTCTACCTCCTGAGTCCTCGGGTTAAAGGCATATGCTACTATGCATGACTCCATGCTGATGTTTAATGTGTGATTCTCCTGCCTCAGCCTCCCAAGCACAAGGATTATACTGTGTATCACCATGCCTGCCCAGGATTTATTTTTCTGCTTGTTCACAGATATATCACAAATGCTTATAGTAGTATCTGGCTGACTTGGTTGCCTAAATGAGTAACTGGCAAGAAGTTGGTTGTTTGAGTGGCTAGTTGTACAGAGCATTGTGGACCTTGATAACAAGTATAGAATCGTCCTGAATATTCTGGGCGACACATAGAGTCTAATCTGGAATGTGGATGGAATGGGGTAGAGGATAAGAAGGCAGCTCCTATGGTGTTCTGATACAATATGGAGGCAGAAGTCAAAGAGCAAACCTGTTTTAAGGGGTGCTATGTTGATGGAAGAAAGTATTAGATTACTGTTGCAGTGTTACTATTTACCACATAATAATTATCCCACTGGATTCTGAAGAAGTTGAAGTGGCTTTGTCAGTCACTTGGGTTGTGACCTTGTGTGACTCCTAACTACTGAGTTGCCATTGTCTTACCAATAAGGCAGAGATAGTTAAAGTACCTGTTCCACAGATCTTCTGAGGATCATTTGTTTGCTTTTGTCGGTCACTAATACTGGCTTTTTCAAAGCTGAGACTACTGGATTGGTTGATCCAAGCTGGTCTGTCTGGAGAAGTGAATTTTGAGCTATGTCTGTATAGTGAGGAAAAGCAGTTCATCTGAAGATAGGGTGGGAATACATTCTAAAAAGTAGAAAATGGGCAAGGAAAAGTTAGGAAAGCACAGATGCCGGATAAGACAAAAGTAGGGCCAGACAGAGGGCCTGTGCAAAGCAGCTTAGGCATTTAGGCTGTATTCTAAATTGAGTCATAAGCTTTTGAAAGATTTTCAAGCAGAAGGATAACAATGCCTTCCCTGATTTTGGTTTTGAAGATAACACTGACCACTAGGCCACAGATCATAGGAAGGCAGACTGGAAAGAGGGCAGTCACTAAAGAGTTAAAATTTATTTGTCTTTATGTGCATTAGTGTTCTGTCTGCGTGCATGTCTGTGTGAGAATGTCAGATCTTGGAGTTACAGACAGTTGTGAACTGTCATATGGGTGCTGGGATTTGAACCCAGGTCCTGTAGAACAGTAAGTGCCCTTAACAACTGAGCCATCTCGCCAGCCATCTGGGACATTTTTGAGAGTAGAGAAGATGGTTAGGGTACTTGAGTTAGAAAAGGAGATGATGTGGATACATTTAGAATATACACTGGAAGACAAAAACAAAACAAATGGATATGAGGAAAGGGGAATTATTATTTTATTTATTTACTTTTTAGGGTCTCATTATAGACCAAACTGGCCTTGAGCTCATAGACTCCACCTGCTTCTGCCTCCTAAGTATTGGAATTAAAGGGATGTAGCACCATGCCTACTTAAAAATGTTTTTTGCAATGTGTGTGAATGTTTTGCATACATGTATCTGTTTGTACCACATGTGTGCCTGTTGCTTATGGAGGCCAGAAGAGGGCATTGGGTACCCTAGAACTGCAGTTACAGATATTTTTGAGTATCGTGTAGGTGTTGGAAGTTGAATCAGTGTCTTCTACAAGAGTAGCAAGTGCTTTTAACCATTGAGCCAGCTTTCTAGCCTATTTGTTTGTATTAAGACAGAGTCTCATTCTGTAACTCAGACTGTAGACTGGCCTTACATTCATTGAAGTCCATCTGCCTCAGTTGGGATTTTAGGTATAAGCTGCTCTGACCAGCTAGGTATCTGGTGAATGGTGGTGCATTTACTAGAATGGAGAAAGAGGCAGAGGAGATGTGTCCTGGAGGGGGATAGATTTAGGAATTGTTAAGTAATAGGGTTTTCTATGTTAAGTTTAGGAGTGAAAGTTGCAAGATGCTTAAATAGTAAATAAATAAAAAACAGTTAACGAGCTTTTTTTTTTTTCCTTAATGTTTTGTTTGGGGTGCAGGGAAAGAAGCCCAGGCCTGTGTTTGCTGCCCCGCACCCTTACTATATTTGATATAGTATTGAGTACACAGTAAGCACTTAGCAGGTTATGGCTCTGATCAGGTGATCTCTCCTGTCCAGTTAGTATCATAGATTTTATTTGTATGATAGCAGGTGGGTAGGATAAGGAGAGGTGGCTGAGTAGAAGCTTTCATCTTGAGTTCCTGCATGGGAAATAGTACTTTTCCTGAGCTAGAACCCAAGTGAAGGAGCTATTATGGCAAACAAACAAACCCTGAAATACATTTGGGTCTGAACTCTAGAAAGGTAGACCTGTCATCAATGAAAATGAGTCCAGGGTTCTGGAGAGGAGTGGGATTCTGTCTACTTTGAAAACCTCTAGAAATGCATAAATTTAATCTTAAATATATTTCTCACTATTTAACATTTTAAAATTATATTTATTTGTGTTTGGGGGGTGGTGCCTGAGTGCCATGGCATGTGGGTGGAGTATCTCCTCAAATAACCTGCAACACTTATGTGGATCCCTGGGTTGAATTCAGGTTGCCAGGCATGACAACAAGCTTCTCTGTCTGCTGAGCCATCTTGCTGGTCCTCATGCTCACAAGTCTTAATACCTTCCATCTCCTCCTGGGTCATAGTATGTTGGGACAGGTTTTCTCTGTCCTCATGGGGGAGAATGGGATGCAGGTAACACATAGGCTGTGAAACGAAGTCACTGCTGAATAAATAAATCACAGCTGATCTTTTGCAGTATTAGAAGGTCTGTGTAAAAATTTACTTCTTTGATGCATCTAGGAAACTAGAGATTCTTGCCTTTTCCTGAGTATTATTCATGTACTCTGTCAGCATGCTTTAGGTACAAGATTTTGACCTTTATAAGGGTTCTAATGGCCTCTCAGGGTAAAGTATAACAGAAGGGTAGAGGGGGAGATAAGTCATTCATTGACAAATAGTGAGACCCAGCCTTCTTTTTCTGGCTTTTCTCTGCAAGGAATGAGCAGAGCTTGGAAAGTGCCGGTGCCGCCTCTGACCTGAGAGATACTCACTCCACTAGTAGATCTTATCTTGTCTTCCCTGCTAGAGACAGCCACAGAGAGGGTCAATGACTGAAGGCTCCCCTGCTTAACACTCTTCTTCTGGTCTCTCACCAGGACATCAATAGCCTCAACAAACAAATTGCTCAGCTTCAAGATTTTGTGAGGGCCAAGGGCAGCCAGAGTGGCCGGCATCTGCAGACCCACTCTAATACCATTGTAGTTTCGTTGCAGGTGGGACCTTGGGGATGGAGGGAGGGAGGAAGGGAATAGCAAAGTATCTTTGTTGAATGACCAGTTGTCCTTGCCTTTTAGTCAAAATTGGCTTCCATGTCCAATGACTTCAAGTCAGTTTTAGAAGTGAGGACTGAGGTAAGTGGGATCTATAAGTGGGTAAGAATCGGTGAGATGGCCCAAGAGGAAAAAGGGAAGGAATGTGTTACCTTGAGTCATGGGGCCATCATACCCACTTTCCAGAGACTCAGGACCTTTGCATTTCCCCCCAACATCAGAATCTGAAACAGCAGAGAAACCGTCGGGAACAGTTCTCCAGGGCACCAGTGTCAGCCTTGCCTCTTGCCCCCAACCACCTTGGTAAGTCAGATAATATGGGAAGCCTAAGGGATAAGTTATTCTGCCTGCAGTAGCATTGTCTAAATACAGGTATGGAGTAGGAGAATGGAGGGGCCGGGATGGTGCTAGGCATAAGCCAGAGGACAAACCTGGTTTTTGAGTTTCATGACCTACACATAATCTCTATGTCTTATCATGGGGCTAAATGGAGACATATTCAGAAGAATGGCAGTGTGTATTTTTGTGTCCTTAGTCATATTTTTTCATTTAATTTTCACAACCATCTTTTGGAAAAGCAACTATTATTTTGCTCCATTATGCAGATGAGAAAAACTGAAACTCAGATTAAATAGTCTATCCAACACTGAATTTAAATCTAGTGCCAGTGGGTTTTGTACATGTTTGATTTTGTTTGTTTTTAGAGCGAAGGTCTCATGTAGCTTGGGCTGGCCTCTCGATTGTTATTAGCCAAGGATTGAACTCCTGACCCTCCTACTTCCACTTCCCTATTGCTAGTATAACAGGCATGTGCTACCATGTGCCAATTGAATTGCTTTGTGTGGGAGTCGGGGTAAGGAGGGAGAGGGAACAGGATCTCTCTAATCTTGGCTGTTCCGGAACTTGCTATGTAGATCAGCCTGGCCTCAAATTCAGAGAGATCCTTTTGCCTTATTCTCAGGAATCCTGGGACTAAAGGCATGTATCACCATGCCAGGCCCTGAACCTGCTTTTAACCATTAAAATGTGCCATGTCCTGTTTCCTCCCCAGGGGGTGGTCCCATAGTTTTGGGAACAGAGTCCCGAGCTTCCAGGGACGTGGCCATCGACATGGTAGACTCTAGAACAAGCCAGCAGCTTCAGCTCATTGACGAGCAGGTATCCAGGCTCTGAAATCCAGAGTATCAGCTCCTTGTTTGTCTTGTGTGTCCCACAGAGTATTTGGATTGTGTCACAGTGAAAGGGTCTTAAAAACTGAGGCCCTAGTTGATGGTGCTTTTTTCTTCTGAAGGATTCCTACATCCAGAGTCGGGCAGACACCATGCAGAACATTGAGTCTACAATCGTTGAGCTGGGTTCCATTTTTCAGCAATTGGCACACATGGTTAAAGAACAGGAGGAAACGATTCAGAGGTGAGACACTCTCACCTCATACAGTGAAGCCTTCTCTTCTCCGTGGATTGGCATCTTGAAGTCCCTGAGGACAGTTTGGTGTTCTTTGGAAGAGTAGAGTGAACCCTACCCACCCATGAGTCCTGATTCACCTGCTTCTACTTACTTAATAAGAATTTATTGAGTGCCTGGTGTGGTGATGCACACTTTTAATTCCAGCTCTCCAGAGACAGAAACAGTCAGATCTCTCTGTTAATTTGAGGCCACTCTGGACCACATAGTCAGTTCAAGGAGCCAGGGAGGGCTACATAGAGAGATCCTTTAAAAGGGGGTGGGGGCGGTTGGGAAATACATCCTGGTAATTGCCTACCATACGTGAAAGCTTAGGCGCCATCTTCAAAATCATAGGAAAAAGGGAGAAAGCACCTGCTGGAGCTGGCCAGCTGGCTCAGTGGGCAAAGGCATTCTCTGCACAAGCCAGTGGCGGGAGTCTGACCACTGCAACTAGGTAAAGGTGGAAGGAGAGCCCAGTGCCACAGAAGTTGTCTTCTGACCAACACATGTGTGCCCTATACTAAATAAAAATTTTAAAAATAAATAAGTAAAATAAACAGCTGAGAAGGGAGCTTAAAACCCAGCTACTCTCAAGCATTTTTTTGAGCTTAGGAGTTCAAGGCCAGCTTTGCCAGTACAGTCAAGCTGTATTTTAAAAAACGTTTAAGAGATAGCTCAGCAGTTAAGAGCACTTGTTCCTTTTCCAGAGGACCTGGTTTAGTTCCTAGCACTTACATGGTGTTTCGCAACCACCTTTAACCAGGGGATCCAGCACTCTCTTCTGCCCTCCACAGGCATCAGGCTCGCAAGTGAGTATACAGGCATGCACACAGGCAAAGCACACAGTAAATTTTTTTAAATTAATAAACCTAATTTAAAAAAAATTAAAAATTATTTGAGAGCTGGATGTTGTGGCATATGCCTTTAATCCCAGTACTCTAGATGTAGAGGCAGGCAGATCTCTTGATGTTCTGGTTTGGTGTTTTTAGATTTATGTATGTGAGTGTTTTATCTGCATTCCTGTATGTGCAACATTTGTGCGCCCAGTGTCCTCAGCAGGCAGAAGGTGGCTCAGATTCCTGGGAACCTGGAATGTGAGTACTGTGAAACACTATGTGGATCCTGGGACTTGAATCCAGGTCCTCTGCAAAAGCCGCAAGTGCTCTTAATTGCTGAGCTATCTCTCCAGTCCCTAGATGTCTTACATAAACCAGTCTGGTTTACATAGCAAGTTCCAGGCTAGTCAGGTCTACTGGTAAAATCTTGTCTCAAATAAACAAACAATACATGCTTTCAGTGTTATCTTCATTCTGTTTAAGCCAAGAAATTTTAATTTCAAATAGTGAATATTTGTTTGTTCAAGACAGGCTGTCGTGTCTTATCTCAGGCTAGCTTTAAATTCACTATACAGTAATTCCTGTATAACTGAGACTAGCCGTGAAAGCCTTATCTCCTGCTTCTATCTATTAAGTGTTAGGGTAATAGACAAGTGCCATCATTCTAACTAATTTTCAGTTTTAAAATTACTTGGGAGCCAGGTAAGTTTTTAGCAAATTAGGAAGATCTTACTTCAAAGTTTAAGAATAAACTTTAGAGAAGGGCTCAGGAGATGGCTCAGTGGGTAAAAAGTGCTTGTTGCACAAATATAAGAACTTGAGTTCAGATCCCCAGCACCCATGCAAAAGCTAGATATGGCCCCAAATACTTGAAACCCCAGCATGGGCAAAGTGGGGAGCAGAGACACATAGATCACAGGAGCTCACTGCTCTGTCAGCCTACCTAGAAAAAGTAAGGTTCCAGTTAAGTGAGAGACACAGAGGCATCTGTCTCGAGACAGAACATAGTAGAACAGGATACCGGCTTGATTGTTCTGGTGTTTGTGCACATAGGCACTTGTGTGTATGCACACATACATACACACAGCATACATGTATATACAACAAATCTGAAGCTGAAGAGATTCCTCAGTGGTTTAAGAGCACTCAGTTCTTCCCGGGAAGCCAAGATCCATAATCATCCAGGTGACTTACAACCACCTATAACTGTAGGTCCAGGCAATCTGACATTTCCACAGACAAATGCATACACATAGTTAAAATAATTTAAAAAAAAATTGGAGGAAGCTGATAATAGTGCACATAGGAGATGAAGACAGGAGAACTAGTAGTTAAAGGTTATTAGCTACATAGAAAGTTCAGTGCCAGTCTGAGCTGTATTTTAAGACCCAGTTTCAAAAAACAAACAAGTAAAAGATGTAAACAATAATAGATTGCTTACTTGCTCCCTAGGACTTATTAGCCTATAGATTGAGTTCTTGGTACAACAGAATGAAAAGGGGAGGCAAAAAAGAATAAACAACCCTTTACAGGAGTTTTGTTACAGAATGCAGCAAGGAAGTCATGTTTCTTGCTTGTATTTATATTCTGAAGTATTGTGAAGGCTGAAGTTGGGAGGATTGTAGATTTGAGGCCAGCCTATGTGGACAATTTCGTAAGACTCAGTCTCAAAAAAGAATTAAAAGATGGTGGCTGGAGAGACGGCACAGTGGTTAAGAGCACTGGCTGCTTCTCAAGAGGATCTGGGTTTGATTCTGAATATCCATATAGATTCTTAAAAACCACATGTGATGCCAGTTTCAGGGGACCCAGCACCCCCTTTTGGCTTCCACAAGTAGTAGGCAGGCATGTGTTACTCATATTATTGCAGGCAAAACACTAATATACTTATAAGAAAAAGAGCTTACAAATAGGTCAGTGATAAAGCAAGGCCCTACAACCAGTCCCTATCCTACAAGAAAAATATGAAAGAGGAAGGAAGGGAGGACTGGAGCAAAGAATCTAAAATTCAACATGTTATGTTCCTTTAATATACACACTTTTTTAAAAGTTGGTTTTATTTTTATTATTATTTGTTTTTCAAGGCAAAGAGTTTCTCTGTGCAGTCCTGGCCTCACTTTGTAGACCAGGCTGACCTCAAAAGCATAAAGATCCTCTGCCTCCTTAGTTTTAGGATTACAGGCATGTGCCACATGTATCAAAGCCATCTTACAAACAAGGAGAACCCTGTATGTAGCATGTACTAGTAACCCTGGGAGACAGAAGCAGGTCTATCAACTGACTTCAACTGTATACTTCTGAACCATCCGTCTCAAAACAAAGAAGTTGATCCTCACCCATCAGTTACAAGGATATTGGACTTAAAACAATCTGGTTTGTGAAGTTTCTTAGGAAGGGGAATTACAGTTCTTAAGGTTGGTCTGGTTGAAATTGTGTTGAAAAAGGCCAGCTAGAGATGGATATCAGAATGGGGTGCAGGAGGGTTTCCTGTTTGATGCTCATTTTATTTCCTGATTAGCCTGCCCTTGTGAAAAGGTTACACACCTTGCAGTATCATAATAGCCTGGACTTTTCTGTTGTACTTGTTACTATTCTTTCAAAACAGAAAAGCTTGGTCTTCAATGTTATTTAGAAAACCAAATACAGGCTCATATGGCATACTTAACAGAAGCTATTGTGGAAAAGCTCATTAGGAAGCATTCAATATCACACTTCCTTTCTATCAGGGAAGACAGGTATCAGATATAATTCTCCTACTCCCTTTGTGGTGCTGAGATAAATCCCAAGACATTGTACATGCTAGTCAGTGTTCTGCATACTCAGTGTAACATACTCAGTCATTGTTTTTTTAGCCTTTTTCCTCTTGAATTAAAAACTCCAGACAAGGACCTGTGAGATGGCTCAGCAGGTAAGGGTGCTTTCCATAAAGCCTGAGTTTGATCCCTAGAACCCACCAATTCCTACATCATGTCCTTTGACCTCCACATAAGGGCCATGGCACACTCACATACACATAGACACACAAGATAAATGTAAAAAATTGTAAAGCTCCATCCAGACACCGATTACATGTATTTCATTGGGAAGGTTTTTCGGGTTGGCTGTGTAGCTCTACTGGCATGGAACTCTGCCTCTGCCTCCCAAACGCTGAGTTTACAAGCCCCTGCTTAGCCTTACTTGTGATACTTTTTTTTTTAGCTTTTCAAAACAGAGTTTCTCTTTAGCTCTGGCTGTCCTGGAAGTCACTCTGAAGACTAGGCTGACCTCAAACTCAGAGATCCATTTTGGGCACTTTTTTTAAGTGGAAAAATAATTGTTTTTCCACAAGGGATGGTGGCACGTACCTTTAGCCCCAGCATTCTGGAAACAAGTGGATCTGTATGTGTTTCAAACCAGCCTGGTTTACATAGTGTGTTCCAGCTCAGCCAGGGCCATACAGAGGATATCTTTTCTCAAAATTAAAAAAAAAAAAAACAACCAGGAGAATTAGTGTGTGCAGGTGCAGGTGTGTTTAGGTGCACAAGTAACACAGCATCGTGGAGTTGTCTCCTGCCATGTTGGTTTTATATACCAGGTTGCATTTATAAGGTCTATCTATTTTGTTAAGCAAAGCTATTCATAATTGCCATTGTGGGCTTTACTCATTGTGAGAGAAAAATGTACTCACATTTAAAAGTTAATTAAGAGCAGAGTGGCACACGCTTGTTATCCTAGGACACCGAAAGGCAGAGGCAGGCGGGTCTCTGTGAGTTTGAGGCCAGCCTGGTCTACAAAAGGAGTCCAGGGCAGCCAAGGCTACACAGAGAAACCCTGTCTTGAAAACCCTAAATAAAAAAAACAAAAGAAAATGCAATTAAGGGCTGGGCATGCTGCCATATGCTTTTAATTCCAAACTCTCAGAGGTGGACCACTCTGAGTTGCAGCCAGCTTGGCCTATGTAATAAAGTTCAGGAACCAAGGCTACACAGAACCTGTCTCAAAAAAACCAAAGTAATTATAATCAAAAGTTATGAGCCTGATACTTTTGCTTCTCTGACATAAAAAATAACCACAATTCAAGCTTCTGAATTTGAGATGCTTAGATGAGCTCAGTCCTCACGCTTGTCTTCTCAGGACCTTAAGCTTGCAGCCGTGCCTAGATCTTCCTTTCCATTCCTAGCCAGATTGTCTGGCCCCACCTAGGCCATTCTCAGCTTCTAGAGGGCTCCATGCCATGGATTTTCCTTTTCCAAAGTTAAGGTGTATTTCATTATGCATTGCTTACTGATGGGGTTACATCTTGAAAAACTTGTCATTAGATTTTACCATTCACAGAGTGTAGTTATATGAGTTATAAAAGTAACTTTTATTTCAGTAGGCAGTACAATCCTAGTGAACTGTCATTCTTTCTATATAGGCCACTGTCTGAGACATTGTGACATAGGACAGTATTTGGGTTTCACGGGGGTGGCATGTGAGTGTGTGTTGTGTTGTATGAGCACAGGGGGGGCATCAGAATGTCTATTGCTTTATCCTTTTCTTTTGAGATGCTTCTGTGTGTAACCCTGGAACTCTGTAGACCAGGCTGGCCTTGAACTCAGAGATTAGTCTGTATCTGCTTCCTGAGCACTGAAATCAAGGGTGTGCGCCTACCATTTGTGGCTGCTTTGTTCTTTTGAGGTAGGATCATTCTCTTAGCCTAAAATTTGGTTTTGTTTCAAACAGCCAGCAAACCCCAGCTCTTTCCTACTTTCTCCATTTATCCACTGTGCCATGATTATGGACCAGCTTGCTATGTGGGTAACTGGGATCCAAATTCAGGTCCTCTTGGTTGCTGAACAAGCAAGCTATCTACCCAGCCACAGTATTTGGGTTTTAGGATTGCATATGTAAATTGGCTGGGGAGGGTTTTGTTTGCCTTAGTAACTTTTCAAAATTGTCCTTCCTCTGAGGATTTTTTGCTTGGGATAATGCTCTCTGGATGTAAGGAAAGCGTATATTCTTTGAGTGCTTGTCTATAGTAAGTTGTTTACAACCAGAATTTTCTTAGTGTAATGGTCTGAACTTTCCACCCATTATCACAATGTAATACACGTTTATTATCTGAAAAAGAAATCATAAGTACTAAAGAGTAAAAATTATAGCATTTGGGGTGCTTATATGGATTGGGGGTATCATTTAACTCACTGAAAACTGAAATCTCATAAAAGTGTGCAGGGTTTATGTCAATCTCATTTTTCAGATATGGAAAATAAAACTTTAAATAACTCAGTTATAAGCTGGTAAGTGGCAGAACATTTTCAAACTAGAGTCAAGCATGGTCTACTATTCTCAGAAAACTTGTATATACTCAAACATATACACAAGATCACATAGTATGAAAGACTTTAATTCCACACATTGTGATCACCTTTCCATATTAATAAATGGATGTCACCAGCATTCTTTTTAACCCAGTGTCCTGTTTTCTCTGCTGGCTGTTTTTAGGATTGACGAGAATGTGCTTGGAGCCCAGCTGGATGTTGAGGCTGCCCATTCAGAGATCCTCAAGTACTTCCAGTCAGTCACCTCCAATCGATGGCTCATGGTCAAAATCTTCCTCATCCTCATTGTCTTCTTCATCATCTTTGTTGTCTTCCTTGCCTGAACCCACCTCCCTCATTTTGAGGCACTCCATGGAGGGTTGGGACCCTCCTGGGAGGTCAGGTGGCCACTGTTGCCATGGAACCTGTGCAGGGTGTTTGGGAGAAAGGCCATACCCTTGGAACTGCTAAGAATGGCCAGTGTCCCTGATATTCCCCACCCTTGTCTCTGGCCACTCTGTCCTACACTCAGGCCCATGAAACACACTGGTTCTGGATTTGGACTCTGCTGTGAAGTAGCTTGGAGCAGAAGCCAGCTAGGGGCCAGTGGGGGCAGTTGTCTCCACCATGAGATTTTTATAAACCCTTCCCAGCCTTCCCCCAAAGGTAAACTGGCAACAAGAGGAGATAATGCCCTTCCTTGCCTTCTTGAGAGTGAGGCAAGGAAGTAAAACTATCCCAGGGACCAACTTTACCATCTGGGTTAGTTAGAACTTGACTGCCTTCCTCACTTCACCATGTGAGGTGAGGGGGCTCTGAGCCCTACAGTTGCCTGCACAAACCTGACTTTGGCTACTGGTGACTTTCAATCTGCCAAATGTGCTGCAGCCTGTTTCCTCCCAATTACAGCAAGACTGTCAGCTTCACTAGTGATGTTGTCATTTGTGGGTGGGATTGTCAAGGGCTTCAACAGCAAGCAAACAATTGCCCAAAACCAGAACTAAAAGGGTTGAGTTGGTGGCTCTGAGGGCCCCCACTGATAAGCCAGGTAGCTCTGGTGCTCTGTGCCTACAACTCCTAGAAAGGAGTAACCAAGTACAACAGCACTTCATTAGTTTTCCTTTGAACTGGAACTGAGATGATTCATAATTGGGTGGCAGCTTCCAGGACCATCCCAAGCCTGTTTTTATATCAAATCACTTGGCCTTGATTCTTGAATTGAGTGAAACAAGGGCTCTGCTGCTAGGAGAAGAGAATTGGTACTTAGCTTTTTGGCATCTTCTAAGACCCTAAGCAAATCCAAACCAGCCATTGTAAAATGGAGGTAACCCAACTAACACAGACCCTGAAGGGAGGTTAATGAGCTCTCCTTCCTAATCAGTTTTGAAGTCATGTTCCATGCTTATCAGTGCCCTGTCTACTTCTCCCTCCATTGGCAGCAACTGGATCCAGGGAACCTCAGGCTAAACTAGAGTCACTCATTCCTTGCCACACCAAAGGTCGTTTCCGGAAGAGCTTTGAGTTTGCCATTTAAAGATTTTAATCACAGCAGAGCATAGTGGCACACCTATAATTCCAACAACTGGTAGGCAGAGGCAGGTGGATCTCTGAGGCCAATCTGGACTACAGAACAGGTTTCAGGACAGCCAGGGCTACACAGAGAAACCCTGTCTCAAAATTTAAAAAAGAAAAAATCCAATCACTTCTAGCAACTTTACCTACTTAGTTGACCTAGGTCTTCCTATTCGGCATAATGGTAGGTTAGGGCCAGAGTTACACCTGATTTTTTGTTTTGAGACTCTTATTATGTTGCTTTGGCTGTCTTGTACTCGCTATGTAGACCATGCTGGCCTTGAACTCCAAAGAATTAAGACAAAAGACTTCTTTTTCTTTCCTTGAGGCAGGGTCTCTACATAGCTCTGGCTGTCCAGGAAATTCTATATAGACAAGGCTGGCCTCAAATTGAGAGAATCGCCTGCCTTCCAAATGCTGGGTTTAATAGCGTGCTTCACTACACTCAACTTCTTTGATTCGGCAATTTGAGACCGGGGTTTAATTCACACTTCGATTTCACACTGGGCATGATACTGAGACAGGCGCGCTGGAGGAAGAAAACCTGTACATTAGTTAAGGTTCCTGCTCCAGTGGAGTTTTACATTCCAATTTTCTATTTCGTCATAATCCATCGTAGAGGCGAGGAAAGCTGGGAGGGCATAGGGCCGCGGCTGGCAAGGAGTTGAGCTGCGACTTACACGCTGCCGGGATCCCACCGGCGGGAACTGTGAGCCGTTACTCCTGTTCAGAGGCCAAGTCTCCGTTCTTCTGTGTGAATCTCGCCCCTGCTGCCCTGAGTCCAGGGGTCCAGCCGATCGCTCAGCTCCAGCACGAACCCCGGCGCTGCCGGGCCAGCGGAGAAGCTAGAAAGGGGACGGCTGTCACCGAGCCATCGGGCTCATAGCTCCGGCCGTGGGCGGGCCTCGGAGGGCCTGGCCACGCCCCCGCGCGCCCGCCCTGCTTCTACGCAGGCGCAGAGAGCGCGTCCCCGCCCCGCGGCACCGCCCACATCCTGGGGACGTCGGCGGCGCGCGACGTGCTTCGCCGGATAAATGCGGTGGCGCCGGTGGTAGGAGAGCTTCTGTCCTGAGCGCCAAGGCGTTTGGGTGTTTGGTGGCGTCAGGTTCTGCGCCTGAGCCCGCCCCTGTACCTGCCTGTGCCATGGCGGACGAAGGGAAGTCATACAACGGTCAGTGCGGGGCCTCGGGCCGGGAGGCGGCGCGGTGGGTCGGGGTGGGCGGCTCCGGCCTAGGCCGCAGCCCGGGGGCGGGAGGCCGCGAGGAGCGCTGCGTCCGTGGGCAGCGGTGGCCGCGCGGCGGGAGGCACGGGGTGCCGCAGGACCCGCGGTCTCCAGAGTCGCCCGGATTCTGGCGTTGGAGGACCTGTGGCGCAGGGGTGGGGTGACAAGATTCCTTTCAACTTTGAGGGTGGTTGATGTCTGTCAGTTGAGTTTGGTGGCCCGACTCTTTAAATGTGAGTCAGTAGTCACTTGCTTGTGGGCTTCCCTGGTGCCCCATTTTTTTTTAACTCGATCAATCGGTTCTTGCAGCTTGCTGCTTATTGTTTACTATTTTTCTAGTCCGAACACCTACCCTGACTTGTTAATTCATTGTGGTGGTTGGGACAGTATGACAGCTGAGTTTGAATCTGGAGTTGGCTATGCCAACCCCGAGTGTAAACTTTCAGGCCTTGTTCTCCGCCTCTTTCATGTGGATACCTGTCTCCCGAGTGTGTGTGTGTGTGCCTAGAATACAGTGACTGGAGTGGAGATATTTCAGTGAACCGTAGCTGCACTGTCTTTTTCAGGTATTCCTTTTACTAGGGTCACTTGGTGAGGGTCATTGTTTACAGGACGCTAGCTATTAGGTAGATTTCTTTGGAAGCTTTAAACGTGTTTCTGTTTTTTTGGTGCTGATGCCTGAAAAATTGTGGGCAAGTTTTCTCTACCCAGTGAACCCTTATTTTAATTAAAATTACTTGATCTCCTTCTTCCAGCCACTCTCTTGGCCTCCCTCTCCTCAGTCATACAACCTGCTGAATCCTTTTAGTATTGCTTGTATGTATTTGTTTTTAAGGCTTACTCTAGCTTATATGGTCAGCTTTAGTAATCCAGGCTGGAGTGCTTTTGTGTCAGCTTCCCAAGTTCAGTGATGCAGGGACACATGTAATGGGTCCTCAGACATTTTTTTTTAAGGGGCAGGGGTTTTTCAAGACAGGGTTTCTCTGTGTAACCTTGGCTGTCCTGGACTCACTTTGTAGACCAGACTGGCCTTGAACTCAGAGATCCACCTGCCTTAGACTCGTGAGTTCTGGGATTAGAAGCATGCGTGCCACCGCCTGGCTCTTTGTGTATGTGTACATGTGTGTGTATGTATGTGTTTGCATGCCTGTGCTCATGCGTGCTAAGAGTTGAACCTATGCCTGGCCTTGTGTTTTCCACATCTCTTTTTGCTATTTGTTTTGTTTTGTTTTTTGAGATGTTTTCACTAAGTTGCCCAGACTGACACTTTTTGTTTGTTTTTCCAGACAGGGTTTCTCTGTGTAGCCTTGGCTGTCCTGGACTTTGTTGACCAGGCTGGTCTTGAACTCACAGAGATCCTCCTGCCTCTGCCTCAGGGATAAAAGGCATGAGCCACTGAGCTGCCCAGACTGACTTTGGAGTTTCAAATTCTCCTGCTTTAACCTCAGGCTGGTGATGGGGGGGAGGGGGGGAGGATAGGTAAGTACTTTATCACCTGAGCTATATCCTCAACCCTCCTTTGATTGATTGATTGAATTCTACTTGTCTACATATATGGAGTGACACACTAAGAGAGATGGGATCTCAATCCCAGGCTGGCCTTGAACTCTTTGTAGTGGAGAATGACCTTGAACCTCTCTGAATCTCTTGTCCTAAACTGTACTACTACACTTAGTTTTATTTACTTTTTCTTTTCTTTCTTTCTTGTTTTTTTGTTTTTTTCCCTTTAGACAAGGACTCAATGTGTAGTACTGCCTGTTCTGGAAACTTACCAGGCTGGCCTTCAAAACCCTGCCTTCAAAGAGCTCTGCCTGCCTCTGTCTGGGATTAAAGGTGTGAGCCACTGTGCTTAGCTTATTTTCCTTAAATCAGGGTCTTAGCTGGTCTGGAATTTGCAGCCTTCCTGCTTCAAACACAGGTTATATTGGAGAACATGCCAGGACTCTAATGTGGAACTGCTATCACATCCTGAATCTAGAAGTCCCTTGAGGTGCAGGCCATTCTGCTCAAAGAAATTAGCATTTACTAAATTCAGAGTACAGGAGGTAGTGGTTCTTAGGAGACTTTAAAGTATGTCATATTTGTAAGAATTTCTTACTTTTTGAGATAGAATCTCATGTAGCCCTGGATGGCTTTGAACTTTTGTGTAATTGAGGCCTCCACTTCCGATTGCCAGGATTACAGGTATTTACCACAGCACTTGACTCTGTGACCATCATTTGTGTGTACAGGCAAAAGAAATCACAAGTGGTCTGGTTACATTTTGGGGTGGCCCCTACTTCCACATTTTACTTTTTGTAGGAACTGGTTTCTGCTTTTTCTTCCTTTAAGTTTTAAGATTTTTTTTGTGTGACAATTCTAAACAGATACACACTGTATTGTGATTATACTCACCTTTCATTTTTAAAAGTTTGTTTTTATTTTCAGTATCTGGATATTTTGCCTGCGTGTGTCTGTTGTGTGTGTCAGGTGCCTCCAGAGGCTGGAAGACAACTGTGGATTCCCTGGAATTAAAATGTCTTTTCATGTGTGTCAATGTTTTACCTGCTTGTGTGTCTGTGACAGTGTCAGATCCTCTAGAACTGAATTACGGACAGTTGTGAGGTGCCATGTGGGGGCTGGATTTGAACTCTTCCTTTGGAAGAGCACCCGGTACTCTTTTTTTTTTTTTTTCTTTCCTTAGATTTATTTACTTCTGTATGTGAGCACTCTATTTGCATGTGTGCCTGCATGAGAGAAGAGGGCATCAGATCATATTATAGATGGTTGTGAAGCACTATATGGTTGCTGGGAGTTGAACTCAGGACCTCTGAACAAGCAGTGAGTGCTCTCTCCAGCCTGCAGCTGGTACTCTTAACCAACCAAGCCATCTCTCCAGCCTCAGAGGGAAGAACATTTTATAGGATATCAGCATCAGGAACAAGTTATTGGAAATTTAGGGATACTGAGAAATAAAAAGGTTAAGAATCTATTCAAGGGGCTGGAGAGAAGATTCATTGCTTAAGAGTACTGGCTGCTTTTCTAGAATACTAGCTTTGTTTCCACACTACAGTACACAGTTGTGAGATAACATGTAGATGCTAGAAACCAATTCTGGGTCCTCTAGAAGAACAACAGGTACTCTAATCATTGAGCTGTCTCTCCAGCCTCTAACTCACCGAGTTCATATGAACTTGTAGGAAGGATCTCCCTCTCCCTTTTAAATTTTGTTTTGTTTTAAGACAAGATCTCATGTAACCCAGGTTGGTCTAAATTCAGGATGTGGCCGTAACTGACCTTGAGCCCCTCAACTGCTGGTACTAAAATCATGGGCTACCACACTAAAATGAAAAATCTTCTTTTTGTTGTTTGCTTATTTTGAGACGCTACTGGGGATCAAACCCAGATCATTTGAGTGTACTGGGCAAGCATTCTACCAGTGATCTACATTTCTTTTTCTTTTTGATGTTTTTTATTCTTTTGTGTATATCAGTGTTTGGCTTGCTTGTATGTTGTGTACCAGTGAGTACCTGGGGAACCCATGGAAGCCTCTGGAATGAAATTACAGACAGTTGTAGTGTGGATTCTGGGAATCAAAGATGGTTCTCTAAAAGAGCAGCTAGTGTTCTTAAGAATTAGGTGCCTAAGCCAGGCATGGTGGTGCATGTAACCCCAGCACTCAGGGAGACAGAAGCAGTCAGAGCTCTGTGAATTTGAGGCCAGCTTGGTCTATAAAGCGAGTCCAGGATAGCCAAGGCTACACAGAGAAACCCTATCTCAAAAAAAAAAAAAAAAAAAAAGAGATGCCTAACCCAGTCATCAAAGAGGCTTCCTGGAAGCTGATGAGAGCAGATGCAGAGACCCACATCCAAACATTAGGTGGAACTCTGGGAACCCCAAGGAAGAGAGGGAGGAAGGATTGTAGGAGTCAGGGGTTGAGGACACTAGGAGAATTCAGCCCCCAGAATCAACTAAGCAGGGCTCCTAAAGGCTCACAGATACTAAAGTAGCAATCACAGAGCCTACATGGGTCTGTACTAGATCCTCTACATACACACTATAGTGTTTATCTTAGGGGTTTTGTGGGACTCCTAATAGTGGGAGTAAGAGTGTGTCTGACTCTTTTACATGCTCTTAGGACCCTTTTCCTCCTCCTCGGTGTCTCGTCCTGCCTTGACATGAGAGCTTTTGCGTAGTCTCATTGCATCTTGTTATGCTGTATTCAGTTGATATCACTGGGAGGATAGCCTTCTGAATTGAAATGGTACAGTAGATCTAAGTGTGGAAGGGGAGTTGGGTGTTTCGAAGACTGGGAGAAGGTAGGGAGGAGAGGTTGCAGTCTGGGGGTATGGTATCAGAGAAGAAAAAAGAAAAGGTCATCTTGGCAGGCAGTGGTGGCACGGGTCTTTAATTCCAGCAAAAGCAGAGGCAGGTGGACCTCTTGAGTTTGAGGATAGCCTGGTCTACAGAAAAAGTTTATTCCAGGACAGCCAGAGCTACACAGAGAAAACCTGTTTTGTTGGGAAGATGGGAGAATGAGTCATCTTTCCAGGCCCTTGTGATACATTCTTGACCCTTTTATTTTTCAGTATCCCTACAGTTTTCCAGTAACTTGTTACTGATGTTGATGTCCTAGAGAAATTTCTTTCCTTTGGCCAGGGCATAGGCATCTGTATGGAGGTAGCCTTTGCAGTTAGTACCTGTCTTTTCCAGAAGTACAGAGTACTAGAAACTGGTGGTTGCACCAAGGTAACTAAGACCACTGATGTATTTACTAATTTCTGTGTCTGTTTCCAATTCCAGAGCATGATGACCGTGTTAGTTTCCCTCAAAGAAGAAAGAAAGGTCGGGGGCCTTTCCGATGGAAGTGTGGTGAGGGGAATCGTAGGTCTGGAAGAGGTGGTTCTGGTATACGGTCCTCCCGATTTGAAGAAGATGATGGAGATGTGGCAATGAATGATCCCCAAGATGGCCCCCGAGTAAGATAGTAAGTGACTAATTGGTCTGCTTTGAATAGTCACCCACTGGATTTTGTAGTCCTGTTATTTACTGTCTCTTGTCATTTCTTGTCTCACCTTGTAAAGTGATATTTGACAGAACTAATTTAATAGCTGTAGTTTCTTCCACTAACAGGAAAGGTTCATCTTTCCTGGTGTTTATGGAAATTAATTCTGCTTCCCAATAGCAACCCCTATACCAACCGACCTAACCGTCGGGGAGATACTTGGCACAATCGAGATCGAATTCATATTACTGTACGGAGAGACAGAGCTCCTCCAGAGAGAGGAGGGGCTGGCACCAGTCAAGATGGGACCACTAAGAACTGGTTCAAGATTACAGTGAGTATTTGGGAAAGTAGATGATTCAAGGACTAGACTCTGTGAAGTTGTTTTGATTGATACCTTCCCCCAGCCCCTCAGATCCATTTTCTTTGATGTTTACTTTAATCAAGTTTCACACTAATCTGTTCCTTCCCCTTAGAATGAGTACCTTAGGACATCTAAGAACAGGGTTAAGGAAGGGAGTTAAAGAGGATAGGTAAGATGACAATTGGAAATGGAATCTGATAAGTATGATCAGGATGTAGAGTAACAGTTAAGCTAGGACTGGCTCTAGGAGACTGTGGAGTCTCTGGGGGCCAGGTAAAGCACACATAATATCCTAGGAATTTTATTATTAGTATATTTGATATGTGACCATGTTGTCTGAGCCATCTTGCCAGGAATAATAAGCATATGGAAAGGAGTTTAAGGAATCTTTGTATCTCAAGTGGAAATCGTACAGCTTGTTCTTTCTTTAGGAAAAAGTTATTTTGTGATAGAAGGGCTCTACCAGGCTCGTGCATGTAAGCACCCTATCTCTGAGATATACATGCTAAGTGCCTTCTATCACTGAATGCCTTGTTAAGTATGCTCTGAGCTCCACCCTGAAGTGCTAGAAATCTTTTTAGTCTTGGCAGAAAGTTTTATTAAAAGAACTAAAATGTGCTGGCTTGGTTACATATGTTCCCTTCTCTCTCACTTCCAGATTCCTTATGGCAGAAAGTATGACAAAGCGTGGCTTCTGAGTATGATTCAGAGCAAGTGCAGTGTCCCTTTCAACCCCATTGAGGTGAGGTGAAGTCGGGCTTGGGATGTTGGGCAAGGGCTCTTGGACTCCAAATCTAATGTTCTTGTTTTTTCTTCTTCCAGTTTCATTATGAAAACACACGGGCCCAGTTTTTTGTGGAAGATGCTAGTACTGCCTCTGCGTTAAAAGCTGTCAACTATAAGATTCATGATTCAGAAAACAGAAGGGTATGTGGACAAAGGGTGTGGCATGGCCTAGATAATATTGATACACTGAGCAAAAGGGACTAGGTCTTAGTTCTGGAGATTAGGCTTCCTTCAAGTATACTCTTGCTTTTATGTTTTCTCTTCAGATATCTATCATCATCAACTCCTCTGCTCCACCCTACGCTGTACAGAATGAACTGAAGCCCGAACAAATAGAGCAGCTCAAGGTGAGGCTGGCTCAACTGATATGGTCCAGCAGTCTTTAAATCTCCCTCAGTGGCCACTAAACCCTTTATCTTTCTTCCCCCAGCTGATTATGAGCAAACGATTTGATGGCTCTCAACAAGCACTTGACCTCAAGGGCCTCCGCTCAGACCCAGGTATGGCTGACAGCAGTGGTCTTGACTAGATGGATAGGGGGAACAATTGGTCTTTATAACACTTGTGTGGACCAGCCCTCTCAGACTTCTTTTTTCTTTTTTGCCTAATGAAGATTTGGTGGCCCAGAACATTGATGTTGTTCTAAACCGCAGAAGCTGTATGGCAGCTACTTTGCGGATCATTGAAGACAACATTCCTGAGGTAAAGCCTTTTTAAAAAAATTTTTTAATGCAGAGTGAGATAGAATAGGATGAGAACCAGACCTACCTCTGGTTTACTTGTAGTAACACATCCAAACTTTATTCTATTCTCAGCTAATGTCTTTGAACTTGAGCAACAACAAACTCTACAAGCTGGATGATATGTCCAGCATTGTGCAGAAGGCGCCAAACCTAAAGACCCTAAATCTTTCTGGAAACGAAGTAAGACTGATAATCTAGTAATAACTTTTTAAATTTATTTAATTTTTATTATGTGCATTAGTGTGAAGGTGTCAGATCCCTTGGAATTGGCGTTACAGACAGTTGTGAGCTGCCATGTAGGTGCTAGGAATTAGACCCGGGTTTGTTTGGAAGAGCAGACAGCACTGTTAACCACTGAGCCATCTCTCCAGCCCCAATACTTTTGTTTTTAATAGTTACTGATTATGAGTGGGTGGAGGTCAGAGGATAGCTTTTGGGAGTTGGTTCTCTTCTTCCACTGTGGGATCTTGGGCTGGAACTCAGGTTGTGATGCCGACACAGAAAGAGCATCTGCCCACTGCGCCATCATATTGACCCCTGGTATATTGCTGTGGTGGTGGAAGGCAAGGAGAATTTGGCCAGCATGGTGGGAGGCAAGCAAGAAAACTTAGTAGTGTCTGGGAATGTGGGGAATCTAGCTGCTCTCTTTATAAGGGTCTCTTTCTTCTCTTTGCCCTCCCTTTATCCTTTAAGTTGAAGACTGAGCGGGAATTAGACAAGATAAAAGGGCTGAAGCTGGAAGAGCTGTGGCTTGACAGAAACCCCATGTGTGACACCTTCCCAGACCAGTCCACCTATATCAGGTCAGTTGTAGTTTCTGTCTCCCCTCCTGGGGACCTTTACCCCCTGGGAGGCTGAGCTAATGCACCCTGACCAGTGCCCGTCTACAGGAGAACATGCAGCCCTGAGTTGGAATCACCTGTCCTTTGGGAGGAGGATCACGTACTCTTTTCTGCCTATCTGTGTCTCCCAGCTTTGTCCCAGAACACTCCTGTTTTCCTCACCTGACTACTGTTCTCTGGTTCTCTGGCCTTTCACCTTCTTGAACACAGCCTTTTCTAGAATCTCCCTACCTGTTGTTCCAGGAAGGACACCTCTTCCATTTTCTGTATTGACGTGGGGGTGTCTTATGTATGTCTACTTATGTGCTTCTCTTCAGCCAAAAGCCTGTAATATTCAGGCTGAGAAAGCCCTCTCTAACTGGGACTACTGAGAAGGGCCTTCCTTCCTTTGCCCTTTGATGGTCCCTCTTGCCATTGTGCCAAGAGGGACTCTCTTCTCATGATCCATTTACCCAAGGCTGTGGCCTGGTCCTTCCTGTCCATGCTGAGGCTCATGCCTCTTGGAGGCTGGTACTGTGTTATTGGTCTCTCTTGCCCAGTGCTGTGAGCTGGGCCCTTCCTGGAGAAGACCCCTGGGTTCCCTAAGATGTGACCAAAGCCGGGGCCCCGCCAGCAGGCGAGGGGTTCCCAAGGCAAGTGCTGGGCGTGGAGGCCACAGGGGCATCAGCTACCAAGGAGACAGAAATGACCCTGTCAGGGGCACTGCCCCTCCCTCACTTGCACACCTCACATCACCCTGCTTGGCCCCGTGGATGGCTGGTTAGCCAGAGACGGGTAAGATTCCTCAGGGAAGGAACAACCTAAGACAGGCACAGTCGCAGAGGGGCCATCAGGAGAGAACTTGGGGGCCAACTGAGGTGGGGCAAAGACCCTCACCCCCCCAACTCGGCAGGGGCCTGAACCCTCATATCTTCTGAGGGAGGTCTCCTGGCCCCATGGCTGCTTTACCTCCCACGCCCAGGTCAGATCGGGACCCAGGGAGCAGACAGAGACCTGGCCAACAGCTACTGCAAACCACTATAAGATTTGTTCTCTGTTTCTACCTTGGGGCCACAGGAAAGGGGTAGCTGAAGGAAAGGGCTGTTTCAGGAGGTCTTTCTTTCTTCCATTCTTTTCTAAGGACCTCTGCCTTCAGTTCTTTCCCTGTTGCTTTGCTTCTTCTCCTTGTCTCCTCATCTGTCCCTTGCTCCTGCTCTGCCCTTTTCTTTTTCTCCTCCTCTTTCCCTTGGCCTCTTCTCTTCCTGTCTTCCCTCTTGAGCCTGTCTTGCTCATCTCCCTGCCTCAACATCCTGTGCCATACTTGTGGTGTGTTCTGGTCTTGGCCAAGGCCAGACCTGGCAGAACTGGTGGATACCTGGTGAGGCAGCGGAGCCCTTGGGCTCCCACCCCCTTCCCTCCTCCCGGGGCTGCAAAGGTAAGTAGGTGGAAGGTAAGGGGAGCAAGGTGGGAAAGGTGGCCCGAGGCTTAAGGCCGGGCTGAGAGTGTTCATCCTGTGGCACTTGGGATCAGGCAGCAAGAATACATAGCCAGCCTTCAAGGCAGTCCAGAAGGGGTGTCCCTGGTGAGGAGGGGAATGGGGGTTCTTGTCTCCAAATGCAATCTGGGGAGGAGTGGGCCATGGCAGGGTGGGATGGGCTGTTCCTCGGGTTTTTGGTGTATTTGCTCCTAGAGCAGCCCAGGAGGCGTGATGGCTCTGAAGCGTCACTCACTTCTGTCCCGTTCTTGACAGCGCCATTCGCGAACGATTTCCCAAGTTATTACGCCTGGTAAGTGTAACACTTTGTTCTCTAACAAGCGTAATCAAGGTCTTAACCAATGTGGGTGCTTAGATCCCTTTGAAAATTTGCTAATAGTAGTAGTCATCTTCTTAGAAATGCCTGGGGGAAAGTTTACATAGGATTCCTGTACACACTTTATGCCTTTTTATGATGGACTGCTGACCCTTCACTTTCAGCTTTTCTGTGTGTTCACATATACAGTCTTGTGTTTCACATGTTACATTCACTTCTTCCACAGGATGGCCATGAGCTACCCCCTCCAATTGCCTTTGATGTCGAAGCACCCACAATGTTACCTCCCTGCAAGGTCAGAATTGGTATAGAGTTAGAACTCAAAGTGGGAAGCATGCTAGTCCCATGTTACTAATGTCTTGTTTGATTTTAGGGAAGCTATTTTGGAACAGAGAACCTAAAGAGTCTGGTCCTGCACTTCTTACAGCAGTGAGTGTCCTAGGAACCCTTAAGGCTGAGTATAGTGACTGCCTGTGCATTGCTCACTGCTGTGTCCCTTTGGTTCCAGACACAGAAATCAGACTCTTTTTTTTTTTTTTTTACTTTCCTTACAGGTACTATGTAATTTATGACTCAGGAGACCGCCAGGGTCTCCTGGATGCCTACCATGATGGCGCCTGTTGCTCACTAAGCATTCCTTCCACCTCCCAGAACTCTGTCCGGTGAGTAGCACATGTCAGAAGCTGTCTAGAACCACAGGGTTCTTTGGGAGATACAGGCCACTGTTGTGACCACTACCATCTTTCCCTTTTATTTTCCAAAAGCAACTTAGGTGAATATATCAAAGACAGCAGAAATGTGAAGAAGATTAAAGAACCTAGTAAGTATATTTTGTGAGCAATCAACAATTGGGAAACAATCAGTAGAGCTAGCCACTGTGGGTGTGTACTAACCTTGGTTTCTCTTCCTTCTGCTCATAGCCCTGCGGTTCCGGCTGTTAAAGCATACACGTCTCAACGTTGTTGCTTTCCTCAATGAGTTACCCAAAACTCAACATGACATCAATTCCTTTGTGGTAGACATTAGTGCCCAAACAGTAAGCATGTATTCTCTCCTGACAGAAGCCCAGAAAGGGGGTGGGTCTCAGCACATACTCTGTGAAGAGGCTCAGGCTCAGGCTCTGGTTGGGGACCTCCATTGCTTCTGGTGCTTTTTCTCTTTCAGAGCACGTTGCTGTGTTTTTCTGTCAATGGAGTCTTCAAGGAAGGTAAGAATTTTGAGTCCTGAACCTTTCTAAGTAGTCTTAGTTTCCCAGCCATCTTCTTATCCCTTTTCTTCTCTGACCTCTTCCCTATTTTGCCCAGTACATCTTGGTTTGGCCTTAATTCCTCCACTTGTCTGTAGTGTGGCGAAAGCCTGGGGACCAGAACATTATAAGTTCTAAGAGTCAGGCAGGTTTCCAGTACTATCCTGTGTTTATTCTGTGGGTCTGGGAAAGTTACATTTCCTCCAAATCTTCCATTCTTTTCTATTTTTATTTTTTTGTTTTGTTAGATGAGATTCATGATACTCTTTTTAAAGATTTATTCATTATTCCTACTATATTCTGCCTGCATGTGTGCTTGCTCACCAGAAGAGAGCAACAGATCTCATTATAGATGTTTGTGAGCCACTATGGGAATTGAATTCAGGATCTCTAGAAGAACATCCAGTGCTCTTAACCACTGAGCCATCTCTCTAGCCCCATGATACTCTTGTACATTCGTGCTTTAGAACATGAAGTGACTTCAGACATTTTGCCAGGCTACAGTCTAAGCACTTTCTAAGTTGTTTTACTTACTTCCTGTGGCATTCAGCAAGTTCTGTTACTGTCCTCCCTGATATTTCCCTCATCTCATCTCTGTTCGTGTCCACATAACGACGCTATTCTCATTGCAGTGGATGGGAAGTCTCGAGATTCTTTACGTGCGTTCACAAGAACTTTTATTGCTGTTCCTGCCAGCAATTCAGGGTAAGTGCTCAGCTTACCAGGTTGGGTATCAGTCTCAGTCCCAGGACAGCAGTGATAATTGGAAAGTAGTGTTATTCTTTGGGGGAGTTTTCAGAATTGCAGAAAGGCTATAGGAAGTTTATGAAGTTTGAGTAACAACTATCTGTAGGATAAGGAGTGAATATATAATAATTCTAGTGTGTTTGAGAGATAATCCTTCTAAATACCTAGCCCATAGTCAAAGAATAAATGATGAAAGTTAACATGGAAGGGGTACCATGTAGATAATAGCCAGATCTGCAAACAGAGTAGCTAGATCTAAAAACGATGGTGTAGAATGGTGAGGTTATTTGTCCATTTATTTAAAGTGTTCTTTGTCCCCAAGGTTGTGTATTGTAAATGATGAATTATTTGTGCGGAATGCCAGTCCTGAAGAAATCCAAAGAGCCTTCGCCATGCCTGCACCCACACCTTCCTCCAGCCCAGTACCCACGCTCTCCCCAGAACAGCAGGAAATGTTGCAAGCATTTTCTACTCAGTCTGGCATGAACCTCGAGTGGTCTCAGAAGTGAGTACTGAGCATGGGTAGGACCAAGGGGAAACATGGTCTATCAGTGAGTAATGGTGCTTTAAAAACATGATTTCCACTAAGAATTCTACATATGTTATTTTAAAAATTACAAAGCACAGAGTTGTCTTTCATCCTCCCACCTACTTACGGCTCTCCTCTCCCCATAGCAGAATTAGGGATTAAACCTAAACATCACATATGCTAGATAGGCACTGTACCACTGAGCCAATTTCCATGGCCCTTATGTTTTGAAACAGGGTCTCAATATGAACTTGTCTGACCTTGAACTCAGAGCTCCGCCTGCCTCTTCCTCCAGAGTACTGTGATTAAAAGGCATGAACCATTGCACCTGGCCATCCATCCTCTTTTTTTTTTTTTTTTTTTCTTGTCATTCATTTTGAGACAGGGTTTCATTAAGTTGTCAAAACTGGGCTGGAACTCTTTACCAAGTCCTAGATTCCAGTGATCCTCAGTATTCAAAGGGAGCTGGACTATAGGTGCATACCTGGTTCCAAAGTCCTTTTACATATAGTTCTGAGACATGGTGTCACTGTGTGCCTTGGCTGCTTTGAAGTCACTATGTAACCCAGGTTTGCCCCAGACTTACAGAGATCCCCACCAGCTATAGCCTCCAGAGTGGTTAGGATTAAATGCCTGAACCATCTTGCCCAGCTGCAACTTAGTTTTTAAACATGTATTCCTTTCTCTACCAGTGTAAAACTACCTTGGTCATTTTTGTGTTTCATTTGTACAAGCGGTGGGTGCAATGGTGTATAAACTTAATGGAAAACGTTGGTGACTATCCATGGGATGGATTCTAGAGTGGCGAGAGTGACCGCACTTTGGTTCTCATGTAGCTTCCTATTTTAATCACACTCTAGGTGCCTTCAAGACAACAACTGGGACTACACCAGATCTGCTCAGGCCTTCACCCATCTCAAGGTAAGGTGTGGGATTTTTGTGTCTAAAAACAGGGATCTGAGCCTTTGAAAGGGTCAGATTCAGATTAAGGCTTACAGTAGTGCACTTGGGAGGCAGAGGTAGGTAGATCTCTGAGTTTGAGGCCAGCCTGGTCTACATAGAGAGTGCCAGGAGAGCCAGGAGGCAATATGAGCTGCCTGGGGAAGATGGGAAAAAGAGGTCATCTTGTTCAACTTGTATTTTCTCTTTCTGCAGGCCAAGGGAGAAATTCCAGAAGTAGCGTTTATGAAATGATCACAAGAAAAGCCCCCTTGTAAATAGCCCTTGGATAATATTGTCTGGTTGTCATCTGCCGTCTCCTGTCCAGCCTGAGGCCACCCTGTAACTGTGACTGAGGAGGGAGGGCTCCTTCATCCTCATCTACCTTCTGGAAGACTTAGAGAAGAAGACTTCCGGAAGATTGAGCCTCATGGTGCCGGGAAGCCAAAGCTTACTTTGTAGAGCTGACACTAAACTACCCGAAGGACTTAGGTGCTCTGTGTACTTAACCCCAGGATTCCCTTTACTTTTTAAGATAAAGAGTGATATTGTAGTTTGTGTCCCTTTACTGGCTTGTTTCCCTTAAGGCAGGAGGGTGGTAAAGTGCGTCATGACAGGAAGTCCCGCCCAAAGGACGGAAGTGCCCAGCCATGGCGGCGCTTTGCCGGCGGTGCATCACCGGGCTTTTGTCTGTGCTGAGATCCCGTCCTGTGTTCCGGCCTTTGCAAAACGGGGTCCCGCGGGATGTGTTGCTCTTCCAGCACGAACGAGGCCGCTTCTTTGTCATCCTTGGACTGTTTTGCGCGGGTCAGGGCATCTTCTGGACCTCCCTCGCTGTTGCAGCCTTGTCCCGACCTCTGATCCGAGTTCCTGCGGAGGCTCCCAACCGGGGGCATACGGACCTGCGCTCTGTACTCTGGCGCTACGGGCTAGCTGTTGGTTGCGGCACAGTGGGTAAGGGCGTGAGCTACAGGTTGCCGTGGGTCTGTTAGCACAGTGCTCCCTCGGGATAGATGGGCTCCTAATCCTCCCAAATGAGCAAAAAGTGGGATACTCGGTATGGGTGTGTTGTAACAATTCCTGAATGCCTTGCACCCCTTACCTCTTTAGCTATAAGCAAGCTACTGAAGCTACGGGCCCATTTTCTTTTAACAGTGGAGTTGGCCAGCTATCAAAATGTCAATAGGATAGAGAGATGGCTCGATGTGTAGAGTGCTTGCCTAGTGTGCATGAGGCCTTGGAGTTAGCCCCCAACATTGCATAAACCGTATGTGGTGGCACCCAGATGTATTCTTTACACAAATCGAAGTTGTTGAACACACAGCAAGCTTGTAACCAGCATGGAGTAAAGGACCTGTCCTTTCGTTTTGTTTCCTGTTTAAGTGACTGTACCAGATCCCCTGGAACTGGAGTTACACCTGTGAGCTGCTGTGTGGGTGGTGCTGGGAACTGAATGCAGGTACTCTTAACCAGTGAGCCACTCTCCAGCCCCCTTGTGGGTTTTTCGAGGCAGGGTTTCTCTGTGTAGCTCTGGCTCCCTGGAACTCACTCTTTAGACCAAGCTTGCTTCAAACTTAGATCCCTCTGCTTCTGCCTCTCTAGTGCTGAAAGTAAAGGTGTGAACCACCACTGCCTAGTTACTCTGTCTCTAAGGAAAAAAAAATGGGTTTAGGAACACAAAATTCTATAAATGCTCAAAGCTGTTACTTCCATCACAGTAATTTGACTTGGCTTCTCTAAGAGGGTCTGTATAACCCTTTACCCCATTTTGCTTCTGCAGGAGCCTTGGTCCTTGGTGCTGGTCTTCTCTACTCTCTCAGATCTGTGCGTTCAGTCATGCTCCTTGCAGGAGGGAAACAAGTGACACTTACCACTTATGCCCCCTTTGGCTTGGGGACCCGTTTCACAGTTCCCTTGAACCAGGTTTCCTGCATGGCCCACAGAGGTGAAGTTCCTGCTATGTTGCCTCTGAAGGTCAAAGGCCGGCGCTTTTACTTCCTTTTGGACAAAGCTGGACACTTCCCCAACACTCAACTCTTTGATAACACTGTGGGTGCCTACCGGAGCCTGTGAAAAGTGGCTTGCTCCTCTCAGATGATGTAAACCCTAGGTATAAGGAGACTTCTATAGGGCAATGAAAAGGTGCCCAGAATTTACTAACAGCCAATAAATCTTTACAAAGGGCCTAATGCATGCCTACTTAAAGACATTCTATATTCTCTCCTTTATGTCTATTTGGTTTAATATCAAGAACTCTATACCATTGTGAAGAAAAGTAATATATTATTTTGGTACAAAAAAAACGTTAAGGAGAAAAAGCAGAGGGGGCCTATTCTAATGTTTCCCTCCTGGAGGAAAAACTGGGGTTCCCAATATAAACAGGGTTGTATGGAGGCAAATGGATTAAAAGCATTTAGGTGTGGAGGTTTTGGTGGTAGAAAGCACTGAATATTCTTCAGGAATGAGACTGGCGTTGCCCAACAAGAGCATCGGTCTCAGAGCTCCACTCTGGGTCACCCCTCTCCTGCAGCTGGTATGGAGTGGCTTTAGACTTGCACTGCACGACCTGGAGCATCAAGGCCAGACACCACAATATCAGATTCACCCAAGAAGAGGTCTGTGAGAGAGAACAGGAATGTGAGGGAAGGAGTCCATCTTCAATCCAGTCCTACCCATACAATATTCTGTCTCGTCAGACTAAGGTGACAGGTCCCCTGGCTACTTTGAGCCAAGTACATATCACACAGTGAACACTCTTAAGTTACAGTTACTTAAGCTTAGCACATCCCTTTGTCTCACTTCAGCATTGTGTAGGTTGGTGTAAAACTGCACAGCAGTTCCAGGAGGTGTCCATGAGAATTTCTGGGCTTCAGGACAGCTGTGAGGTTAGAGACAGTTGTAAGAAAGGATAGGGATAAAATGGGGACTTAAATGACTTGTCCCCTACAGTGGGAAGGTAGTCCCTGCCACACTTCCCTCCCGTTCCCAGTTCCCATTACCTAATTGTATGGTTCAAGGAGATGATGGAATTGCAGAGAGAACTGGTGCCAAATCGAAGTACACAGGCAGACACCAAGACCAGGAAGATGGCTATAGCTGAGATGGCCAAAGCAATTCGGAGCCCTATTGAACCTCTGAGGGAGAGAAAAACTTTGTGGCTGCGATGGGATTCCTCACCTCAGTCCCTTGTCCTTAGTAGGGCAATCACCTGTGGGAGTCCTCGATGCAGCTGCTGTAGACCCAGAAGAAGAGAAGCAGAAGGCAGTAGAGGGCCAGGAGGCCTGAAGCCCCTGCCACAAAGTAGCAGAGAGAAGGGGCTGAGGGACTTGACAAGGTCAAAGAGGAGCCGTTGAGAGCAACCACACCATACAAGGGACAGCTACCACCGAAGGAGCCCTGTGGAGAGAACCTGTTGAGTCCATTTCAGTTCAGTGTCCCTATATGCAGGTTCCTGTCAGATGTAGGAGCTAGTTCTCAAGTTAGGTAAACCGGAGTGACTGATGTGGATCTATTGGGAACAAGGTCTGCAGGACTCAGAAGAGTCAGAAAATTCAGTGGGTTATAAAGAACTGAAGAGAAATCCCAAGTTTTGGCCTTCCCTGTGAACAGAAATTCTAAAGCCCTGACTTTGTATGCCCTTAACAAGACACTCTCCTCATCTGTAGAAGTAGACGTCCTAGACTCCTATAGCGACTCAAAAGTACTCCATTACCAAGACTGTCCAGCAGTAGTAAAAGTACATTGGTGTATACATTTCCTCATTTCACACATCGCAGTACAATCATGCGGCATATTGATCATCTCCACTAGTTTTTTGTTTTGGATACCAATGTTTCTGTTAGGATGGATGCAGAGACTGGGCCTTTATGTCTCAGCATCCCAGTAAGCTTATGCAGTAATTAACTGGTTCATACTGGGCTGGAAGACGCTCTGCGTATCAGGTCCTTTGGCAAGGAAACAACTTTGGGACGTTCCAGCCCCAGCCCAGTGTAGATACCACGGCCAGAACCCCCATGCCGGCCTGCTCGACGCCAAGACCAGCCCACCCCTCAGCCGCACCTGGGTCCGGGTCAGCGCCGCGGCCGCCACAGCCCCGGACAGGAAGGCGGCAGCGAAGAGCACGAGCTCAGCTCTCTGCAACCAGGGGAGCGCCATGGCGCCCAGGCCACCAGGAAGCCAACCGCCCAAGCCCCGCCCACGAGAACAGACACGTCACTTCCAGGTGGGGATTTATTCTCCGAGGCGCAGTAGTCTTACAGCGGCAGGTACAGCGAATAGTCCGAGAGCGCCCAGCGACGGGCCGGTCGGCCCGTGCGGCCGATCATGGGTAACTTCTGCACATAGCGGGACGCAGGGCTCGGCCCGTAGGGCGCGGGAAAAGCAGTCTGAAAGAGGCGCCCGCGGCAGCGCCGCCCAGCCTGACGCCCTGCGATTATAAACCGAAAGTGAGGGGCGCCACGGGGCGCAAAGCGGCTCTTCTGGAAGACATCTCGCGTTCCCGCGCCGGGACCCTGCTGACGAGGGGCGCCCCGCGCCCGATGCACGCGCGGGAGTGGCCTACTCTCCGAGGCGGCGGAGGCTGCCACTGCGGTCCCGCCGCACGGGCTTTCGTCCCCCTGAGGGCTGACCACCGCGCTGGCGGTCAGCTGCGGCATTTTCCGCACTGAGTCCGGGGCGGCCGCTGGCTCCTTCTTGTCTCCGGGCGGTCGTGGGGCTGTGGGCGCAGGCTGGCCAGTGCCGAAGCGGGTGGCCAAGCTGTCACCGAAGAAGGCGTATAGCTCACGGTAGATGTCTGCCAGGGTCAAGGAAGAAAGGTCTTCTGACCCTGGACCCCCTGGCGGCAGGGGGAGACCAGATCCAAAGCCTGGTTCGGTACCGGCCCCGGGAGGGGATTCTTGCAGGAGAAGGCTGTCCCATGGCAGGTCCTCTGCACGATGGCACCCCCTCCCACCAAGGCCACCAACACGGTTAGGCTCTGCTGCCTGGGCTTTCATCTTCAGTAGTCGCTCTACGGCTACCTGTTAAAAAAAAAGAGCTAGGAGGAACCTGGGCCCAGGCCCAGGCCCAAGAGACATCTCAAGGTAGACCAGCTGAGTTCCTGAGGGAAGAAGCTGGGGCTGGTACTCACCAGAATGGCTCCATAGACTTTGTGCCCATCTGCTTTGACCTGCGCATTAGATACCGAATAGTCATCTAGCACCGCCTGCAAGTTTGTCCAGTAAGTGGGCAGATGTGGATACAGGACTCGTTCCACTGCCTAGAAGGGAAAGAAGAAATGCAGTTAAGCAACCTTGGTCCAGATGCCCTCTTGAGTGCCCTTTCCAACAAAAGACACACTCAATTGTTGACAGGGCCCAATCCTCAATTCCATATTTTTCTGGGATCTACTTTTGGTAAGCATGAAGAATAAAGACATACAAACACAGGCAATATAAAATGCCCCATTACTGGCATTTACCATTAGCTACTAAGGCATAATTGAATCATTATGACATAGTTTGCAGACTGCTAGTGAATACAAACAGTAGGAAAGTTGTGTTCTCATTAGAGAAAGGAGAGCTGAGTTCAGACCATACTTGGTCTGAGTAGTATTCCATTGTGTAATACTGGTTTTTTTGTTGTTGAAATTAACATGCTGGGAGCCCAGACTAGGCCTGAAATTCATGAGACATCCCTTTCTTTAGCTTCCCACACTCGGAGATTATAGGCAGTGTACTACTATTGAGGAATTTTAATTCACAGCATGGCTGCTCTGGCAAGAGATCACATCCAAAAACTTTCTAGGTCTGTGTGATCCCACTGGACAGTGGTGGCCTTTAATCCCAGGAGACAGAGACAAGCTGATCTCTGAGTTCAAGGCCACACTGGTATAGAACAAATTTGAGGTAAGGAAAACCTTTGGTTCTGGTGTGGTGGTATATCCTTTAATTCCAAACAATAAAGGTAAAGTTAGTTTGTAGAAAGAACCCATGTTTGAAAGTGTTGTCAAATAGAGTGGCAGAAAAAAAGTGACCAATCAAAGATTTGACAGAATAGGATATGCCCAACTCTCATAAGGAGAGCAAAGGGAAGTTACTTAAGGAAGCAGCACAGAGAATGAGGAAGATAGGAGATGGTTTTATAGGGAGAGGTCAAAGAGAGAACAAGACACAGGTGAAGACAAACCGAGCCAGAGAATGAGAAGGAGCCAGAACATATTGCCAAAGTTAGTATGAGGCCAAGGTGAAAAATTCAGTCAGAAGCTGAGAGAAGCCAGTCTGAGTCACTCAGCTTGGAGAGGAATTTGAGCCAGAACAGCTATCTGAGTTAAACCAGCCAGTCAGAGCTCAGAAAGAACAAGAAAGGGTGAGCTTATTCAGCAGTAAATCTCAGAGGCTGAAAACATTCTATTCTAGATTATAGATTGGATATAGGCTAGAAGATTCCAGGGCTAGGCTTAGGTTAATCAGGTAAATAAAAGTTAATTTTACATTATACCAGACATGGCTTTGAGTGCCCAGTTTTAAACTGTGTAGTTATCTGCGGACAAAGCATTGTCTAAATAAAGACAATGACATTTGAGATGGACTTTGACATAAGGTAGAGTACCACTCATCCAGAGCATGAACATTTGGAAATGCTGACCAACTGTCAACTCCTAGGAAAAATGTTACTGACAGAAAGAAATAGGAATTACATTTTAAATAACTATGAAAGGCACCAAAACATCCTGCTAAAAGTTACAGGTATCAATATACACTCAGAAAGTGATCTCAATCATATAAAAATAAATCAGCCAGATTTTGAAGTACAAGTCTATAACTCTAGCATTCATGAGTTTGATTCCAAGTCCGTTTTGTGTGTATGTATGTGTGTGTGTGTGTTACAAAAAAAAAAAAAACAAAACAAAAGAAAAACAAAGCCAGGCTGGTGGCTCAAGCCTTTAATCCTAGCTTGGGGTGTAGATAGGGGGTGTAAGCGCAGAGGAGACAGTTAAATCTCTGAGTTCTTGAGTGCAGCCTAGTCCACAGAACAAGTTTAGGAAAGCTAGGGCTATACAGGGAAACCCAGTTTAGAAAACCAATAAGGGGCTGGTGAGATGACTCTAGCTGCTCTTCCAGAGGACCCGGGTTCAATTCCCAGCACTCACAAAGCAGCTCACAACTGTCTGTAACTCCAGTTCCAAGGGACCTATGGTCTCACTCAGATATACATGCAGGCAAAACACCAATGAACATAAAAATTTTAAAAAGCCAATAATAATGAAACAACAACAAAAAGCATTGAGGGGCCAGCATGATGGTTCACTATATAGACACTTGCTCTACAAGCCTTGTGACCCGAGTTCAATGCCCTGAACCCAAATAAAATTAAAAGAGACAGCTGACTCTACAGTTACTATCTCCTCTGACCTCCACACATGTAATATGGCAAACATATTTATGCACACATATCATGCACTTATGCAATAATAATAAACATTTCTTCAAAAGGTGCTGAGATGTGGCTCGGTTGGTTAAGTGCTTGGTTACTATGCTCTGACCTCAGCACTGAACGAATGAAGTGTAAGGGCACACATGCCTTTAACTCTGGCACGCCAGCACCCTGGGAGGAGGGTCACGGTCCCCTTCAGCTACAAGCAAGTATGGCCGGGCTGGGACAAACAGAAGTCCAGTTTAATCCAACAGAAACTTTATTTTTCTCTTTTTTTTTTTTTCAAGACAGGGTTTCCATGCGTAGTTTTGGTTATCCTGGACTCTTTGTAGACTAGACTGGCTCTGAACTAACAGTGACCTGCCTGCCTCTGCTTCCCAAGTACAGAGATTAAAGACCTGTACTACCAAACCCCGTTCTTTTTTTTTTTTTTTTTTTTGGAGGGGGTGGTTCCCAGACAGGATTCCTCTGTGTAGCCCTGGCTGTCCTAGAACTGACTGTAGAACAGGCTGGTCTCGAACTCAGAGAACTGCCTGCTGGAATTAAAGGCATGTGCCAAACTTTTTTTTTTTTAATTTTTATTTATTTATTTATGGTATGGTTTGGTTTTGGCTCTTTTGTTTTGTTTTTTGTTTTTATGCTGTCGAGAATCTAAGTATGCTTTTTTTTTTGGTCATTTGGACTTCCTTACTCATTCTCTAAAACCTTTCTCTCCAATCAACATGTGGCTGCCTACCACCAGCCACTTTAGCCCAAATGACATGGCTTTTTCTCTTCTTTCCTTCAACCCCACCTCTGGCAGCTTATGAGACTTACAGCTTGCCTGCCCTGGTATGTTTTCCTTTTAAACTCTAATAAACTGTTCCTGAGCTCAAAACACAAACATATCAATGTATTTCTATAACCAACAAGAAACCCCCATGAAGACACCACTATAGCAGGCATAACAAGAATCTAGGAAGATACATAACAAAAGGGATAAGGTGGGAGGTGGGGGTAACGGTGTAGAGCCTGGCCACGGTGAACAAGAGCCTGCATTTGACAGCCAGCACTGCAAAAACACTGTCCTGGTTCTCCTTAGGGCAACTGTGAAAGTACCCTAGAAAACCATGAAATATATCTCTTGATTAGCTAGGTGTGGTGGTGCATAGCTGTAATTCCAGCACTCTGGGAGGCAGAGGCAGGAAGATCTTTGTGAGTTTGAGGCCAGCCTGGTCTACAAAGTGAGTCCAGGACAGCCAGGCTACACAGAGAAACCCTGCCTCAGAAAACCAAACCAAACCAAACAAACAAACAAAAAACAGAATCACAGAATCACTTGATATAGTATTTCTCTAAAACCTAAAAAACCAAAACAACAACCAAAAAAAAAAGCAATATAAATTCAAAATGAAACAAAAAAAATTATTCCAATTATCAAAGAGTGGCTCAGTGGACACAGTCATTTTATAGGAATTAAGACACATAATCGTCTGATTTTTATGGATGCTAAATTTCTGTTCACAAAATATGCAATAAAACAAAAACAAATACAAGTATGTTGCCTAAGGCTGGAGGATCACAAACTGAAGGCCTGTACAAGCTATAAAAGAAGCACTGTCTCAAATAAAAACCCCAAGAGAAAAGGAGAAAAACTAAGAAATTGAGCGTATTTTCTAACATGGTGTTATGGAATGGGCAGGAAATTATTTTTTTAAAAAAAGGATTTCTGGGCTGGAGAGATGGCTCAGCGGCTAAGAGCACTGGCTGCTCTTCTAAAGGTCTGGAGTTCAATTTCCAGTCAACCACATGGTGGCTCACAACCATCTATAATATGTTCTGATGTCTCCTGGCATCCAGGTATACACGCAGATAGAGCACTCATACATAAAATAAATAAATAAATCTTAAAAAACAAAACAAAACAGGATTTCTAAAAGGATAGCACTTACATATAAACAGTCATAAACCTGGCCTGAGGCAAGGTCTCAACTCAGCAGCATCAAACACACACAACTTTTACAATAAGATACACATGAATGCTATTTTTCCAACACACATGGCCACTCTCAATGATCTGTGAGAAAAGCCAGGGTCCTCACCTTCCAGCCTAGAGCATGCAGCCCTACCACAGCCCCATAGTGAGAACAGAGAGGCCGAACAGGGTCTGTCAGGACCTTCTGCAGGGAGAGCAGAATCTGCTGATAGAGTCCACTCACAAGGTCCCCATGAGTCCTGTGGGAGCAGTCAGGAAAGACAATGAGGTACCACACATAAGGAATTGAACATCTGTAGGGTACTCTGGGATAGGCTGCCAGGTTTGACTGGCGCAGGATCCAAAGGACAAAGACTAATATCTTGGAATATTTGTAATTGTTCCATGGCATGTCAGCTAGAGAGCTGTAAGGAAAGTTCCACATTCAACATTTAATCAAAGCCAAAGGTTTCATACAGCCCCCTACCACAACCCTGTAAGCTACCCCACCCTCTGCTCAGCTTGAGCCCAGTGGCTACCAGAAGATGTGGCTTAGTAGAAGGGCGGCCCCGTCCCGCAGAGTCCAGTGGTCATTCAAGGGGTTGATGGAGGCAGCCAGTGGCTCCAAGACACAGTAGAGCACGCTCCCCACCAGGGATCGGACATAGGGCCCCAGGCAGAGGTGCGGGTTCCGTATCAGGCTCCGGGCCACCTGCAGTAGTCGGTGCAGCTGCTCCAGGTCATGGCTTACAGATTTTACCTGTTTGTAAAAGTGGGTGGCTTAGATATGAAAAGACAGGAGCCTGTTTTTTATGAGCCCTAAACACTGCAGGGTCATCTTCACAAGAAAACTGGTCACTTACCCCACTGACCACATAAACAAAGTAAGGAAGGAGTGCTGCAATCTTGGAGTTTGTCTGCAAGTCCTGAAGGGCGACCTGAAAGAAACCACCTCAATAAAAGAAAAGCCACCATTCAGGAGGGTTAGCACCCATGTGTTATCATGTTAAATAGTCATGCCCTGATCCATAAATTCCCACTGACACAGACAAGAACAGCACTGCCTGTTAGATAGATAGATAGATAGATAGATAGATAGATAGATAGATAGATAGATAGATAGATAGATAGATAGATAGATAGACAGACAGACAGACAGATAGATAAAGGGGTGAACATGCGCTAAGTGTGGCACACAAGGCAGGTAGTGGACCAGTCTACAGCCAGGCTGAACCTCTTTCCAAAAGAAAAAAGGCAGGGCCTGTGAGTGTTCAGTTTGATTAAAAGCACTTGTTGACCAAGGCTATTTACCTTCACACATGTGCCATAGCATGCACAACTGTGTGAGCACACACAAGGAGGAGGAAGAGGAGAAGGAAAAGGAAGAGAAAAAGGAAAAGGAGAAGAAAAAGAATATAATCTACCCATCCAATATTTGTTTTTGGTTTGAGACAAGGTCTGATATATGCTAGACTGGCCTTTAATTATGTAAATAAAGATAACCTTGAAATTCTGATCCCCTGCTTCCCATATCCCAAGTTCTAGGACTATAGGTATTCACCACCATGCTGAGTTATTTAAGATTTTTAACTAAGAAAAAGTTGTAGGTTAGGCTTGGTGGCTAAAGCCCATAATCTCTGCACTCAAGAAATTCCAAATTTGAGGCCAGCCTGGGTTTCCACGTTGAGTTCCAGGCCAAGGGTTATACAACAAGACTAAGACAAACCCGTCTCAAAACAAAATAAAAGGTCACTAGTAAAACCAGATACCACTTATGCTTACATTAAGATAGCTGTTACTTATAATAGGAACAAACCCAGGAGTGAGTGAACAGAAGACTGTATGCTTTCATATTATATGTAGCTCCATAATAAATATATACTTGTATTACTTTTATGGATAGAAGACATTTATTACAGCAAAAAAACAAAAACAAAAACAAAAACTTCATCCAGGGCTAGAGAGATGGCTCAGGAGTTATGAGCACTTGCGTTCTTAAAGAGATCCGGGTTCAGTTCCGAGCACCCACTAGCAGCTTACACCTGTAACTCTAGCCCTAAGAGATACATGCCCTCTTCTGACCTCCGTGGGCACTGAAAAAAGATAATGCTCTTAACATGCATACAGGCAATCACTCACTCACATAAAATAATACAGACATAATTCTTTAAAAAATTAAAAGGGATCTGGATGGCGGCGAACACCTTTAATTCCTGCACTTGAGAGGCGGAGGCAGGAGGATCTCTGTGAGTTTGAGGCCAGCCTGGTCTACAGAGCTAGTTTTAGGGCAACCAAGGCTACACAAAGAAAGCTTGTTTTGAAACAAACAAAACAAACAAGCAAAAGCTGTTGTGCATAGTGGTGCACAACTTTAATCCTAGAACTCCAGGGAAGAAGGTTCATGGTCAACCAAGCCAACAGAATGTTTCCAGGCTAACCAGAGCTACACACAAAAAAACATAAACCAAAGAAACCCGCCTCATCCATAAACCACTATGACCTGGACCCTCCAAACCTTTTAAAGATCTGAAAGGAAAAGGGGCTTGCTCCCAAACCCAGCTGCTAGCCACAGGTGACTAAGGAGCAAAGCAAGAGCTGAGTTTGTTTCCTTAGGTTTTGTAGTCTGCTGAGACAGGGTCTTACAGAGTAGCCACAGCCTCAAACTTACAATCTTCCTATCAGTGCTAAGATTACAACCATGGCTGCTTCTGTGTTACTTGTCTTACAGTGCTGGGACTCTAATCCAGGCATTTGCACATGCTAGTCAATGCATGGGTGGCCCAGCAGCCAAGTTCTAAGGATAGAAACGGAGGCTGGCAATGTTCCTGAATTTTTTAAGCAAAACAGCAGCAGCCAGATATGGAGGATCTACACCACACACAGTAATCTCACATGATGGGCAAACCACAGCCTTCATCTGACTGTGAGCAGGGGAGGAGAGACCCCGGGTGGTATCCGGAGGTTTAAGCAGTTGCAGCAGTTAACAGCTCAGGAACTAAGTCTGCAGCACAGGTCTGGCTAGGCAACTGGACCCACCTAACCTGGACCTCTACTCCTCCTTTTCCCTATCAAGTCCAGATAAATAAACATCCCATTTGGTTCCAGATCAAAAAAAAAAAGGGAATCCGAATGAAGGTGTGGAAATACACCTTCTATGCTGCCCATTGCCCAGGGAACAAGGGTTTCTACTAGAGTATAAAGGGGTCAGGACTGGCATAGCAGGGGACCACACAGAGTACACATGCCACTAGAGAACAGGGTTCCCCATAGTCACTGGTTCATATATAGAAGACCGGAACTAGACAGCTGAAAATATTTCATAAGGATTTAAAACTCTGACTTTATGCCTAGTCAGACCCATTGTTTCACCTTCATCAGTTGTGGGTCATCTCCCAGAACTGCCCGTGTCACTTGCTGGTAGTATTTGAGTAGGTCATCTGTCAGTGAAGACACTGCACTGGGCACTGTGAGAAGTCAGGAAGGAAGTGGTCACAGATGGAGGGACAGCCTTCTAGAGGCTTCCTCAGGTTGCTGCCCCACAACCACCATCACACCCACCCACCAGGAACCCATTCAAGCATAACAAGCAGGCACAGGTTCCAGCTGCTCTAGCTGGACTCTGATCAGGCTGGCTTCCCATGTCTTGGCTCTATCTGCTGCCATCCACCCTCTGGAACACAGATTCCTGCTCATGCCTCAAGGTCCCAGTGTACCAGACTCAGGCTCTCTGAAGCTCTGCTCAGCATACCCTGGATATAAGATACTCTTGGGGACTTCAACATGCAGCCCAGACTTCTGTCTTGGCCTCCAACATATGTTATGAATGGTAATGGGTCGGGATTCTATCTGTAACCATAAGCCTTCTGGACCTGTGTTCCTTTAAAACACGGCAGGCACCCATAAATCCTTGTGAGACACAGACCAAAAGGTACAGAGGTCCCTCGCTCCTATAGAGCTCTTCTAGACAGCCCATTCACCATATTGCCATTTACCTGATCCTTGAGGTGCCAGGTTTCCTTTGCCATCCAGATAGGAGACATGAACTAGAATCAGGGGAGAGAGATGTCAGTGGAGACAAATTCTGCCATACCTGAAAGTTGGCCCATGAGCACCACTTGGACCATCCAGTTCCTGTCCTAACCCCAAGAAGAACTGTGGCAGCCACCTCTGACAGCTGTCTCTGCACAGCCTTTGGGGATGTTGGTGGCCAGCGCCAGCTCCACCAGGTTCACTTCTCGATCCTCTGGAAAGTAGAGCTCACCCTCCCTTGCGGGGCGCAAGGGCAATGCCTCATGGGACCCATAGCCGCACACAGCCTGAGGAGAAAGGATTGATAAACACGTGAATTCAATGAAGCAACAAGAGCCAGAATGAGGCTCTCCTGGTTGGGGCAGGAAGCCTATACTGGAGGAGTCCACAGATGTCTAGAAGAGAGAAGTCTGGGAACCACAACTCTCTACAGTTCACTAGGTCAAGAGTGGGTGTTGTCTTCCCTCACAGAATTTTAAGAGTTCTATGCCCACTGCTGAGTTGCCAGTCTCTCTCAACGCCCAAACAATTCTAAAAACACATTACTTTCCTCCCTCAACTCCCTACCTGAGAACTACACCAAGACAGGCTAACATCCCTGTGTTTCTATAGGCTATTTCTTTACCCAGCATGCCTTTTTATTTCTAGAGTACTTCAAGCTCAATTTCCTCAGCACTCTTCTTTTTCTTCTTTTTTTTTTGGTTTTAGTTTTTCGAGACAGGGTTTCTCTGTATAGCCTTGGCTGTCCTGGAACTCAACACTGTAGACCAGGCTGGCCTCAAAATCACTAATATCCGCCTGCCTCTGCCTCCTGAGTGCTGGGACTAAAGGCCTGAGCCACTACCACCTGGCTCTTTAAGGCCTGTTTCAAGCTCTACCTCATCTATTCAGCCTTCCCCATCCTCTAGGACCCCAGAGGCCTTTCCATTCTTCGGGAACTCATGTGTCTTTGGTCTGGGCCCAGCCTCTGGAATGCTGCACAGTGTGTCCTCATGTCTCACCACAATGCCAGCCCTGATCTGAGCCCTTCTTGGCCATACTCCACTCACCTCCACACTGCTCCACCTGAGGGCCCTGTTGAAGTCCTCCACTGTTAGCTTCCTTCGTTTGGTGTGTTTCATGAACTGAGAGCTATTCTGGAAGGGAAGGAAAAGAATCCAGAGTCAAGGTCAGGGAGGAGATGTGGGAACCCCCAAGGGAAATGGGCTAGACTGAAAAGACAAAAAGGGCCCCACACCGGCGATCTGAAAGCCTGCACTTCCAGCTTGGCCTATGTACAACTTCCACACATCACATCTGTCCCCACTGTGTGCCTCAGTGTCTCATGGTGTCACTACTCATCCATTCCTAGGCAGCAGGACATTGTGAGAAAGTGTCCTGAGAAAGTCCCCGGCAGGTGTTTTTTTTTTTACCCCAGAGGCCTGACTGGCTAGAAGTGGACTCTTTTAACAGACCTAGACTATCTCCTGACCTCGAAGCACAAGGTACCTGACATACGTGTGGAACACTGTCAGCGTGGGAAGAGGTAACAGGGAAGAATAAAGGAAGAAGGGGTTTGGGGGACTGAGACCAGCACACCTGTGTGGCCTCTCTGAGACGGTAGCACACGTCTTCAGCGAGCAGAGCTGCCACCTCATCACTCAGCTCCAGCCCCGTGCTCTCTGCCATGAGCCGGACTGACTCCCGAGGGATCTCCACAAACCTCCGTTCTTCTCTCTCCGACATGGCCCCTGTGGAGCTGCAAGTGGAAAGGGAAGGTTGCAAAGCAGCCCCTAGCATCTCTGAGAGTCTCTCAGGCACGAGGCCAAGCAAGACCGTTTCAACCATGCCTCTTTGCTACAGTCTGCAAACAGGGAGTTTAGAGGCTCAGCACGGCCAAGGTCCAAGATGAGCCAGCAGGTACCTCCCATGGCCCCAGCAAGGGTTCATCATTCTTTATCTCTAAAAGCAATGGACAACCTGTGCAGCCCCACAGCCCTCTGGGCTTTTTTTTTTTTTTTTTTTTTTCTGAGACAGGGTTTCTCTGTGTATAGCGCTGGCTGTACTGGAACTCTCTTTGTAGACCATGCTGGCCTTGAACTCACAGAGATCCACCTGTGTCTGTCTCCCAATTGCTAGGATTAAAGGTGCACGCCACCACCCCCAGCTTCCTGTTGCTTTTGGAGTAAAGAAACCGATCCATGCTGGAAAGGCTATACATATGTTGTCCGTCTACAAAACTTCTTCCCTTGTGTTATACACTTCCAACTATGGCCACCTTCATTTCCTTCTCTCAGTCCACTGTGTTTCTTCCATTTGACACTGCCCCTTCTCTGTTCTCCTTCCTGAATATCTTCGACTCTGCGATCCGTCCTTCAGATCACTTGCTCAAGGGAGGTCTTCCTGGATTGTGTAACTGACCCTGAAGTTTGTCTTCATGGCAGTTATGAGGCAGGAGGATGGATAGTTCAAAGCCCACCTGAACTATGAAGTGAGTTCAAGGTTACCTTAACAACTCAGACCATCTCAAAATAAAATGTAAAAAGAAGGCTGGAGCAGTAGTGGCACACACAATTTCATTTCAGCACTCGGGAAGCAAAAGAAGGTTGATCTCTGAGTTTGAAGCCTACAAGGCAACTTCCAGGATGGCCAGGGCTACACAGAGAAATCCTGGTTGGGGGAGGGGGGGGAGGAGGCTGGAGCTATAGCTCAGTGGCAAAGAACTTTCCTAACATGTGTAAGGCCTTAGTTCAAATAGTCTGTAACTACACATTTGCATAACTTGTGTGTGTATGTCTGCAGAAGAATAGCCCTGGGTATCAGTCCTCCTGAGGAGTTGTCCACTTGGTTCTTTGACACAGGCTCTCTCACTGGAACCTGAGGTCCACAGAGGAAGTTAGGCTGGCTGCTCAGCAAGCTTCAGGGATCTGCCCAGGGCTGGGTTACAAGCTCACTCTACACACAGCTTTTTACCATCAATCCCACTATTTTTAAAGGGGTGCTGGGGCTCAGAATGTGGTTCCCCAGTACACTGTAAGCTGAATACCGTCAAAGACCATGGCCTGAATGCTCACCTTTGCACCCCAAGAGTCCAGCAGTGTCAGTACATACTAAGCCCTCATTAACATTTGATGAAAAAAGAAAGGATGGTTATTTTTTGGTTTTGGAGTCTATTTAGTTCTAGAACTCACTCTGTAGACCATGCTGACCTCGAACTCACAGAGCTCTTTCTGCCTCTGCCTCCTGAGTGCTAAATTAAAGGCACAGGCTACTCCTGGCCAAGAATAGCTATTTATCTTTAAAGATTCATTTGTTTTTATGTGCATTGGTGTTTTGCCTGAATGTGAGTGTGCCAGGTCCCCTGGAACTGGAGTTACAGACAGTTGTGAGTCATGTAGGTGCCAAGAATTGAACCTGGGTCCTCTGGAAACGCAGCCAGTGCTCTGTTGAGCCATCTCTCTAGCCCAGCTATTTTTCTAAGCATATAAATCTCTGTGACTTTCAGTTAGCAACACTACATGCCCTCATCTTATGAAACAAGATATATAGTATCATATGCTGTGTCCATTTCACAAAGCCAAAAAGTCATAGCTCACAGAGGTTACCTGGATTCTCCAAGACCAAACAGTAAGCACGGAGTAATTAAATGTCAGGGCCCCACACCCTTGTCACAACTCAGGATATTATATTCATAAGAAGTAGGCTTGTGTTTGAACTAGGCCTAGTGTCAAAGCCCAAAGATTTGGAGTCCCACCACTAGACTCCCCACTAAATGAGTACACATCAGTTTCCCCATCTGTAAAATGGGAGCACTCGATCTCGCGCATGTGGAAAGCCAGGAGAGAGTTTCTCTATTATGTTCCCCTGTTGAGACCTCACAAAATCCGATCTGTGACCAGGGTCTCCCACTTCTCAGTCTCCTGTCCCGCACATCCTCATTTCCAAGACCCTCTGACTAGGAAGTGTGGGAACCGACCTCCAAAGGCCTCTGGGTTGCGCATCCTCCGACCCACCTTCCTTCATCCCAGAGCCAGAGGGCGTGGGGTGGAGTGGGGAGGTCAGGGGTTACGGAACTTGTGTCACGTGCTCGGTGAGGGGGCGGGGCCCCGCGGCTGGTGAGCTGCCCACCGCGGGACGCGGAGCCCTGGGTCCCGGCAGAGCCTGCTCACCTGCGGACTCCGGCGTTGCGAGGGCGCCCGCCGGGAAGGCGGCGGCTGCTTCCACACACGGGCTCACACTAATTCCCTCTCTCGGCGCCCAGGCTCCGCCCTCCATAGGCGGAACCAATCGGTGGCCGTCTGCTGACTTTCCCGCCCACCAAGGAGGCGTCCCACCTCAGGATTGGTCACTGTGAATGTGCGGTAAAGGCAACAAGGCGTCGCTGGTCACGTGATTGGCGCTTCTTAAAGCAACAGCTCTTTTTGGTTGGCTAACAGGTGTGCAATTAAAATTAACTGTAAACCAGGCTGGCCTTGAATTTACAGGTCTTCCTCTCCTCCAGAGTGCTGGGATTAAAGGTGTGTGCCACTACACCGCTTTCCAGTTGCTGATCTTAAATATATATATGTGTGTGCGTGCATGGACTTGCCAATCAGAGGACAACTTGCAGGAGCTGATGCTCTTGTCCGTATGGGGGACCAACGATTGAACGCAGGTCGGGCTTATGCAACAACTCTTTGAGTTGTTTTTGCCATCTCACCAGTCCCGTGTAAAGCTGGAATTATTTTAATCTAAAATATTTTTAAAGATTTATTGTACATGTATTGAGTATTTTGCCTGCATGTGTCTGTGTGTGCCTGGTGCCAAAGAAAGTCAGAAGAGGGCATCAGATCCCTTGAAACTGGAGCTATGTGTAACCATGTAGGTGCTGAGAATGGATCCCTCTGGAAGAGCAAGTACCTTTAGACAGGGTTTCTCTGTGTAACAGAACCCTGCCTATCCTGGACTCACTTTGTAGACCAGGCTGGCCTCAAACTCACAGAGATCCACCTCTGCCTCCTGAGTGCTGGGATAAAGGCAATATGCCACCACCTTCAGTGAGCAAGTATTGCTATCTCTTCAGCCCCAAGATTTATTTACCAATTTTTTATTTACGAATAGTATGTGTGCACACAAGTGCAGAGTGTGCTCAAGGAAGCCAGAGCAGTCAGATCCCATGAATATGGAATAACAGGTGGTTGTGAGCAGCTAACATGGGTGTTGGTAATTAAACTCAGGCCCTTTGTAAGATTAAGAGCTCTTAAGCACTGAGCCCTTACTTTTCACTTTAATGCCAGGATAGGAGCTTCTTGCATGGGAACGTGAACATCCACATCCACCTCTTTTCCTTTCAGGGCTTTGCTGCTGCTGCTGCTTGGAAAAGAAAATCATCTGGGACTGAGCTATAAAAGCCATGAGGATGGAACTGGGGTTACTATGGCGACTCCGCCTAGGATACTGGTCCTGCTGAATCTCTCCCAGTTATGTTGACATTTGGTGTGGTTTCCATGCTTGAGCGCCTGTCCACCTATGACTGATACTGGCTCATACTGTTCACACTTCTCTTTCTGGACAACCTTCCGCCACGTGGAGGCAGAAGAGGATAGGGGAGGCCCAGAGCTGTCAGGGAACTATCAGATCTAGTGAAGCTGTATGTAATATGTCTGCGGTTTATTTGCTCCCAACCGAAGTAGAGGCAGCATCTGGGGGAAGCCGTAATGAGATCCACATTACCACAGAAATAAAGGTCTGCGATGTGTCACTGTGCTGAGCTATTCCACCCTCAAAACAAAGCTACTTTGGCTACACTTTAAGGAGCCCTGTTACCAGAAATTAGTACACTTTAAGAAGATTTACACTTGCAGAAGTTTGACCACTAATAGCACATGCCTGAGACTGATGGCCAGTCCCAAGGACAGGCATCCCACACTATAAAGGTCCTTACTCTTCAGCAATATGTCATGTCACCTGGCTAACCAAATAAGAGCCACACAGGTGTCCCTCCCGATCAGACCTAAGAAATTTCCACTTAACTCTGTGAGAGCTTTTTTCCCCCTCCCTCTCTCTAATTAAGATCGGGGCCACATTATGTCAGGTGCAGTCCTTGAAATCTTAACAAGACCCTCCCACCCACCCACCCCACCTGCAGCTTT
>CM053762.1:25502360-25553873 GCA_028658305.1 Pachyuromys duprasi
AATCTTCCAATTCTGAGCAGGGTGCAGTGGTGCACACCTGTAATCCCAGCACTTGGGGAGACAGAGGCAGGTGGATCTCGGCGAATTCCAGGCCAGCCAGCTCAACAAAGCATGTTCGGGACAGCCAAAGCTACACAGAGAAACCCTGTGTGTGGGTTTTTTTTTTTTTTTTTTTTTTTTGTGGAGGGAGAACTTCCACTTCTTGGGGCTGAACAAATGGCTCAGCGGTTAAGAATTACTCTTCCTGAGTTCAATTCCCAGCACCCACATGGAAGCTCACAGTTGTAATTCCAGTTCCAGGGGATCAGACATACATGCAGGCAGAACACGAGCACACATAAATTAAAAAAGAATCTTCCGTTTCTACCAGTCTGGTCTTTGGTGAATTCAGTCACTGCACCACTGGCCTGCCAACATGGTCCCCAGCACAAAAGCTTTCCTCTTACTCCCCAGAAACCTAGTTCCTGGAAAGAACAAATTGTTTTATTTCAGATCCTTGCCAGGCATGTTGGAACATTCCTCTATTCCCAAACAATGGGAGGATGAGGCAAGAGAATCCTTTCAAGGCCAGCTGGGTACAGTGTGAGAGCCTGTCTCAAAAATAAAAATCTGTGGTTGAATTTTATCATTGGCTGTGTGTGCTTAGACACATCAGCTCACCTCTGATCAGCTTCACTAGGTTGTAAAGCAAGATAAGTCTACTTCACGGAATTGTTCTGAAGTTATGTGTGTTAAGCGAATTGTATTGTTCGGGGCACAAAGCACGTTATGACTAGCCTAGGGCCAATTCAAGAGACACTAGCTTTCATGGGGCTGGAGAGACGGCTCAGCAGTTAAAAGTACTTACTACTCTACCCAAGCATGCACATCAGTGGCACAGCCACCTCCACCTTCAGCTCTTGGGCCTCTTTGTAGGAACCTGCACTCTTCCAGACACACACACATAAATATAACGAAGGATAATTAAAAATCACATATATACATTTAAAGCCAGGCAGTGGTGGTACATGCCTTTTATCCCAGCACTTGGGAGGCAGAGGCCGGAGGACCTCTGAGTTTGAGGCCAGCCTGGTCTAAAAAGTGAGTCCAGGATAGCCAAGGCCACACAGAAAAATGCTGTCTCAAAAAACCAAAAGTTTGACATTCTCACTTTCATAGTACTGATTTTAAAAGATGAAAGCCAGGCAAATAGCACACACCTTTAATCTCAGCAGTCAGAGGCTGAAGCCAGCAATTCTGAGTCCCAGGCCAACTATCACCACAGTGAGACTCTAACAAACAGGGTGGTAACCTGAACCTATAATTTTATCAAAATTTCAATTAAGAACATTTTTTTTTTCTTTCCAAGACAGGATTTCTCCGGCTGTCCTGGACTCGATTTGTAGACCAGACTTGGCCTTGAACTCAGTGAGATTCACCTGCTTCTGCCTCCCAGGGTGCTGGGGTTACAGGTATGCACAACAGTATCTAGCTTTTGTTTTTCCTTTTTTTAAAGGTTTATTAATTATTTATATAGTACTATGGCAGTAGGGGGCACCAGACTCATTATGGATGGTTATGAGACATCATGTGGTTGCTGGGAATTGAACTTGGGACCTTTGTAAGGGGCAGATAGTGCTCTTAACCTCTGAGCCATCTCTCTAGCCCCTTGTTCTGTTTTGTTTTTTGTTTTTTAAGCAAAATCTCATTATGTGTAATGGGCTAACACCCAGTTCCAACTAAGAACATTTTAGGGCTGGAGATATGGTTCAGTGGTTAAGAGCACTGTCTGCTTTTCCAAAGCACCTGATTCAATTCCCAGCACCCACATGGCAGCTCACAACTGTTTGTAACTCCAAGGGATGTGACCCTGTCACACCAATGCACATAAAATATTTTTTAAAAGAATTAATAATAATAAAAAAGAACATTTTAAATCACCTGGAACACAGAGGTAGGTAGATCTCTGTGAGTTTGAGGCCAGCCTGGTCTACAAAGTAAGTAGGACAGACAAGGCTACACAGAGAAACCCTGTCTCAAAAAAACAAACATAACATTGAAATACAAAATACAACATGAAGGCTGTTTAGAAATTACAGAACCTTTGTCCAGGAGTGATGAAGGGGAAGGGAACCATATTAGAGTGCCTTTCTTTATCGTCTTCCATACATCATTCTGCATGCTTCAGCTTTTTATTATTTACTTTTTAAAAATATTTATTATTGATACAGTATTCTAGCTGCATGTATGCCCACAGGCCAGAAGAGGTCATCAGATCTGCTTATAGATGGTTATGAGCCACCATAGGGTTGCTGGGAATTGAACTCGGGACCTTTGAAAGAACAGTGCTCTTAACCTCTGAGCCATCTCTCCAGCCCATTTATTTACTTTTTTATTATTACTGAAACAGCATCTCACTATGTAGCCTTAGCTGGCCTAGATCTAATTGTCTCTGCCTCTCTAGAGCTACAGTTAGAGCTATGAGTCAGATCTGGCATCAGCTCACTTTCTTTTTATTTTATGTACATGGGTGTTTAAATACATATATGTCTATGTGAGGGTGTCAGATCTCCTGGAACAGGAGTTAACAGTTGTGAGCTGCTGTATGGAGGTTGGAAACTGAACCCCCAGGGTGCTCTGGAAGAGCAGTCAGTGCTCTTAACCACTGAGGCATCTCTCTAGTCCCACATTATTAGCTTTTTAAGTTTCTGAACCTCAGCAGAGGTAGGTGGATCGCTGTGAGTTCAAAGCCAGTTTGGTCTACAAAGCGACTCCAGGACAGCCAAAGTTACAAAGAGAAACCCTGTCTTGAGAGAGAGAGAAAAAAGTTTGTGAACCTTAACAATTAACACTGGGCCACACTGTGTAACACGGAATCCTTGAGCAACTGGCCCCACCGCTCTTAAACAAAAAGAAAACAGGAAAGGCGGCACATACTTGCAGTCCTTACACTTGGAAGGACGTGGAGGCAGGAGGAGGAGGAATCCAAAGGCAGCCTGACTATAATTCGCCTCACGCTCTAGCAGCGGCATAGTTTCACCAACTGCAAATAGTTTCTGCAACCGTGTGATATTTGGAATTCTGGGAAATTTTCAGAGGTTATGTAAGCCAAGGTTATGTAGAGCCCTTGACAGGTGGGGTCTGTGGTTGCTGGTCATTCAGGGGGGTTGGTTGTGGTTTGTTGGTAGTCCTGCTCAAAGAAGAAACAGGAAGGAAATTAGATTCAGAGATCTCTCTCTCTCTCCCCTGTATCCTTTCTCTCTTACCTAGTGATAGGTGGTGAAACAGGGGAAATAAAGGGTAGAAAAAATAAGAACCCATAAAGAAGTAAATCCAGATACACAGCTCTTATTCTTACACCAAGAGAGGACAACATTTTCATGAGAAGTTAGGACTGTTTATGGTTAAAATACAGAATACAAAGTCTGAGCGCAGAGCTCAACTGGAAGAAGCACTGAAATCTTCTAGGGTCAAGGAACCTTCATTGCCTCCCTAACAGTGACTAGACTGAACCTCTGAACAGTATCCCAAGGAGCAAAGTCATACTTTCAAAATCAGGACCAAACAAGGCTGGAGGCTCCTTCACTCAGCTCACAAGCCCTAGGAAATGAGGAAAGACATATCAGTTAGACACCGAGCTCCCAGGAAGCCAAAACCATAAACTTCTCACCGAAAGAATGTATGTCTTGGAGAACAGGATGAGAATTTATGTCTCTGACTAGAAAATTAAATTCTACAGGCACCCTCTCCAACATATCCCCTTCTTCAGGGAATAGTCTTGGTACCCATGACAGGTACTCACCCAAGTAATCATCCATCAGAGAGCCAATAGCAAACTGTAGGAGAAAACGAAAAAAGGGAAGTGAGGCCAAAACAAGCATGAACACCTTTTCCCAACCCACCATTCAAAGCCTTCTGTCATCCATCCCCTTCTCATGGAAAAATAACACAGAAACCCCCAATACCCATAGGTGGCAAGAAATCAACAGTTCTTGGGCTAGTAAAACAGCTCAAATGGCAAAAGAGCTTGTTGCACAAGCCTGGTGACTGAGTTCCATCCAGTCATCAGGAAATCCACAGCTACAGGACAGAACCTGAAAGGTGTCTGAACATCACACTGTGGTGAGTGTGTGTGCCCCCCCAACACATACAAATGATGCAATCTTAAAGAACAAAACAAAACAAAAGCCCCACTAAAATAGTAAAGTTTTATAAAAGAAAAAAAAGAAGGCAACAGCTCTCAGCTGGGAATAATGGTTACTGGCCTATATGTAATCCTAGCACTTGGGAGGCTGAGGCAAAAGGATCATAAGTTCGAGGCCAGTCTGGGATGCAGGTAAAAAGCCAAGCAAGAAACTCACAATGTCATTCTTGTCTACACGTGTCCCCACAATCTTCAAGCGGATCTCATCGTCCTGCTGAATCACAATGTCCTGTGGAAAGCAAAGAACCATGTACTCAGGCTCAGTATGGCTTATTCCCAACCCACTCACCAACCTCTTCCCACTCACTCACCTCATCCATTGTCTTGTAACAAGGGGGGTTTGAGTTTGGATCAAACTCCATCTCTGACGGGATGGACTAGAAGGAAAGTGACACAAAGGTTAGCACTTCAGATGGCTCCATCACTGGATTATGGTCATGAACCGGGGTCTCTTCCTTGGCCCCACTCAGTATGCCCAGACTTACATGTCGAGAGATGAAGCAGGACATGGGCCCAATTTCTGTGAAAAGTCCAACCTGAGAAGAAAATGAATGATCATGTTTCACCTGCTTTGAGGGACTAAGTTTCCCACCTTTATCTGATTTCTACTCATGTCATTCATGTTTTGTAACAGTCTGAACTGTAGCATGTTTTCATTTCTCTCTCTGTAACCTTTTATTTCCTTAGATTTTAATTTTATTTTTCATTAATTTTATGTGAGTATCCTGCCTGCATGTGTGTCTGGGTACCATATGTATGCAGTGCCCATGGAAGCCAGAAGAGGGATTGGATTCTGGAGTTGCAGAAGACTGTGTGCTCTGTGGGGTGCTGGGAGCCAAACCAAGATTCCCATGGAAGAACAATCGGGTTCTAAACCACTAAGTGATAATCCTTAGCTTCTAAGTGTAAGACAGCGTATCATTACACTGCACCAGCTGACCTTGTTATTTACTTTATAGCCCAGGCAGGCCTTGAGCTTCTGATCTGTCTCAGGCTCCCAAGTAGAGGCGATTCCAGGCTTATATTACTAAGCCTGGATTTTACAAGGGTGCTGGGGACCAGAACTCAGGCCATCACGCTTACACAGGAAGCACTTTGCCTACTGAACAATATCCCATATCCTTATTTTTAGTTTAGGAGACAGAGTCTCACTCTATTATTCCATATCAGCTTAAAATATGCATCAATCCTATGTCAGCTTTCTAAGTGACTAGGTTTACAGGCCTAAAACACCATACTAGGCTTTCTTATGTTTTGTGTTCTTTTTCTGTTTGGTTGGTTGGTTAGTTGTTTTCCAAGACAGGGTTTTTCTATGTAGCCTTGGCTGTCCTAGACTCAGAGATCCGCCTGCCTCTGCCTCCCAGAATGCTAGGAACATAGGTGTGCGCTGCCACACCTAGCTCATACCAGGCTTTCAAACCTCAGCTTTTATTTAAAAAAGAGCTGGGAAGAGAGCTAGAACAATGACTCAAGTGGCTGAGAAAACTAGGTGCTCTTCCAAAGGAATCAAGTTTGATTTTCAGAACCCACATGGCAGTTTACAATCTTCTGTTAACTCCAGTTCCAGGAGATCCAACATCCCTTTTCTAGCCTCCAGGGGCACCAAGCACACATGTGGTACAAAGACAAAACACCCACATATATTTTTAAAAAGCATGGTGGCACAAGCCTCTAGTCCCACCACTTGGGAGGCAGAGGCAGGCAAATTCCTGTGTATGTGAGGTCAGCTTGATCTACAAAGTAAGCTCCAGGCTAGCCAGAGCTATACAGTAAGACCATTTCAAAAAACAAAAGCAAATAAATAAATGAATGAATAAAAGTCTTGGGGTTGGGAAATCTAGCTGAACTGTAGAGTGCTTGCGCTGTCAAGTACAAGACCCTGGGTTTGATCCTCAGTTCTGGAGAGCAGAGTAGAGAAAGAAAAAGTCAGGGAGGAATTTGCACATTATCCAGTCCACAGTAACTACTCAGTCAATACAGGCTTCTACTGTAGTATAACTATTGATGTTAATTCACAAGACCCCAAGATGTGGAGCATGACTTGACAATTAAGAAACCGAAGAACCAAAAAATGACCTAAGAAACTGAAGAGATGGCTCAATAATTAAGAGTGCATAATCTTGCAGAGGACCTGAGTTCAGCTCCTTGCCACTGTATCTAGGATCTCACAACTCCAACTGTAAGGAGATCTGAAACCCTCTCGAAGCCTTGGACAGTACCAGCACTCATGGGCTCATAGTTACCCAGATAACACACAAGTACACATAATTAAAAAATAAAATAAATTGCTGGATGGTGGTGGCTCATGTCTTTTAATCCCAGCACTCAGAAGGCAGAGGCAGGTGGATCACTGAGTTCGAGACAAGTCTGGTCTATAGAGTGAGTTCCAGGACAGCCAAGGCTAAACAGAAAATCCCTGTCTCAAAAAAAAAAAAAACAAAAACAAAAACAAAAATAGGATGAAATAAAAACAAATCTTAGGAACAACAAAAGACTTAAGGCAATTAGTAAGTGGACTGGGGACTGAGCCCTGAGCTTAGGAACCACCCCACAACCTTTCTGTAAATGTTCTTACCTTGTTGACCTGAGTGACTACAGCATCCACCACCTCACCTTTAAAGGGCCGGAAAACAATAGCCTTGTACTTCACCGGATAAAGAACAAAACCTCGACCTGGCTGGATCACACCAGCACCAATATTGTCGATGGTGGTGACAGCAATTACAAAGCCATATCTGCAAAGAGAATGAGATAGGACAGCTATAGTATATGTAGAGCTTCAGCATAAAGCCATCAACAGGAGTGTGTGAGTGTGTGTGTGTGTGTATGTTGGGGGGAAGCTCTGCTCAGAAATCTCAGTGACCAAAAGGACAGAACACAGATCAGTACCTGTAAGATCAAACGATGCTATCAATAATTGTACAGTAAATAATCAAGAAGGTCCAGATATGCTGACATACATCTATTATCTCAGCACCAAGGCAGCTGAGCCAGGAGGATCAGACAGAGTTGAAGGCCAGTCTGAGACAACATGGTGAGACAGGTCTTTCAAAAACCACAAATGAGGCAGGGAGTTGTGACGAGGGCCTTTAATCCCAGCACTCAGGGGCAGGCAGATCTGAGTTAGAGGCCAGCCTGGTCCACGTAGGGAGGCCATCTCAAAAACCAAAAACATTTGCATAACGGTCTGATCTCACACAAAGAAAGGAAATTTTGTTATTCAACTTATGCAGAGGGACCGAAACAGGCAAAACTGGCTGCCTCGGGAACCTGAAAGAGTGAAAGGGTTTCTCATGATGAGCGACAGCCCTAACAGGAGGAGTTGGGTAGAGATTAAGGTGAGGATCATTGTGCGTGCATTCAGCAGACAACACGGTGAGTGTGACACTCACTTGCCGGTGCAGGTCCCCTCCACCTCGGTGAAGAGCTTCTGCTTCACCGTGTTGAGTAAGTTAGGACCGAAATAGCGAGGGTGCAGAAGGATCTCGTGCTCCAGGGAAATCTGCAGAGAAAGGAGGATGGAGACTCCACCAGCCGCATTGAAGACAGGAGGCTAGTACACACTTCGCCTCAATGCTCCTCCTGCCCCTGCCCTGCCCACCACCCCATGTCCAGCTCACGTGATAAAACATCTTCCGCAGAAGTTTGGACCGCAGAGCACAGAACTCCGCACGTAGGGCCCTCGCAGGAAGCACTTACGCTTTACGATCGCTTCCGGGGTATCTAATTGAGCCTTGACGTCATGGGCGGGGATCCACGAAGCCCCGCCTTTCAGACCTGCCTGTCAGTGTTCAGACGTCTGACCCACGTTTAGCAAGTTCCAACCTTGACATCCACGGCTACATAGAGAAACTGTTTCGAAAAACAAACAAACAAATAAACAAACAAAGAGTTTATTGTAGGCCTGGGTTGGTACCACATGCCCTTAAACCCAGCTGAGGCAACACTGATCTCTGAGTGTGCTAGCTTCATCTACATAGTGAGTTCCTGGATAACCAGGGCTGTGTGTGAAAATCCTGTAAAACATTTACACAGACTAAAAACAAACAAACAGGAAAAAAAAAACCCTTAAATTTTTAAACTTGGGCTGGAGAGATGGCTCAGAGGTTAAGAACACTTGCTGTTCTTCCAAAGGTCCTGAGTTCAATTCCCAGCAACCACATGGTGGCTCACAACCATCTATAGTAAGATCTGGTGTGCAGGCAGAATGTTACTGTATGAATAATAAATATTAAAAAATTTTTTTAAACTTTATTTTAGGGGCTGAAGAAATGGCTCAGTGCTTAAGAGCACTTGCTGTTCTTGCAGAGGGGTCCCCAGTGCAATTCTCAGCTCCTGCAAGGTGGCTCACAATCTTCTGTAACTCCAGTTCACGGGGAACTGACGCCCTCTTCTGGCTCTCTTCAGCACTGCATATGAATGGTGCAGACATACATGAGGGCAAAACAAAATAAAATATGGGTTAGATAGCTGGGGAGACTGCTCAACAGTTAAGGTCCCTGGTTGTTCTTCCAAGGGATCCAGGAATAATTCCTGGCACAAACATGATGACTCAAACCTCTATACCTTCAGCCCTAGGGGATCCAATGCCCTGTCTGGCCTCCATGGGCACTCCTCCCTTGTGATGAGCCGACTTAGATGCAAGCACAACACCCATACATATAAAATAAAAACAAAGATTAAACAGTGCATACACCTCTTCCAGGGGACCTGAGTTCAGTTCCTAGCACCCATGTTGTAAGAGACTATTAATATTTACTATTGATATATCTTCCGGTAAAGCTGCTGTTAGTCCTAAACAGCTGTATAACCAAATCACCACACAGAGACTGGTTTTCTTTAGTTAACCTAGAACACAATGCTGGGCAATAGTTAATCTCTCCTAAACCTCCAAGCCCTCATAGTTTCCTAACATTTAGATTTTACCCATTATACATGCTTTTTGTGATATATTAGGTCCAGTCCATCTCTCCACCTCATTCCATGATCTCTCCTCCTGCTCCCTCTCCTCTCTCTCTGCCTTCAAACTCTCCTCTCCCTTTCTCCTCCTACTCATTCCCTGCCCTTTGGCTCCTCCCACTGTTCAACATTGTATCTAGTTGCTTTATTTTGGCCTGTTTACACAGAGTTGAGACAAGATGCTTAGAATAAGTATCACAATACAATATCCGGATTAAAACCAGGGGGGTGGGGGGATCAGTATTTGAATGAACAAGGGTAAGGTGTGTACATTTCAAAAGAACATTATACCAACACACCCATATCCAGGGTCTCCAGCTGTAAGGAGACCTGAAACCCTCTGGAAGCCTCAAAAGATATCAGCACTCATGGGCTCACACTCAAACACAGATAATGGATATAATTAAGTACACATAATTAAAAGTAAAATAAACTGCTGGGAGGTGGTGGTGCATGTCTCTAATCCCAGAAGATTATATGGGAAACAGAGGCAGGTGGATCTCTGAGTTCAAGGCCAGCCTGGTCTGCAGAGTGAGTTCCTGGACAGCCAGAACTACATAGAGAAACCCTGTCTTGAAAAACAAAAACAAACAAGCCAGCAAACTTACTTATGTAGGTATGCACTGCATTTATTGTCATTTTTTTTTCTATATGGGGGACATGGTCTTATTATGCACCCACAGGTGGCAGGAATTTGCTTTGTAGAGTAGGCTTGCCCTAAGCTTGACAATTCTCCTGCCTTTGCTTTTGAAGTCCTGAGACCACGTGTCAGAAATTGGTGCATCCTCTGGAGTGGCAGGGTATTGACACACTCCTGAAAACCTTTTGTAATTCGCAGGCAAGAGACAGGCATCACCCTACTTTACAGCCCTTTCCACTGCACACCTGGCTAGAGACTCTTACAATTTTATTCAGGTTGCTTGTTGTTTATGAATACTCAAATTCCCAGGACTCGGACTGTAGAAAGAAGATCAGGAGTGCAAGGTTATTCTTGGCTACAACAGCAAATATGAGGACAAACCTGTGCTAAGTGAGACCCTGTCTTGAAAAAAGAGAAAAATGAAAAGGGCCAGGGGAGTTTTTTTCAGCCATCTTTGACAGCTGTGATGGTATCTGCCTACAGCTCCAGCAGGTGACATAGAGGAAAGAGCACTCCAAGCTCCAGGGCTACATGGGGAAACCCTCTCAAGTAAAAAGAAGCTACATTGAGAAGTACCTTATGTCTTGGAACTATTCATTTTGAGGGGCCGGCCATTCAGCTCTGGCCTGCCTGGAAATCACCATGTTGACCAAGTTGACTTTGATATCACAGAGATCTCCTACCTCTGCTTCTCCAAGTGCTGGGATTAAAAGTTCATACTAGAAGCCAGCTACCACATATGGATTATGGGACCGCACAGAACTATCCTCAGAGGCAAACTACCGTCATCTTCAGGACTTCAGCTGGGTGTGCAGGCAAAAAAAAAAAAAAAAAAAAATCTTCTCAGCTGAGCTTGCTGACTCTTGACTTTCCCTTATATGATGAGGGATTGTGGAGGGCCATGAGGTCCAGCCACTTCCCCCAGCAGCTGTATACAATTCTTCCCTAATTGCACAGGGTCCCAGGATCATCTCCTGGGGGGAGGGGGTGATAGACTATATAGATGGAGAATGACAAGGGGATAGGGCGCCATCAATATGGCTAAAGGAAAACTATGCTGGGTAAACACTTTCAGAAGGGGCCTTCTAAGATGGCTCATCCACACTCCTCTAAATAACCCCTCCCCTATGCTCTCTCGCTCGCTCTCTCCCTCGCTCGCTCTCTCTCTCCCTGTCTTCCCTACCCCCACCCCCTTCCGTCTCTCTCCCCAACTCTCCCATGGGTGAACTTTGGTGGCATAGTACCTTGGGTTATCATTGGGATCTTAGGGAAGGGATTTTAACAACAGAGATAGACATTCATAGACTGTCCCACTCCTGTACGTACTAGCACTTGCCTAGGGAATAGTCATCTTCACTGTAAGACTTACATTGTAGGTTTAAGTGGTAGTTCTACTGAGCCTGGTAGTGGGACTTCATGGATTTTTTGACATCAGGATCTGCAAGAGGGTACTACTCTTTTGAGAGGTTTAAGTTTACTGCCGTTTCGGCAGAGCCTGGTCTAGACCTGGGCCTACAGGGTATCACACCAGTTATTGTGTATCTACTTTCAGGTACTCCGCAGCAGAAATAGGGTATTTACTCTCGAACACACTGCACAGGAGCCAAACCCAGGCCCGTAATTTCTCTACGGGAAACAGGTAAGTGAAGAAGTTCGGCCAATCCCGAGGGCTCTGGGGCAAAGAAGGCGGGATAAGGAAAAAAAGTTTAAGACAGGACCAACAACCAATTGTGAGCCTCGACTCCTGAGCGATGGCAGGGATTGCCCATTTGGGGTAGCCAGTTGCCGTGAGGCGGGGTAGTGCACGGTGGACCAATCCACGACGAGAGAGAGCAAGCTTGAACCAATTAGGACAGCGAAGGTGGGAAGGGGTGGAGCTCTCCTGGTGGCTGCTAGGTTGTGGGTGAGGGCTCAGCTTTCTCTGCTAGTTCCTACGTTGGGAGTCCCTAGCCCTGGAATGCGAGAGGGAGAGGCGCGGAAAGTTCCGAGACCAGGGCGTGAAGGCATCGTTCGGGAAAGCTTGGGCGCGAAAGACAGTCCTAGTTGGAGGAGTCACTGGAAGGCACCGGCTGGGAATCGAGGAAGCAGAAGCTGGTTAGGGGCGGGACTTCCGGGGGCAGGGCTTTTTCGAATAGGGGCGGCGACGACTCCTAAGGTTAGGTGTAGGGGCGGAGCCAACAGGTCTTTGGGTGTGACAGGGGAGAAGGGGCTGTTAACTGAAAACAGGGTTTGGGGTTGCGGGGGTCTTGTATTGCCAGAGGCCTTGGGTGGCAAGCCCTAGTTAAGGGCTGATGTGGCGCTTGCTGTGGAAGTTGCCTGCCCTAATTCACTGTCCTTTCTTCCTAGGGAACCACTGGTGGGGAACTTTCTTGGGCACCCTTCTTTCCTTAGGGTGCTATGGAGTTCCCAGAACACAGTCAGCAGCTGCTTCAGAGCCTGCGAGAGCAACGGTCCCAGGGTTTCCTTTGTGACTGCACTGTGATGGTTGGTAGCACCCAGTTCTTGGCCCATCGGGCTGTACTGGCCTCCTGCAGCCCGTTCTTTCAGCTTTTCTACAAGGAGCGGGAATTGGACAAGAGGGATCTGGTGTGTATTCACAATGAGATTGTCACTGCCCCAGCCTTTGGTTTGCTTCTGGACTTTATGTATGCTGGCCAGCTGGCGCTTAGGGGGGACACCCCTTTAGAAGATGTGCTGGCAGCTGCCAGCTACTTGCACATGAATGATATCGTTAAGGTGTGTAAGCAGCGGTTGCAAGCCCGGGCTCTGGCAGAGGCAGACAGTACCAAGAAGGAAGAGGAAAGCAATCCTGCTAGTTTGGAGTTTTTGTCAGGCAGTTCTCGAGGGCCCCAGCCTTCACTGGCATCTGTTGAGCCTTCAGCCCGATGGAGCAAAGAGGAATGGAAGGGTCCAGCCACTCCCTTACCTATTGCTCATCCTGCAGATGAGCCACCAGTGTCTGGTGGGGCTGACACTACACAACCAAGCATGGAAGTTGACTCATCACATCTGCGGGCACCCCCTCCATCAGTGGCTGATGTGTCTGTCTCTCTTGCCAGTCCTAGTAGCTCTACAGAGACTATTCCTGTAAACTACTTCTCTTCTGGCCTTCCAGCAGTTTCGGTGGAGCCCTTGGCTCCTCTTGATGTGGTTCCTGAGAGTCTGAGGGTGGTGGAACCAAGGGATACTGTAGGACCATTGCAAGGTTTCTATCCCCCAGCCCCAGCTCCAGCCCCAGCTGAAGCTGAACTTGTCCAGGTGAAGGTAGAAGCTATTGTGATCTCCGATGAGGAGACTGACTTGTCAGAGGAACAGCCTCAGGGATCTGAAGGGCTGTTCCCATCTGGAGGAGCAATGTATGGGGGACAGCCTTCACAGCCAGAGGCTTTTGAGGAGCCAGGAGCAACAGGACTAGAGGAGGTGGGGCCGAGTGACCACTTCCTGCCTCCAGAATCTCATCTACCATACCATCTGCTGCCAGGTCCAGGGCAGTATCATCGAGGACTGGTGACCTCACCCCTGCCTGCACCACCAGCCCTGCATGAACCACTTTATCCGCCATCTGAGTATGAAGCAGCCCCAGGGAGCTTTGGGGGTTTTACAGAGGATGTTCCCACCTGCAAGACATGTGGAAAGACCTTCTCGTGTTCTTACACACTCCGGCGACATGCCACAGTACATACACGTGAGCGACCCTATGAGTGCCGCTATTGCTTACGAAGCTACACACAGTCAGGGGACCTGTACCGCCACATCCGCAAGGCTCACAATGAGGACCTGGCCAAACGCAGCAAACCAGATCCGGAGGCTAGCTCCATTTTAGGGCTGCAGCCCCTCTCTGGCTCCCAGACAACAGAGAGACAGAGCAGTGGTGGTGGGGGACCACCCAAAGAATTTGTACTTGGTCCCAAAAATTAACATCTGGGGAGCACGAACGGTTGCCAGGCCTGCTCTTACCATTGCTAGATGGCCACAGAGGTTGGCAGCATCTCATCACTCCTACTGGGTAGCAGAAATGAAGGTTCTTCCCAAGCTGAAGGTGTCTACCCCTTTGTCCAGACAGATAAACAGGACATTAGAGGCAGAGCAGGTGAGCCAGGATTCTCTAAGGGCACTGGGAATTTTCCTGAGGTGTAACTGCTTCTCATTCCACAGTTTGGAACATAAAACTGGCCGTGAAATTATCCCTTTGAACTGGTGTTGGCTGGTTTCTTCCACAAGTCTGCATGCCTTTATGTCTGTCCTCTATTTATTTGACACTTGCATTGGGTAAGCATGTGAGTGATTGCTTATAATGAAGCAAAAAGTAAGACAGGGAAAGGGCAGCATAGACTTAGCAAGAGTGCAAATAGCAATACTTACACGTGGCTTACTGTAGTTGAACTTGTGTGTTCTGGGTTGTATTGGGCACTTCATATACTCAGTTAACTCTTGACAACTTCATGGAGATATTAGCCCCACCCCCTTTCAGATATAAAGAAACTTGAGACTCAGGACTTATTTGTTCAGGGGCTTAGAGCTGGTAAAGGAGAAAAGTAGGATTTGAATTTGACTTCTGACTCCAGATAACATGCATGCTATCCTGGTTCATAACAATGTTCAAAGCAGGTAGTTAGCCAACAACCAGAAGTTTGGTTTTTTGTTTATTTTGGTTTCTCTGTGCATCCGTGGCTGTCCTGGATCACTCTGTAGACCAAACTGGTCTTGAACTCAGATGCATCTGCCTCCCAGTGCTAGGATTAAATACATGCACCAACTGCCCCCTTTGCCTTTTTAAATACTTACCCGGTGTGGTGACATAGTATTCAGAGCTGTTAAAAAGAAACTTTTTAAAAAATTTATTTAATTTTATTTTATGTGCATTAGTGTGAAGGCATCAGATCCCTTGGAATTGGTATTACAATTGTGAGCTGCCATGTGGGTGCTGGGAATTGAACCCTGGTCTTTTGGAAGAGCAGACAGTGCTCTTAACCACGGAGCCATTTCTCTAGCCCCAAGAAATCCTGTTTCAAAAATAAAAACAAACAAAAAACCTCAAAAGATTTGTTTAACAGGGCAGTGGGAGAGCATACCTTTAGTGCCAGTACTGGGAGGCAGGTAGATCTCTAAGGACAGCCTGGTCTACAAGTTCCAGGATAGCCAGGACTACAGAGAAACAACAACAGAAAAAGACAACAAACAACAACAAAAAATGAAAATTTATTATTATTTTTTTTTGAGACATGTTTTTTTCTGTGTAGCCTGGATCCCTCTGCAGACCAGGCTGGCTGGAACTCACAGAGATCCACCCGCCTCTGCCTCCTGCGTGCTGGGGTTAAAGGCGTGCGCTACCACTGCCCAGCTTATATTCTTATTTTATGTGTATGGGGTTTGGGCTGCATGCATGTCTGTGTACCACACATGTGCCTGTTCTCTGCTGTGGCCAGAAAAGGGCATAAGTTCCTCTGGACCTGGAGTTACAGATGGTTGTGAACTACCATGTGGGTGCTGGGGATTGAACCTGGGTCCTCTTGAAGAGTAGCAGGTGATCATAGTAGATGAATCATCTTTCCAACTCCAGAAGTCGTTTTCTCTTTTGAAAGTGTGGCTTTGTTCCCTTACCTTATCACTTCTGCTTTGCACCTAGAAAGGTTATTTGGTTGGCTGTTTTGATAAGACACTGTATTGATAACTTGCAGTTTTTGCTCTTTTGTGAATTTGAATTGGGGCCTCTGAAGATGTGAAGCTGGTGAGAGAAAGCAGTGTACCCTGTGGGGAGGCATTTGTACAGGGGCTAAGAACTTGTGGAAGCATCAAAATGACAGCTGCTTGAGAGCCAAGGCAGGAGGCCCCAAGAGGATCTTATAGTCATCTAAGACCTTTACTTCCAATATATGGGGCTGGAGACTGAAGGCTTACCTAGCCTGAGACCCTAGTTTGATCCCTAGCACTCCAAAAGAAAGAAGAAGTGTGATAACAGCAGCTTAAAAAACTTAAGTTATACAGGTAGTTATTGGCAATAGATAGCAAAAAAACAAAACCTCCAAATCCCCAACTTGAAGTTGAGATGGGATGGAGAGGGAGGAAAGCTCAAATGTCAATGAAGCAACTTTCTAGGCCGTGAAAGGTAGATCTGTAGAACAGACTAGCGAGATGTCCTACAAACATCCTTTCTTGGCACACAAGGACCTAAATGCAACTCAGGCAGAAAGGGAAACAGAAAAAGGTCAAAATAAAACCAAACTTCCTCGATTTCTTTACCCTCCTCTGAGTCTGTGTCATATTCAGGACTATGAGCTCTTCCTGCTGAGCTACTGCTATTAAGATAGGACGCTGAACTGAACAGTGAGGATCCGGCCAAAGTTCCCTTATGGGAAGCAAGAGTTGACTTTTTTTTTTCCACTGAGAAAATTCTAAAGCTGAGTACAGTATAATGGCAGCTGCCTCTAGAGTCCTAGCTACTTGGCATTTGGAGGCAGCAAAAAAGGAAGACCACATCTTCCCTATAAGGAAGAATAAATTGTATACCTGTCACACTCCTTTTCTTCCTGCCTTGTTTTTGGAGATAGGGTTTCTCTATAGGCATATACTACTATGCCTCCCTCCTTGGTCTTTTGAGACAAGAGTCCTATAGTGTAGACCAGGCTAGATCTTCTGCCTTAGCCTTGTCAGTACTGTGATTCTAGGATCTACACCAGGCCCAGGTCACATTCCTTATATTAAAGTAACTATCTGTCTTCCAATTTTAGTTATGCAAATATATTACTGCCTTAATTCCTCCGAGACAGGCCAACATATACGTAAAAATAATAAAAGCAATTCTAGGCAAGTCTTTTCTAGTCTTTTCCAGTCTTTCCTACAGTAAATATCAAAATGCCTGTAAGAATCAGTTGCCTTCAAAAGAGTGGATTTTATAGTTTTTGATTTCTCACTTAAAAAGTGTTTGGGGTGGGGTTGAAAAGAACAAAAAGAATATGTTGCCTTAAAACACCAGTTTCTCAGGGCTGAGGGATGGCTCAGAGTTACTTAAGAGCACTGGCTGTTCTTCCAAAGGTCCTGAGTTCTATTCTCAGTCAATCACATGGTGGCTCACAACCATCTATAATGAGATCTGGTGCTCTCTTCTGGCCTGCAGGCACACATGCAGGCAGAATACTATATAAAAACAAGCAAACCATCAGTTCCTAAAGCCAGACTCAGTGGCACAAACCTGTAACCCTAGCAGAGGCAATTGGATGTCTGTAAGTTCTGGGCCAGCCTTGTCTACAGAGTGAGTTCGAGGAGAACAAAGGCTACACAGAGAAACCCTGTCTCAAAAAAAAAAAAAAAAACCCTCAAAGAACAATGTCCTTTTGGAATGGATGTAGTTTCTCTAGACAGTCTAAATAAGTCAGTACTAGAGTACTCGGGGCACAACCTTTGGCCAGTTCTTTACTGAAGTGTCAGAGGACCAGAGTGTAACTCCGGGAGAGTACTTGCCAAGCATTCATGAAGCCCTGGATTCCAGTCCTATCACAGTAGTAGAAAAAGAACCCATGAATTTTTAAAGGCAAGTGAGTGGCACTTGCCAGTAGTTTTAGTTACTTGGAAGGCTCAGGCAGAAGGCTCCTTTGAGCTCAACAAATTGGTCTAGCCTGGGCAACATAGGAAGAACCAGTGTGTAAAGAAGGTAGCTGGTGGGCTGGTTCATGCCTTTAATCCTAGCACCTAGGAGGCTGACACGGAAGGATTATGATGAGGTCAAGGGAAGCCAAGGATACAGAAATATTAAGAGCTGAAAAATATATTGAAATCATTTTGGGGCAGTGCTAGGCAAGTGCTCTACCACAAGGCTAACACCCTATCAGTTTTATTTTCCCCTAACCTTCACATATTGACTAAACAGTAATACAGGTAATAAGTAACTAGACATTGAGGCAAAACTATGAAGGCAGTGGGTCTCACTTTGGGAACTTTGGTCTCAAACTGCCCTTTATGTGTGATCCCTTCACATACACCACAAAGATTTTTTCCTTCATTCAAAATCTTAAAATCTTGTTGGAAATGCTTAAAGCCTCGCAAAGCAAGGCGCCTCTTTGAACTTCTGAACACATTATAGGGATCCTGTGGCTGACTCACAATGTAGGCTTGTCAGGCCTTTAAGACCTGTGCCAGGTCCCTTATGTGCTTTTCTGTTTCTTAAAGTCTCTGTTGGGCACTGGCCTTCAGAATAAGAGCTGCTGTGTAAATCTGACCACTGTGCTGCCTCTTAGGAAGACTAAGAAATTAATCAGCAAAGTAAGTTTTTAAGATGTTTATGAATATCAGTTTTATTTTATTTTTTTCTCATTGATGTAGTGGACAGCTTCCTTTAACATAAAATTTTTATACAACAACCAGGGAGCAAAACTAGTGCCAAAGAAGTGAGACATGCAAGATGACAAAGATTTTAATTTCTAAAAGCATGTTAAGACAGACCATTCAAAGGCAAAGGCATGGCAACAGGAACCTCAGCAACCAGGTTTTGCAGTGGGACACAGAGATTAGGACCTAAATGACTCCAACAAGACAAGCGGGTATATATAGTTGAGGGGTAATGTTGGTATTTGTACATGGAAAATTACTAAGAGGAAACTTCAGAAGGGCTTCTGATTAACCCAAAATGACAGGATTCACTATGACAAGATTTTGTCAAACCCAGTTTAGGAATTTTATCCATTTTGTTGGTTTTTGTGTTTTCAAGACAGGGTTTCTCTGTGTAGCCCTGGCTGTCCTGGAGCTGTACCTATATGGACCAGGCTAGCATCACACTCAGAACATCTATCTGCCTCTGGCTCCTGAGTGCAGGAATTAAAGTTGTACTCCACAACTGCCCGGCCTATTTTGAGTTATTTTTGTTTTGAATTTAGTATATAGCCCAGACTAGCCTTAGAGCAATTCTCTTGAGTACTGAGATCACAGACGTATGCTAATCTTAGCAGTTTAAGAAGTTTGGAGAAAGAAAACATTCTACTTTCTTAGTTCTGTCCCTATATTTGATAGAAACCCTTTTGTTGTACCTTGATGGATGCATTATTTAAATTATAGGGAGGAACAAAGAAGAGTAATGTGTTGGGAGAGTTTGGGGTGTTATTAATAAATCAGGCTGATTCCACCTCAAGAAACATATTTATTTATGATTATATGATAGCTAGTGACACATGCCTATTATCTCTACTTATAAAGGTAGAGGCTTGCTAAATGGTCTTAGCTACTAATTGGCAATCATGACACAGACTCAATCCACAGAGTAAACACCATGACAAAGCAGCCGATGGTTGGTGAACCCCAGAGAGGTAGGACTGCAATAGATCTGTACCCTGCACCCACAAGTGACACAGGTTCTCCAGGGCTTTATCAGGTGCTTCTGTGAAACTAAGCAATAAATGCCTTTCCTTTTAGTTTTCCTTGCTCTGTGAGGTGACAGGTAAGGAGGAAACTTGGGTTCTGTTATGCTTTATTATGATACTCTTTCAAGAAGACAAAGTAATGTCTTTCAGAAAAGTGAACACACTTTAGAAATTTAGCCATTTAAAATTAAAACCAAAACATGGACAGCCAAGGCTACACAGAGAAACCCTGTCTGAAACACAAAAACAACCAAAAAACACTTTGGGGCTGGCTGTGTAGCTCAATGACAGGGTGCTTGCCTAGCCATTGTGCAAAGTAGGATCAAACTCCAGCACCATACACACACCCAGAAAAAGTTCACTAGAACTTGGGTTCCTTTTTGGCAAGAGGACATAACCGTCAAATACTTTTAACTACTTAAGTACTTGACTCCAGAGGCATTTAAAAAACAAAAATCAGGATTTCATGTATCCCAGGTATTCACTCCAGAAGTTTTAAAGCAGAATAAATTAATGACTAAGAATAAAGCAGAATAAATTAATAAGTTTTGTTAATGGTTGGAGTACAAGCAATTGCAAGAACTAGAAATTACCAGGAGGGAAAAACAAAACAAAGCAGACAAAGAAACCCAGAAAATTTTTTTTTCCTTGTTTTTTTTTTTTTTTTTTCTTTTTGGCAGTGCTGGAAATTAAACTCAGGGCTTTGTCACTGAGCTGTATCCCCCACCCTTCAGTTTTGAGACAGGGTCTCACTACATACCTCTAGCTGGACTTGAATTTGTGATTATCCTGGTTTAGACTTCTAAGTGCTGGAACAGCAGGCACGTACCCTCATGTCTGCCTAGAAAGAAGAATCTTTTATGGGGGAAAAGAAACTGAATGTGTCTGAGATATTAAAGGAGTATAAGAGATTAATTTAAATAACAAAAGTTTGATTTCTTTATTGTTTAATTGGTTATATTTTTATCACTGGGGAATCAAACACAGGGCCTTGTACGTGTTAGGCAAACAGTCTACCATTGAGATACATCCTTAGCCCAAAAATGACTAATTTCAAATCTTTCAATATACTTGGACTCAATTTATAAATTATCAAGTTTCACAAAAATATATATATATTTCCCACTGGGAAAAACAAAGGCATCTGAGGAAAGAGTAAAAGATTCCTTTATGTCTATCCTGACTATTTCATCCTTCACTGGCCCTCTCCTCTTTATCTGAAAATATCTAACAACATCTCATTAAATGTATGCCACAAATATAGCTGATTCCACCAGGTATGGCAGTGCACGCCTTTAATTCCAGCACTCTCGAGGTAAAGGCAGGTGGATCTCTGTGAGTTCAAGGCCAACCTGGGCTACACAGTGAGTCCAGGACAGCCAGGACTCTTATGCAGGAAACCCTGTCCTGAAAAAACAGACAAGACAACCAAAAACCCAAGATATAGTTGATTCCACCCACAGTCAATGAATGTTTTATAGTCTATTTCTCAAGGCAAACAATATGATTGCAAGCCATACACATACACTAGGGGACAGACAATGAAGATGGACTAAGTAGCAAAGAGCTTGTGCAGAACAGGAAACAAAATGGAAATCCACCTGGGTCAGAGGTAAAGGGTGAATTTCTCTTGCTGAGGCTCAAGTTTCCCTTGATGGGCCTTTAGCGGTCCACTTGAGTTCAACTGGAGAATCAGCTTTTTTCTTCACTAACCAAACATGCCCAGGTACAGCTGTTTCTCTTTCCTGTGGTAGTTGCTGAGTTCTGACTGTGTCAACTGGAGGTACCGCCGGACATTGGCATCTTCAAAGACAATAGAGAAGACATTTACAGGTAGACCGTAATGACACAGATGAACCAAAGTGCAGTTAACAGTCCCAGTTATTTCAGCTCTCCAAAATCTGAATGTATTACAATCATTCTATGCAATAGTAAAGTCTATTCTTAATATGTCACTATGATTTTTTTTTTTTTTTGAGATACTCTTATAGCCCTGGCTGGCTTTGAATTTGATCTGTATCTGAAAATTGCCTTGAATGTCTAATTATTTTGCTTCTAGCTTCCAAGGGCTGAAATTATAGGCATAAACCACCAGATACAGTGAATTAAACAAATAAACAAAATCTATAGGTTAGGATTTGTTTGTTTGTTTGTACCTGGCCTCAAATTCATGGTCCTCCTACTGTGCTGGGATTACAGACATCTTCCACTAGGCTTGATTTTATTCAGTGATGGGGATCCAGGCAAGCATTCTACCAAGTGGGCTATATGGCAACTTTTCTTTTGTTTGTTTCTCTTCTTTTTTCTTTTTTAAAGATGTAGTCAGCAAGCCAGGTTGTGGTGGTCCATTCCTTTAATCACAGTGCATGGAAGGCAGAGGCAGGCAGATCTCTGAGTTAAAAGCCAGCCTGATCTAGAGCGAGTTCCAAGACAGCCAGATCTACACAAAGAAACCCTTTCTCCACAAAGTAGTTGTGTTGCCCATGTTGGTCTTGAACTTACAGGCTCATATGGCCCTTCCTGCCTCAGCCTCTCAGTTTAGCTGGGACTGTAGATATGTGCCCCTGTGCCCAATTAGCATTTCATCTGGGTGCCTGAAGTCAGAAAAAAATAAAAAGGATTATACGTTCATTAATTTGTAGTAGTAGCAGCTTTAAAACTCATTTAAATTAGTGAAAAGTTTTATTGCACTTTTATGTTGGGGTTCCTCTGCTTCTGGCCTCCAGCAGTTGCTTTAAGAATGAAAAAATGGAGCTGGGCAGGGTGACGCACAGCTGTAACCCTGGCACTTGGGGAGGCAGAGGCAGGTGATCTCCATGACTTCAAGGCCAGCCTGGTCTACATAGTGAGTCCAGGACAGACAAGGTTACACAGAGAAATGCTGTCTCAAAAAAAAAAAAAAAAAAAAAAAAAAAATCCGGACTTCATGACCTTTAACTTCAGCACTTGGGAGGCAGAGGCAGGTGGATCTCTCTGAGTTTGAGGCAAGCTTGGTCTACATAATGAGTTTTAGGACACCCAGGATCATATAGAGAGATCTCCTGTCAAAGAATAAAGAAAAAAAAGCAGGGCAGAAGCAGGCGGGTCGCTGAGAGTTTGAGACCAACCTGTTCTACAAAGTGAGTCCAAGACAGCCAAGGCTACACAGAGATATCCTGCCTTGAAAAACCAAAAAAAGAAAAGAGAGACAAAATATTCAGTGTTAAACCAACCAATGCAGAAATGAGCTGCCACCGGCTTCGCAGCTTCCTTTTTGTCCTGAAATCTCAGTGCCAACTCTGAAATTCCCCAGTCAATAGCTTCTTTTCTAAGTCACACCTGAGCTAGCTGTGCTAAAAGATAAAGTACTATCTAAAGCCAAGTCCAGCTCCTGTCTGGAGAGCAGGCTTAATGATGATGGCCAAGTTCATTCACCGGGACCCACTACATTCTTTATAAGGTGCAGGCTTTCAAACAGACCTCCTCCTAAGCTGGTATGGCGGCACATATATCTGTAACGTCATCACTTGGGAAGTGGAGAGGAACGGGATCAGAAACTCAAGGCCAGCCTAACCTTCAGGAGACCCTGTTTCAAATAAATGAGAAAAAAAAATACAAGTTCCTAAAATCCTCATTATAATCTCAGTCCTCAGAAGGCCAAGGCAGGTGAAGCACATTCAACGTCATTGTAGGCCATAGGTAGGGCTTCAGGCTGGCCTGGACTATACTATGAAATTCTGTGCCTCAAAACTCCAGAATAAATAAATCAGTTAATTTAACTTAATAAAGACATGGGTGTAGCACCCAGTAGGTATAATGTCCTGAGTGTAGTTTCCAACAGCAAAACAGAAAGGGGGTAGAATGGTAGTGGGTATTTTACATACACAGAACAGACTGGATGTCACAGCAGTAGAGTATTTGCAGGGCAGGCACAAGGCCCTGAGTCTGATCTACAGAACAGCAAAATAAACAGAAATAGGCTTGTATCTATAAACCACTGACCTACAGAGCTAGTACATGGAATATTAACCCATATGCCTGCTTAAGCATAATATTCCTAAGGATATAGACAGAAGTAACAGTTGTTTTCCTGTGAAAGCAAGAACACGGAAGTATTCTGGGTAAGGTGATAAAACCTAGCACTCCTCAGGGAGGCTGGCACTGGGGATGCAGCTGCAAGTTAGCCTGGGCAAAAAGGGAGAAACCTGTCTCAAAAGAACAAAACCATGGACTAGCAAGAGGTCTCAGTAAGTAAAGGCATGTGCTGTCCAGCCAGGCTGACAAGCAGAGGGAGTCCAGAACCCACATGATGGAAGGAAAGAAGCAGCTCCTACAGGCTGTCCTCTGGCCTCCACATGTGTTGTGGCCTGTGAACTCCCCAAAGCCCCCACACACAAAATAAATAAAAATCAAACAAAAATATAAAAACCTCAAAAACCCCACAGAAGTGGAAACTTTGTTCATGTGCACACTTTTAATATTTTTATGTCCTTCCCACCCAGGTTTGAGTTTTCTTCTTCTCCAACCCCATCCAGTATAGTTTATGTTCTCCAACTACTCTTGGGAATGGGGCCTGCCCTGGATTGTGGCTGACCTACAAGGGGATCACATCATTAAAGAAAACTAACTCTGCCTTTCTTAACAGCTATCAAGTGCCAATAATCCTCAGCTGGGAATTTCATGACCAGCTTCCCTGCTCCCTCCTGGGATTTTTATCTGGCTTGTAGTACCTGTTTTTAAAAGTTAAAAACTGGGGCTGGAGAGATGACTCAGTTACTAAGAACACTTGCTGCTTTTACAGAGGACCCAGGTTCAGTTCTGGCACTCACATGGTGTCTCACTACAGGCTGTACGTAACTCTAGTTCCAGAAACGAGTTAGTTCCAGACTAACTCTTTTGGCCCAAAGACACCAGGTACACATGTGGTGCACAACTACACTGTGGAAACACAGTCCAAGAATGGAGTTGTGTGAAGGGAATTCTGAGTGCTTGTGAGAAAACTCCAAGAAAACAAGAGTCTTGTGACTGAGTTTCTTTAAAAGCAAGGAATTGTTCTTGGAATGTGATTTCGTGCCCCTCCTAGTATAGTGGCTAAGGACTGAGTTTACTTCAGACTACTCATTACAACTGACTATTGTTATTTATTTATATACCTCTATGGGAAAACATCTTTTTGCCATGTGTGGCTTGTCTTTGTGATTCCTGATCCTTACTCCTGATTCTTCTTACTCCTCTGAGTATAAATTGTCTGATGTTTTACACTGAGTAAAGTTGGCTATTATATGAGACTTTAGTCCACTTCATTTTTAGGCTCTGCTCTCCCAGGGTCATGACACCAACAAAGCAGTAAACAATATACATGTACTAAAACACTGGTATACTTAAAAATAACTAGGCCTTTAAACTGACAAAGTTAAACTAAAACTTCCTTTCCAGAGGTACCATTTCAATTGGACAGGTTTTAGGTTTGGTGTTTTTGTTTGGTTTTTATTTTTTGTTTTTTTTATTTTTGAGACAGCCCTGGCTATCCTAAAACTCACTCTATAGACCAGGCTGGCCTCAAACTCAAGAGATCCACCCGTCTCTGCCTCCTAAGTGCTGAGATTAAAGACATGCACCACCAACAACCAGCATGATACAGGATCTCATATCGCCCAGGCCATCTTCAGACTCACTATGTAACTAAAGAACTCTGGCCCTGTTGCCTCTGTCTCCCAAGAGCTGAGGTTACAGGCATGTGCACCACTACATACACTTTATGCAATGCTGGGGATTGAAACCAGAAGTTTGTGCATGCCTACCAACTAAGCTATATATATATATATATATATCCCTACCCTTTCTTTCTTTTTTTTTAAGAATTGTTTTTGTGTTGATTTGTAACCCTGTTCATATAAACAGGCATAGCACATATAATTCAGTACATGATGTATACAGGGTTTAATGTCAGACAGCAGCAATTAGCACTGTCATCTCCTTAAACACTGATCACTAACTTGTACTGATAACAAAACAATTTTATATATGCTTGTTACTTTAATGTCCCTTTCACTCACTTACCTTTAGGTTGCCTATTGACAGCAGCCAGCAGGTAGTGCCGAGCCTGGTCATAGTCTTGCAGATGGAAGAAGGCTACTCCAGCCCGATACAAGGCCTTGGCGTTGTCAGGTTGTCGTTCTAGGACTTTCTGACTGTATTCCCTCACTCGTTCATAGTTCACTGGCTCCATCTGGAGGAGACAGGCTAATGGGCCATGTTAAAGGAAGAGAGAAGGAGGGCTTATTACAGGAGATTCTACCAGCCAGCTTATCACAGTTCTTATACTGTATGGTTGTTAATGCTTGCTTGCCATTTTGTAAGGAAAGAACAAGATCCATTGAATATATCCTATCTTTTCACCCACAGTACAAAATCAGTGTTAGCTTCCATTTAATGGATTAAAAAAAATCCAGGCTCAGGGATAAGCAATTAGCACAAGATCTCAGAGCTTCTAAATGGAATACGCACAAAATCTGAACCAAGTGCTGTCAATTTTTTGTCTACTGTAGCTGGACTTTGTTACTCTGTGGGTTCTTCTTTTTCCCATCCTTTATTCCCCCCAGTTTCACCCACTATCACTAGATAGAAGAGAAAGACAGAGAGAAGGGGGGGAGAGAGCTCTGAATCTAATTTCCTCCTTGTTCCTTCTTTGCTTGTAGCTGTTTCTGCTACTTTGTGGCTCTTCCCACCCTTATCTCCCTGCCCCCATTCATCCCTATCACTAGTTAAGAAGGATAGATCGGAGAGAGAGATTCTTGGATCTAATTTCTTTCTTCTTTAAGCACAATTACCAACAAACTACAACCAATCTGGGCACAGTGGCACACACCTGTAATCCCAGCACTCAGGGAGGCAGAGGCAGGCGGACCTTGTGAGTTCAAGGCCAGCCTGGTCTACAAAGCACATAAAGGACAACGGAGGCTACATAGAAAAACCCTGTTTCAAAAACCAAAAAACAACTTACAACCTGAACAAACACCAACCCCACCTCTTGGGGGCCCTTGTATTTATATGCCCTCTGAAAAGTTCTCAGGATTCCAAATGTTACTCAACTGAAAAAACTATCTGCAGCTGGCAAAATCATGCGTCTACTAGAGCATCAGGGAACTCATAGTCAGCTGCTGTGGACAGTTCAAAGCATCCCCATATCCCCACACCTGGGATTAAAACAAAAACATATAATAGTTCTGTGTCTTTTAAAGAAACCAAAGTTCCAGAATTGTTACTACAGTTTACTTTGAGGCAGGGGTCTTAAATAGCTGCAGCTGGCTCTGAACTTGCTATACACTGGAAGACGCTCTTCATTTCTCCACATACCCAACAGTAGAATTACAGGCAAGCTTCAACACATGCCTATAATAAATGCCAGGGTTCTGTGTTGTGGTTGAATAACAATGGCCCCCACAAGCTCAAGTATTTAAATGTTTAGGGAGTGTTACTATTTGAAAAGATTAGGAGATGTGGCCTTGTTGGAGGAAATGTGTCACTGGGATGGTTACCGAGGTTTCAAAAACCAGACCCAATGGCGCTCTCTCTCTCTCTCTCTCTCTCTCTCTGCCGATGTCTTCCTGCTATAGGTCCAGATGTAGAACTCTCAGCTCCTTCTCCAGTAACATGTCTACCTACATGCTGCCATGCTCACCACCATGATTATAACGGATTTAACCCTCTGAAATTCTAAGCAAGCCCTAATTAGAATGCTGTCGTTTATGAGAGTTGCTGTAGTCGTGGTGTCTCTTCCCAGAAACAGAGCACTAAGTCAGATTCTCCCTTTGTAGCTCAGGCAGTCCTGAAATTCAGTCTGTAACCCAGGATAGCCTTAAACACTTGTTAATCCTGCCTCACCCTTCCCAAGGACTGGAATTACAATTCTGTGCTACCATGCCAACCTCATTTCCAATGACATATTAATTCACTGTTTTTTTTTTTGGCTGACTAATAGAACCCCAGAATAAATCTTGGTTAGGAAGCAATGTTCAAAAGTGTTCTGCCTTAAAGAAGGGTTGTTGCTCAGCAGACTGCCTGACTGCCTGGCATACTTGAGACTCTGAGTTCATTCCCCACCACCACCAAAAATATAAGTAAAGAGGGTGGAGTGATGACTCAGTAGTGAAGAGCATATACTGCTCTTGCAGAGGACCCAAGCTTGGTTTCAAGCACCCACATTGGATGGCTCACAACCACCTGTAACTCCAAGCTCCAGGTGTCCAGATGCGTTCTTCTGGACACCATAGGCATCTATCTGCCTTGACAAGTGCACATACCCATAAAAGACACATAAATAACAATAATTTTTTTAAAATAAAAAAGTAAGGTAAAGACATTCTATTTCACAGCTCTGGGAATTAAACATTAAAATTAAATCATGCTCAGATGGTGGAGATTCAGGCATAATGAAGCCATTAACAAGCCTGGACTATGCCTGCATCCCTGCTACATCCCTGCCAAGCAGGCTTTACATGAGATATTCTCCACAGGTCAATTAGTCCAGCACGTTAGCTTCAATACATCAACTGATAACTACTTACCAAGTACTGACTATGGTCAGACACTACACTAAAAGCAAGGGAAGCAAGGAAGGCATCTTGATGATTATTTGTAAATATTCATTCTTATATGTACGAGTGTTTTGCCTGTTTATGTATGTGAACCATGAGTGTGCCTGGTGTGTGCCCAAGGAGGTAAGAAGGGGGTGTCATATCACTTGGGGACTGGAGTTACAGATGGTTGTAAAACACCATGTAAGTGCTGGGAATTGAACTCTGATCCTCTGCTAGAACAGCCAGTGTTCCTAACTATTGGGCCATCTCTCTAGTCTTGTTTATTTTAAATAATAAAGTTTTTTCCTCCAAAGGCTCAATGTGAGATGTGCCAAAATAGATTTCAGGAGAAGTATCTTTTAGTAATGCTAGCCATTAGCAGGTGGGGAGTTTGGTAGGAGAGCCAGCAACAACCCAGGAAACATAGGATATTTCTTTTTCAAAGACTTTAGAAGGTAGAGGTCTTTGAGCTTAGAGAGGAGAGATCTGAGTTTAACAGCTTAGTAATAACACCAGATAAGATATAATACAGTCAATCCTATTGTCTCACTGTACCTTTGGGCCTCAGCTATGAGGCAGGATTTTACCAGCTTAGGGAAAGTATTCTAGGGTATAAGGCTTAATTGATCTCTACTGAGCACCAACAAAAATCAAGCAATGATTAATTAATGCCAGGGCACCCCTAAGTGAGAGAAATACATAAACAAATGAAACTTTAAAGATACCTTGAAGAAAATAAATCTGGAGAATAAATAAAGTTAAACTGCTTGGTTACTGAAGCATTATCTAAGAAAGTTATTGTATTTATTTATTTATTATGGTTTTTAGAGGCAAGGTTTTTCTGTGTAACCCTGGCTGTCCTGGAACTCTGTAGACCAGGCTGGTCTCAAACTCAGATATCTGTCTGCCCCTTCCTCTGTCTCCTGAGTGCTGACCACTATGCCAGGCTCTAAGAAAGTAAATTGTAAAAGCTGGGGTCTACCTAAGCCACAGAGTTTGCAGTGAGGACAGAACATTCTAACTCAAGAAACTAGAGCTTCAAAGACTTTAAAGGTGGAAATGTGCTGTGAGATTTGAGTATATGGAGGAGTCAGAACATGTTAGGCGCTTCTGGCAAGGGCCAGAGTAGATTTTCTCTTAAATGGGCCAAGAAGACAGAGTTTTTAAGGCTGGAGCACTATTTGACTGCTTTATCTGTAAAAATGAAGATTATTATGAAGTATCTATTCGAATTCTGGTAAAGATAAGAAATGCTGTAAACAGACCATGAAATATGTCTTGGGTATTCAATAAATGAACACTGTTAAATCAGCACCCCCCCCAAAAAAAATTGAGATAAGGTCTTACTATGTTTCCCCACAATGGCCTCAAATTTGTGATTCTCCTGTCTCAGTCTCCTGAGGAATGGCTGGGAGAACAGACATGGGCCACTATACCCAGTTTTTCAAAGGGTCTTTATGAGACATCTGTGAAAGTTTCCCAGAGCTTAGAGTGCTAAGAAACACTGCCTCCTTTTGGCCCACCTGGCAAGTCAAAACATTCATAGGTACCCATCTCTAAAACTCATTTCTTTGACCTTTGGCCAATTCCTTAGTACATTTTTTTTAATAGGACATGGAATCTTGCAATAAGAATTTAAGCAGTGGGAATCAGACTGTTTGGGTATAATTTTAAATGCACTTATTGCTAGATATTTGACAATTTCCTTAGATTAATCTGGAAGAACTGTTGTGACAATTACATAGATCAATGTGCAGTGACCTTAACAGGACCTGCCCTTCCTTGTTGTATATGTCACATCTATGAAAACTATGTAACCATCCTTTCTTAAATGGAACAGCTCCAGACTATGACTATTTCTGTATCCAATTTATTCTTGTTTGAGACGGGGCTTTACCACACATCACAAATCTGGACATCAGACTTGAAGCCACTCCGCAGTGCTGGGATTACAGGGTTAGCAACATTTCTCCAGATAAACCCATGGGCAGTCCCACCCTACATCCACTGAAACAAGGTTTCTGAATTTAGAGCCCAGGAAGTTGTATTTTCATAAACTCTCCAAGTGAGGCTTGAGAATCCCTGTCTGCTTAAAAGTATCCTACAGATTGGAAACAGGTTTCAATACATTGCTGAATAACCAGATGACAGCGAAGAACGTCTTCCAATATTCACAGGGCTCGAAGGTCCTGGTTTTTTTTGGTTTTTTTTTTTTTTTTAATAGCGTTTCTTTACGTAGCCCTGACTGTCCTGGAACTCACTCTGTAGACCAGGATGGTTTCGAACTAAGAGATCGAGCTGCTTCTGTCTCCCGAGTGCTGGGATTACAGACCTGCACCACCACTGCCCGGCTCTATGGTCCTGTTTTGATGGTCTAGCTAACCCCAAGTCCCGTTCTTACCTGCTAGGTTGTTGTAACAGTCTGTCTGGATCGTGTGCAATATGTTCTCTTGCTCCGGCGTGAGAGCTGGGCCCTGAGGTCCCAGATTGGGTATAGGAGAAGGCAGGCTCGGGTCCAGACCCCTTAACTGAAGAAGAGCTCGATGGTACCTACTGACAGCATCTCGGTACTTCCCTTCCCGGTAGCGCTGGTTCCCTTCCTCCTTGTATAGCTGAGCCTCCTGCAGGCGCTTCTCCATGACTGTTGGAATTATGAAATGAAAGAGAAACTGAGGCTGTAGTGATGGGATAGAATGGCAGCCGATTTTGTAAGCAGAAAATTACCCTCCTTCAAGAGGCTCCCCAGATTTGGAGCTTTGCTGTTTCTACTAGTCCCATCTATCCTACTGAGGTAGTTTTCAGTTTCCCGAAGTTCCGCAAACTAAAAAAAGGAATGATGTGGGGATAGTGAAGCCACAGATCAAGTGATTTCCTGAAGAAGAGATCCCGGCGTGAGTACGGACTCTAGGAAGAACCAAAGGCCCGACTAAACGTCCGAAGTGTGTGACCGCCCGCAGAATTCGTTTCCTTCTTTCTCTGAGGCACACCCCCTGACCTGGAAGAAGACGGAGTAGGCGGGAACAACTGAAACAAGTCGAAAAGGCTTCGCTCCTTTCCAACCTCTTTATTTGGCCTTATTCAAGAAACATTTGCTGATGGCTCAGCTGTTAACTGAGTAACCGGAGTGAGTGAGGCCCGAGCCTCCCGTCCACAGGTGAAGCACGAGAGAGCGTGTAAGCACTGGCGAGCCCAACAACCGCTCCGCAGCAGACGCCCAAGCCCCGAAGACGCCTCCCGGGACTCAGTGTAGGTGCGGGAGCACAGACGGGAACACACCGGGCGGGCCAGCAGCTTAGCCTCTACCGGGGCGCGCGCATTGCGTCACATCACCCAATCAGAAAGGAGTCTAGAAAAGTAATCCCGCAGCAAGGGCCCCGCCTCTCCAGCGGACCAACCCGGAAAAAAAAAATTCCCGGCCACTTCTCCAATAGGAAAAAAAGCAGCAAGATATCGGATGACCAATGAGAGCAGCAGACTGCGATTCAAGAGGGCCAATGGGAGAGGCGAAGGGCGGGGCTGGAGCCTCTGTTGCTGGGTAGAAGCTTAAGCACAGAGAGCGGTCCGGGCATGGGTCGCTCTTAACGGGTGCAGAAGAGGCCTTTGCTGCCAGCTCCGAACACTGCACCACCCAGGCCTCCAGCTTGTCTTCCGTTATTAGCCTCAGAAGTTGCAGTCAAACAATAAGGAAGAGAGGACGCCGAGTAAGGGCTGGAGAGCTCGGCAACTAGGAGCGAGCAGGAAGTAAGAGTAGCGAGGGGGTAGGCGGGGCCCCGGCGCGGCTGCGCAGAGCCCACAACTGAAGTACGGAAAGAGGGGTGCGCTCCCGCTTCCGTGCTACGAGGCACTTGAGCCGCAGCCAGCCTTGCCGGGCTCCCGGCCTCGGTGCGGCTGCGCGTTCATGCTGCCTGCGCTGATTGGCCCGAATCTCGGAGGGGAGGGAGGAGAAGTGAGGGAACTCCGTCGTCCTCGGCGCGCACTCGCCCGCGGTCGAGGACCGAGTGTCTGGGAGGCTGCTCCTCGCCGCCTCGTTTTGGACTTAGCCGAAAGGGGCAGGGCAGAAGGAAGGCGACACCGACACGCCGCGGACACGGCGCGGCCTGTGCCGCTGCTTGCGTGCACTTGCTAGCGTGGGCTCAGGGCTGGCGCGGGCGGCGGAGGCGGGCGGCGGCGGCGCCTGCGCGGTCGAGCTCGGTCGACAGTTCGCAGGGGAGGAGGCGGCGGGAGGCGGAGGAGGCGGCGGCGGCGATGGAGGTGAAGCGGCTGAAAGTGACCGAGCTGCGGTCGGAGCTGCAGCGGCGGGGCCTGGATTCGCGCGGCCTCAAAATGGATCTGGCGCAGCGGCTTCAGGAGGCACTGGATGCTGAGATGCTGGAGGACGAGGCCGGCGTTGGCGGGGCCGGGCCCGGCGGGGCCTGCAAGGCGGAGCCTCGGCCTGTGGCCGCGTCGGGCGGAGGCCCGGGCGGGGACGACGACGAGGAGGACGACGACGAGGAGGAGGACGAGGAGGCGCTGCTTGAGGACGAAGACGAGGAGCCACCTCCAGCCCAGGCTTTGGGCCAGGCCTCGCAGCCGCCTCCGGACCCTCCGGAGGCGTCAGCCGTGGAAGCCGAGCCCGAAGCTTCCGACACACCGGCGGAGGCCACGGCCGGGTCAGGTGGGGTAAATGGTGACGAAGAACATGACAACGGCAAGGGTGAGGAAGACGGACCGGAGGAACGGAGCGGAGACGAGACGCCGGGATCCGAGGCTCCGGGTGACAAGGCCACAGAGGAACAAGGTGAGGAACTGGTAGCAGAGCCAGGCTCCAACCTGCTGGCTGCGTCTCTGATCCTCAAGCACCCCACCCTGCACTGCAGGATCTGATTCCTTGTTTCCACTTGCCCGAAAGTGCACGGTTCCAGTGGCTGTTTAATGGGATTCCCTAAGGAAGGTGGCTTTTATCCTCTGCCCATCATTGTGAGAGTTTGGGAGCCTTGTGGCGCCACTGTTTGCAGTTCATGCTTGACGTGGTTACTTGGTGTTAGTGGATGGTTGTGCGTGTGTGTAGTGCTTTCGAGCTACCTGTGGATCAGTCTTCTGGTGCTTCCCCACCCCCCACCCCCTTTAGCTGAAAAACTAACGATCTACAGGGGCCAGTTTGAAGCTTAAGTCGTCGGCCTACCTGGCAGTTCATTTCTTACCGTAAAAATGTTAAGCAATAAACAGTCCGCGAAACGCTGCCCTGTCAAACCTTCGTTAAGCCTCACAGAGACTCTGGATGTCTAACCTTGCTCCTTCCTGCTTAAGCGGTAGGAGATCGTGTGTATGAGCCTGTTGGGTTTAATCATTAACTAGCAAAGAGAAGTCTTAAGCTAACGTTTTAGTGTCGTGTTAGTTACTTGACTAGGGCTTTTTAACCTTGTTCCTGTTGTGTTTATATTTTAATTTTCCTGCCGAGTCAGTAAATGAGCATATTTATAGACTTACTCTACACTGTTGCCTTTAAGGCTCCTAACTTCTTGAGCTGAAATGATTTTAGGGGTTCTGAGCCAGTTGAGTAATCTTGTGATAGAAGATGTGTAGAGACTTCCCCCAGAAGTTAATAACCTTTCTCCTTTTGAAATGCTTGCGTGGTTAGAACTAATCAATCCCTACAGTGTTTGTCAGAGGGGAGAGAGCTGCTTCTGAGTCTTACTTTCAAGTAGATTGCCTTAGGGTTTTTTTCTTTTTGTTGTTGTTTGATTTTTGCTGTTAGTGAGTGTCATGAGGTTGAATTCTGTTTTCCAATGATTGTATACAAAGTGTAGTGTTTGCGGTTTTTGTTATGTCTGATGTCCTGGGACAGAACTCCTATTACATAATCCTTAACTTGTGTGTATCCCAAATAGCAGATAAAAAGCATTGAAAGATGGAGTACTTCAGAGGAGTTGTCAAAGACTTTTAAGCTTTTAAAACAGAAAAACCTAAGGAAAAAAACTCCATGTGTTACTCCTTGTAAAGAATGTTGCTTCCAAACTTAGTTTCAGAAGCCTTCAATCCCAGCACTTGAGGTAGAGGCAGGCAGATGTCTGTGAGTTTGAGGTCAGCCTGGTGTACATAGTGAGTTTTAGGACAAGCAGAGCTACAAAAACAGAACAAACAAAAAACAATGTTGCTAAATATACAACACCACCTTTCTGACCCAAATTCCACCAAGTAAAGATGTAGTGTTATTTATGGTTGGATGGTGACTTAATGATTTGCTCTGGTAACCTTCAATTCAAGTTCCTGTTAAAAATACAGCTGCCATTGTGTGGCTCTGTAGAAAAGGCAGTCTCTTAAAAAAAAAAAAGTTAGGCTTCTGTGTCATGTAGCTGCTAAAAAATAGTGGTTAAGTACTTGCCATAAATTCACATCTGAGAGGAACTGAAATTCACCTGTGAATTTAAAAGACTTCAGGGATATTTTCTTGTACTATTAGTGGGGAGATATGCCAGGTTGGCTTGATTGAAGTAGGTACATTTAGAATGGAAAAATTGCCTAGGTTTTTTTTTGTTTGTTTTTTGTTGTTGCTGCTGCCTGACTTTAATTAGCTCATAGTCTCCTCTCTTCTCAACTAATGAAAAGATATTTGGAAATAAAGCATATGGATGTAGTAGAAACACAGATATTCTCAGTTTTCCATATTGGTTAACTCAGATTCTTTTAGTTCTGAGCTTACTCTACACTCCAGTATAAAAACTACTGATTTTCTTTCCCTCCCTTTTGTAGGAGATGACCAAGATAGTGAAAAGTCAAAACCAGCAGGCTCAGATGGTGAGCGGCGGGGGGTAAAGAGACAGCGGGATGAAAAGGATGAACATGGCCGAGCTTACTATGAATTCCGAGAGGAGGCTTACCACAGCCGGTGAGGGAAACACTCCCTTGATGGGAATGTCTGCTCTGCTTTTGGTATTCCTGGTGTTGATTGGACAGTTTGGAAGGAGGGGTGGATTGAAAAATGGAATAGGTCTTTATAGGCATAAGTTTTAGAGTACATAAATCTACGATGGAAACTTCTATTCCCTTTTCTCATTGACTGAAAGAAGCTGTCTGCTGGAATTTGATAATTCACTGATAGTTTAAAATGGATAGTGTCGCACAAATACCTCAAAGAAGGTCACTTTGGTTATATTGCATTTGCTCTCCTCTCCTACCTGTAGCTCAAAGTCACCACCACCTCCGGAAGAAGAAGCAAAAGATGAAGAAGAGGATCAGACACTTGTGAACCTGGACACGTGTATGTATAGATTGCTTTGCTCTTGAGATAGGGCCTTGCTGTTTATTCCAGCCTGGCTTCCGACTTGTGATCCTCCTGTCTTAACCCCAGGAGTGATCTAGAAATGATTTTGAGAGTAAAACGTCATGCCTTGAGTACTAGGACAGTATTTGTATTCGTTTGCAACAACTAGGCATAATGGCACCCTCAGCACTTTTCAGGTGTTGAGTATTGCAGTAAACCTCTTTCTTTCTTAACAGATACCTCGGATCTCCATTTTCAAATAAGCAAGGACCGATATGGAGGCCAACCACTTTTCTCAGAAAAATTCCCTACCCTTTGGTCTGGAGCAAGAAGTACTTATGGAGTAACAAAGGGAAAAGTATGCTTTGAGGCCAAGGTAAGGGATTCTTTAGCCGGGTTTGGTAGTACATGACTGTAATCCCAACACTGTGAGAGGCAGAGGCAGGCCGATCGCTCTGAGTTCAAGGCTAGCCTAGTCTACAAAGTGAGTCCAGGACAGCCATGGCTACACAGTGAAACTCTATCTTGAAAAAACAAACAAGCTAAAAACAAAAACCATTTTTAAATTTAAGCTGTGTGTTGGACTCCTATCTAGTATGTTTGACTTTGTTTTGTTGTTTGTTTTATGTGTGGGGGATAGAACTCAGAGCCCTTGAACATAATAGGGACTTTATTTCTGAGCTACATCCCTAGGCCCACAACTTTGGTTTAAGTCTAGTAAAAGTTCTTTTTCTGATATTGAGCTGTAATCTTTTTTTTTTTTCTATTTTGTATACAAATCTTATCTTTGTAACTCAGACTTTGCACCTGCATTGATCAAAGTACCTAAGAGTTCATTTTCTGACTTGACCAGGTTACTCAGAATCTCCCAATGAAAGAAGGCTGCACAGAAGTTTCTCTCCTTCGAGTTGGGTGGTCTGTAGATTTTTCCTGTCCACAGCTTGGTGAGGTTATTTTATAACTTTTTTTTTTAAGATTTATTTATTCTGTATACAATGTTCTGTCTGCATGTACATCTGCACAACAAAAAGAGGGCACCGGATCTCATTCTAGATGGCTGTGAGCAACCATGTGGTTGCTGGGAATTGAACTCAGAACCTCTGGAAGAGCAGACAGTGCTCTTTACCTATGAGCCATCTCTCCAACCCCTTTGGTAACTTCTTGCATGTGTTTGTTCTTTGCAGATAGGTAATTGATTTTTGACTCTTCCAGGTGAAGATGAATTCTCTTATGGTTTTGATGGAAGAGGACTCAAGGCAGAAAATGGGCAGTTTGAGGAATTTGGCCAGACTTTTGGGGAAAATGATGTCATTGGCTGTTTTGCTGTAAGTGATTCTGAAAATTGGATTTGTAGCAAAGGATAAGATAAAGGGCTGAGAGGATCCAGCCAACTGAATGTATACATTTTATACATTTTTTTATGTATTTTATAGTTTGATGCATTTGAGTTGTATGTTAGCCCCAGCATTCATTTATTTGCTTATTTCTGCATTATTTATTGGGAGGGGACACATCAAGTCAGGATAGTTTTCTCCTTCTATTCTGTTGGGCTCTAGGGACCAAACTGGTGTTATCCATGGTGACAAATGCCTTCTACTCATTTGTCCATCTCTCCATCCTCACAACTTAAAAAAAAAAAAAAAAAAAAAAGTGTTAAGACTTCATTGTCCTTAAAATCTGTCAACCTTTAAGTGTTCTTGTGCTTTTGTTCTTATAGAATTTTGAGACTGAAGAGGTAGAGCTCTCCTTTTCCAAGAATGGAGAAGACCTGGGTGTGGCATTCCGGATCAGTAAGGAATCTCTAGCAGATCGAGCCCTTCTACCCCATGTCCTCTGCAAGAACTGTGTTGTAGAATTAAACTTTGGTCAGAAGGAAGAGCCATTTTTCCCACCACCAGCAGAGTTTGTGTTCATTCATGCTGTGCCTGTTGATGAGCGTGTGCGGACTGCAGTCCCTCCCAAGACCATAGAAGAGTGTGAGGTATGCAGAAGTGTAGCCTTCATGCTGTAGAAAAATGAGGATATGTGCTTTCAGTTGTATTTTGAAATTATCATAAAGAAAGCTGGATTTTATAAAGTTTCTTTTTATTCGCAGGTGATTCTGATGGTGGGACTTCCTGGATCTGGAAAGACCCAATGGGCACTGAAATATGCAAAAGAAAACCTTGAGAAAAGATACAATGTCCTGGGAGCTGAGAGTGTACTCAGTCAAATGAGGGTCAGTTGCTGAAAAGTGGGAAGGGATGGTTAGTCTGCTATGATGTTTGCTCTGGAAACACTGAAAATCTTTGATAGCCTGTCCTTAGTCAGTGATGGGAGGGTCTTTGAAGTGTGAGAACAAGGACCCCACACATAGAAATGTAACTTTCTTGACAGAGTTTTTATGTATTTTATACATAAAATACATATGCCTACCCCTTTGGGTTGTCAAATTTCTGAAAATGTACAATCTGTAGTAAATCGAGGTTAAGTATGGAAGTGACTGCTGCAGGAAATTGACAGCATGATGATTCATGTGACACATGTATCATTTAAAGCAGCTGCATTTGACTTTTGGGCTCTTGAACTTGTGTAACTCCTTGTATTTCTCATTCATCAGATGAAGGGGCTTGAGGAGCCAGAGATGGACCCCAAAAGCCGAGACCTCTTAGTTCAGCAAGCCTCCCAGTGCCTTAGTAAGCTGGTCCAGATTGCTTCCCGATCAAAGAGGAACTTCATTCTTGATCAGGTATTCAGACAAGAGGAACCTGGTTTTGAAGGTGATCCAGAGATGGAAAATTTACATCTAAAAATTTTAGAGTCAGACACATGTAGAACTGAGTTAAGAAATAGACTTAAAAGAGAGTCCAGGCCAGGTCAAGGCTACATAGAGAAACCCTGTCTCAGAAAAAAAAGAAAGAAAGAGACTCAAGTTAGCTAATGACTGTCTATCTACTTCTGTGTTATATACTTGAGCTTAGACCGTTTAGCTGAGAGTGTGAAATTTCATAATAATAAAAGGAGAGAAGGAGATTTGGATTCATTCATTCATTTTACTTGAATTCCTGAATCTGTTGTGGCCTACTTATATTTGCGATCTTGGAAAAGTTTTTTACTTCTTTAACTTCAGTTTTCCTGGTGCATGAAATAATATTTGCCAAGTCGTGTCTCAAAAATAAAGGAGAAGCTGGGTGCAGTGACACATGTCTGTAATACTATCACTCAAGGAGACAGAGGCAGGCGGATCTCTGAGTTTGAGGCCAGCCTGGGCTACAAAGTGAGTCCAGGACATCCAAGGCTACACAGAGAAACCCTGTCATGGAAAAAAAAAAACCAAAAAACTAAAAACTTGGGGTAGAGGTGATGAAAGGAGAGCTGGGATTATAGCTCAGCAGAGCACTTTCCTAGCATATGCAGAGCCCTAGGTTTGGACCTGATTACCATACAGTAATAATAATAATATTGATTATTATTTAGTTATTAAAGGAACTTGTGTATTGACTTCTAATCATATGCTTCAGTTGTTGAAGATAAAATTTTCTTTTTTAATTTGATTGTTGACTTTTATTCTTAAACATGTTTATTGTTCCTATTACTAGTGTAATGTGTACAACTCTGGCCAACGAAGGAAGTTATTGCTATTCAAAACCTTCTCCAGGAAAGTTGTGGTAATTGTCCCTAATGAGGAAGACTGGAAGAAGAGGTTGGAGTTGAGAAAAGAAGTGGAGGGAGATGATGTGCCTGAGTCTATAATGCTGGAGATGAAAGGTGGGCTAAAATTACATTAGAGAATCCTACCCCTGGTTAATGCAACCCTACTGGAACCTCTTTTTATCCAGAGTGACTCTCCACATTTAAAAGTGTAAATTTAAGAGCAGTTTAATGGATACAAGCACTTGTGGATAAACTAATGAATAGAGTGAGTGGAGAAACAGTAAACCCCTTGACTCATGGATAAGCTACAAAAGGGGGAAATACTTGTGCATGATAGCACATGCTTGTAATCCCAGCACTTGAAAAGCTCAGAAAAGGTTATGAATTAGGAGACCAGCCTGGATTTCATAGTAAGACTATGTTTTGGGTGGAAAAAAAAGTAGGATGATGCATGCCTGTAATTTCAGCACATGGAAGTTGAAGGCAGGAAGATAAAGAGTTGGAAGCTAATATGAGCTATTCAAGATGCTGTCTCAAAAAATGGAAGAGTGAGAAGTAATATGTTTAAATATGAACAAGATGCATTGAAGGAAGGGGCAGTGTCTAGCATTGCCCTAGTCATAGGGAAATATTGAAATGAAACTTTACCCTCATAAAATAAATTTTAAAGTTAAGACTTAAAATCCATGAAAATGGCACAGATGATTGTTAGGATTCAAAGTAAAATACAGCAGATGTAGAAATTGTCTCTTTACCATCTTGATTTCTGGTATGCTAACAGATTTATGCTTTTTCATTTTTGCTTATTTTCCTGATTTGGTACTTGCCTGAGTGTACTGTCCTTTCAAGGCAGTATTTAACTCTGTTGATTGATCCTGCTTTGTGCTTTTCCGCTTGGATCATATTTTTCATCGTGTTTCCTTTAGTTTGTGACACCCCACTTACCCTGTGACCTGCTGGCTCTGGAAACTCATAACCCCAGCTATCAGAATCAGTTCTCTCACTTGTGAGCTAGAGTGTCTGAATTATACAGAATGAATTATTTCAGTCCATAGCAGGGACTTGGAGGAATTTAGTGCAGTTTTATAAAATAGGGATAACTGGATTCATCTTAGAATCTATGAAATAAAATTCACCGTGAAAGTCCATGGATTTGATGTTCAGAGACAAACAGATGTACTTGGCCATCGGGTATATGATGAGAAGACTTTAGAGACTAGTAGATACTTTTAGCCTCTTTCTGTGTCCGTCTGTGGTCTTGGGGGGGGGGGGGATTAGGTGTGCTGGGAATTTAAACCCAGGGCCTTGTACATGCTAGGCAAGTGTGATACCCTCACCTATACCCTTGGTTCCAGCTCAAAGCACTGATAATATTACTTCTTGGTCAGGCATGGGTGCTGTATGCCTTTAATCCCAGCAGAGGCAGAGGGTAGTTGGGTGTCTGTAATTTTGAGACCAGCCTGGTCTACACAGCAAGTTACATGCCAGGCAGGCTATATAATGAGACTTAAGGGTTTTTTTGTTTGTTTGTTTTTAATAATGTTTACTTATTCTTTTCAGTGTATTGCCTGTATATATATATATATATATATACATATACATACACACATACACACACACACACACATAAATATATTTATTATATGCATGCCGGTGCCCTTTGAAGTCAGAAGAGAGGGCATCAGAGCCCCTGAACTGCAATTAAAGAAGGTTGTAAGCCACCATGTGTGTTTTTTAGGAACTTAGCGTAGGTCCTCAGCAAAGGCAGTGAGTGTTTTTAACCACTGACTCATCTCTTCAGCTCCTGAAACAAAGTTTTTATCTAAGCAACACCAAAACTCAGTTACGTTTAGTCTGTGTTTCTTCTGGTCTGATAGCTCACTGCTAATTTATTATGGATCATTTGAGAACTTGTAAATGTAGTTTACACCTAGCCCTTTCTCTTGTGCTATTACAATTTAGGGAAAAGAATTACTTTTAGGCATAATAGCACTTGTCTAGCACTCAGAAGTCTGAGGCAAGAAGATTGCTGTCGGCTATACAGATTGACCCTGCCTTTACAAAGGGGAAAAAAAAATTGGAAGCAGGGGGATCAAGGTTATCCTCGAGTGTATAAGGGAATTCCAGGCCAGCCTGGGCTACATGAGGCCGTGTCACAAAAAAGCAGTTAGTTTATTTAAGGGTGAGTTGGTGTAAGCCAAGCATATTTTAGTACATAACTAAGTTAAGCTTTGAAAATGTTAGTCTTGGCTTGCTGTGGTGATCAGACCTATTACTCTATCACATAGGAGGGTGAGGCAGGAGGATCTTGAGTTTGAAGCTAGCACAGATTGCATAGCAAGCTAAAGTTCACCCTGAGTTATACATAACAAAACCATCTCAAAGGAGGGGGGAAAGAGAAGCAAAGTGTAGTAGCAACAACTATAATAGCAATCCCACTTTTTAGAAGGTAAGAGGCAGAAAGATTCATACCAGCCTGGGATACATGAGGTCGTATGCCTTAAAACAAAATAAATAAAATAAACACAAGGGCTAGATGGCTTGGCCCTTAAAGAGTATTTACTGTGTAAGCATGAAACCTGGTATTTTATTCCCAGCACCCATATAACAAGCCAGGTATCCTGTGTACTCCTGAAATCCCACCACTGAGCAGGGTGGCAACAGGAGGATAGTGAGTTCTAGATTCTTTGAAGAACCCTGTCTCCAAAGGAATGGTGTGATTTAGACATATACCATTAACAACAAAGCTGGGGAATAGTACTGTGCATCTTTTATTCCGTCAGAGATAGGTAGATCTCTGGATTCAAAGCCAGGCCTTCATAGTGAGTTCTAGAATAGCCAGCGTTTATGTAGAGAGCTCCTGTCTCAAATAAATAATAGCAAACCATGAGTGTTGACCCATAACTAATTCCAGCACTCAAAAGGCAAGAGGCTAAGGCACTTGAAGTTAGCCTGGTTTGTATAATTAATCTCAGAATGGGAAAAGCAAATCAAAGCCTTACTATAGCTCAGAGAGAGAGCACTTGGTTAACATTTGCAAAGCCCTGGGTTTGATTCCCAAAGCCACCAAAAACTAAAGTATACTTCCTTGGTAGATTTTCATGCATTCTTACCCTGTCTGTGCACTTTCCAGGCCCACAAGCTTCTCTCTTATTCTTGTAGCCAACTTCTCTCTGCCTGAGAAATGCGACTATATGGATGAGGTGACATATGGGGAGCTGGAAAAAGAGGAAGCTCAACCCATTGTTACTAAATACAAAGAGGAAGCAAGGAAGCTGTTGCCCCCCTCTGAAAAGCGGACAAACCGCCGGAACAACCGCAACAAGAGAAACCGGCAGAACCGAAGCCGAGGCCAAGGCTATGGTAAGTCCTAGAGACCTGGCTATCCACAATGAGCAATCCTTCTGATGAAGCTTATTTGTTCTTATGTCCTTTACTCCCTGTTTCCTATGCTTTCCCTATAATCTTTCAGCCAGAAAATAGTTACTCTGGGGCAAAAATAATGTTTACTTAAAACACACGGTACTGTGCCTCATCATATGCATAGCTTCTATGGGAGCAAGTAGGTTCCCTACTTCACTGTGTGCAGTGAAATCTAATTCTCATCTTAAGATTTCTTGATGCTTTATCGAATCTACCCAACTGCACAGACAAAAGTAAATGCATTTTTCCATCATTTTAGACCATTACAATGGAAGTTGGTTGTTAGTGGAATTAATTTTCCCTCTACATGTCTAGTTTGCCATCTAAAGCCCCACTGTCTACCTATTGCTCTTTTAAAAATATTTGTTTATGTGTGTGCAACTGTAAATCAACCTGTGGTTAATGCTAGCTGTGTCCTAGACACTGGGAATAACAATGGTTCCAAGCCTTTGAGTATTGTATAGATTTTATTTTGTGTACAGTGATGGGTATAGGCTACATGATTCTTTAGATCCCTTTCTGGACTGAGCATCTGATCCTGTTGAATGGCAGTTTTTATTCTTGTTTCTAACTCTGCCGTCTATCCTTTTATCATCTAAAATATTTGGTAGGATTAGGGAGCTTCAAAAGCAGGGTGGCTTTGTTTTCTTGTGTCTATTCTTCTGCCCTCCCCTCTCAGACTCTTAATAAAGATCCTGGCTGGTGCTTTAATTAACAGTATGTGAGCCTGGCCAGAGCAAGCCTCCTCCTCCTCCCCTAGTATTGCCTTTGGCTCCAGCTTTTTGATTTCCACTCAGATTGGAGCCAGGACCCCATGCCAGCTGTCTGAGCGCCCTCTCCATTTCTCTTCCAGTGGGCGGGCAGCGCCGAGGCTACGACAACCGGGCCTACGGGCAGCAGTACTGGGGGCAGTCTGGAAACAGAGGGGTGAGTGCAGCTCTCCTTCTGCTCCTCCCACTGGGCTGTGAAGCCATTCCTATTGACTTGGGGGAGCAGAGGGGTTTGGGCTGTTTTCTTAGGGCTTTAGGGTTATGCCCACTTAATATTGATCATCTGGAAGAATTTAACCTGGGAAAAGAATTTACCCTGCTTATAGTACTAAAATGAAATATGTCTTGCTTGGTAATGGGAAACTGGGTTGTGCTTCTGGAGACCCATATATCATCACTACTCCTCTCTCTCCTTCCTCAGGGCTACCGTAATTTCTATGATCGATACAGGGGTGACTATGAACGATTCTACAGTGCTCGAGATTATGAGTACAACAGATACAGAGACTATTACAGACAATACAACCGGGATGTGAGTATAATATTTTGAGGTAGATTGAGGGTGAAGGGGGAACAGGACCAGCTGGATGAGTGCCTCTTCATCCTTAGCCAGCTCTGGCTCTGAGTGATGGGGTTTCCCTCTCTTCTAGTGGCAGAATTACTACTACCACCACCAACAGGACAGAGACCGATACTACAGGAATTACTACGGTTACCAAGGGTATCGGTGAAGCCCCTGCTGTTTTCGCCTGTCAGCCATGAAGCTGAGTCTCTGGGGGTGCCAGGCACCCCCCCCAAAAAAAAACACAACCAAGGAAAACAGGGGCTGTCGGGGATGGGCTGAGCTGCCGGGGAGGGGTGGTTGGGGGGAGGGTGTGCAAGCAGGGGTTGGGGAGGGGGGAAGTGGAAACAAACAAAACTGTACATTTTTTTTAAAGTTTGTTGAAAAGAATATTGTCTTATTCTATAAAACATTTCAAACCTAGTTAGGTTATTTGTAATCAAAAAACATTTGCACAGAAAGCAGCACTTACGGCTGCCTGTTCTGTACCCTGCAGCTGGATAGGAAAATAACTAAAAATGACACCCTCCAACATTCTAAGACAGCTGGACTGGTAGCCCAGTAAGAGAGAGTGGGAGAAGGGAAACAACATGAGAGAACTCTGCACAGCAGGCAGGAGTGGGGACAGAGGAGGTAGGAGCAGGGGCAGAGGGAGTGTGACCAGGGCAGTGGAAATAAACGATTGGCTCTTATCAATCACTTGCACCAACTAACCGTTTGCATTTTCTTTACCAACCTTTCCCTATTGGGATATTTAGTCTATGAAGATGGGAGGCCCCAATGTCCCATTGTCCACTTTGTTGTGCCTTTGTGCTGTCTGTCCAAGGCACAGAGACTGCTAGTTGGGTGGTTCTATTATATAGGATTCCCAGACCAAGGGGATTTGGAGACTGCAGAGCAGAATAGTTGGTCCCCATCCATATTATACTCTGTGAATTCCTGTTAAGTCTGGAGGAGAATGGGAACATAGCCCTCAGTCTGAAGATAGTGATTTGCCAGTCCCTAGTCTCTGTCTTCCAAGTTGATAGAGGCAAGAGACCTCTAGAATCATTTGCTAAGATTGCCTGCCTCTTACAGTGTGAGGGAAGGATGATTCTCAGGGTTTCAGTTCACAGAAACGCAGCAAGATGCTATTCACTGCGTCAGGATATGTATATAGGTGAATCCTGTGGTGTGGGCTGTCAGGCCCAGGTGCTGAGAATAGCAACTATTTTATACAGTGTGAGGGACTCTGTCCTGCCGCTGTTTTTGTTTTTTGTTTTTATTTTGATACACAGAGAGTGGGTAGAAAAGGGGTGTGGGGGAAGGCAGCTCAGTAGGGCTGCAGAAATTTGGGAAGACTATATGAATGTGTGTTGAGTGTGTGCAAGGGAGCACCTTTTCCTAACTTGTTGAAACAGGATTCCTTCTGGGGTGCTTCCCTTTGAGTCTTTAGAGACTCATAAGAGTCTTCATTTTGGGATCATATAGTTTAACTTTAACAACACCCTCCCAGTTCTTGACAGAACAGCTACAGGTTTCTGGATTCAAGAATGTGGGCAGGATATGGCAATGCTCTTTCAATATTTAGCTTCAATTTAAATCATCTTGCTTAGCTAAAAGCTTGCTCAGCAACAGCATCCTACAGTACTTTCTGGTGAGAAAACCTCTGGGCTGAGCTACTAGAAAATACTTTACTTCCACTTCCTCATCTAAGCAGTTAGATCTCTTGTTCAAACTTACGCTGAGATTTGGATCTTCCTTGTCCTGATGTTTTCACTGTTCAGTGCTTCTTGGATGTGCAGACCCTTGCTCTGACTCTGGTCTGTTAGGACACACCCTTCTGCTCAAGGGCCTTTCTAAAGGCCGTAGTGGGGGCTGGAAGGAGACAGACTTGCTCACACTGTCTTTCTATTGCACCTGTCCCTTACGGCATCACAGGCCTGAGTGTGGCAGTGGGTGGAATGAATGCATGCATCTTTCGTAACTCACTGACATTAACTATTGAAGGAGTTTGAGAAAGCATTGTTTATAATGTCAGGGCAAAAAGGTAAAAACTGGAGCCCAAAGAAATCCCTTTAGGACAAGATTATGTTATAATAGAAAACTTAATTTCTGGAGGCAGAAGCTCCCACTTCAGATGTTTAGTCCTCCAACAAATAATACTTTTATAGTAGTCTGTGACTTGGATTTGGACGATAGGGCCCTCAGACAGGCACAAACTTAACACTGAGGTTTGGGGCAATGGGCTAGAGAGTATACTTGTTACTGATTTTTGACACTAGTAAAGTCAAAGTCTCCTTTTTAAAAAGCTGTTTTTCTAGTTGAATGGAGAATGAAACTGCCACGCCTTTGTTGGGTCTGTCCAGGAGGTCTCCTGCATCAAAGTGGATGTCTGCATTTTGTTTCTGTCTTGTGTTTTTATTATGAAAAGAAATGTTATGGTGGTGGGGGTGGGGTGGATTATGGTAACAGGAGGAATCCCTGGCTTTGTTTTCCTTCGAAGACTTATTTAGTGTTTATCAGACGTCTGTTGTAGTTGTAGATGGAAAAGCTTGTGAGAAAAGCAACCACCACATGGAGCCTGTAAATGTTTTTGCACAACCTGTAAAACATTCTTGGAAGTGGCCAGTAAAAAAAGGGGGTGGGGGGTTACCATTTTAAAAAATGTAACTGTGTCATTGTTTACATCTGTAACTCTTACCCTGTTCTCATTACATCATTCTGGCAAAAAAAATGTAGGCACAGTAGTTCCAGTTTTAGAATAAATTACCATTTGGATTGAATTTTCCTATCTCCTGTGGCTGCACTGACTGGAAGGATCATGGAAGTGTTTACTTAATAATATATTTTTTAAAATATTTGAGACAGAATCTCACTGTAGCCTGCATTGGCCTGGAACTCTTGATCATGCCTTAAACCCTAAAATGCAGCATTTATACATGTTTGTCACCACAACCATTTTATTCACCTATTTTAAATTTTGGTGTGTGCACAGGAATCAAGTGTACATTTCAAAGATGGGGATAGAGGTCACATGGAGGACAGAGGACAGCTTTGTGGAGTCCTTCCCCTACTGTTATGCAAGTTCCAAGGATCAAACTCAAATTGCCAAACTTAAATGAAGTGCCAAGCCATTTCACCAACCTTCTGTTTTTAAATGCTTAATTATTAAAATGCACTAGGTGCAACCAGGAATAGCTTCTGTGTATATGACTACTGTGCCCTTGTCCACTTGGGAACCAGCTATGCAGGGGCCTGTCTCTATCTTGTCTGTGCTTATAGTAACTTTTTTTATTATTATTATTTCTTGAGACACGGTTTCTCTGTGTAGCCCTGGCTGTCATGGACTCACTTTGTAGACTAGGCTGGCCTCGAACTCACAAAGATCCAACTACCACTGCCTTCCCAAGTGCTGAGATTACAGGCATGCACCACCATATCCAGCATAGTAACACCTTTATAATTTTTATGTATTTGTGAGTGTTTTGCTTGCGTTTCATTTCACCACATGCATGCAGTGCTTTTGGAGGCTGGAAGAGGGCAGTGGATCTTCTAGAACTGGAATGACCCATAATTGTGAGCTTCTAAGGGGGTGTTAGGAACTGAATCCTAGTCCTCTGCAAGAGCAGCAAGTGTGCCAAACCATTGAACCATCTCTGTCCCTCTTATAAAATCTTGAGCCACTTGAGTGGAAAATTTTAACTCTTGGGCTCCACTAAAATCAGTTGGATATTTGAGGTTAAATGAAAGGTTTCATTGATGAAAGCCATTAAGTTTATACACAAGTAATTATTAAGAAGGAAAATTTTTCTAATGACTCTGAAGAATGAAAATTACAAAAACAATGCAATGCTAGTACTGAACAGACAGGGCTTTGTGTGTATGTGCTGCTGCTGGCATTGAGAACTTTGTTTTGTTTTTGTCTTTTGAAACAGTATTGACTATTGTAGCCTAGGCTGCTACCATACCAAGCTCACTAGGGCTTTTGGGTTTTTAACCTGTTAAATTTGGTGGGGGAGCATGCATGTGCTACAACATACCTGTGAAGATCAGAGGATGACTTCTGGGATTTGGTTCTGTAGTCTATCATGTGTTGGTCCCAAGGATTGAACTCTGGTCATTAGGCTTGATAGCAGACACTTCTAATCACTGAACCATCTTACTGGCCTCCATTATGGAGGCTCTTTAGTGTTCGAGCTAATTATAATTAGTGCACAGCTAGACATGATATCATATGCCTTTTATCCTAACACTAGGTAGGCCAAGGCAGAAGGACTGCTATTAATTCAAAACCAGTATATTCCAGATCAACCTGGTCTACAGAGCAAGACCCTGTTTCAAAACACACCAAGAACAGCTGAGTGTAGTGGTGTGTATGTGTGATCCCAGCACTTGGGAGTTGGAGGCAGGAGGATCAGGAATTCAGACCGTGTCTCAAAAAATCCACTAATGGTCCATCCCTCGGCCCTATTTTTATACGTTTCCCCTGCATGTATTTGTATGCACCATGTATACATGTCTAGTGTGTGCAGAACAAAATGGGCTTGGATCCTCCTAAAGTGGAATTAAAATCAGATATTAGCCAACACATGAGTGCTGAGAACTAAACCAGGTTTGCTGCAAGAGCAACAGCTAATCTTAAACCACTGGGCCATCTCTTCTAGCCCCACTATAATTATTTTTAGTGTGTATAGCTTACACCTTGTCTGTAGTAGCTTCGATTCTTGTTTTCTCCTCAACCAGATATTCACCCCTAATTTGAATAGTTAATATAATGGAGTGAGAAAAATAAGATGGGTGTTGGAGGGAAGATAGGGTGAGGGTTAACCTAATATCAGTAGCTATGTTTTGAGCACTTTCAACTTTTTGCCACATCCGAGCTGATAAGATTTTCTTACTACCCTGGTATTTGCCCAACACTGACACAATAGGCAGAGGCTTTTTTTTGTTTTGTTTTGTTTAGTCTCTGCTATGCCTTGTGTACAATTTAAGCATATACAAATAGAAAACCATTCATTAGGTATTAAGCACCTATGGCATACTCGGCTTTGTGAGCAAGCAGGGATTATAGTAAGGATCCTTCCTGGAGTTTCCACAGTACCAAGAACGGAAAAAAACATTCTAAGTACTCAAGTCAGACTTCATTGCTGAAAGTCTGGTCGTGGTGTGTGCGCACACTTGTGGAGGTCATAGGAACTTTCCGCCACCACCTTGTTGAATCCAGGGCAGGAATTTAGGTCATTGGGCCTGCAGTTAACATCCTGCACCTGTTTAAACCATTTGGTTGTGACACTGGAGAATCTGCCTGTCAGTACCTCCACCCCACTTTTGTTTCTTTATTCCTTTCCCTTGTCATCTTGGGAAAGGACAAGATTTAGGAAAGATAGAGGTTGGGATGGGCTGTCCTGAGAATGTACTGGTCATTCTGGGCAGCCCAATTATATCCATGCACAAAATTTGAACTAGCCCAGTAAGACCTTCCTACTCAGAAAGATGTCTCTTTTTCTCCTCGAGTCTGAGTTTCACTGTAGCCTTGGCTGTACTGTAGATCAGGCCAGCCTCAAACTCACAGAGATCCACTTGCCTCTGCCTCCCCAAGTGCTGGGATTAAACGTGTACACACCTCTGCCAATTCTTAATCTAGGAGGCACTCTTGAGATACGGTCTCTGGCCAGGCAACACTCTGAACCCTCAAAAAGAGGTTTTAGGTACTGAACTCTCTTAATCGATGTTCTTCATGCCGGGCTCGGTGGCGCATGCCTTTAATCCCAGCACTAGGGGAGGCTACACAGAGAAACCCTGTTTCAAAATAAAACAAAAGTAGATGTTCTTCAGTCACTTTGAGGAGAAAATAATCCCAATTCACCAATAAACTGAAATTTACTGTTTATTTACCTCCCAGAGAGACCAAGGAACAGTGCTCCAAGACTAACACACTGAGGTTCTCTTGCAAAATCCACATTGTGCTTCTTGGGCCCAAGTCCTAGTGACTAGTTTTAAATCAGGATCTCATTGTGTAGCCGAGGCTGGCCTAAAACTCAAGAGGTTCACCTGCCTCTGTGTTGGGATTACCAGCGTGGGCCACCGCACTGAACTATGAACCTAGGCTTCTTTCTAAACTCCGTTGATTGGTCTCTCTAAAGGATGTCGAGTTCCAGATTCTATGGGACACAGACGGGACTCTGACTTCGAGAGGGCAGGGGCAGCCATTTTAAGATCAGGGGACCACGAAAGAGACCGTTCCATATTGGGAACGCTGGGGGCCGCCATTTTAAGAACAGTGCTGCACCTCACCCTTGGAGCGCGCCGCTATGCCAGTACGCACGGGCAGCCGCCATCTTGGACATCGGCTGCGGGCGCTGAGTCGCCCTGTCCCGCCCTTCCGCTCCTCAGGACACCTCCACCCGGAGCTGTTGTCCCTGGGCCCGCAAGAACCCACCCGGCTCGGTCGGTGGAGTGCCCGCCGCTCTCGCTGCGCGCCTGTGAGTGCTCCGCGGCTTCTGAGCGCTCGTTTTAACAACCCCCCACTGGGGGCGCTCGCGCGCCTCGCACCCAGCGATCTCCAATCCTTACAATGTCTAACCGGCTCGACTGGCCCTGTTCCCCGGATATGGCAAGTGTATCGACTGAGGAGCCTCATTCCCAAGAACGCTAACACAGGCACTGTCCTCTTGAGGCTCTGGATGACTTTATTCTTCAAATGCCTTTACCTTTCCAATAGCTCCAGGTGAGACTGAGAACAAGCACCCGGGCATCCCCCTCTCCATTGCCTGAACGGATGGATCACAGAGGGAAACAGGCAGAATTCTAGTATTTAAGCGGGGGGGCCTTCTGTGGATAGAGTAAAAGGTGCTTGGAATTGACTTCAATGGTTGAGGAGATAGGGTAGACATGGGTAAGGAGGGCCTTGTGCTTCATATAATCTTAGGATAAGTACGGGTAGAAATACTGCTACAATCTCCGATCTAAGGGTGGGTCTCGGAGCGGGGAGCTGAGGAGTTCAGAGGAGGGACAGCGCCCTTCAGAGGAGGGCACAGAAGAACTTTTTCTCCCGGAAGGGGTTCTCCGAAGTGGGCACAGGAGTGATGAGGGGATCCTCACAAGCGTGGGCATCACAGTAAGTCATCAGGTCTGCTGCTGCCTTGGACACCTGGGGTACAGCCAGGAGGAAGACATTAGCCAGAATTCTGAAAGGGACTGCAGCTCCCTTCGCCAAATAGGCTATCTTTTTCGTTTCTAGTGTTCTTTGAGACAGTCCTCTCCCCCATCTCCAGCCCTCAGGACCAGCTTTGTTAACAAAGCCCAATTTCTGCCTCTGTCCTTGGCGTGTCAAAAAAAAAAAAAGCATTTTTTTCCCCTCCCAAGGGGTTTGATAAGCTACAGCTGAGGCCTGAAAAACTAACGGGTGCCAGGGTCGCACCCACCTTTATCCGGCACAAGCTGGCTTCAATCTTAAGCTGTTCCACCATCTTGCGTGCTTGACCAATACTCATAGTGCTGTTAACAGGGGTCTCACCTTTCATCCTGGAGAAAAGACAGACAGCTCAGTACTCTCAGCTGAAACACTCAGCTCTTCAACAACCACACAGACCAAAATGTTGAGTTTGTGCCCCAATATTTTGGCCCCTATTATCTCCACTCTCCAGTAGCCATCCAATCTCTTTTTCTCTGAGGGGAGAATAGAAAAGATGAGATGAAATTCTTTCCAAATCCCTGGGTCTTGGTCATCAAACTACTAAGGATTTCAGGATTTTCAGTCTTTGAGCCAATTATGTTACCAATAATGAAAGCCTCAGTCAGAAAGCGCCCCACCCTGATGAAATCACATCAGCCACCTGTCACCTTAAGCCCTAAGGAGAGAAACAAGCTGTTCTCTACTCACCTGAAGTGACAGGCAGCGGCAGCAGCCTGGGATGTAGGGTCAGTGAGGAGGGGGCACCAAACCCTGCCTCAGGTGCCCCACCCTGAAGGGACTTGCAGCTTAAAATATCTGTAGCAGTGACAGCTAATGCAGAGAAGGTCACTAGAGATGCTCAGACTGGAGGTCCTTGGAGGGGTGGTCTCAGTTTCTGCAGCTCAAGCACTGGCCAGATGGCTGGTACCTGAAGGATGAAGGATGCTAGAAGGAGCTGCTCAGATTCTGGAGCGTACCAACTGCCTGGCCAGTGGGGGAGTCTGGCTGCTGTTTGCATCCCCTGTGCACACCCCCACTGTTA
>CM053762.1:25553973-25655710 GCA_028658305.1 Pachyuromys duprasi
GCCCCCCCCCCCACCCTGACACAGCACTTAGCACCTGAATCTTCTTTTCTTTCAGTAACCCTCCATACTGCAGATCCAGGGAAAATGTGACGCTCTACAGGTGATCAGCTTCTAGAGCACCACTTTCTAGCCACAAGTAACCTGAGTGGGGTGATCCAGGGTGGCAGAGATAACCATCAGGAAGATATCTAAAGAAATGATACACCAAAGAAGAGAAGCTGGGGGAAAAGAGACATGCAGAGACCAGATCAAAGGACCAGACAAAGAGGAGGTAAGTCGCCATACACAGTAGTTAGTGTGAATATTGTGAACACAGGTGGGACTCTTGCAGTGAGGAGTAGGGTGGCAAGCAGTGAGTTGGGGAGATAGGGAATTGATTTCAGTTTCTTCATGTAATTTGAGAAGATTGTTGCTAAAAAGATGTATATTGACCATGCCTCCTGGAAGACGTTTTCTAGAAAAAGCCACTTTCAGAGACCTAGTCTCATGTTTTTGTAGGGATTCTGAGGCTGACTGCACCACATGGATCACAGAAGGTCAATCACACAGCATAAACACTGGAGATTGAAAGGGGCTGAAATGCTGCCACGATTGACTATCGAACAGCAAGCCATCCGTGCACCACAGTGTTTGGGTTCTGGCAGGGTGTAAGGTTTTCTGGGCAAACCCGTCTTTCCCCTTCCATTCCCTTTGGGCGCCTACAGGCCCAAGGAACTCTGCTGAATAAAAATTGCACCCATTTCACCATTTCCACCCCTCCCCCCACCCCCGGCCTGCACCCGGATCCCTGGCTTCTGGGTGAAAAGGCCTGTGGTGAAGGTATGGGGGAAGGGCAGCCTGCCTTTGGGATTATAATGGGACCTGGATGAGAAGTGTATTGCCCTTTTAGTCACTCAGCTGAAGTGTAATGGGCTTCTGACAGAGATGGTGGGGAGCAGGAAACAGGCAAAGCATTTTACAGGCTCTGGTCCCAGCGCTGGGCTCCGCCCCTGCAGGAACCCTTCCCCTGTGTTTAACAGGCGAGTGTCAGAAGGGGCGGGGCTTCCTGGGCAGGCGAAACTCCCTTCTCTGTTTGCTTGGGCAGCTGGAGGCTGGTGAGTTGGCCTCGCTGAGGTGGAGGGCTGATATCTACTGCATTATTCCAGGGGTGGGCGCCGCAGCGTCAGCCGCAGGATAGGGGTCACCCCCTTCGTGAGCGAACGCAGGTCTGGGCAGAGGGGAGGAACTCGGGAGGCTCTACGGCTGCTGGCCTTGAGCTGGACTGGCTGTGCGGTCGTAGGCAAGTCAACCCTTGGCATTGTGGATCCATGTCATCCCTGTTTTGGGAGAGATTTAAGGTCCTGGATCTATGTTTGTAATAATGCTGTAAATGTATCAAGGAGGTTTGTCCCAGGCTCCGTTGACTAGAAGAAGGGTTCCACTGAGGCGGTGGCTGGAAGAGAACTCAGGGAGGAAGGTAAAGGAATAATTGGAAGAGAAGGGCATGTGAAACAGTGACTTTGCTTTGTCCTGCTATCTCTACTTCCTCAAAGCCAGTTTAATAAGCTTGTCTTCTCCAGATACCCTGGGAAAGAAACTATTTTTTCTCCCACTTTCTCCAGGAACCTTCAGCTGCCCTGTCCCATGGCCAAGGGTATCGTCCCTGTGGAAGACCAGCTAGGAACTCAAAGCCTGAAGCTGGGGCCAAAACCCCTGCTGTCCCCATCATGGTCAATGACCCACCAGTACCAGCCTTACTGTGGGCCCAGGAAGTGGGCCATGTCTTGGCAGGCCGTGCCCGTAGGCTGATGTTACAGTTTGGGGTGCTCTTCTGCACCATCCTCCTCTTGCTTTGGGTGTCTGTGTTTCTCTATGGCTCTTTCTACTACTCCTACATGCCGACAGTCAGCCATCTCAGCCCTGTGCATTTCCACTACAGGTGAGAAGCCTGTTCCATTAAAGTACAGTCTCACCTTGAAAATTACTGCAAGGACTCATAGCTTGTCCTCTGAATCCCAGTACTGACAGAGGATGAAACCTTATCCCAGTGTGCTAACAGGACTTACCTCACGAGCCAAGGCTGGAACATGTCTGTGCTGGTAGGGCTCTAGGTTCACAGTACTTCTGTTGCTAAATTCTGATTAAAACCCTAGAAAAAGAGCCTGGTCACATGTATGATACCAGTACTTGAGAGCCTAAATTGGAGGACTACTGTGAGTTCTAGGCCAGCCTGGGCTACAGGTCAAGACTTTGTCTCAATAGGATTAAACACACACCTAGGAAATTTTTTTTATATATGTATTTTATGTGTGAGTGCTTTCTCTGCATGTATGCCTGCATGACAAAAGAGGGCATCAGATCCTATTATAGATGGTTGTGAGCCACCATGTGGTTGCTGGGAATTGAACTCAGGACCTCTGGAAAAGCAGCCAGTGCTCTTTCTTAACCACTGAGCCATTTCTCCAGCCCAGAAATTTCACTTTTAAGACTCAAATAATGAGTCTTAAATGAGTCTGCTCTGTTAAGCCACTGTAGAATTTTGACCCAACTGAACCCCTTGGGCATAAGAATTAATTACCCTGGCTTTTAACACAGGAGGCATTAGGAAATAGCTCTTTTGCCTTTTAGTTTACTGCCACTCACCCCCAGTGGTGAACACAGTAACTCAAGGTACATACCTCCTAGAGTCCTACTTCTTACCTAGCTTCCTTGTTCATGTACATTGCCAGATTCTCTGTATGTCTCCCAACAAAAGCTGTAAGACTATTAATTATCACATACAGAAAACAGTTTTGTTATTTTCAATTTAAAATCTTTTTACCCTGTCCTGAATCCCTAGTCATTGTGCTGCCATTTCTAAGGTAGATACTCTTAAACATTTAGAGAACCTGAGGCTTATATGTATAGTATGTGTGTGTGTACACATGCATGCCCAGGTATGAGCTGTGTACCCATATACCATGTGCAGTTTTTTTTGCCTATAATTTATCTTAAAAGATGAATCCATAGATCCTTTTGGAGGAATGTTTTCTTTTCCTTTCTTTTTTTAAACTAGACTCCAGATCAGAACTATTGAATCAGAATCTCTAGTGGTAGGACCATGAGCTCTTCAAGGAATCCTGTAGAAACACCTAAGTGTCCTTTGGTTCCTACCTATAGGTTCTGTCCTTTGTTGTTGTTTGTTTTGTTTTGTTTTGTTTTTTGAGACAGGGTTTCTTTGTATAGCCTTGGCTGTCCTGGACTCACTTTCTAGATTCTACTCGCTGGCCTCGAACTCACAGAGATCCACCTTCCTCTACCTCCCTGAGTGCTGGGATCACAGGTGTGTGCCAGCACACCCTGCAGGTTCTGTTTTAATGAGGAAATAAACTGAAATAGTGGGAAGAGAATGAAAGCCTTATTCTGATATCTTGACTCTCGTGGCCACATTTGTTCTCCATGTCTCTGTAATGGAGAAAAGGGATGGATGACGGGAGGGGTCTCTAGAGACCAGGTGTGTGGGAGGCAGGCAGAGTAGGCTCTGTAACTTCACAAAGCATCACTGGTCCCTTCTCATTTAGGACAGACTGCGATTCCTCCACCGCCTCACTCTGCTCTTTCCCTGTTGCCAATGTCTCCCTGGCTAAGAGTGGACGTGATCGGGTGAGTATGAGAGCTAGACAGAAGTATCAGGAAAGTTTTGATTGCTTGAGAAAAATGTGGAGAGCAGGAGTTGAGCAGCAGAGATTTAAGAGATAGGCTTTGAAGCAAACAGATTGAAAAGAAAATCTAGAATTTGGTCCCAGTCAACTGTCACACATACATGTCTATAAACCCAGCACTAGGAAGAAGAGGCAGGAAGATTATTCCAAATCTGATATCAGCTTGGACTGCACAGCCAGACCCTATATCCTCTGAAAAAAGGAGGAGGAGTGTTGGGGATAAGTCTCAGTTGGTAGAGTACTTGCCTCCTATGTATACGGCCCTGGATTCAGTTTCCAGTACCAAATTAAAATCTCAATGATTTGTGTATGCAGCAGACATTAGGAATGGTCCCATTCAGCACAGTCATAGCTCCTAGATAAAGTTTGGGTTTTAGGCCCAAGTGAACAAATCAGCTAGTTGGAAGAGCATGACATTCGGCTTAAGTATTAGAAGCTAGTATGTAAGGCTGGGTGTGGTGGTACATGACTTTAATTCCAGCACTTCTAAAGCAGAGGCCAGCCTGATATACACTGTGAGTTCCATGCTAGTCAGGACTACATAATGAAACTCTGGTTTTTTGTTTGTTTATCTGTTTGTTTTGAGACAAGGTTTTTCTGTGTAGCCTTGGCTATCCTGGACTCAATTTGTAGACCAGGCTGGCCTCTGCCTCCCTGAGTGCTGTAATTGCAGGCTTGTGCCATTGCACCTGGCTGAGACCCTGTCTTAAAAAAGAAAGAAAGAAAGAAAGAAAGAAAGAAAGAAAGAAAGAAAGAAAGAAAGAAAGAAAGAAAGAAAGAAAGAAAGAAAAAGCTGGTATATAAATATAAAATTATGAAGTGATTAACAAGTTTGTGTTACCTGTTATTACAAAGGGTACTGTGCCAGAGGACTGGCCAGATGCCAGTGTGACTTCAAAAGACCTGGGAACTATGTATACATACAGACAGCCTTCTCTACTTGGAAAACTGGTGGAGGTACCAATAAGAAATAAAACTCCAAGCTTAAAATGGCCCTTGAGATCAAAAAAAACAAAAGAAAAAAAAAAAGGACTTTGAGGATTAGTATTATTTTTTAAAGATTTATTTAGTATTTACAGCATTCTGCCTGCATGTCTAGTGCCCAGAAGAGGGCACTAGATCTGCCTGCACACCAGATGAGGGCACCAGATCTTATTATAGATGGTTGTCAGCCACCATGTGGTTGCTGGGAATTGAATTGGAGACCTTTGGAAGAACAGTGAGTATTCTTAACCTCTGAGCCATCTCTCCAGCCCAAGAATTAGTGTCATTTTTTATTACATGAAGCTTTCTTAGTTGTCAGTCTTTAACTTGAAAATTATTTTTTTGGGGGGCTGGAGGGATGGCTTAGAGGTTAAGAGCACTGGCTGTTCTTCCAAAGGTCCTGAGTTCAATTCCCAGCAACCACATGGTGGCTCACAACCATCTATGATGAGATCTGGTGCCCTCTTCTGGCATACAGGTACATATGCAGGCAAAACATTGTATATATACCTTAAAAAAAAGAAAAATTATTTTTTAAGTGGCATTTAAGAAGAAACTGACTTTATGGTAGGGTATCAGCTCTGGCACAATGGCACACATCTGTAATCACAGCTACTTAAGTTGACATAGAAGGATACTTCTTTTTTTGGTGGGGGTGGGAGGGTGAGACAGGGTTCTCTGTGTAGCTCTGAGTGTCCTGGAACTCAGAGATCTGCCTACCTCTGCCTCCCAAGTGCTAAGACTAAAGGTGTGTGCCACTACCACTCTAGGGAGGATATCTTGAGTTTAGGAGTTTAAGAGCATCCTGGATAAGTTAGTTCCAGGCCACCCCTTATTGGTACCTATTGGTCATAAAAAACAAAGGAGCCAGTACTTGGGAGCTAGAGGCAGAAAGGTTAGCCTGGAGTACGTGAAACAAAACGAAAAGTACTTAGTCTTGAAGTTGTGATTACCCTGTCTCCGCCTCCTATGTGCTAGAATTAAAGGCAGGTCTACTTATTTAGGCTGGAAGTGGGGGACCTCAGACTTCTGCCTCCTAACTGCTGGGGCTCTTAATAAGTATGCACCACCATACCAGGGCTAGACATATTTTTTCAACCACCAGTTCTCTAGGTTTTTAAAAATACGTTCATTAAGATAAAATTTACGGGCTGGAGAAATGGTTCAGTGGTTAAGAGCACTGTATGCTCTTTTAAAGAACCCAGGTTCAGTTCCCAGCACCCACATGGCAGCTCAAAACTGTCTGTAATGCCAATTCCAAGGGATCTGACACCTTTACACTAATGCACATAAAGTAAAATTAAATTATAAAAAAAGATAAAATTTATATAATATATAGTTTACCTCTTAAGGTATGCAGTCAGTTCTCTCATTCTGTTTATTTATTTATTTACTTACTTACTTTGTGGCACAGTTTCACTATGTATCTTTGGCTGGCCTGGAACTTACTTTGGAGACCAGGCTGGTCTTGAATTCAGAGAGATCCATTCCCTCTGGCCTCCTGAGTACTGGGATTAAAAACATGCACTGCTACCCAAGGCAGTTTTATCATTTTTAATAAATTCAGTGTTTCACAGACACAAATAGAGAAATTTAATTTTGTTTTATTTGGTTTTTTTTGTTTGTTTTTTGAGACAGAGTTTCTCTGTATAGCTCTGGCTGTCCTGTAACTCACTCTATAGACCAAGCTGACCTAGAACTCACAGAGATCCTCCTGCCTCTGCTTTCCAAGTGCTGGGATCAAAGGTGTATGCCACTACACCCGGCCAAAAATTAAAGAATTAATTTTTTTAATTAATAAACTACTCAACCTTAAAAAATTAAAAGAGGGACCAGGGTAACAGTATGAGCTGCCACAACAGTGACTGTGCAAGAGCTGGCTAGGGAGGCAGAACAGTGCTTGCTTAATTAGCAAGTGAGGGCAGGCTGGGCCCAGGGGACAGCTCCAGCGACACACAGGCCAGAATTACAGATGGCCCACTTGGCAATGTGACTGTTCACTTTTGGAAAAGATACAACAGGGCTCTTCAACATAGTAGTCCAGTCAGACCTAAAAGCTGACAGCGTGAGTGGTGGTGCATGCCCAAAATTTCAGAACCAGAGGCTGAAGCAAGAGAAGTTCCATGAATCTGAGGCTATCTACTAAGTGCCAGGCTAGCCGGAGATACATTGCAAGACCCTCTGAAAACACAGGGTTGGTTCTCTACCTGACAAACCCCAACCCCCAAATAAAATCAAAACCAGCAAACAAGATAGAAGTCTGGCCTGAAAAGGTGTCCAGTGACCAGGAGGGGTCAGCATCGAATCAGTATGAACAATGGGAGGTCTGTGGGCTAGCTACCGAGGGGAGTTTGTTGAGTACTTAAAGGAGCCAGGTATGGTGGTGCATAGTTTTAATCCTAGCACTGGGGACACAGAGGCAGATGAACATCTGAATTTGAAGACAGCCTGGCCTACAGAGTGAGTTCTAGTCCAGTCAGAGCTACATAGTGAGACTCTGTCTCAAAACACCACAAAAAATTTATTTTTAACAAGATGTGTTCCCTTGGTCAGGTGCTGATGTATGGACAGCCCTATCGAGTCACCTTAGAGCTTGAACTGCCAGAATCCCCTGTGAATCAAAACTTGGGCATGTTCTTAGTTACAGTTTCATGCTATACCAGAGGCGGCAGAGTCATCTCCACTTCTTCACGCTCAGTAAGTATTTATGGACAATCTAGGAAGTTGTGGACAATGATGGGAGAATCAGAATATCTGGCTCATGCTTCAAGAGAAGACCTCATTGGCTCTGAGATCAGGCCCAAACCAGGATAAGTGAAGAATCCACTTAAGAAGCCAAACATTTGCCAAACACCTAGTATCCTATGGGCATGCTCACCTTTGGAGTAGTCCAACAAGTACAGCTACTCTCAGAACAGGCAGCTCAGAATAAACCAGCTTTGAGACAGCTGGCCTAACTGCTAGAGTTTAGAGTAACTTCCTCATAGCAAGACAGGAAAGAAATATAGTTATTAGCAAGCAGTGGACACTCACTGAGCACTGGACCCACAGTTAACTGTCAGCAGATCCACATTACGGATACCTGCCTTTAAGGAAAGCTTCAGGTGCTGCATTGGGACCAAAAGACAGACTCCAGAGGGAAAGGTGCATGAGAGCAGACTGCTTACGTCAGGCAGGTGTTTTGGAGAAGAGTCCTTTACAGTTTTAGAATGGAGAAATGAGGTCAGGCAGTAGGGAGCCATTACCGGTTGGGTGGAGACGGAGTTTAAAAGAGATGACGAAGGAACAAGGGACCCAGAATGAACTCTTTGCCTACATGGACTGCCATGGGGCAGACTGCAGAAGGCACCTGTCCCCAACCTGTTCTCATGGCCCTCTCAGGTGATGCTGCACTATCGCTCCCAATTGCTCCAGATGCTTGACACGCTGGTGTTCTCCAGCCTCCTGCTGTTTGGCTTTGCTGAGCAGAAGCAGCTCCTAGAGGTCGAGCTCTATTCCGACTATAGGGAGAATTCGGTAAGTGGAATGATAAGGTAGGAGACAGTCCTGTAGTTGGCCCAGGATTGCACCTGAGGAGCCCATGGGCAGTCAGCTGCAGTAGCCACAAACGCTGGAAGTGGACCTCAAACTGGCTAGTAGGAGTGAGAGCAGCAGGAGACTGACTGGGCTCTGTTCTCACCCCTCCCCTTGCAGTATGTGCCAACAACTGGAGCAATTATTGAGATCCACAGCAAGCGCATCCAGATGTACGGAGCTCATCTCCGGATCCATGCCCACTTCACTGGGCTCAGGTAAGAAGCCATGGAAGGAAACCCTAGCAGCTTTCCTATGACCTGCCCCAAAATGAAGAGGGTCCCAGGCAGAGGTGACTAGTAATGATATCACATATTTTACAAAAGCCAGGGGCTCTCCTCTCTGGCTTCACTATGTTTATTGGCTTTGAGGAGAGCTTCTTAAAACTCCCATGTGAGGGGCTAGAGATATGGCTCAGGTTAAGAGCACCCACAAGGTAATAGTTCACAACCGTCTTGTAACTCCAGTCCCAAGGGATCTGATGTATTCTCTTGGTCTCTGGGAACCCCAGGCATCCATGTGGTGCATGCATATGCACTCAGGCAAATACTCAAACACATAAGAATTTTAAGAATCATTTTTTAAAAAATCCCATATGTGATAACACACCCTTGCATTCCAGCACTGGGGTGAGGGGTACACCAAGGGAAAAAATCTTGAGCTACAAAGCAAGACTCAACATGAATAATGATAAGGGGAAAAAAAGTATCATGAGTCAGATGCAGTGCCCTGTGTCTAGTCCCTGCTACTTAGGCAACATAGTGAGATCCACATACCTCACCCTCTCCCCACCCCCACCTTTGCCCCAGTGACATCTCCATGTAATCTCCTATCTTGTTCCATTGGCTCAGCAAGAGTTGGAGTGACTAGAGAGGTTACAGTTAAAGCCATGGTAATGCTGTAGCCTTGTGGCCCTGAGACTGAAGTTCTTGACCTTTTTTTTTTTTAAGGATTTATTTATGTATTATTTATACAATATTCTGCCTGCATGTATACCTGCATGCCAGAAGAGGGCATCAGATCTCATTATAGATGGTTGTGAGCCATCATGTGGTTGCTGGAAATTGAACTCAGGACCTTTGGAAGAACAGCCAGTGCTCTTAACCTCTGAGCCATCTCTCCAGCCCCCATCCTTGACCTTTTTTAGAACCTGGTACATGTGGTCTGGAAACTGGGTTGGGGTGTGAGTACCATAGGGGCAGAGGCAAATATTTCTGGAGTCGTAGCCGTCAGTGCTATCTGGTAATTGCTACTCCATTCCTGACCCTGTTCCCCCTTTCAGGTACCTGCTATACAACTTCCCCATGACCTGCGCCTTCGTGGGTGTCGCCAGCAACTTCACGTTCCTCAGTGTCATCATGCTCTTCAGCTATATGCAGTGGGTGTGGGGTGGCATCTGGCCCCGACACCGCTTCTCTTTGCAGGTCTCAAGGGGCAAAGAACCTGTTTTTCTCTCTTTGGTGATCTGTGTTGGTGATCAGGGGCATGCTAGGGTTAGGGTGTAATTACTGATAGTCAGGCTTCACTGCTCAGCAGTTACTTCTCCACAGGTTAATATCCGACAAAGGGATAGTTCACGACATAGTGCCCAGCGTCGGATCTCTCGCCATCATCCAGGTAATCCAGGTAAGCGGGTTGTTTGACGGTATGATTGAGAGGTAGACTGACTGGGTTAGACGGTCTACCTGCCTCCAGGATGAAGCATATGGTACTCTGGAACTGAGGGTGTAAGAAAGGGCTGAAGGAGGTGGAGGTGGCACTGCAAGCCAAGTGTAGCCACTGAGCCCAGCTGTTCTCTATTTGTGGGACCTGAAGGCCAGGAGGAGTCTATCCAGCAGTCAGATGTGACAGAGGATGGGGAGAGCCCTGAAGATCCCTCAGGAAAGGGTATGATGCGGTCCCTCTTCCTCACTCCTCCCCAGCACTTCCCTTCAGTGCCTGGGTCTCACCTGTCACACCTCTGTTGTTCCCCTTTTGGCTGAAGAGGGTCAGCTGTCTGAGGAAGAGAAACCAGAGAAGCAGCCCCAGAATGGAGAGGAGCAAGAGCCAGAAGCTAGTGATGGTAAGGGGCATTGTATAAAGGGGTGATGTGTGGTGGGAATGCCATCTCACCCCTCTTAACCTGTCTCATTTGCAATTTTGTTTGGCCCTTTCCTGGCTCAGGTTCAGGCTCCTGGGAAGATGCAGCTTTGCTGACAGAAGTTAACCTCCCTACCTCTTCTTCAACATCTGCCCTTGCCCCTGAGACTCTGGGTAGCCAAGAGCCTTCTAGGGGCACCCTCAGGCAACGCCCAACATGTTCCAGTTCTTGAAAAAAATAGGGCTGATTCCTCATATTCCAGCACTTTCCCATCAGACCCGTTTCCTCTTGTTCCCTTAATAAACTATTTTGTGCCAGCTGCTTGTGTGGACATCAGAGGACAAGTTTTAGAGTCTTCTCTCCTTCCACCATATGGGTTCTACAGAGTCAAACTTGGGTCATGGAAGATTTTGTTTTATATGTGCACCACATGTGTGCAGGAGCCCATGAGGTCAGAAGAGGGTGTCAGATCCCCTGGGAATGGAGTTACAAGTGGCTGTTAGCCTCCACACATGAGTGCTGGGAACAGAACTGCAATCTCTGCAAGAGCAACAAGCACTCTCAACTGCTGAGACATCTCTTCTGCCCCTGTGTGTTCCCTTTTTAAATATTTATTTTTAATTCTGTGCATGGGTATATGCATGTGAGTTCCAGTACCCTGGGGGCCGGAAGAGGGCATTGGATCCCCTGGAGCTGCTGTTATATGGCTGTGAGCCAGTCTTAGTTAGGGTTACTTTTGCTGTGATGAAACACCATGACTAAAAAACAAGTTATACTTCCATATTGCTGCTCATCAAAGGAATCAGAACAGGAACTCAAAACAGATCTGGAACCTGGAGGCAGGAACTGATGCTAAGGCCATGCCTGCTTTCTCATAGTACCAAAGCCCACAAGCCCACAATGATCTGGGCCCTCCCCCATCAATAACTGGATTAAGAAAATGTCTTACAACTGGATCTTATAGAGGCATTTTTTCAAGATTCCTTCCTTCCAGATACCTAGTTTGTCAAGTTGACATAAGAACCAGCCAGCACAGCTACCATGTAGGTGCTAAGAATTGAAACTAGATCTTAAAAAAAGTACTCTCTACTACTGAGCCATCTCCCCTGTATTGCTGCTTGCTGGCTTCCTTCCTTATTCCTTCTTTCGTTTCTTTATTTCCTTTTTTTTTTTCCAAGTCAGGGTTTCTCTGTGTAACAGAGCCCTGGCTATCCTGCTATCCTGGACCAAGCCAGCCTCAAACTCAAAGAGATCCACTTGCCTCTGCTTGGATTAAAGGTGTGTACAGCCACACCTGGCCCCTATGTTGCTTTCTTAAATAAATGTGCAAGAGCATTACATGTTCTAAGGAGATTTAGGATTGACAAAAATTGTTAGTCTATTATCTAATGTCCCCAATTATACTCACATTTTTTCTTGTACTAAATCAGGCATTGGACACCTACATCAAAGCTGCTTAGCTGAGACAGGAATGCTCTTTGAGCCCAGGGATTGGCAGTTGACTTAGATAATTACTTTGTTTTCTTCCTTTTTTTTTTTTTTCAAATACTTATTTTGTATACAGTGTTCTGCCTGCATGTGATCCCATTAGAGATGGTCATGAGCCACCATGTGGTTGCTGGGAATTGAACTCAGGACCTCTGGGAAAGCAACCAATGTTCTTAACCTCTGAACATCTCTCCAGCCCCCTGTTGTCTTCCTCTATTATTATTTTGAAACATTTTTAGAGGCTGGCCTCAAACTTTTAGCAACTCCCCTGCCACAGATCCCAAATACTGAATTACAAGCTTGCACCACCTCATCTAGGTGGTAGGACTTTGGTTTGTTTTCTGAGATAGGGTCTCGCTGTGTAGCACCGGCTGTTTTCTAATGATCCTACCTCAGGATCCCCAGTGCTGAGAAATTCAGGCATGCACCACTACACTCAAAAAAAGTAGCTGTTTCTATCCATAATCTAGGGAAGAAACCCTATCCTGGCCAGTAATAGGCTTCCTACTCTATCCACATGATTTTCATCTCTCTCGGGGAGGGGGATAGGGTAGGGCGGGTCTGGAGAGCTAGGATACATCATTCTGGACTTTACACCCCTCCCTTCTCTGTCCATTGGGAGGCAGAAGACAGGAAATAACTGCCATGAATGTGGTAGGATTTTTACCAAAACAGAATTTTGTAATTCAGGCCCCATACCATCCACAGATGTTTTCCTGTCTGATACCAGCCAGGTGCACTCCCTCCCTCTGATAATTCTCCTGTCCCCACCCCTTCACATGACTGTAGCCTTTGGATTCTCAGTTCCTGGCCGCTCGCTTTCCACATTTCATTCCTGTCAGAACCCAGGCATCCTGGCCTCCAGCTGAAACCGCTGCATCTGGCTTCCCCTATCCCTGGCCCCCATGACTCAGTGCGTCTGAGGGAACCAGCCCTCTTCTTGGCAATCAGGGGCTAGGTGGTGACATCAGAGTTGAGGGGTATAAATTTCTCAGCCAAAACAGAATTGAAGATACAACCTGACAGTGGCCTGTGACAGGGACCTCTCCGCTGATATCCACAGATGTCTGGAGGCTGATTCTCACTGTGTCAAGGCCTACCCACTGGTGAGAGGCTGTTGTGGTTCCTAGGAAGAGGGTGGACAGGGAGGATCCTGGAGTGCTTGGACAGGATTAGCACAAATGCAGGCAGGGAGTGAGGACTCCTATGTCCACCACCCCTGCTTTTCTTCCTTCTTTCTTTGGTCTTCTCTCTGGTTTTTTTTTTTTTTTTTTTGCATAGGTCATTTCTCCGGGTAGCAATGGACTTATTTCACCTTTCTTCACTGAGCTGACTAAATTGTTTCCTTCTTTCCCCCAGCACTGTTGTTTATCCATTAGCTGCCTGTTTCTAGCACTTTGCATGGTGCCGCCCAAACATCTGTCTTGCCTGTGGAACTGTATTTCACTGTTTTTATCCCAAACCAAGCACAATCAGGGCCTGGAAGCATGCACTAATAATCCTAGTGATTGGAGGAGTGGACGGGATGAGCAGGAATTGAGGGACCAGCCTCAGACTAGCTCTCCACTCCCCTCCCCCCCACCCCCCCAAAAAAACTGGATTCTGAACAAACACCTGTTTCTCACTCCGACCTCTTCCCTTTGCCCGTCTTAGACCTATGTTGTGCTTTTCACAGAGGGCTTATCCTGGAAGGAAGGGCTGCCAGCATTTACCCGTTCACTCCTTCCCTTCTAGATTCCATGTTGGGGTCTCTTTTCCTTCTGTGGCTTGTGGCCATGACCACCTCCTCAGTTTCCAAAGCTCAGATCTTGACCCCCCAAGACTATGAGGAAGAGGAAGAGGGTTATTCAACGGTAACCACACCTTCTCTGGCTGTCCGTTGCGACTATGACCGATGCCGCCACCTGCAAGTTCCCTGCAAGGAGCTGCAGAAGGTTGGGCCAGTAGCCTGCATGTGTCCAGGGCTCTCCAGGGAAGATCGGCCTCCAGACCCTCCACGTCTGGGAGAAGTACAAATTGTGGCTGAGGAAAGCTGCGTGGTGGTCCACTGGTGTGCTCCCTTCTCTCCGGTCAGCCACTACTGGCTTCTGCTTTGGGAAAGCAACGGGGCTCCACAAAAGAACGGCCCTCTCAATGCTACAGTTCGAAGAGCAGAGCTGAAGGGACTGAAGCCTGGGGGTGCTTATGTCCTTTGTGTGGTGGCTGCTAATGATGCTGGTGAGAGCCATGTTCCTGGGGAAGATGTTGAGGGTTCTGAGAACTGGGCTGGTCCTTCCTTTGGGCCCTGTCACAAGCTTATCATGCCACCTAGGCCTATCACCTTAGTGCATGCAGCCGTGGGCGTGGGCACAGCCCTGGTTCTGCTGAGCTGTGCAGTCCTGGTCTGGCATTTCTGCCTTCGTGAGCGGTGGGGTTGCCCCCGACGTCAAGGTACTGCCCAAGCTTCGGAAGCTCTCTGATAGGAGTCCCTTCGACTACAAATAACTCTGGTGCAGTCCGGCCACATCTGGAGAGCCCAACCCACTCCCAGGAGGAGTGTGGGGCTTGCTGCCACCTGTCACGGGCGGCACAGCCAAACCAGAGCAGAAGCCCAGGCAATTGGCCTCAGGATTGAGAGCTTGTTTAGTTTCTAACTGGTCACTATGTTTCCTGTTGGGGGCTAGAAAGGAATAGCAATTATTCCTTGGGGGTCAGATGTAAATGATTTAAGCTTTATGGGCTTTAGGGGATAAAATTACAGACACTATGTATGTACTTAAATATAGCCAGTTAAAAAGGAGCTATTGAAGGTCTACCATGGTAATCTACAATTTTAATCTCCAGCACCCTGAAGGCAGAGGCAGGCAGATCTGAGTTTCTAGGGCAGCTTGATCTGTATAGAAAAATTCCAGGCCAACCCAGATTATATAGTGAGACTCTGTCTCAAAAAGAATAAAACAAAAAACAACAAAAGGAGGGACGAGACAGAGAGCTGGGTCGGCAGTTAAGAAAAAGCACTGGCTGCTTTTCCAGAGGACTAGAGTTTTATTCCCAGCGCCCACACTGCAGCTCACAACCATCAGTAATTCCATTTCCAGAGTATCCAGTGTCTACTTATGACCTCTGCCAGAGCTAGACATTCACATATATAAGCAAAACACCCATACAGATAAAATAAAAATGAATTCAAATGTAGCTATTTAAAATATAAATTGTCCATGGCTCATAGGCCTTCCATGGCCAGCGGCAAGCCAGGTTTGGCCCATTGGCTGGGTTTTTGCCAACACCTGTTATATATTCATAAAAGGACTCTGCAACTGTGGGTGGCTCCCACATATATTCTGAGAATAAACTTCTGTAGGATAGGCTATGTCCTTTTCCTACCTTTTGTTTCCTTACTAAGGATGAGCCTGATCAGAGTCCAACTGTGTTTGCAGAAGCTGGGGATTAAGAATCAACATGGGCTGGAGGGGAGAGAAGCCTCAAGCTACTGTCTACACAAGCGTTTTTTGTTAGTTACTAACAGCTTATACCAATAACTCCCTGAAAGTTTGTTTGATTGTTTATCTACTGTAATAACATTAAAGGAGATCTAAAATTATATTTATATTTTTAGCTTTCATGATCCTGTTTAATTCCATATATATTTTTTATCAGCCTTTTGGCCAATATCAAGTGTATGCCTATTTTTCAAAGTAATATGCATACTTTTGGTTTTTGTTTGTTTGTTTGTTTGAGACAGGTTCTCACCGTGTAGCCCTTTCTGGTCCAAAATTCCCTATGTAGAGCCAGTAGGCTTAAAACTCACAGAGAGCTGGGCTCCGTGGTACATGCCTGTGATCCCAGCACTCAAGGAAGCAGAGGCAGGTGGATTTCTGTGAATTCAAGGCCAGCCTGGTCTACAAAGTGAGTACAGGACAGCCAAGACTACACAGAGAAACCGTGTGTGTGTGTGTGTGTGTGTGTATGGGGGACCAAACAAACAAACACAACAAAAAGCAAAAAACAGACAAAAACAATCCCCCCCAAATAAAAACAAAATATCACAGAGATCCTCCTGTCTAGGCTTTCTGAGTGCTGAGATTAAAGACATGAATGACCACACCAGGCTGTTTGGGTGTTTGAGTCAGTCTTATTATACAACCTTGGCTAGTCTGCTACTTTAGTCCTGAACTAAAGGCGTGTAACACCATGCCTGGCTTATTTACAATTTAAGCCTTAGAGCCGGATGCCTTGGCACAAGCCTGTAATTCCAGCACTCAGGAAGGCAGAGGCAGGCATGTCTCTGTGAGTTCAAGGCCAGCCTGATCTTAAGAGTGTAGAACTGCCAGAGCTTGTCTCAAAAAAAAAATTAAATCTTTGTTTATATTTTTTATACATATATGCATGCCATGGCAGAAAGTGGAAGTCAGAAGGCAAATTTCAGAAGTTGGTTCACTCCTACCACCATGTGAGTTCCAGGCCTCAAACTCAGGTTGTAAAGCTTAACAGTAAGCAGCTGGGTGTAGTGGTGCATGCCTGTGATCCCAGAACTCCTGGAGGCAGAGGCAGACAAATCTCTGTGAGTTCAAGGCCAGCCTGGTTTACAAAGTGAGACCAGGATAGCCAAGACTACAGAGAAACCCTGTCTCAAAAAAACCAAAAAAAGAGCCATCTTACTAGTACTTGAATGTATTTTTTTTTTGTTTCCTTGTTTTGTTTTGGGTTTTTTGGTTACTGTTTTTTGGGTTTTTGTATTTAAGACAGGTAGCTTCTGTGTAGCTCTAGCTATCCTGGAACTCACTCTGTAGACCAAACTGGCCTCCAACTTACAGAGATCCACCTTCCTCTGTCTCCCTGAGTGCTGGGATTAAAGGAGTGTGTAACCAATGCCCAGCTCCTTGAATTTGTTTTTTAAATTACTTGAATGTAAAAGAATTCATTACCAATTGCTACATAGTGAAACCTCACTTTCACTGGTCTGATAACTTTTTAGAGTGCCAGGGTTGAGTTCAGAGTCCTAGAAATAAAAGGCATGCAATCCTACCACTGAGTTCTATTCCCAGCATGGCCATGGATTTAGTCTCTATGTGGACACTGATCCAGGACAGTAGCTATGCTGAGCTGGATTATTTAGTCTCAGAACAAAGGTATTATTACCCAATTATTTTACTGATATAAAGAATCTAGGAAAAAAATAAAAGCCAGATACATGCCTTTAATCTCAGCACTCCTGAAGAAGAGGCAGGAGGATTTCTGTGAGTTCTTGAACAACTGGGGCTGCATAGAGTTCCAGGGCTACCTAGTAAGTAACTCACAAGAATGAGTTACTTGCTCAGTTTTTTGTTTTTGAAATAATTCTCATTGCTGGGTGGTGGTGGCACATGACTTTGATCAGGAGGCAGAGGCAGGTGGATCTCTGAGTTTGAGTCCAGCCTGGTCTATAGAGCAAGTTCCAAGACAGAGCTACACAGAGAAACCAGGTCTCAAAAAAAAAAAAAAAAAAAAAGGAAGGAAAGAAAGGAAGGAAGGAAGAAAGAAGGAAGGAAGGAAAGAAAGAAAAAAAGAAAAGTATTATTCTTCATCTTTTAAATTTAGCACACACTAAAACTAGGACTGCACATGACCAGGTATTTACAAACCTCAGCAGGATGCTGATCAAGTGCCCCTCAGCACCACGCTTGTGGGCGACTGTGGGACTCACCTACAACACCAAGCAGCCTATGCAGGTCTCAGTGCACATGCTTCTGCAAGCAGGATTCACAGGGTTTAGTTTAGTCCTGCTTTCTTTCACAGGCTTTGCCTCAACTACTTTGAAAGGATTTTAGAAGAATGAGAAAATAACTCTATCGTCTTTCATTAGAAAGAGCATGCATTCCCAGCTGAGTATGCTGGATTCACAGTTAATTATGAAAAAATTTCACTGTTAGGAATTATACATGGAAAGAAGGCTGGGGACATAGTGATTAAATGCCAAACCCTCTAACAATGACTTCAGCTGAAGTGGTAAAATATGGCAGTCAAATAATGGAAGACTAGCCAGGCTCAGCCCTTCTAATCCTAATGCTTATCTGGAAAAAATTAATTATGCTACATATTTTGAAACTTCTAGTTCTTTTAGTTATCAAAACCAAATATTCCAAGTGTACACTGTGTTCCTCATGAGCTCACTCTTTCTCTTATAGAGGGAGCCAGCTTATCCCATAGCTCTGTACAATAGGTGGTCCTATAAGGATCATGCTGGGTTTGACCAGCATGTGGTCTTTTCCTAGTTTTGAGAAATTCTGTTTCTTTTAAAAGAGCATAATTTATAATTGATTTATATTTTATTTTTGGCTTTTTGAGGCAGGATCTCATAGGGCTAGTACATAGCCCTAGCTGTCCTGGAATGTGGAGCTGTGCCTCAGACTCACAGAGATTTACCTGCCTCTCCTTCCCAAGTACTGAGATTAAAGTCATGTGTCACTACATCTGGCCCAATATAATTGATTTTAACATAATGTAAAAATTAGTAGATAACCAAAACCATTTTTGTTTGGTTTTTGTTTTCAAAATGGGATTTATCTGTGTACCCTTGGTTGTCCTGGAACTTGCTCTGTAGACCAGGTTGGCCTTGACTTCAGAAATCCGACAGCTTCTGCCTCCCTAGTGCTGGTATTTAAAACATGCACCACTAGCCAGTCGAGGTGGGGCACACCTGTAATCCCAGCACTCAGAGAGGCAGAGGCAGGCGGATCTCTGAGTTCAAGGCCAGTCTGGTCTACAAAGCAAGTCCAGGACAGCCAAGGCTACACAGAGAAACCTTGTCTTGAAAAACCAAAACAAACAAACAAACAAAAAACCATGCACCACCACCACCTGGCATCTAAACTTTTGAATGATGTTTGGAGAAGTACTGTAAGAAATTGTGATATTCTCAAGTAAATGCAATAAAGATTTTAGTAAATTCCAAAATAAATTAAAACTAAATAAATAAAATAAAATAGGCTGAAGAAATGGCTTAGTAGCTAAGAGCTCTTGCTCTTGTAGAGAATAGTAGTTCAATTCCCAGCACCAACATGACAGCTAAGAACCTTCTGTAACCCCAGTGCCTAGTACTCTGTCACCATCTTCTGGCCTTCACAGGCAATGCACACACATGGCACACAGACATACTATCAAGCAAAAAACTCATGCTAATAAAATAAGAACAAGTCTAAGATGGGTGTGAGGGTGCATGCCTTTAACCTCAGCACCCAGGAGGCAGAAGTGGGAGGATTTCTGTGAGTTTGTGAGTTCAAGACTAGTTTGGCCAACAAAATTAGTTCCAGGACAGCCAGGACTACAGAGAGAGACCCTGCCTCAAAAGAAACAAAGAAAAACAATAAAATCACCCATACAGAGAAAATGAAGACAAGAGTGGTGGGGGTTGGTCTGGTGCTATGTATGCTAATGGAAATTACTGGCCCCCAAGATCTGGTTGCCAACCATATCCTCACATACCCTGGTCTTTGTTGCGTAAACCTTGCTCTACATAATTTAAAGTTAGCAATAAAGTTGCTGAAGCCTGTGACAAGGCAGAAGAGAGCAGGCAGAGCTTAGGTTCCAGGGGTTGGGGCCAGAGAAGGAACACAAGGTGGGAGAAGGAGAGAGAAAAAGCAGAAGATGTAACAGGAGGAGAGGAAGCCAGAGAGAAGGAAGTCGCCATGGGGCAGTAGCCATGTGGGATGGCCTGATGGAAGAGAAGTGGTCCAGGCAGGAACAATTATGGCAAGTAGTATTTGATGTGTAGCTGGGAAATAGCAAAAATAGTTTAGAGGGTTGCTACCTGCCCAGTGATGGTGCCTTAAGGCTTTTATAATTCTTAAATGGTCTCTGTCTTTCCAGGTGTGGTGGTGCACACCTATAATTCCAGCACTTGGAGGCACAGGCAGGGGGACCAACTTTATGAGTTGGTCTACAAAGTAAGTCCAGGACAGCCAAGGCTACACAGAGAAACCCTGTCTCAAATAAAAAATACAAAAATTAAAAAGTCTCTGTCTCAGTTATCTGGGAAATAGCTGGGATCAAGATGCCCTCAAAAGTCTAATAACCACTTCCACAACACAGGAGAATTCACGTCTCAGTACCTAAAGCTATCATTCCAGCTTTTGAAAAAACGGCTCAGAGAGATGGCTCAATGGTTAAGAGCACAACCAACTCTTCCAAAGAACATGGGTTAGAGTCCCAGCAACTATATGGTGACTCACAGCCATCCATAACTCCAGTTCCAGGGATATGAGGCCCTCTTCTTGCTCCTATGGGAATCAGGAATGAAGTGGTTCACAGATAGATGTGCAGGCAAAGACCCATATACATAAAATAAAAACAAATAAGTCTAAAAAGTAGATAAAAGATAAAACAAATAAGTCTTTCTAAAAATCATTTAAAAATACAATACTGGCCACAGGGGTTCATGTTTGTAATCTTGGCACTGAATAGGGAGAGACAGGTGTATTCCTGGAGCTCAGGGACAAGCCAGGCTTAATAAAGTTTGGGCCAATGTGTAAAAGGAATATCTTGTGTATTGTATGGATGTAGCACCTGTCAATAATTAATCTGATGGCCTATATATTAGGTAGGAAATAGGAGGTGGGACATTTGATAGGATTCTGGAACAGAGCAAGGAACTCACGATTCAGGTGGCAAGATGTAAAGAGGACAGATGCATGGTACCTGAGCCCAGGTAACCAGCCATGTGGCAGAATATAAATTTGTATAAATGTGATTTTAAGTTATGAGCTAGTCAGAGAAGAGCCTAGCTATATGGCCTGGGTATTTTTTTTTTTCTTTTTCAAGACAGAATTTCTATGTGTAGCCTTGGCTGTCCTGGACTCACTTTGTAGACCAGGCTTGCCTCAAACTCACAAAAGCCCACCTTCCTCTCCTCCCCACCAGAGTGTTGGAATTACAGTCATGCACCACCGCACATAGCTGGCTTGGGTATTTGTAAAATAATAACTAAATCTCATGAATCATTATTCCGGGAGCTTGGGGAAGAAATGAAACACCTCATGCAACACCAATGAGAAACCTTGATTCCTGAGATAACATCCAAGGTTGACAGAGAGCTTTCACATATCCTCCCTCCCACCTCCACACTGCACATTTATATGGATGTGGACGCACACTCCATCGAACATACACTTACATGCACACATGCATATGTGTGTACATACAAGCATTTTAAAAATCTCCCATAAAACCCCTCTCAAGACTCAACAGCATTGCCCATCCCCAATTTCACTTTTAAGAAACCAAATAGATTCCTCAGTCTACAAACAATTTCAGCTTCAAGCCTCTTAAAGCCTTTCACAATCAGTTTTGCTCCAATTAGAGTCAAAGGGTCATCTGACTCTTGGGATGTGATGTCGCTAGGAGAGACTGTATCAAGTTTGTCACTGAGTGCCAAGATAAACCACAGCCCTAAGCCTGACTCCACCTTTTCACAATCACCTCCTTCCATTATATGGAGGGATTTGGTCTGTATTAGTGGGCGTGGTAGCACTGAGGAAGCAGAAAAAAGCAGATCTCTATGAGTTCAAGGCCAGCCTGGCCCACACAGAAAATTCCAGGACAGACAGCTTCGTAGAGAAACTCTGTCTCAGAACACAAACAAAAAAATAAAACAACCCCCTACACACACACATACACACACACACACACACACACACACTAGGCTGGACCTTGCATGTCACCATGGTTTCACTTGTCCAGAGTTAATATTGTTCCACCCTAGAAATTTCAATAGCCTGTTACTGTGCCATTTGGAGATTTCTATATCCTCTTCCAACAAGACTCAGATCATGAGCCACTAAGCCCCAGATAGTAACGTCTTGAGATACCAACCACTGATGGCTTCTTCCCACCACTGGAGACTTTTGACCTGATATCACCACCTGACCTCCGGTTTATTGCAAAAAGCTACTCCCTCCCTGCTTCAAAGAAACTTTTAAGCCTTCTATGTCCTTAGCCCATGACCTTGTGATATATCAGCAACACCAATAAGACTCCGACTTGTATGTCTCTGCCCAGCTCAGAGGGCAGATCTTTGTTCCTTGTTAATGTTTTGGTTTTCTGGTCTGTCAATGCAGACATGGTTCTGAGAGAGATAGCTATCAGCCATTCTAAACTCACAACAGGGCTATTGTTACAGAGGGTGAGATGGACTCAGAGCAAGGCCGCTGTTGTCTTGGAGCAGGACTGTTATCTTGTCAGAAATAATTACCGTAACAATAGCTGTGATTGCTCTGAGAGCCCATGATATGGAAACACTGCCTACTGCCCTCATAGCAGCTTCTCCCAGAATGCTGCCTCTTAGAATGCCTCTGTGCAAGATGGTCTCTCTATTGTGTTACTAGCAGTAGCCACACAGCAAGATATTCTAATAACCTCTCAGCTTCTGTATCCTTAATCCTGATGATTTCTTCCCCCCCCCCAGTATCACTGACTATTAAAGCCATCTCACATAACAGTCCCCATCCAGAATTGGTGATTAGGATTTGTTGTAGATGTAAACATGTTTTTGTTTTGATCATAGGTGTAGGATATGGGACTAATTCAGACTGTCCACAGCAGCAAACAAACTATTTGCCTTGTGCGGGCTCTGAGACAGGCTCTTTGCCAGCTGCAGATAGTTTAAATCTGAGGACTCTTGACAGAGAATAAATGCCAGAGCCCAGAGAGTGCTGAGGAGCTCTGAGAAAGAACAAGGCTTCTGGTGCTTTCCCCCTGCTGTTCCTGGTTGTTGTTGATGCAGTGTGAGAAGTTAGAGATCTCCTGAAATGAAAATTGGACTTGCCCCAGGGAACCCAAAGACCCTAACCAGCTGAAAGTAACCTAAGAAAAACTACACCACTAACCTTCTCTCTCTCCTACCCGGTGTTGGAGTGTTGGAAGAGATAAGGGGTGGAGAATGGAGAAAGAGACATAAGACGCTCAAATAAAATAGATTAAAAGGTATGCTAACAAGGACTGGTGCCACAAAGTGTAATTCTAACACTAGGAGGCTGAGGCAAGAGCATAAGAGTTTGAGGTTAACCTGGACTCCATAGTAAATTTTAGGCTACTTTGTACTACATAAGCAAGTCCCACCCTCAAAACCATGAAAGAAAAGAAAGAAAGACAAAGAGGTAACATAGTGAGACTGTATCTCAGGAAAACAAAAATAAAAACAAAACAAAAAAAGCAAGAAAGAGGCTGTGTGGTGGTGGCACACACCTTTAATCCCAGCACTCTGAGAGGCAGAGGCAGGCAGATCTCTGTGAGTCTGAGGCCAGCCTGGTCTACAGAGTGAGTTCCAGGACAGCCAGGGCTACACACAGAGAAACCTTATCTCAAAAAAAAAAAAAAGAAAGAAAGAAAGAAAGAAAAGAAAAGAAAGAAAGCTGAGTAGGTAGGACAAACCTATAATTCCAGTTCTTGAGAGGCTGAGACAAAAAGATTAATTTGAGACCACCTTGTGCTACCCTGAGCTAAAAAAAAATCTGGACATCATAGTTCATGCACATAATCTCAGCACTTAGAAGGCGAAGAAAGAATGATCAGATGAGGTCAGCCTCAGCTATGCAGGGAGTTTGAGGTCACCTGGGTTATATGAGACTATGAAGAAATAAGAAAGAAAGGAAAGAAAGAGAAAGAAAGAAAAAGAAAGGAAGAAGGAAGGAAAGAGAAGAAAGATAAGCAATTTCTCTTAGCAAATTTGATTTTTAAAAACTTTTTATTGATTCTTTGTTAATTTCACATCATACACCCCAGTCCCATTCATCCCCCTGTCCCCCCAATCTGCTCTTTACCCTTGCAACCTGCCCCCTAAAATAAAACACACACACAATGAACAAAACCAAAGCATAAAAACATCTCATTGTGGAAGCTGTAGTATGTCACAGTGTGTCCCTCAGTATATCCCTCTGTCCACACATCTTCACTTGCAAATGTTCGTTGCAACGAGTGATTGGTCTGGTACAAAGTCTCTGACTTCTGTGACCATCAATATTGGATCCTCCTAGGGATTTCTCCTGTTGTTGCCCTGTGTCATGGAGACCCTGCAGCTTTGGATCAGCAGGGCTGGTCCTTCTACGTGTCCCAAATGTTTGCAGATGCTATAGACTTGGGGGTGGGCCAACTCTGAGCCCTGGATCTGGGCCTGGGTGGGAGCTGATCTGGCCAGCTTCACCAGCTCTCCCTCACCCACACCACCATCTCCAGCACTGCTCCAGTGAGGCCCCCCAGTATCACCATTGGCAATAGGCAGGGCCAGCTCTCTCACTGCTCTCTGGGCTGGCTCACTGGCACCTATACCTCCAGAGCCAGCTCTACTGTGATACCCAGTTGAGATGCAGGGCCAGATCTCCCAAGTGCTACAGTCAGTGAGGAGGCAATGCTAGCTCTCCTTCTCTCATGTCCTGGGGGTCAGCGCTCCTGACTAAAGCAGGTGGTGAAAGGGGAGGGCAGAGGGCATCACCCCACATCCATCCTTACAGTAGAGGAGTGGGGACAGCTCTCCCACGCTCTCCCAGCTTGTGGCCAGCTCACTTGTGCCCCCACCGCCAGGGTCAGCTTTGCTGTGTTGGGGGATGGTCTGGTGTGCTGTGTACTCTGAGGCTAAATTCTGGGCTCCAAGATCTGGTTGAAGTCCAGATGAGTGCATTCTCAAGTACACCTATCAACGTTGTGTAAACTTTGCTCCCAATTATCTTTGATTGGTTAATTAAGAAAGGCTGGACAGCCTGAAACTGGGCAGAAGGGAAGTGGGCAGGGCTTCAGTTCCCTAGGCTTGGGGTTTCAGGAGAGGCCATGGGGAGAGAGGAAATAAGAAGATGGAGAGGACATGGCCTGATGCAGCAGAAGCCTAGACAGGACCAATTTTGGCAAGTAACTTGGGGCATGTGGCTGGGGAGTAACCAGACTAGCTTAGAAAATTAGTATTTCCTAATACTAATAACTGCCCAGTTTTTCTGCTTAAGCTTGTTAAAAAAATCAATAGGTCTCTGTCTCAATTATTTAGGAGCTAGCCGGGTGATGAATTAATAAATTTTCTATAATATTTGGCATGCCATTGTGAAGCAAGAATTTACATAGAATCCAGACTTAGAAATATTCCGGGCAAAAGGATTCTATCTCTCTGTGTGTCATTCTCTCTGTCTTTGTCTCTCCAGGGTTCCTCTGTGTAGCCCTGGCTGTCCTGGACTCACTTTGTAGACCAAACTGTCCTCCAACTCACAAGAGATCTGCCTGCCAGGGTGCTGGGATTACAGGTGAGGTGGCACACTGTCTCTTTAAGAGTACACAGATGGGTCTTTGGCCTCTTTGGGGGTTGGGGGAGCCCTGCAATAGCAGTGACTTCAAGCTCAGGATCTTACAGGAAGGGAGCAGAAGACCCTCAGTTCTCTGGGGCTTTGCCCAGCAACTGTGCCCTAAGAGTGGGAGCTCGCGCTGGGGAGAGTTAAGTGGGTGCGGAGAGATACTCAGCAACAAAGCAGCAGCTGCGTAGCCAGGACGTCGTGGCTCTGCACGGTTTCTTAGCAACCTCACGCGGCCCTTAGCCCAGACAGCAAAACTGCTCAGCTTATGCTCTGAAGACCAGGCTTGGCCTTTTAAGACTGATTCTGTGCCCGGATCCAGCGCGCTTCTCTAAGAAGCTAGCGTGCTACCCACTTGGGAAGAAAACTTCCCCGGGGCCATTGTAGTCTGCGGAGGGACGGGGGTCGGGCGTCCACTGAGACACAACTACCGGTCAAATCCAGGGGCCTTTGGGCAGGGCAGACTCCAGCTACAACCCTGTGGATGGAGACTCCTCTTCCCTGTGAGCTACAAGACAGGGCAGAACCAACCGCTGCAGTATCCTAAGATAAACAGCAGAGGGAGACAGACACACACACAGAAGAAATCTGAAGCACACCAAAATTTCTGAACAGGTCAAAAGGGTTTGAAAATTATGTTTTAATGTTAAAGAGGAGCCAGGCAGAGGCAGGCACATCTCCGTGAGTTTGAGGCCTGCCTGGTCTACAAAGCGAATCTAGGACAGCCAAGGCAACACAGAAAAACCCTGTCTCGAAAAACCAAAAAATAAAAATAACAAAAGAGGGAAAGGAACTGAATATAAGAAATTCACAGGTAAAGGTAAACAGGAAATTGAACCCCGGACTCTCAGATACAAAGTCAGGAGCCTTGTCAATTGAACTCTGAGGTGGATCTGTATGAGTTTAAGGCCAGCCAGGTCTACAAAGTGAGTCTAGGACATCCAAGGCTACACAGAGAAACCTGGCCTCGAAAAACCAAAAATAAAAAAATAAAAATAAAGGCTGAAGAGATGGCTCAGAGGTTAAGAGCACTGGCTGCTCTTCCAGAGGTCCTGAGTTCAATTCCCAGCAACCACATGGTAGCTCCCAACCATCTGAGACCTGGTGTCCTCTTCTGGCATGCAGACAGAACACTGTGTACATAATAAATAAACAAATCTTTAAAAATGAATAAACAAAAATTCCAGCAATTATTTAAGAGAGCCAGGCGTGGGTGCACAGAGGCAGGAGTCTTGATGTGAGTTCAAGGCCAGCCTTCTCTGCAAAGCAAGTCACCCCCAAAACAGGATAGCTAAAACAATAATGTAGAATAAAAGAACTTCCAGAGGCATCACCATCCCTGATTTCACACTATACTGCAGAGAAATAGTAATTAAAACTGCATGGTATTGGCATAAAAACAGATTAATCAATGAAATCGAATTGAAGACCCAGAAATAAACCCACATATCTATGGACAGTTGTTTTTTTTTTTTTACAATGACCCCAAAACCATGGAAAAAAAGATAGCATCTTCAACAAACTAGTGCTGTCTGACTGGATGTCTGCATGTAGAAGAATGCAAATAGATCCATATCTATCATCCTGCACAAAACTCAAGTCTAAGTGGATCAAAGACCTCATAAAACCAGATACACTAAATCTCATAGAAGAGAAGTGGGGGAGGATCTCCCCTTGGAGAGGGGCACAGGAGGAGATAAGGGTGAGAGTGTGGGGTTGGGAGGGAGGGGCTACAGCTGGGATACAAATCGAAAACTGTAATTGATATTTTAAAAAAAAGAAAAGATTATCCTAAGCTGGATGTGGTGGTACATGCCTTTATCCCAGCACTTCGGGAGGCAGAGGCAGGCAGATCCCTGTGAGTTCAAAGCCAGCTTGGTCTACAAAGCAAGTCTAGGACATCCTGGGATACACAGAGGAACTCTGTCTTGAAAAAACAAAAGAAAGAAAGAAAATATCATCCTGAGTAAGGTAACCCAGACCCAGAAAGACATGCATGGTAGGTTCTCATAAGTGGATATCAGCCATAAAGTGCAGGATAACCATTCTACACTCCACAGACTCACAGAAGCTAAGTAACAAGGGAGAATGCAGGAATCTCCTTCAGAAGGTTAAATAAAATAGACATCAGAAGTGGATGGAGGGTGTGCTGCCCTAGCTGGACTCTGACCTCTGACAGGGAGCAGGACTTTTGCTGCATATGCCCTGCAGCAACTAGAGGTGTTGCTCAACAAGACCATGTGCATTCACATGACAGATGGAAGGACACTAGTTGGCTGTTTCCTGTGCACTGATTCCACTGTAACGTCATGTCATCTGGGGCTCTGCGCAGGAGTTCTTCAAGCCATTTGATTAATTTTCTGCAGGAGAACCCCATGTGCTGGGTCTGGCCATGGTATAAGGACACCACATCATTTCTATTGAAGTCCAAAGGGAGAGCCTGGCAGGGGTGGGGGGGTGGGGCCATATCTCCAACCATGATCGCACTTCTCTTTGAGACCATTAAACCCTATGACCAAAAAAGAAGAAGAAGAAGAAGCAGCAGCAGCAGAGGATGGAGGGAGGGAACTGGGTGGGGTAGGGTGGGGATCAGATGTGGGGAGAGCAGCAGGAGGTGGGGGGAGAGGAGGCTAGGAGAAAGAACCTAATCAATGGAGGAAGGCATCTCTGGGACAAGCCAGAGACCTGGGATGGGGGGAGGCTCCTGGAAGTCTATGGGGGTGACCCTAGTTGAGGGTCCTGGTAGCAGGAGATATGGAGCCTGAAGTGGCTACCTCCTGTAACCAGGCAGGACTCCCAGTGGAGGGAGGGGAACACCAATCCATCCACAAAACCTTCGACCCAAAATTTGTCCTGCCTACAAGATGTGCAGAAATAAAGATGGAACAGAGATTGATAGAATGGCAAACCAATGGCTGGCCCAACTTGAGACCCACTCCATGGGAGAGAGCCAAACCCTGACACTATTAATGGTACTCTGCTATGATTACAGACAAGAGCCTAACATAACTGTTTTCTGAGAGGCTTCATCCAGAAGCTGATGGAAACAGATGCAGAGACCCACAGCCAAACAATAGGCTGAGCTCAGGGAGTCTTACAGAAGAATAGGGATTGAGGGAGCTGGTCAGGTCAAGGACACCACATGAACACCTATTGAGTAAAGTAACCCGGGCCCATGGGGGCTCATAGACTGAACCAAAGAGCATGCAACCGAAACAGCATGCATGGCTGGACCCAGGCTCATCTGTAGAAGACATGCAGCATGGTCATGTGGGTCCCTAACAATGGGAGTAAGGAATGTTTCTGACTCTGTTGCCTACCTTTGGAAACGTTCACATAGTTAGGCTGTTTTGTCTGGACTCAGTGGGCAAGGATGTGCTTAGTCCTGCTGCAACTTGATGTGCCAAGGTGGGTTGGTACCCATGAGGGACCTTCTCCTTACCTGAAGAGAAGGGGAGTGGGAATAGGGGGGAGAGGCAGGAGGGGGCTTCAATCAAATGAAAAGTGAAAAAATTAATTAATGGAAAGAAAAAAAAAGATCAGGACAAAGACTCTGACCATTAGTGATTTCCCTAGAATAACTAAAGATAAAGTCAACCAAATCTAAAGAGCATTTCTCTTTCCTTTTTTTTTTTTTTGAAACAGGGTTTCTCTGCAGCTGTCCTTGAACTGAGAGATGGATTGCCTCTGCCTCCCAGAGTGCTGGGGTTACAGGTGTGCGTCACTGAGCCTGGCTCCTCTTCTTTAAGACATGTCTCTTGTGCTTCATCAGTAGCCAGAACCTCCCTTGGTTTAAAAGATGCAACATTCATGGGTGTGGTGGTGCTCTTCTGATCCCAGCACTTGGGCTGGGCTACACAGAGAAATCCTGTCTCAAACAAACAAACAAACAAACAAACAAACAAACACATTAAAAAATAAAAAGAAAAGAAAAAGAAAGAAACGCAACATGAAACCCCTTTATTTTCAGGGAAAATGAACCGGCAATGACTTGAAGTTGAGAATGTGGGTACCCCATCACTCACACACATTCTCAGACTGTGAAATCCCAACATGCCTTCTAATGAGCACATATACAGTACCAAGTGCAAAGGTACCTTGACAGTGGGTTCAAGACCCTGGCTCTATCCTCCTCAGTAGCGGAGGCCAGGCTGCCTTTCACAACACAGCTGAAGCCAGGTCTCTCTCCCAAACCACTCATCCCTTTCAGCAGTGGCAAAACAGGAACGAGAGTTGTTCTATCTCACCTGGGAAGAGACCACGGTTTTTGGGTTTTTTTAAATGTAATTTATTTATTTTTATATCAATCACAGGTTAGGTACTTTGCATCCCAGGCGTAGCCCCCTCCCTCATTCCCTCCCACTCTCCCCATCCCTCCCTAATCTCCTCCCTGACCCCTCCAAGTCCACGGATGGGGGGGAGGGGGAGGACCTCCTCCCCTTCCTTCCGACCCCAGTTCATCTTGTCTCCTCAGGGCTGGCTGCAATGTCCTCCCCTGGGATCTAGCCTGGCTGTTATTCCCTGGCGTGTATGGGGGAGGGTCAAAGAGCCAGCCATCGAGTTCATGATAGAAACAGTCCCTGTTCCCCTCACTAGGGTCTTCAGTTGGACACCGAGCTACCATGGGCCACATCTGAGCGGGGGTTCTAGGCCATATCCATACATGGTCCTTGGTTGGAGAAACTGTCTCGTTTTTGTTTTCTAAGTAAGTAAGTAAATTCATTATTTCTCTGCTCCAAGATGGCTAATGTTATATTTTTCTACCAAGTCAGTGCTTAGCTCACTAACAGCGCTGCTGTCGCTGTGGCAGGACTTTCAACATGGCTGTTTTGTTTGTTTTTGTTTTACCGAGGCAGGTTCCTCCGTGCAGCCCTGGCTGCCCTGAACTGTCTTTGCAGACCAGGCTGACCTCCTCGAACTCAGAGAGGTATGACTGTCTCCGCCTCCGCCTCCCAGAGTTCTGGGGCGATAGATGTGCGCCATTGTGCCTGACTGGGTAATGGCTCTCACTGAATGGGTGACTCACACTGCCCGTTGTTACCTAAAGACAGATTCTGGTCACTAAACTCCATCAGGCCTCCCATCTGGGAAGCAACTAAAACTGCTGTATTACTCAGGCCCAGATATTATATCCTTCAATTAGACAATCTTGTCAAGGACATCCAGGTGTACTACTTGTGTACAACTGAACCCCAAATGATGAAAAAGAGCCCAGGAAGGAATCTGCACCCAAGGAAGCAACTCCAGAGAACATTGGAAAGTACACTTACAGAGATAAAACCCAGTTTTGAGTATAAGTATTAGACAGTTTTCACAGAAACTGTCCATGGATGGGTGGAAACCTATTCCACCCAAATTGGAGACAGACTCAGCAGTCACCAAGAAACTCCTCCAAGAGTTAATTCCTAGATTTGGGTTGGTTCTCTCCCTCATGTCCAACAATAACCTGACTTCCATAGCCGATGTTTCCCTAAGTCTGGTAAAGATCCAGACTTAGGGAACCTAAGTTGATTGGAAACTACATTGTGCCAAAATGTAGTCACAAAGCTCAGGTCAGGTACAAAGCATGAATAGTAAGGAAACTAACTAAATATATCCTCCTTGAGACTGGTGAAAGCTGAGCCAACCTCCTACCTTTTGTGGTCCTAAGGGACAGGTGTATCCCATATCAAAAAGCTCATTAGGGCAGAAATGACTAACCACTCCCTCCTCAAGTCCTTAAGGGCCCTGCAACAAGCCCAGAGGACTAGTCATCAGATGGTTCAGAGAGGCCGTGGCCTTGCTCTCAAGTTCCAGGCTGGTGAACTTGTGTGGGTAAAGAAGACCCCAACTGAGACCCTAGAACCAAGTTGGGAAAAGCCCTTACTTACTCTGTGGTGTGGTTCCGTGTTCTGCTGCTTCTTTCGGGGTGTCCGGCCACCACAAGACAAAGAGCCTAGACAGATGTAGCAGAGTCTGGAATGGGTAGGGCCCTGTAGAATTCTGGTCCAGCTGGGAGTGCTGAGGGGAAGACCTCCAAGGATTTTAATAAATGGGCAACTGTTTATGCTAGTCAGTGAAACAGGTTCAGTGTGTTTATTCCAGAATGTCCAAGTGCTTTATGAACCTTGGTGCTCCCTATGTGACTACCTGTGATTACCTTGGGAATTGGATTCTGTGGGCTAGGATACACAGGCACGGAAGCAGGGAGGATCGATCCTACTGCTTCTAGTCTCAGGATGAAATTTTCAGGGTTTGGACATGTCTCTGACCTTACTCTAGCCCCATGCCTGTTTTCCTTGTTCACCCAGCCTATGTGCCCCACACTCTGGTCCTTAGTCCCTCTACACAGTCACTGGTGGCACCCCATGGAGCCACCACACCCAGCTAAAGGAGGCTACAGAAGATAACAGGAGCTGGGCAGAGGTGGCACATGCCTTTACTACCAGAGGAAGGTGGGTCTCTGAATTCTAAGCCAGTGTGGCCGACAGAGTGAGTGAGTGTGTTCCAGGACAGTAAGGACTACATAGAGAAACCCTGTCTCAAGAAGAAGAAGGAGAAAGGAAAAGGAGGCAAAGATTAAGAAGAAGAGGAGGAGGAAGAAGAAGGGGAGGAAAAAGGGGGGAGGAGGAGGAAGAAGATGATGATGATAGATGGGTCCTGTTATACCTAAATAGTCCAGACCAGGATGCAATTTTATTATCCAAAAGAAACCTGTGCCAAGACCCATCCAGGCCATCGGTCCATCTTGGTACCCTTGAAATATGAGCCCTCTAGGTGGCAACTCCCCCAAACTCCAATTTCCCCAGAAACTCCTCTGGTAACTTGGAGATAAAGGTCCAGGAGGCAGTGGAAGCCAGCCCCTTAGTGTTCAGGATGCCGGAAGGAGTGCTTCGGTTCCTTAACCATTCTCCACCAAGCATAGGTCAGGACTGCTGGCTGTGCCTGAACCCCAAGACCCCATATCATCAAACTAATTCTGCTCCCAACCTTAACAGCTATAAACAGGACCAACACAAGCTCACCCTGGGGACTTCCAAAAAGGGTGCTTCCTTAATGCCACCAAGATACCTCCTAGAAAGTTCCCTGTATGCAGATTCCTGTACCAGATTAATCCCAGAAATGGTGCCTGTATGCATTTCCAGGCCCCTGAGACTACTTGGCTAGTGCTTAACTTGATTGTGCTTCTTCTGGAAGTGTTTGCACTGAATGAGACCACACTCCTTTGCATCCTTGCTTTGTCATACTCCATGTATTTGTTTGTAACGGAGAAGAGGACAGGGCCTTCCCGTGACTGGCAAGCCATCCCTATTCTAACTCTCTGTTGGTGGGGGTGGGTTTCATGGACTTCTGATGCAGGCATAGTAATGGAGGATTGAAAACTTTAAGGAACTCAGTGGTGCATGGTACAAGCCTTTAATCCCACCATTCAGGGAGGCAGAAGCAGGTAGATCTCTGTGTTCAAGAATATCTTATGGTCTACAAACAAACAAAACCTTTAAGGAACTCATTGCTTAAGCAGACACAGACCTGGGCTATCTAAAAAATTCTGCTTCCCATCTGGAAGTTCAGATAGATTCCTTAGCTGAGGTTGTTCTTCTGAATCACAGAGGACTGCATCCCCTCTTGATGAGACAAGGAGGTCTTTATATGGAACTGGGAAAAACTTGTTGCTTCTGTGCAAGCTAGTCAGGGATAATTAGAGAAAAATTATTAATTAGCCATGGTCAGAAATAACTTTCAGGAAAGAGAAAGATGTTAAGAATTCAACAACTGGGCGGGAGAGCTGGCTCAGAGGTTAAGAAAACTTGCTGCTCTTTCAAGGGTCCTGAGTTCAATTCCCAGCAACCACATGGTGGCTCATAGCCATCTATAATAAGGTCTGGTGTGCAGGCAGAATGTTGTATAAATAATAAATAAATCTTAAAAAAAAAGAATTTAACAACTGAGGCCAAGTGTGGTGGCATTTATCTTTAATCCCAGCACTCGGGAGGCAGAGGCAGGGGGATCTCTGTGAGTTCCAGGCCAGCCTGGTCTACCGAGTTAGTTTGTAAAAGCGTACAGGGGAGCTAGGGTTCTGCTGTACAGAGAAATGACATGAATAGAATAGAACCTAAGAACTGGTACCAGAGCTGGAGAGAAGACTCAGTGGTTATGAGCAGTGTTCCCCAGAGGTCCTAAGTTCAATTTCCAGCAACCACAGGTGGCTCACAACCATTTACACTATGCTCTGATGTCCTCTTTTGGCATACATGTGTACATGCAGGTAGAACACTTATCTACATAAAATGAATAAATATTTTATTTATTTATATTTGTTTGTTTTTCCTCAAACAGGGATTTCCTGTGTAGCCTTGGCTGTCTTGGACTCATTTTGTAGACCAGGCTGACCTCAAACTCACAAAGATCCACCTGCATCTGCCTCCCAGAGTGCTGGGATTATGGGCATGCGCCACTGCACTCAGCTAAATAAATAAATCTTTAAAAGAAAAACAAAAAAAAACTGGTACCAATCTTTGTTCTCCTGGTCCCCCTGGTTAGCTACTCTACTTATAGCCATGGCTGGGGCATTAATCCTTTTGCTCCTAGCTCCCAATATAGGAATGATAAGGAGACGATATACAATGCCTCTTATTCCAAGATGAGTCCATGGTGATTTTACCCATGCCCATAGGACCAGTGGGGAATATAACAGGCCCCAGAACTTAGTAGGTCCTAAGACCCTAGGACCACTGACAGCATGCTACAGGCACCATTCTTAGGCCAGCATGTGGCCTAATCCATCAAAGACCTAGTCCACAGTTCCAGGATCCAAGAAACTTCCTCAAAGTACTAACCTTGCTTTTCGGCTTCCGTAGTTTCACTTCTCACTAACTGTTCTTGCTAATTGAAGTGTGTTGACCAAAGTGTGGGGTTTTTTTTTTGTGTGTGTACAAAAGGCAAAAAACAGTGAAGCTTGGGACTACACAATTTGTGCAAGTTTCTTGTGTGGCCTGCCAGCCAGCAAATAAAGACTTTTTAATTGCTTTAATAGTCCATGTGTCCTCTGAAGGAGTTACCTAGTAACTCCTAGCTTTTTTTTTTTTTTTTTCCTTTTTGGGACAGGGTCTCACATATGCCTTGCTGGTCTGGAATTCACAGAGACTGCTGACTTCTCTATCGGAGTCTGGGATTAAAGGCATGTGTCACCAGGCACAGTTAGTTATTTATCTTAATTTTTTGAGACAAAGTCTCACTCTGTACCCTAGAGTGGCTCTGAGCCACTGATATACTCCAGCCTGTGTCAGCTCCCAGAATGCTGAGCTTCTTGGTGGCTTATAGCCACCATTACTGTAGCAATTTCTTTTGTCATAAATTCCTTCTTTCCTTCCTGCTTTTCTTCCTTCCTTCTCACTGTGTAGCCCTAGTTGGCCTGGAACTTGTTATGTAAATCAGATTGGCTTCCATCTCTCAGATACCTGCTTGGCTTAGTTACAGCCTTCAACAGAGGTGTTTATTAGAGGATAGTATAATAATAACAGATTGATACTGATAACATATGCACTAGAGATTTTTCATAATATTAATTCATACTTAATCATAAGACTCTCTATGCTATAGGTACTATTATCAGCCATAGGAAACAGACACAGAAAGATTAACATATCTAAGGTCACAAAGGAAGTAAGTAGAAGAGTTAGCCTTTAACCCAGGACACGTGTTCATACCACTGTGCTCTATTGTCTTTCTGGCAGAGTGAAAAACATCAGCTTTAAAGATAGGTAGAATAGGGGCTGAAGAGATGGCTCAGCAGTTAAGAGCATAGGTTGCTCTTGCAGGGGACCTGGGTTCTCAATTCCCAGCACCCACACGACCACCAGTAGCTTCAGTTCCATGGGATCTGATGTCCTCTTCTGACTGCTGAGGGCACCAAGCATACATGTAGTGCATGTACGTACATGCAGGCAAAACACTCACATAAAATAAAATGAATGCATCTAATTAAGTTAAAGACAGCTTTACACTTTAAAAAAGAAGATCCTGTACTAGAAAGGATTGTTTAGAACTGAAATGGAGCTACAATAGCAATCAGTAATTCCTCAGCCCACAAGGCCTGGCACTTTAGGCCTGGAGGATTCCTGTAGAGCTGCTGGTCTTCAGTCTACATTAGAATTCTGAGCAGTAGGCTCCTAGTATCAGTGAAGGTATTGTGCAGCAACAGAACAGATGAACTGGACTACAAAGCAAGAACCTCTCTGTCGGGACTGGAGAGATGGCTTAGTGGCTGAGAGGACCCTAGCTCAGTTTCTAGTACTCACATAGTGGCTCACAACTATAAAAAAAACTCCAGTTCCAGGGGATCTATTGCCCTATTCAGACTTTCCTGGGCACCAGGCTACACATACATACACTCAGGCAAAACAGTCATAAAATAAATCTAAAAGCACCTGTCAAAAAATAGTAATTTAAAAGTGAAACCAAGGGCTGGAAAGATGGCTCAGAGGTTAAGAGCACTGGCTGCTCTTCCAGAGGTCATGAGTTCAATTCCCAGCAACCACATGGTGGCTCACAACCATCTATACTGAAATCTGGTGCCCTCTTCTGACATGCGGATTTATATGCAAACACAACATTGTATACATAATAAATAAATCTTAAAAAAAATTTTAAAAAAAGTGAAACCAAGTATAGTGATCTATGTTTTTAAATCTTTTCTTTTTTTTAGACAGGGTTTCTCTGTGTAATAGAGCTCTGGCAGCAATCCTGGATTTATTGTAGCCCAGACTAGCCTTGAACTTGAACTCACAGAGATCCAGTCTGCCTCTGCCTTCAAGTGTTGGGATTAAAGACATGCACCATCACACCCAGCATTGCTTTTAAATCTTAATACTTGGGAGGGAGAGGCAGATTTATGGGATCCAAATCAGCCTGGTCTATATAATTAGTTCCAGACCAATCGGCGATACATGTGAGACCATGTGGCAAAGAGGGGGGAAAAAAAAGGAAGGAAGGAAAAAAGAAAGTCAAGCATGGGAGATCACACCTGTAATCCTAACAGTGAGGAGGCTGAAGCAGAATTACCAAGACTTTGAGGTTAGCCTGAGGAACACTCTAAGTCTCAGGACAGACAACTGGGGGTTACATATGAGAGTGTAAGATCCTGCCATTAAAAAAAAATCCAGGTGGTGGTAGTGTATACCTTTAGCCAGCACTTGCAAAGTGGAGGCAGGTGGGTATCTGTACATTCAAGGTCAGCCTTCTCTACAAAGAGAATTCTAGGATAGTCAGGGCTACAAGAAAAAAAAAAACATGTCTCAAAAAACTGGGGGTGGGTGGGGTTTGGGGAGAGACATGTAAGCAAGCAAAGCCTGGTTAGTCTAAAGAAATGAAAATGCCACAGAGCTCCCTAAAGTGAGCAAAAAGGCAGGACATCTCAGGCAGAGAACTGGTGCTGTAAGCCCAAAGGGTCAGGGCCTGTTTTATACCATGTATAGGTTACCCTAGAGTACTCTGACAAACTACACAGATAGCTGGGCATAGTGGCCCATAGCTTTAAACCTAGTGCTCAGGAGGCAGAGGCAGGTGGATCTCTTGAGTTCAAGGCCAGCTTGGTCTACAAAATAAGTTCTAGGACAGCCATAGCTTCACAGACAAACCTTGTCTGGAGAAACCAAAAAAAAAAAAAAAAGGAAGAAAGAAAGAAACTGCATAGCAGCACTGGCACTTATACACTGTGCAGCCAAGTATCATTATCACCACTTCATAGATACACTCTCGAACAAGGTCCTTTCGTGTGTCAAGATCCCTTTTGCAATAGGAAGGAGGGTGGCTAGATCCCCTCCAACAGCATGAGTAGACTCAAGAGTATGAATAATCCACGGGTCCTAATAAACACTGCGAGGCAAATTTACCACTGAGATACTTGCCCAGATTTCAAAAGTTGTTTTGGGAGCGGGGATAATGAGGAGACAGGTTTTTACTGTGTGCGTTCCAGAACTCCCTCTGTAGACCAGACTAGACTGGCCTGTTGGAATTAATGGTTTTTTCCATGCCCACTCTAGCTCCAAAATATGACACAGAGACCTGTTATATTTATAATAAGCATCAAGCAACATAACTCGGCAGATAGCTATTTATTCTAACTGACTAGGCTAGCCTGGCCTCCTTCCCAGCCATGTGCTCTGTTACCTGTCCTCAAGTCTTGGCCTGAAGCCTCTTCTCCATCCTTGTCCCCATGGTGACTCCTCCACGGTGACCTCCTCCTCATGGCCTGTCAACCCTCCAGTCTCTCTCCTTCCTGGGACCCCCAGAATGGGAATGGAAGTCCTGCCTGCTGTCTTCACTGCCCAGTCATGGCCTCTTCAGCTTCTTTATTAAACAATCAGCGATAACTTGGTATTAATTTTCACACATTGAGACAGGGGCTTCCTCAATAGCAAGGACAATATCAGAATCTGTTAGCATTTAGCTCACTGCCATCTCAGCAATTAACAGTCTTGATCCAGAGATCTTCCTCAATACAATGTGAATGAAGGTCACCTTGACACTGGCTTTGAATTTACAGAGATCCACCCTACCTCTGTCTCTCAAGTGCTGGGATCAAAGGCATATGTCACCATATCCAGCCTTTTTTTCCTTTTAGTTATGATCCTATTTATCGAAGCATTATGGAAGTGGAGCCTGTATGCCATCCTTGTCTGTGATGGTCAGGAGATAAAAGGACAAGTAGGAAGAGTCGGTTCTTCCCAACCGCAGGGCTGTTGCTCTCTTACCAGGGGAGCCATCTAACAGGCCTAAAGTTTTGGTTTTTGAGGTCTCATAGGACTCAGGCTATCCTGGAATCAAGATGTAATTCAGAATAGCTGGGCAAGTTGTTCCAGGCCTTTAATCCCAGCACTCGGGACACAGGCAGACCGATGTCTGAGTTTAAGACTACTCTCAAATCCTGTTCTACTTAGAAAGTTCCAGGACAGCGAAGGCTACATATATCTTGTCTCAAAAGATAGAGACAATGATAGCTAATAAGGATGAACTTTGCCTCAAGCATGCTAGGCCAGAACACCACTGACCTACTCTCTAGCCCCTGATAAATAACTACCTAACAACATGCTCGGGGGTCATACTCCTCCCAACTTCTTTTTTTTATTTTAATTTTTTAAATATTAATCACAGGTTATTTACTTTGTGTACCAGCTGTAGCTCCCTCCCACATTCCCTCCCAAACCCACCCTCCCTCACCTCCTCCCTGTCCCTTTTCAAGTCCACTGGTAGGGAAGGTCCTCCTCCCCTTCCATCTGACCCTGGCTTATCAGGTATCTTCAGGACTGGCTGCAATGTCCTCCTCTGTGGCTTGGCAAGGCTGTTCCTTCCTCAGGGTGGGGGTGGGGGAGGTAAAGGAGACAGTCATTGAGTTCATGTCAGAATTGGTTCCCCTTACTAGTGAAAACCAAATTCTTTTAAGATTACATATATAGGGGCTGGAGAGATGGCTCAGCGGTTAAAAGCACTGGCTATTCTTCCAGAGGACCTGAGTTCAATTCCCAGCAACCACATGGTGGCTCACAACCATCTGTAATGGAATCTCTGCTATGCACAAAAACAGTGTTCATATATATAAAAAAATAAATCTTTTTTAATTGTCAGATTATACATTTTATTTCCAATATTATAGTAAAAGTATTCCTGCTGTGGTTCCCCACCCCCTTTCTCACACATACACAGATCAAAAAGTATATTTACTTAGAAAAGTAGATTCAACACACCAAATGCAAAACTAGGTTGGATTGAGCTTGGAGTTTCTGAGCACGTACTCCTAACCCTAAGGAAGAAGTAATGTGTTACCTTCACCTGCCCACATGTCTGATCCAGGCTAAGGTGCTGGACAAACTTACAATAGTCCCAAGTCAATATGGGAAGCCATGAGAGAGAAACCTAAGATTTCTCAGAAATAGTTTTAAATGGGAAGCCTCTAATCCTACCTGGTTAGTGCTTTTCTGCGGGTTTCTCAGTATGAGTCCAAACCTCTCACAAAGCACCTTTGAACACAAGTTATGGAAGCAAGTCCAGAAGTCTCTATACAAGAACTATGCAAGTAATGGTTAAAGGAAATTGAGGGCCAGATCCCCTTGTGTCCCACGGTTGAAATGAGCAGCTGAAGCTTAGGTGGTTTTTCCTCTTCTTGGCAGACGGTTGCTTAAACACGTCAGGCACCCCAGCGGCCTTTTGTTTAAAGAACTTTGTGTTCTGGGCACTCTCTTGGCCCCACACAGAGTTAAAGGAAGTGGTATCTTGATCCACAAGGTGGGTGTACTTGGTACGGCCATACCATCCAAAATTCTTGACCTGCATGACTTAACTTGTTCATCTTCATCCATGAAGAAGGCACCCCGGTGAACAGCTTTGTTGGTAATGATTTTGCCATTTGCCCGAAGTTCAGCCTGCCTTTTTTCCTCAGTCAGGTTTCGCATTCGTTCAATTTCTGCTTTCTCCTTTTCAAGTGCTTCTCGGTCTTCTCTGTCCCTCTTGATTCTTTTGAGCTTTTGGACTCTCCACGCCTCATATTCCTCATCTTTTTCATCGTTGGTATTGAGTGCGTCCAGGGCGGCGAGGGACCGATTGTTCTCCTCTAGCTCTTTGTTGGTCTCTTCTACAATCTTCAGTTTGTACTTGCGTCTTTCCTCAGCCATGCGCTTTGCTTCCGGTTCCAGTTCTTTCTGTTTCAATGCTTCAGCTTCTCATTCTTGGACTGTCACTCGGTCCTTCTTTCGGATGAAGACAGGCTTAAATCGAGGCTCCATTTCATCTTCACTGTCCGTGTACTCCTCATACTCAGACTCCTCCCCAGAGCGTCCTTCATCTTCCACTTCCATCTCTTCATTTTTCCTCTCTCGTGCTCGCTGAGGCATCATGCCGCGGCGCAGCTCTATTTCCTCATCAATTTCTTCCTCCTCTTCACTGCCATCTTCTTGTTCCATATGCCAAGCATCTCCTTCTACTTCTGAGTCATTTTCTCCGGCTACTTCAGGTTCCACTATTTTTCGATGTCGAGCCAATCTCTCTTCCTCATCTTCACTGATGCGGTTCTGTAAATGCTGAAGGCGGGGATTACTGGATGAGTCCTCCTCCTGCTCCTCAGGCTCTGCTTCTTAGCTTTCTTAAAGAACTGAAATTCTTCATCCTCTTTTTCTGAGGATTCCATAGAGGCATAATCTGGCTTCTTTCTGGACACATAACGTTTTACCTTCACTTTTTCCATTGAAATCTCACCTTTCTCATTGCGAACTGGGACGGCCCCATCCGTAGACTGAATGGGCAGCTGCTTCATGAGTGCGCTTGGGACGGACATAGTGACGGCTGCGGCGAAGACTTCCAAAATTTGATTGAATCCGAACAGCGAAGACCCAAATTAAAAAAAAAATTTTTTTTTTTTAATCCCAGCACTCAGGAAGACAAAGGCAGGCGGATCTTTGTGAGTTCGAGACCAGCCTGGTCTACAGAGCGAGTTCCAGGACAGCCAAGGCTATGCAGAGAAACCCTGTCTCAAAATACCACACACACACACAAAAGAAAGAAAGAAAGAAAGAAAGAAAGAAAGAAAGAAAGAAAGAAAGAAAGAAAGAAAGAAAGAAAGAAAGGAAGGAAGGAAGGAAGGAAGGAAGGAAGGAAGGAAGGAAGGAAGAAAGAAAGGAGCAGAAAAAATTACATACATACATTAATTTATTGCTTATCGTGAATGCCATGACTCGCGTGTGTAGGCTCTACAACTAACAGGAATCCTTTTTCCTGTTTTCCTCTACCGCATGAGCCTTGGGAATCGCGCTCTCAGAGTCAGGCTTGGCGGCAGGCACTTTTACTCGCTGATCCACCGCACAGACCTTCTTTTACTTTCTCAAACTCCGCGAGCCGGCTAAAGCGGCTCTCTCCTTTATTCACCGTTGGGGGGGTATCCTTCGTGTCTGCTTTGGTCCGCAGAGGTCCCCGCCCACCAGGCGGAACTTTTCTGGCTCTCCCCGGCACCCGTCCACCCGTGCCCCCACGTGACACAAACAGACTGGGTACTTCCGCTTCCCCTCCGCTTTCCTCCATCAGTGTCCACCCCCCGCCCCCGGGTTCCCAGCCCGGTGAGTTAGCGAGCGCCGGGAGGGCGGTGCCGCGGGCGGAGTCGCCCCGGGCTGACGCTTGCCGCCTTCCTTCTCGTCACTTCAGGTCCCCGCGGAAGCGGAGGCGGGCGTCATGGCGGAGCTGACGGCTCTGGAGAGCCTCATCGAGATGGGCTTTCCCAGGGGACGCGCGTAAGGGAGCCTCCCCTTAGCCTGTGGTGGGGGGCCGCGGGGCCTTCCCAGCCTGACTGTCACCATGGCTGGTGGTCGCTACTCACCGTGTTTCTGCCCCCAGGGAGAAGGCTCTGGCCCTCACAGGGAACCAGGGCATCGAGGCTGCGATGGACTGGTGAGCGACCACCGACGGGGGTAGCGGAGGTTTGGGGGCCGCCGGAAAGGCCGGCCTCATGGCTAACCCCCTGCCGACTTTCCCTGACCAGGCTTATGGAGCACGAAGACGACCCCGATGTGGACGAGCCTCTAGAGACTCCCCTCGGCCATATCCTGGGACGGGAACCCACGTCCTCAGAGCAAGTTGGCCCTGAAGGTCCTGACTGGGAGACATCTTGTGATTCTAGACATCTTGTGAGGGCCTGAGAAAACCAGAATGATTTTATTATAAATAATAATGCTGGTTGCTTGTTTGTAGGATCTGGGTCTGCTGCTGGAGAAAGCAAACCCATTTTGACTGAAGAGGAAAGACAAGAACAGACTAAGAGGTAACTGGCTGGCAGTTTCACTTGTACGTTTTGTTTGAAGTCAATCTCACTCTTGCCCAGACTTAACCCCTGATTCTGGTGCCTCTGCCTCCAGAGGGCTGGGAATACAAGCCTTCACCACGATGGCCTGTATTGCTTTTTGGAATAGGGTCTAGCTGGCCTGGACCCCATTGTGTATCCTAGACCAAGTTCAAAGCCATATTCTTCCAAGGGCTGGGGTTACAGGCGTAGGCCACCATAGCTAGCCCATAGACTGACTCACATTCCTAAGGGCTAAACATAAGTTATAGAACCTGACCATTTGTGTGCTTGGGACCATCAGGAAACAATCTGTAGTTGAGATTGGTCTCAAACTGCCTGTGTGACTGCGGATTAGCCTGCAATCCCAGTTCTTTTGCCATTGCCTTGCAATTACTCGGATTGTAGGGTACACACCACTATGCCTGGCTCTCTTTTCTCAGCTGTAAGCCTCCATATATGCTGTATGTGCTCTTCCATTGAACTCCATGCCTAGGCCCCCTCTTTTTTTGTTTTTTCAAGACAGGGGTTCTCTATGTAGCCTTGGCAGTGCTAGAACTCATTCTGTTGATGAGGCTGGCCTCAAACTCAGAGGTCCTTCTGCCTTTGCTGGGATTAAAGGCATGTATTATCATCATACGGCTTTCCTTTTTTTATAAATTACTTTTTTTGGTTTTGTCTTTCATCTGTCTTGGAACATATATTCCCTTATTTTGTTTAGAATATTCTGTTTAAACTCACCTTCCCAGCTGTGTGGCATGCCTGTAATCCAAGCATTCTGGGATGTTGAGGCAGGTGGATCTCTGTGAGTTCAAGGCCAGGATGGTGTGCAAAGGTAGTCCAGGATAGCCAAGGTGACACAGAGAAACCCTGTCTCAAAAAACAAAGCAAAAAAAAAAAAAAAAACCGTAATAATAACAATAAATAAACTACCTTCCCACTCCATGTCCAGCTTCAGCTCTTTCTTCTCTGCAAAACAGAATGTTGGAACTTGTGGCCCAGAAGCAGCGGGAGCGTGAGGAAAGAGAGGAGCGAGAAGCTTTGGAACGAGAAAAGCAGCGGAGGAGACAAGGGCAAGAACTGTCGGCTGCACGACAGAAACTACAGGAAGATGAGATGCGCCGGGCTGCTGAGGAGCGCAGGAGGGAAAAGGCTGAAGAATTAGCTGCCAGGTCTAGACGTTGGTTGTGTTGGTTTGCAGTTGGAAAAGAAATCAAGATTTGCCTTGTCCATATCCGACCTATTTTCTTCCTATCTCCATTGTAGACAAAGGGTTCGAGAAAAAATTGAAAGGGACAAAGCAGAGAGAGCCAAGAAGGTGAGTGACTTGGAAGTCTGTGGGTATAATGGAGTAGGTGGGTTATGGGTTAATTTCATTTTTCATTCTCAAGAAAAAGCATGTGCTTATGTGGTTTTAGACAAGCTGTAACTCAGACTGGTCTCAGACACATGCCATTCTCCTTCCTCAGCCTTCCAAATGTTAAAACTAAAGGTAGTGAGCCACCAAACATGGGTGTGTTTTTTGGTTTTTTGTTTGTTTGTTTGCATGTTTTTGCCTGTGGCAGTTGAGCCTTTACACATGCTGAGCTCCTGTGCTACGCCTGAGCTAGTGTTTCATTTTGTCTTGCAGTATGGTGGTAGTGTGGGTTCTCGGTCATCCCCACCAGCAACAGATCCAGGTCCTGTTCCTTCTTCTCCCAGCCAGGAGCCCCCTACCAAGCGGGAGTATGACCAGTGTCGCATACAGGTACTGTTTTTTTTTTTTTTTTTCAGGTACTGTTTTCTGATAGCTGTCTTGCTCCTGGAACATGTACTGGCCTATAAAGTGCTCAGTTCTGAGCTGTTGGCACTTAAGTCCTCTTTGCCAAATCTCTCCCTTCTTTGTACTGACTTGAAATCCTACCTCCTCCACTTTTAGGAGAGATTGAATTTCACCTGCTTGTCTTATTTAAATCCATACTTCACTCTTAGTCAGCAGTTTTACTTATTCATATTTTCATAGAGTCATTACACAGCTGTTTTCATAATATCAAATTTATCCTGATTTTGAAAAATAATTCTGGTTGTTTTTGTCTTGATTGTGAGGTACTTGGGAGTCCTTTTTCATCACCTATTGAAGCAGAGCATAAGTGGTTGTTCATCAAGTCCTTTGAATAGTATTTGTACTGGTTCAGACTCCAAGGAAAGCAGGGCCAACTATAGTCCCTCCTTTTGTTTCTTGGGCTCTTCAGACAGGGTTTCCATATTTAGTCTAGGCCAGTCTTAGGCTTTGAGATAACCCTGCCTCTGCCTGGGTGCTAGGATTGCAGGCATGTGCTAAGACTCTGGACTTTTACTCTTGGGACTGTACAGCCCTACTGTCTTGGAGTTCACTATGAAGATCAAGCTGACCTCTAACTTCTGGTGATCCAGAAATCTGCTGTTTCTTCTCTGTGCTGTGGTTATAGGCATTGCCATGACCTGGCCTCATTTATTTATTCATTGTTTTGTTTTAAGACAGGGTTGTATGTACCTGATGTGGCCTTGAACTTGTTCTTCCTGCTTCCAGCCCTGGAATCTATGTAAACCAAGCTGGACTTGAACTTCCAGAAACTTGCCTATGCCCCTAAGTGCTGGCTGTAGTCATGAACCACCCCATACCTAGTCCTCACTCAGTTTTGGTGCTCACAGTACTGCTTTTCTCTGTTGCCTCCTAGGTTAGGCTGCCTGATGGGACTTCGTTGACCCAAACGTTCCGGGCCCGGGAACAGCTGGCAGCTGTGAGGCTTTATGTGGAGCTTCACCGTGGGGAGGAACCTGGACAGGACCAGGACCCTGTGCAGTTGCTCAGTGGCTTCCCCAGACGGGCTTTCTCAGAAGCTGACATGGAGCGGCCTCTGCAGGAACTGGGTATGTTATGTGAGACCAGGAGTCAGGACTTAAAGGAATGAGGGCGGTTGGGATAGAAGGGGTTTAGTAGACATAGTATGTGTCCAGGATTTGGAGGGCCAAACTTAGTATCCTTGTAATTCAAACTCCTTCTTCCATTTTTTAGGACTCGTGCCTTCTGCTGTCCTCATTGTGGCCAAGAAGTGTCCCAGCTGAGGGTCCTCCATCCCACCATCTCTCTGACCTCTTCATCTTTGATAAAGCACTGACATTTCCTTCCTAATAAATAGACCCTTTGAGTTCTGTATATGCCTGACTCCTTCCTGAGTGATTGGGAAAGGCTATATGAAAAGATGATAAAGGGAAACATTGAAGTAGGACCCTTTTTTTTTTCTCTGTATGGCCATTGCTTTGTAGGCTAGGCTGGCCTTGAACTCACAGCTATGTGCCTTCCTGGGTGCTGGGATTACAAGCTTGGGCCACCATGCCCAGTTGCGTTAGGGCCTCTTTATCATCTAGGACTGATTAACTGCTTGGGGGTGGGGCAGTACATGGCATCTTTTGTTCATGGGCATAAGGCCATACATGAGAGGTTTTTGTTTGTTTTGAGATAGACTAGATAGACCAGGATGACCTGTAGATCCACCTACCTCCTTACCACATGCTGGGATTAAAGTTGTGTACTACCATGCTGGGCTTGAGTTTAAATCCTTACTGTTAGGTGCCTTGAGTTCTTCACACCTCTCCATTAGTTTAATAGGTTAATAGTACCTATTTCCTGAACTGTGAGACATGTATATGCACAGTGCCTGGCACAGTACATTCCCTGTAAACACTGGCTATATGTAAGGTAGTGAGGTTTTGGTTTTTGGTGGTTTTGTTTTTGTGGTGCTATGGAATGACCTCACACTCCACCATGGAGGACATCTCCAATGTAAGGTGACTTTAAGTGTCCACAAACACTGAAAAGAATTATTGCGGGACTTTTGCAAAAGTGGAACTGTATGTGTTAGGTTGTTAAAATCCTTAAGTGTGGTAACACAACACTAAGGGAGCAGGAGGGTCATGAGTTCCAGGCAAGCCTGGACTACATAGCAAGACCTTCCTTGACAAACAGTAAAGACTAAGTGATAACTATGCCATGGTGCTTTCCTGGTACCATTAAAATGTGTTGAGTATTTGGGGCTGGAGAGATAGCTGAATGGTTATGAACACTTGCTGCTTTTGCAGAAGAGCAGAGTTTGGTTCCCAGCATTTACGTTAGGCAATTCAGTTCCAGATCTGATGCCCTCTTCTGGCTTCTGGGTATGAGGTATGCACATGCTACACGTGAATGCATACCAAGCATTCACACAACAAAATCTTAAAAGTTTTGAGGGACTGGAGAGAGTGGCTCAGTGGTTAAGAGCACTGCTGTTCTTGGAGAGGACCTGAGGTCAGTACTGTATACCCACATGGCTCATAACCGTTCCAGAAGTCAACACCTGACTTACATGAGCACATGGTGCACATAGATGCAAGCAAAACATATATAAAATAAATACATCTTTAAAGAAAAAAAATCTCCATTTTAAACCAGGTGGTGGTGGTGCATGCCTTTAATCCCAGTGCAGGTGTTATCTCTTGAGTTTCAGGCCAGCCTGGTCTACAGAGTAAGTTCCAGGACAGCCAGGGATACAAAGACCCTGTCTCAAAAAAACAGTGTTTTGAGTACCACTGTATTGGTGATTGAACCCACAGTTTTATGCATGCTGAGAAAGCTGTATCCCCAGTTTTTTACTGGATTTTTGAGACAGTTTCTCTGTGTAGCCTTAGCTGGCCTAGACTTGCTTTGTAGACCAGGCTAGCTTCAAACTCACTAAGATTTGCCTGCCTCTGCCTCCCTGAGTGCTGGGATTACAGGCTTGTGGTACCACGTTCAATCTTTTTTATTTATTTATTTTTATGTAGGGTTTTACTCTTTCTCAGGCTGCCCTTGAATTTGTGATGTTTCTGCCTTGACCTCTTGCTGAGATTACAAGCATTGTTAAAACTGCTTTATGTGCCCAGAGATATAAAGGCTATTGTGATCAGGTGTATGTATTATTTTAATCAGACCAGTAAATTACAAGGCCCCTCTCCAAACTGACAATGGTAGCAAATACAAGAACCCGTACTCCCACTTGGGAGGCCTAGTTCAAGGTATTTTGTTTTGTTGAGAAAAGGCCTCTCTGTAACCCTGCCTGACCTAGAACTTAGCTTTACCTTCTTTCTCCTGAGGGCTGGGATTAATGGTGTGTGTTTCTATGCCTTGCTTAGCTCAAGATCCTGTCTGCTAGACTTAAGGAGCTTCTTCCTCTTTGCCCTAGTGTCTTGTCAAAACTTTCCTGACTTGTCCCTCATTCCTGGGTGCAGAGAAGAGGCCCATGGTAAAGAGGGAGAGTTCACTCTTTCACGTTGTCCTCTGGCCTCCACATCGCACTGTGCTACACACATACTCATCCACACAATAATTGATTCCTTAAAGGTGTATGGCACCATGCTCAGATTGTTCCTTGACCTGCTGCTGCTTGTTTTCACTTTGCTTGTGTGTTGGGGATTGCATTCTTATCCTTGATTGGCTAGGCAAGCACCTTGCTAGGTCCTTTAGAGACAGGTTTTCTCTGTATAGCCCTGGCTGTCCTGAAACTCACTCTGTAGACCAGGCTGGTCTTGAACTCAGGGTCCACCTTCCTTTGCTTTTTAAGTGCTGAGATTAAAGTGTGTGCCACCACAGCCTGGCCCATGCTGCCATTTCTTTTCTTTTTTTTGAGACAGGGTTTTTCTGTGTAGCCTTAGCTTTGTAGACCAGGCTGGCTGGCCTTGAAGTCAGAGCAATCTAATTGCCTCTATTTCCCTGAGTGCTGGGATTAAAGGTGTGTTCTCCCCACACTATGAATGGCTATGCTGCCATTTCTTAAGCACCCTGATTCCAGTCAAAAGTCATTCCCCACATTTTTCTCTCACCATCCCTTTCCTCATGTTCCTCTCTGGAGATCCCCTCTCTATCACAGCCTTCATAGCTTAGCTTCTCCAGTTTTTCTTAACTTCCATGGAGTTTGAGGAAAGGCTCTTAGATGCACAGATTGTGTTAGGCCTCTTTCTAAAAAGTCAGATTCCACAGATGTGGCCTAGGACTAAGGAATTTGAGTTTCTTAGCAATTACTTCCGAGAATTCTTATTTGCAGTCAAGTCTGAGAACTGTTGGTATTAGGTTAGCCTGGTTATGCTACAAAAATAAAATAAAAAGCAAAAAACAAAAACCTTGAGTGATTTAAAACTAAAGAGATTTGCAGGCTGGGCATGGTAGTGCATGCCTTTAATTCTAGCATTCTAAGTTTGAGGGCAGCCTGGTCTACAGAGTGAGTTCTAGGACTTCCAAGGCCATACAGAGAAACCCTGTCTCCAAAACAGACTACTGAGCTTTGCTTCTAGAGTGGGTCTGGTTACTTTCAGAAAAACTGCATGCTTTGGGTGGCAGTTTATGCACAGTTGATCCACTTCTGTACTCTGGTTAAATTTCTGTTCCATCTACTTGGCTACAACTTGCTTATTCAGGAAAAGGATGAACAGCCATCAGAACTGAATATTCAGAAGAATATTCAGAAGCTCTGCTCCTTGCTCATCATGTTTTTGGGCTACAGACACAGCAGAGAGTGAAGAGAACATCAGTACTGCCCTCACAGAATGAGTACCTGATGTTTCTAAGCTTGTAAAGGCATTCTGATACCTTCTGGTTTGGGCATGGAGAAAAGGATTCATTGAGAAAATGATCATGGATTTCTATTCAAGCAGCCATGAGAGAACCTATGCATCTGGTGTGCACCCCTTCCTGTTCCTCTGTCTTTTCGGCCTGTTTCCTGGTTTATCCCTTAAAGATCTTGGAATTTGATTTGATGTCCCTCTGCTCACCACATTCATTGCTTCATCAAACCATTTTTAACCTGAAAGTGGCTACTATTAATAATAGTGATGGTCTTTCTATACTAATTTAAATATTAATAAATAATACTTATGCTGGGCAGTGCTGGTGCATGCCTTTAATCCCAGCACTTGGGAGACAGAGGCAGGTGGATGTCTGAGTTTGAGGCCAGTCTAGTCTACAGAGTGAATTCCAGGACAGGCAGGCTACACAGAGAGCCCTTGTCTTGAAAAACCTAATTAAAAGAAAGAAAAAACATAAAAACAAGAGCTGGAGCTGGAGAGATGGCTCAGTGGTTAGGAGCACTGTCTGCTCTTTCAAAGGACCTGGATTCAACCTCCAGCACCCACATGTCAGCTCACACACAACTATAATTCCAGTTCCAGGTGGTCTGGCAACCTCACACTAATGAACATAAAATCAAGTTATAAAAAAAGAATATTTACTAATTAAAATAATGATGGGGATGGAGAGATAGCTCAGGGGTTAAGAGCACTGCTTGCTCTTCCAGAGGTCCAGAGTTCAATTCCCAGCAACCACATGGTGGCTCACAACCATCTATAATGAAATCTGGTGACCTCTTCTGGCCTTCAGGTGTACAAGGTGTACATGCAGGCACAACGTTGTATACAAAATAAAATAAATTTTTTAAAAAATGATGCTGACATATCGTTCTTACATGGAGCTCATCAGGTACCAAGCTCTGTCTTAAGTATTGTGTAGGCATTAATTCATTACCCTCCTCAATGATTATCTGAGGTTACTACTGTTATCTCTATTTACAGGTAAGGAAATGAAAGTACAAGGAAGGAGCAGATATTCAGTATTTGGAAAGCCAAATACTCCCCTAGTCACCTTGTCTCTGCTTTCAAAGGAGCCCATCCAGCCTTTGTTTTACAGCTAACCCAAACAGTTACACAGCAGAAACTAAATTACGGCCCTGTTTTTCTAGATGTGTTATAGAGAACTGATGACTTACAACATCTAGTTTCCTGTCCACTTACTTAGTGTAGATACCATTAATTTAGGTCTTTTTAAATTATTTTCACTCAAGGCTGGAGGTCTCACTTCTCTACTGCTGTGTCAGTGAGACTTGGGTCCCAAGTTTGATCGCTCTCGTAATAAAGCTGTCTTGCTCTTGTATCAAGTTGTCTCCTGAGGGCCCCGTGATCCAGGCGTTACAGCACTCACATGCACACACCCACATACAGACACAGATTGTCTTAGGGTTTCTGTTATAGTAATGAAACACCATGACCAAAAAGCAGATTGGGGAGGAAAGGGTTTATTTGGCTTATACTTCACAGTTCACTGTTCATCACTGAAGGAAATCAGGACTGGAACCTGGAGGCAGGAACTGATGCAAATGCCATGGAGAGCTGCCTAAGGCATATGATCACAATTGCTATTCTTTTACACTATATTTGAAACAGTGGGGAGAATTTTCCCAAATGATTCTCATTGATTATTGCCAGTGGAGATTGTCTCTATTTTTACTAAACATTTGTTCTGTGATATTTCCTGGAGGCCATTGCTAGGAGAGCTAACTTTGTTTTCTGCCAGGTGCACATTCTGTGATATTTCCTGGTACCTGAGTTCAGCTCCCAGACAAGATGGCTCCTCATTTCAAAATAGTGTACCCAGGCTAACTTAAACTCATGAAGTGCAGATGCCTGTGAAGTCTAGAGCTACAGGTGGTTATGAGCCAGCCGATCCTGGTGTTGGGAACTGAGCTCTGGTGCTCTTTAAGAGTATAATATACTGTTAACTTCTGAGATAACTCCATAGCTCCAATTAGGACTTCTTTAACGTTTTTCAGGAAATTGAAATATTTAGCCAACTGTGGTAGCTTATGTCTGAAATCTGAACATGAGACAGAAGGACTGCAATAAATTAAAAGGTAATCTGAGCTACATGGCTAGATCTTGTCACATACCTATAGTTCCAGCTACATGAGAGGTTGAGGAGGAGGGCCTAAGAATTCCAGACTTTAAGGCTAGCTGACTAGATAGCAAGATCACCTCCTCTTCCCCTCACTGATCCCCACCTCAGAGAAAGTCTTACTAGGTAGTCCAGGCTGGCCTCAGACTCATAGAGATCTGCCTTTGCTTCCTGAGTGCTGGGATAAAGGCGTGCACTACCACACTTTATTCTAAGGTAGCAGCAAGGGCTCTTAAATGAGTGATTATGCAGTCCACATATTTTTAAAATAACTCACTTTTTGAGAGAAGTAGGACTGAAGAGATTAATTTGGAGTTGAGCTTCACAGTCCTTTGCTCTTCCAGAGGACATGGGTTCCATTCCCAGAACCCACATAGTGGCTCATAACTGGCTGAAACTCCAGTTCCAGGGGTCTCAATGTCCTGGTCTCCAAGGGCATTAGGTATACACCCATTACACAGACATACATGCAGAGAAAAGACCCATATACATGAAACAACTAAAAAGAAATGTTACACTAAATAATTTTCTGGGCATGGTTGGGCATGCCTTTAATCCCAGCACTCATGAGGAAGAGGCTGATGGATCTCTGTGAGTTAGAGGACAGCCTGGTCTATAGAGAGAGTTCCAGGATAGCCAGGACTACACAGAGAAACCCTGTCTCGAATAACAAGATGATTTAGGATTGAACCTAGGTCTTTATGTTAGGCAAATGTCTACTAAGCCTTCTCCCCGGCCCTAAAAGATTTACTCTTAGGCATTCCATATTTTTGTAAATAGTACTTTTTACATTTCCATCATAGTGCTATGACTTATAAACAAAATTATTTTAAAAGTCTCTCTCTTACACTAGCAAACTTACTTGACATACAGGCAGAATGGGAGATGTAGGCAAGACCCAGGATCCTTCTTCCCTTCCATCTGAAGCCATGTCTGACAGATTCCATCCTTTTATTGAAGCTCACCTGCATATCCTATGTTCACTGTCTGATTCCTAGTTTATCTCTCAATTAACCTTCAAAGTCAGAGATCTCTTCACAGCACTCTGTCACTGGTGTCCCTTTGGAGCCCTTCATAGCCCCCAAGTGACCATCATTCATTTCCACTTATTTTCATGCATATCATGGTATCAAGAGAGAACTGTCTCCAGGCTTGTGTGTGTGTGTGAAGGTGCACGCACTAAAATCTCTAGACTGTCTAGGTGTGTGTGCATACTAAAGAAGTGCCCCTTGGGGCTGAAGAGGTGGCTCAGTGGTTAAGAGCACTGTTTGCTCTTCCAAAAGACTGGGGTTCAATTCCCAGCATCCACATGGCAGCTCACAACTGTCTATACTGCCAATTCCAAGGGATATGACACCTTCACACTAATGCACATAAAATAAAATTAAATTATATAAAAAAAAAAAAGTACCCCTTACCAGGAACCCCAAAGAACCTGGCACTTCCGGAAGCAAAAGCTCCTGCTGCTTAGGCTGCCTGTATTACATAATGAGCACAGCTGTGGTAAATTTGGCCCTATAACACCACCAAGCTGGCCCACTCCATGCTCCTTTATTTTACTTTTGTCAGGGACCAATCCCTACTCTCCTGCTCCATTTACTATCCTCTCCTTGGGATTTTCTCTATGCACACACTCCCGGCCAATATGGACTGTATGTGGCCACAAACACACATTCTTACAATTCTTAGTTATTGTTTCCCTAGTAGCTGAATTTAGAGGTACAAATGACTTTTAGCACTTTTTTTTTTGTGCTTTTGGAGATAGGGTTTCTCTGTGTAGCTCTGGCTGTCCTGGACTCACTTTATAGACCAGCTGGCTTCAAACTCAGAGATTTGCCTGCCTCTGCCTTCTGAGTGCTGGGATTTAAAGGCACATGCCTCCATGCCTGCAATAACCTTTAAGTTTTATGAGACAGACTCATGTATCCCAAACTGACTTTGGATCTGCTATGCAGCCAAATACCACCTTGAACTTATTTTTTCTTTCTTTCTTTTTTTAAAATATACTTATTTTTATTATGTATACAATGTTCTGTCTGCAGGTACATGTGCATATCAGAAGATAGCATCCAATCTCATTATAGATGGTTATGAGCCAGCATGTGGTTGCTGGGAATTGAACTCAGGACCTCTGGAAGGGCAGCCAGTGTTCTTAACCCCTGAGCCATCTCTCTAGCCACTTTCTTTTCTTTTTTTCAAGACAGGGTCTCACTATATAACCCTGGCTATCCTGGAACTTGCTATGGAGAGTAGGCTTCTGCCTCCCAAATGCTAGCATTAAAGTTGTATGCCATCTTGCTGGGCCCTACTGGGGGTCTGTTGCTTCTTCCCCAGTGCTGGGATTATGAGCACACCTTTTCTTTCTCTCTCCCTTTCTTTTTTTTCCTGGCTATGCTCTACTGGATTCGTGACCAAGCTGGTCTTGAATTCCATCTGCCTCTGCCTCCCAAGTGCTGGGATAAAGGCATGACAGCCCGGCTGAGCATACAGTTTCTATGTTCTGGGAAATCAGATTTTCAATTTTGGGTGTTAGTTGAACATTTAATCAGGTGAGTTCTGTCTCTAACATTTTTTTTCTGCTGCAATTGTATGGAAATTACAAATAGACTACAAAATAGACAAGCACAAGGCCATCCTAGCATTTGAGATGCTGAAACGGGATGACACCTCAAGTTCAAAGCTGGCCCGGGGTACCCCAGACACACAAAGAAGAACCTTCCACCCCAAAAAGTGTGTTTTAAACATGCATATACACACATATATATGTATGTGAGCTAGAGGTGGAGCTCAGCCATAGATAACATTTATTAACATGCCAAGGTGCTGGGCCTTAATCCTGAGCAAAAGAAACAAAAAAGGATTTGTGGCCTGCTTGATCTCTGTGCAGTTCCGACTCAATAGCTTTCTTTGTTTGCTTGAGTTTTGTGTGCCACCAGGCCTGCGTCCATGATTCATGCTCTTGGTGACATTTCCATGAATATAAATGGATTCAGGGAGTGAGAGCAAAATATTACAGCGAAAACCTCTGGGTGAGGGCTCACTATGTATGCCTGTGGAGGTCAGAAGAAACAGAAGACAGTTCTCTCCTTTCACCATGTGGATTCCAGGGATTGGATTTAGGTCCTCAGGCTTAGCTCAAAGTGTCCTTACCACAGCCACTTCAACAGCTGTAGTGAGAGGCTGCACTTTGAGGGGATGGTGGCAATTTTGTGGCAGGATCTCAACTCTAGTCCAGGATAGCCTGAAACATACTTTATAGTCACGGCTGGTTTTGAACATGTTAAAATTCTGACTCCCAACTGCTGAGACTCAGGCAGAAGTCACCCTGCACTGCTGCTTTTTTTTTTTTTTCATTTTCAGCAGCTGTCTCCAGAAAGTCATGACTACACCCGCCCCAGGTAGGGTTTTATGTGTAGCCGTGGCTGTCCTTGAACTCCCTTTACAGACCACGCTGACCTTGAGCTGCCTGTCTGCCTCCCAGTGTTGGGACTGAAGGAGTGTGCTGCCACCACCAGGCTGAAATTGCTACCTTCTCACCTCACCCCGCCCCCCCAGTACTGGGATTAAGGTGTGTGGCATGCTATGCTTAAGAATGGTCTGGATTCACGAGGCAATGCGACAAAAAAAAAAACGTGACTGAGGCTGCTCCCATCATTGATGTTGTGCGATTGGGCTCTACTACAAAGTTCTGGGGAAGGGCTAGCTCCCTAAGCAGCCTCCCATGGTGAAGGCCAAATTCTTCCGCAGAAGAGCTGAAGATTAAGGGTGTTGGAGGCGGATGTGTCCTAATGGCTTAAAGCCAGCCAGGGAAGTTAATTAATGCTAACATTTTCCATGAAAAAAAAAAAATTACTGGTCTGGACTGACAAAGCAGTCTTAGTACTAGTAAATCAGCTTCTCTTAAGAGCCTTTCACCAAAGTTAAATAATAACTAGAGGAGGCACTGAAACAGTCAAGGACCCCTCTACAACTTTGCTTAAAGGACAGTTCTCTCAAGTGTTCACTGCAAACGCAATGTTCAAGGACAGGTGGGCATGGGAATCTCACTCCTGTAATCACAGCACGAGGGAGTGGAGGAAGGGTTATTATTTTAAGGTCAAGCTTGAATACGTATTGGATTCCAGCCTGGGATATGGGACCCTGTCTCTACAGTTTGGGTAGACGAGATGGCCCAGTGGTTCAAGGCTCTTGGCCAGTCTTCCCAAAGCTGTTCTGTGACTTCCACATACAAAGTGCGCCCGCACTTTTCATTCACACAACACACCAGAGACACACAAAAACAGACTTTAGAAAAGCCATTTACCGCCCGTTGTAGAAGCAAGGTTAGTTCACGTGATCTGTTTTGAATAGTCAGAAAAGCTATTGGACTTAGAACTCTCTAGGAGTGGCTTGCAGCTGCTTCGGTCTTCTACGCCCACCGCGCCGACCCTCACGGCTCTCTAGATGTCCAGCATGGGAATCCACTTAACCGATAAACTGGATTCATTAGTTCCTTTGGTTCCACACATCCGATCCCCGAGTCCGCAGCTCCTGAATCCGGACTTCACGCCCGGCGCAGGAAGAAAAGCGACTCAAAGGTTCCCGCACCCACCGGCAAGCTCTGGTGTCACGCTGACCTGCCGCCGCCGCTAACCGTCCAGTCCTTCCTCCAGGCCACGTTCTCGTTCGTGACTGCCGCGTCCTTCAGGGTAGCCATCATTAGTTCCTTGGTCCTGAACGCTTCGTCCCTGCGCCGCAGGTCCCGTTCCGGAAACTCCTACGGGCAAAAAGGATGTTTGCTGCCTGGGTCTGAAGACAGATAGGATCTCTCCCCCCGCACACCCACCTCGAGGAGCCCGGTTGTTTCTACCTGGAGCATCGACTGCTTCTTTTGTTCTCCTGGGGCCACAAGAGCAAACAGAATGGAGCCTATGCCAGCACCCGCGCCCAGCACCGCAACCGTTACCGCCGCTTTATGAACTGTCCCCATGGCGGACTACACTACCAACGAGGCACCGCCCGCGTCCTCCAGCAGCCTAGAAGGAAACCAGGATATCTCACCGCTCCCTCTGCGGGCTAGAGCGACCTGACGGCCGAAGGGGCCGGGCCTGAAACCATAGAGAAACAACCTGGCTAGAGAGGGCTAGTCCCTGAAATATTTTAGGCTCTTGACGGGCGTGCTGGTAAAACTGTCGTACACAGAACATCATGAAACTTGGCGGGGAGGTTGGTTGGAGCCGAGCGCGGTGGCCCACGCCTGTAATCTCAGCACTCAGGGAGGCAGAAGCAGGCGGATCTATGGGAGTTCAGTCCAGAACAGGAAGGCTACACTGAGAAACCGTGTCTTCAAAACAAAAACAAAAATTACTGGGGCTGGAGAGATCGCTCAAAAGTTAAGAACATTAGTTGCTTCTCTGAAGAACCCTGGTTCAATTCCCAGCACTCAGAAGGCAGCTCACAACTGTCTGCAACTCCAGTTTCAGGGGATCCAACACCCTCATACAATGTGCAAGCAAAACATCAATGTACATTTTAAACAAAACAAAACTGCTAAGGACCATTGCCATAAAAAAACTACATGGTAACTATGTACTTTAGAATTGCCGGTTTTGTTTTGTTTTGCTTTTTTCTGGGAGGTGGGAGGTACCTTTAATCCCAGCACTTGGGAAAGCAGAGCCAGGCAGATCTCTACAGAATGAGTCGGGACACCCAGGACTATGCAAAGAAACCCTGTCCTGAAAAAGAAACGTAACAAAAAACCACTGCCACTTTTCAGTCCCTGGAAGTTTCAGATCAATAGCGGACTGTTCAATCTAGTAATTTAAGTAGTAATGTAATGGCCAACACCTGAAATCTCAGCACGTAAAGGAGGTGAATCTGGAATAGTCTGATTTGGAGGTAAATCAAGGCTTCGTTGAAAAACCTTGTTTCAAAACAAAGCACATATGGGTTAGGACAAACAATTCAAAGCCAAGTGTACAGGCTAGGGAACAGATTTTTGTTTTTTTCTCTCTAGTATTGAGTATTGAATCCAGAATGTCAAGTAAGCTTGGTTCCTCTGTTAGGGTTTGTTTATTTTCCGGTTTATTTTTTGTTATAAGACAGGGTTACTCTGCATAACCTTGGCATGGAGCCCATGCCAGCACCCGTGCTTAGCACCACAACCATTATGAACCTTTATCAACCGCCTCCTTGGTGGACTACACTACCACTAGGACTCTCTTTGTAGACAGACTAGGTTTTAGACAAAGTTGGCCTAGAACTCACAGAGATATGCCTGCCTCTGCCTCCTGAGTGCTGGGATTAAAAGCATGGGCCACCACAACCCACTGGCTGGTTCCTCTGTTTTTGTTTTGTTTTTCTTTGTTTGAGAAAGGGCTTGTAGGATTTCACTTCGTAGTGCTGACTGGCCTGGATCTTTCTGTGAAGACCAGCCTAGCCTTGAAGTCCCAGAGTTTTGCCTACCTGTGCTTCTTGAGTGCTAGCATTCCTGGCATCATTATTATATTCAGGGTGTTAATTGCCTGCACTGTTTTTTGAGCATGCTCTGTAATCTAAGCAACACTTGATCCCTGATTTGCCCCCTTCCTCTCTATAGTACCTGTGGTTACAGCCCTGTACTACCTTGCCCACAAAACTAGGTTTTTTCCCCAGTCCCACAGATGGATGCCAGAACTTTTGTCACTCTACCACTGAATGACAGCTCCAGTCTAATTGGCTTTCTTTTTTTTAAATGTAGAAAGAGTCTCACCATGTAACCCTGGGTTTTACTATCTAACTGGCTGCTGGGAACTTGCTATGTAGACCAGGTTGGCCTTGAACTCAGAGCTATTTCTGCCTCTACCTACTGAAAGCTGGGACTAAAAGCATGTGCTATCATGGTTGGCTTTAAGATTTTTAAAATTTATTATTTAATATATGAGTCCTCCATTTTCATATGAAGAGGACAGTAGAGGATATAGATGGTTGTGAGCCACCAAGTGGTTGCTGGGAATCGAACTCAGGACCTCTGTAAAAAGCAGACAGTGCTCTTACCCACTGAGCCATCTCTCCAGCCCATCCATTTGTTCTTTTAAGTGTTGCTTTTCCTCCTAACAGTATACTTTGGCATTGGTGGATCTTGTTTTATTTTTAAATTACAAAAGCTGTGGTATACCATAATATTAAGGGAAATAATATTAAATACTATATTATAAAGAATATTATTTAAATACTGCCTAATTGGGCTGGAGAGATGGCTCAGAGGTTAAGAGCACTGGCTGTTCTTCCAAAGGTCCTGAGTTCGATTCCCAGCAACCACATGGTAGCTCACAGCCACCTATAAGGAGATCTGGTGCATAATGAGATATTGTGTATACATAATAAATAAATATTTAAAAAAAATACTGCCTAATTATACTTAGGAGAAGGAAATTTCCCTAGATGTGTTATTCTAAGAAAATTGTTTGTTCTTTGTGTCTTGGTTGCTTTATTGGAAAAATATGACTTCAGCCAGGTTGGTGGTACATGCCTTTAATCCCAGTACTTGAGAGGTAGAGGCAGGAGGATCCATATGAGTTTGAGGCCAGCCTGGTCTACAGAGAGTTTCATGACAGCCAGAGTTATATGGAGAAACTGTGTCTCAAAAAAAAATTTTTTTTTAAGAAAAATAAAACTTATTCCTTATATTATGTAAGTTATAGAGATAAAAATCCAGTCTTCAGGCTTTGCTTCCATGAAAATTTCATCTACCTGCTGATCCATCTCATGGGCCTAAAAATGCTATTTGTAACAATAAATGTCTTATAGTTTAATGATGGTTGAGTATATATGTAGTTTGTTTTGTTTTTAGAGATAGGGTTTCTCTGTGTAGTCCTAGCTGTTCCGCAATCCACTCTATATACCAGGCTGGCCTCAAACTCAAACTCTGCCTTCGTAGTGCTGTGATTGAAGGTGCATCAACACCTTGTTGATATATAGAATATTTTAAAGAGTTCAGCTGATATTCATGGTGGTACACACCTTTAATCCCAGCACTTGGGAAGCAGAGGCAGGCAAATCTCTGAGGTCAAGGCCAGCCTGGTCTACAGAGTGAGTTACAGGACAGCCAGTGGTACCCAGTGAAACCCTGTCTTCAAAAACTAACAAACTGAAGGGAGGTAGAGAAGGAAGAAGAGAAAAGAAAAGAAAAACACCAAACAATTCTTTGCATCCTAAGAGTGATTGGTTAAGATCACTGGCTGCACAGCCTGGCACATTGGCACACGGTGTAATTTCCAGCACTCAGGGAGGCAGAGGCAGGCAGATCTCTGTGAGTTTGAGGCCAGCCTAGTTTGCAAAGAGAGTCCAGGAGAGCCAACGCTACAGAGAAACCCTGTTTCAAAAAAAATTAAAATGCACTGGCTGCTTATCAAGAGGACCCAGTTTGCATTTCAGTACCCTCATAGTGCCTCACAACCATCTGTAACTCCTGTCCTAAGAGATAAAATGGCCTCTTCTGGCCTCCCTGGAAGACGCACATGCAGGCAAAAGACCTGTACTGATGGAATAAATAAATTTAAAGTAATAATAATAAGAGTCCCTGACAAATAGCAAAAGCCACATAAATATTCATTAAATAACACACAAATAAACAAGCCAGGGAATGGAGAGATGGGTCAGTGTTTGAGAGCACTGGCTTCTTTTCCAGAAGACCTGGGTTCAATCCCAAGCACCCACATGGCAACTCTGTAACTCTAGTTCCAGGACTTCTGACATCCTCACACAGGCATACATGCCGGGAAAACACCAGTGAGTTATATGTATTGAAAAAAAAACAAGAACAAACAAAAAACGCTTGAGAAAACCAGTAAACAAGCAGTTAGAAACTCCATCATCACAGCTCTTTATTTATAGGGCTTTAATCCACGTGCCCTTGTCTCCTACCTTGATTGCCATCCAGTGTCTCAAGGAGTAAACAGAATAAAGCTCCTGTCTCTCCTCTTTGGCTTCTCCCCTCCCAGGGAAGGCCCATAATCTCTCAGCATGCCATCTTTCCTCAGCAGTGATTAAGGGGCCCTCTCCCAAAGAAGATTAAAGTACAGTCTGTGTGGGCACTGGGCAGGGTCACTTGACCTGGAACCCAAACATTTTGCATTCTTAGCCCCTATCATGGCCTTTGTGCCAGGGAATAACAAGGATGAAGCTTGGTCTGGAGATAGCCCAGATTCTTCATGGCATCCAGAAAGTCTCCGGTTAGCCAATCCTCTCTCAAAAAACAGAGAAGAGATTGGCAAACGTGAAGGTCATGAGGATGCTCAGGTGAGTACTACTATTCCCTCTGTCCTAGGGCTGGTTCACCCTTGAATTGGACCCAACATCCCCGCTGTACTTACGCAGGTGTGTCAAAAGCCCCGCCTGCCCTCTATTGTGGTAGAGGCCTCAGAGGGGAATGAGGACCAGGAGGATCACCAGTGGCCACATGAGGAGTTGCTGCTGCTCACTGACGGTGAGGAAGAGGAAGCAGAAGCCTTCTTCCAGGATCAAAGTGAAGAGCCAGGTGAGGGTGGTCGTTTATTCATTGTCATCTAGTTATTTTAGAGCCACAGTAGGTGTCTGAAAATGTTAGGAATAGGTATGGTGTGGCTTAGAGCTAAAGAACGTATTATGTACAAAAACCTGGGTTCCAGTCGCAGTACACGTACACAGTGAGATAAGTCTAGGCAATTGATACCATAGATGAGTATTAAACAGTTTAGGTGTTTTCTTTCCAGTCTTTTTATACAGTTGCAACTGGCCTTGAACTGAAGATCTTTCTACTTCAGCCTCCCAAACTGTGGAATTACAAGCAGGTGGCACCATGGCTGGCTTGTTTGCTTGTTCCTTTGTTTATGCGCTGAAGAGTGAACCTAGAGATTATTGTACTGCTGCACTCTATCCCCAGTTCTTTTAAAATTTGTTTGAGACAGGCTAACCCTGACTAGCAGCTTACTGTGTCACCCAGGCTGGCCTTGAACTCATGGTAATCCTTTTGCTTCAGCCTTCTGAGTATCTGAGATTACAAGCCTTAGCTCCAGGCTCTGCACTTTGCCTGGTTTAGAGATAGGCTGTGGTGTCTGTCACACACTTTTAATCTCAGCGCCAGTAAAAGTGAGTTGGAGGCCAACCTGGTCTAGAGTCAAGTTTCAGGACAACCAGGACTACACAGAGAAACCATGTCTTAAAAAAATTTTTTAAAGCATAGTTTGATGTGGTGGCACACACCTTTAATCCAGGCATGAGAGGCAGAGGCAGGCAGATTTCTCAGAGTTCCAGGGCAGCCTGGCCCACATAGCAAGAACATGTCTCAAGAAACTGTAAACAGTACTTATTTACTTGTGAATACGGGCGCACCTGTATCATACTGTGCATGTATGTAGGTCAGTGGACAACTTGTGGGAATCTGTTCTCATTCCACCTTATGGGTTCTGGGGACTAAACTCAGGCTGCCAGGTTTGGCAACCAGTGCCCTTCCCTGCAGAGCTATACTTTTTGTCTTCCCTTGTTTGTAATGTTGAGGATTACACCCAGGACCTTAAAGCTTTTAAGGTTAAGACAGGGTTTTTCTGTGTAGCCCTGTCTGTGCTAGAACTTAACTCTCTAGACCAGGCTGTCCTCTTAGAGATTACCTTCCTCTATCTCCCATGTACACCATCACCTGGCCTTAAAAGTATTTTCTCAAAATGTGTTTGTAGCTGGGTGGTAGAAGCAAAAGCTGGAGGACCTCTGAGTTCAAGGCCAGCCTTAACTACAAAGTGAGTCCAGGACAGTCAAGGCTACACCAAAGAAACCCTGTTTCGAAAAACAAAGGCACAGAAAAGTAATGAGGCTCAGTTCTATTACTTGCTAATTTTTCAGAGGACCTGGTTGGTTCCCAGCACTCATATGGCAGTTCATAATCTACAACTCCACTTCTTGCAATCAGATCTCTTCATGCTGCAGGAATGCATACGGCAAAGTTATATTAATATATATAACTTTTTCAAGAGTATGACATTCACTGGGTAACCCTTCTTCCAGGTTGGGCCTGGATCCCACAGGACACATCTCCTCTAAGGACTTTTAACCCTGGACTTGGTTGGGGGCACCAACAGGATGAGGATGCCTCCTGGATTCCTGAGGCCACAGAGGGTCAGGAAACTCTCAACCCCTGTCCTCTTTGGGACCCACCAGGGTCCTGCATCTACAGAACCGGACATGTGGAATATTCCCATTTCCCACCCCACAGTACCTTCAGTGGTAAGTATTTTTCTTTTCATCTTCCGTTACTGATTTCAAAACCCCTTTGCTCACTATCTACGACACAGAATTCAGCGCTATAGTTGGACTGAGCCCTAATAATGTCTGTGCCCCATCCCAAAACATTCTTGTTTCAGATTCATGAACTAGGGCACAAATTGCACACCTCTCCATTCTCAACTATTAAGTATTCACACCACTATGGCAAAACTCCACTGTTCTTTGAGATAATAAACACAGTAGACAATGCCCTTAAAAGAGCTGGACTCCACTGGGCGTCGTAGTGACTTTAATCCCTGCATTGGGAAGGTGGAGGGCAGTTTAGTTCACAGGGCTACAAAGAAGAAGCCTGTCAAGGCCTGACTGAGTATAGACACTGGATTTTTATTCCAAGCAGAGCAGCTGAACATCAGGTTCATCAATAGTCATAGGATCCTCAGCAAACCACCCTTAGCAACAGTATTCCCTAATAGGTGGAAGGAACCTGAGGATGCTAGGGCTCTCGGCTTCTGGGCATCTGCTTGTGCTCCCGAGCCCCGGGTCGACATTTTGGCGCATTCTGTGTTAAGACAGCCACCCAAAGCACCCACAAGACCGACTAGAGATCCTTGGTGATTTAAGTCCTAAAGGCCTGCAAATTTCGAGTAGCGGAAGAAGGAAGCGTACCCAGGGTTCTTACGGTTCAGACTTTATTGGTTCAACCAGAAATAGCAAAGGCAACGCATCTATTATCCCGGGGGTGTCATCCACAGACCTGAAATCAAAATAAAAAAAGCGTCTGAGTCTTTCAAAATGGGGGCTGCCGCAGTTGGCCACATTTCTCCACCGTGAGCGGTGTCCCGGCGATTGAGGATAGAACCTGCGAACAAGACGCCGCAGGCACCGAAGACATGACGCCGAGAGGGCCGGAACCCTTTCTTTCTACCTCCGTACATAACGGGGAGCGGGACCGCACGCCCGGTCCCCGCCAAGAAATGGAGGGTCTACACGGCCAGGCCTAGACCACATTAGTCCCCAAAACGACCACGCACAAAACACCCACGACTTACGTGAACGCCACCTTTCGAAAGGCCCGCAGGACCGCGGAACTCCTTTATATAGGCCTAGAACCCGCCTCCGGCCTGCGATTGGTCTGTGGCCGCCAGCGGGCGGGGCTTTTTGCGCATGGCGGAACCTGCGAGTGGAGCGGAAGAGCAGTTCCGGGAGTGAGCCTTCTAGAGCAGCTATGGCACCTCCGGGCGGAAAGATCAATCGACCCCGGACGGTGACTGCGGCCTCTGTGCCTTTGTTTCCCCAGGCTTCCCGGCGTTTCCCTCTCCCGAGACAGGACCAGTGGGGGACTGGGATCCTCGGGTGTGGCGGATCCGTGTGGGCGTGCACAACCTTACTCTGACGCGCGCTTTTTTCTCTCGCAGGAGCTGAAGAAGAAGTTGTTCAAGCGCCGGCGGGTGCTGAGCAGGGATCGGCGACGAAAGCGCCAGGTGGTCGGGGCCGTGATAGACGCAGGGCTGACTACGAGGCACCACCTCAAGAAGCGCGCGTGAGTAGTAGCTCCCTCCGATTGGTCATTCCTACTCCCTCCTTCCCAGCCTCAGAGCCGCCCAAATTTCTCCGCTTTTCTCACGTTTATGTAAGAACTAGTTGACAGTTGTGTTCCCAAAACACCAACTTCTCACAATAGCGTCGCTCACAGGGTTTTTCAGGTGTGGATTCCACTAAGAAACCAAGGAAGGTTGTCAACCCTCCTACCCTATGGTTATCTTCATTAACTTAGGTTTTTGAATGCACATGTAAGTGCAAACGAGTAAATTCTTGGCTTAATACTATTGAGGTACATATTGAAATCAAGTGAATTTTTTTTTAAGATTTACTTATTACTTATACAACATTCTGCCTGTACACCAGATCTTACTATAGATGGTTATGAGCCACCATGTGTTTGCTGGGAATTGAACTCAGGACCTTTGAAAGAACAGTGTTCTTAACCTCTGAGCCAGCTCTCCAGCCCTCAAGTGAACTTTTAAAAAGTCTTAAGTGTCACGAGTTCACTGAGGGTATTAGAGCCCATTCTGTAATTTGAATCCAGAGACTCTATAAAGACTGGGCATGATGCTTTCTGCCTTTAATCCCATTGCCCAGGAAGCTGAGGCAGAAAGGTTGCCTGTGGGCCAGCTTAGGCTACAGAGTGAAACCTTTTCGCAAACACACAAACACCCTTTTCTTAGCTGGGATCACTTTTTTTGGCTTAGATTTGTACAGATTAACCTGGATATTATGGTCCCTACCTGTCCCTCAGGTCCAGTGCACGTGCCAACATCACACTGTCTGGGAAGAAGCGCAGGAAACTCCTGCAGCAGATCCGCCTTGCCCAGAAAGAAAAAGCAGCCATGGAAGGTAAAGTCTGGGGCACAGAGGTTCCACGAAAGGAAGTCTGGATTTTACCTGGGTTCTTTAATGCTTCCTTTTTTTCTTTCTCTTTGTTCAGTGGAAGCCCCCTCCAAGTCAACCAGGACTAGTGAGCCACAGCACAAACGACGACAAAAAAAAATGAAAGCGCCCCAGGATGTAGACATGGAGGACCTTAGAGATGAGAGTTAAAGTTCCTACCTCTCCTACCAGAAGATTCTCAACAACACCAGGAAGATTTGGAGGACTTTGGAGAAAATATTGCCATACTTTATTCTCCCAGATACTTCCTCTATGATGGCCCTCTGACCTCCCCTGGAGGTATATATGGGGAGGACACAGAGAAAGACTGGAGAGGGCCCTTCCTAGCAGTCAACTCCTTTTGTAATAAAGCTCTAGCGCTTTAACTAATGTGTGTTTTTAAGTGCAAGAATGGGAGTGGGCCATATAAAAAGGCCTTTGAGTGTGGGTGGGGACATTTCAGAGGCAGGATACATTGTGTGCTTGAGCAAAGGCAACAAGAAACAAGCTGTAGTGAAGGGCATGGTGGCACATGCCTTTAATCCCAGCATTTGGGAGGCAGAGTCAGGCAGATCTCTGTTGAAGGCCTGCTTGATCTACACATTGAGTTCCAGGACAGCCAGGGCTTCATAATAAGATCCTATCTCAAAAAGAAACTAGGTAGCTTCTTCAGTGGCCCCATCTTTCTAGACAGTGACACTCCCAACTTTGCATTTCTGAAAAATACAGGTTATAAAAATGGCCGGAGGGAAGTAATGATCTTGATAACAGTCTTGACACTCTGCTTGTGTGACTTAGGATTATATTAAGGAAGGACTTTTTAATTTTATTTTTGGTGGTGGTGATGGAGGTGTTTCTGGGATTCAAACACAGGGCATCATGCATTCTAGGCAACCATTGTGCCATCTATATTCTGAGCACCTCCATTTTCCTACCAGCACTTATGCTGGGAGAAGCCAATTCTGAGGACTTTGTTTTGTTTTTGAAGACAAGGTCTTCCTTATATGGCCCAGACTTGGTTTGAACATGTGATTCTTCTGCATCAGCCTGCATCTTATGAGTGTGAGATGTGCCAGCCCCATTTCCTAACTTACTTTTACCATTTCAAACATCTAAATAGATAGAGGGAGGCTGATGGTGGGGGGGTAAGGTTGCTTGACACAAGCCCAACAAGCTGAGTTCAAAACCTGTGACCCTAATCATGGAAGGAGAGCTGACTCTCCAGAGTTGTCCTCTGGCCTCCACACTTGTGGCAAGCATGTCCCCCCATACACACTGTAAATGTAAAAACAAAATGAATTTAAAAATAAATTAGACATGTGCCTGCAGCATTCCTTTAATTTTCCATTTCTTTTCAACTAAATATCAGTAATAGACAACTTTATCACTCCCCACCCCAGAGATCCACCTGCCTCTGCCCTGACTACAACTACAGGTGTGTTCTGCTGTACCTGATGACAGCCTTATGTTTGAGTCTTTTGCTTCCATGAGTGTGTGTATATACTTGCCTGCATAGTGCATACTTGGTGTCTACAAAGGTCAGAAAAGGCTGTTGGATCCCCTGGAACTGGAGTTCTACATAGTTGTAAGCTGCCATGTAGGCCCTAGAAACAGAATATATGCTTCCTGAAAGAGTACCAAGTGTTCTTAATCACTGATCTATCTCTCCAGCCCTGCAGACTTTTCTTTTTTCTTTTAAGCATTGGTTGTGGAATTTCCTCTGTAGACTAGGCTGGCCTGAAACTCTTGTCTGCCTCTGTCTCTGTCTCCCTAGTGCTGGGATTAAAGGGGTGTGGCACCCCTGGCCTTAAACTTTTATTTTCTTTTTATGTTTATTTTATGGATATAAATATTTTGCCTGCATGGATGTATGTACACCATGTGTCCACAGAGACCAGAATAGAGCATCAGATCTTCTGGCACTGGAATTACAGACAGTTGTGAACTAGCTGCCATGTGTATGCTGGGAATTTAACCCCGGTCCTCTGCTAGAGCAGCAAGTGCTCTTAACCACTGAGCACTTGCTGAGTCATCTCTCCACCTCCAGACAACTTTTATATAAATGTCATGCAGCTCCCAACCACCTGTAACTCCAGCTCCAGGAGTCTGATGCCCTCTTCTAAGCTCTGAGGGCACCTGCATTCATGTGCATGTATATACACTCAGGCATGCTCATATACATGTAATTTTAAAATGGTTAAAAACAAGCTGGGCCTTGCTGGTGCAGTCCATTAGTTTTAGCACTGGAGAGGTGGAGGCAGAGCCAGGCAGATCTCTGAGTTCAATGCCAGCCTGATCTACAGAGTGAGTTCCAGGACAACTAGGGCTCTACAAAGAAACCCTGTCTCAGAGAGAAAAAAAGAAAGGAAGAAAGAAAGGGGGGGGGGCACCAAAATAAAGTTATAAATAAAAACAAATCTTAAAATGTATAACATTTACCAGATGTTTCTTAACGTTCATTAACCATATAAATATATGGAATATAAATATATCATGACGTCCTGGCAAGACAGAAATGCCTGTTTAACCCATACTGACAACCAAAATAATGATCCCATCTAAGTCCAGTTTGGTGAATCAGTGTATATTGTTTGTTTTGTTTTTGGGGACAGTTTTTAGCCCTGTCTGTCCTGATCTCACTCTAAACTAGGCTGCCCTGGACGTCAGAGTTTCATCATGTAACCCTGCCTAGTCTGGATCTTGGTTTGCAGATCAGGATGGCCTCCAGTGTTGGGATTAAAGATGTGAGTCAGAAAGGTGAGATCCATGCTTGTTTCTTAAAAGCTCATGAGTTACACGTTTAAAAACGTTTGCTGTTAGGAAAAATAATTAGATCGCATTGTAAATAAAAGTCCCAGGTAGCTTTCATGTGTCGATAGGGCCCTTGGGGGTTGAGGGTTGGGGAGAAGTTTGCGAGGATGGCAAGCATGTTACCCGCTGTGACCGATGCGACCCGGAACCAAAGTACTAGGGCTTCATAGTTGGCCGGACTGATTTTTCTGAGAGGCGGGGTCGCTGGTTTCTGTAGCGTTTCCAGTCAGCGCGCATGCGTCGCCTGTGCTTCGCCGCTCCCGCCTCAGGCTCCGGGTAGGGCTCCGGGATGTCCGCGTTGTGCGACCCTCCCGGGGCCCCTGGGCCACCCGGGCCTGCCCCCGCCACCCACGGTCCCGCGCCTCTCAGGTAGTCAGAGCCCCTCGTATCCCCCCGCTTCGCGCGGCTCCGCGCGGGTGCCCAGCCTTCTCCACAGAAAGCCGGATCCTACCTTGAGAACCCGCGTCAGGGTTCTCAGAGATTCTGGTCGCGTCCTCCCGGAACTCAGGGACCGCCGCACTAAAAACTCTGGCTGCACTGCCTGCCCTGCCCTGCCCTGCCCGTGGTTCTCGAGATCTCAGTGTCTTCTTCCGCCGGCCTTGCTTTGCCAGCGCTTGGGGGACATCAGTACTCTTGAGAACCCAGCCTCCCTGCCTCTATTACTCCGAGGAGGCTCTCGCTACATGGAAAGTGTCTTGGGAACCAAGGCTCGAAGCCTCAATATTTGTGCTAGTCTTTCCTTTGCACACGTTCCTCGTTTTGAGGTGTCCTTTTGTTTTTGAACCGGGGGATGGCACAGAACCTTATCAGCCCAGAGAATGCTGTTGTCTTTGACAGAAAATTCAGTAAGAGGAAAGGGGTTTTACTTCCTCAGCATTGCCTTCTGAACCTCTAAGACAGCTTATGTATTTGGGGAGGGGAAGAATTGAAAGGCTTATTCATCTGTGCCCTGGGATTTCCCCTCGATTCTCGGTACATTGAAGGTGGTCAATTCAGTTAGTTCGTGGCTAGGATGCTCTCTGTTTTTCCGAGATAGGGTTTCTCTGTGTACGTTTGGCATCTGTAGTCCAGGCTGATCTCGAACTCGGAGGTCTGTCTACGTATGTCTCCCGACTGCTGGGGTTAAAGGTGTACACCACCACTGCCAGGCTTTTCTTTCTCTCTTTCTCTTTTCTTTCTCTCTCTGTCTCTCTTTCTTCCTTGCTTCCTTCCTTCCTTTTTTTTATTTTTTTGAGACAGGGTCTCTCTATGGAGAGATATAGCTATCCTGGAACTCATTATGTAAAGTAGGTTGACCTTGAACTCAGAGATCTGTTTGTTGGAATTAAAAGCCTGTACCACCAATTCTGGCCGAATTCTTTTTGGTTTTTTGAGACAGGGTTTCTGTATGTAGCCTTGGCTGGCATGAATTCACAGCAATCCCCCTTCCTCTGCCTCCCTGAGTGCTGGGATTAAAGGTGTGCACCACCATTCCGGTCCTGGCCGAATTCTTGTACAATATGAAAAGGCAGGCACACTTTGGGAGGGAGAACTTTTTTAGTTAAGGGTTTACAATTTTCAGTTTTTTGAGAGATTCTAGGGTGCTCGTGCTGTAGAGGGGGCTGGGAAGATACTGAAATGGGTATGGAATCTCAGAATATATTTAGGTCAACAAATTTTCATTGAGTACTTCCCTTGTACTAGCGCCTCGATAGAATGGGATTCTGTGTTTTAAGAGCATAGAAATGTTTCCTGCCTTTTTGGACCATTCAACCTGATTTCTTAACTTTGATTTCTTTATCTGTAAAATGGGATCATAATAGTCTAATCATATTGTTGTCAGGACTGAAAAAATACTAGTAAAGTACTTGAAAGTGGTGTTGGGCATGTAGCACAGTGCCTAGCATGCCTAAAGCCCTGTGTTTGATATCTAGTACTGAAAAAGAAAAATGATAGTGGATATTTGAAAGATAATATAATGGTGATGTGATTGTTGTTGCTGAAAAGAAACAGCATTTACTGAATGACTAAGGTGATCCAGAAGTAGGTATGCTTCTGAACCTTCAAAAATTTTTTTTCACAAAAATAAGGATTTATTGTTTCTGTACCATTCTCTCTCAATTTATTCACTTTACATTCTGATCATAGCCCCCACCTTCATCTCCTATTCATAAATTCTTATGAGGGATGTATTAGCTTATTATACATAAAAAGAAACCAAAGCTCATGGAAGGAATCTAGCTTGCCTAACATCTCCCAGTGTTCTGAGTCTCTTCTTTTGCTTCCTTTATAGTGCTCAGGAGCTGTCCCAAGAAATCAAGGCTTTTCTGACGGGTGTAGACCCCATTCTGGGTCACCAGCTCTCAGCTCGTGAACATGCTCGATGTGGTCTTCTCCTGCTCCGTTCTTTGCCACCTGCTCGGGCTGCTGTGCTGGACCACTTGAGAGGTGTTTTTGATGAAAGTGTCCGCGCCCATCTAGCTGCCCTAGAGGAAAGTCCTGTGGCTGGTCCACCTCACCTCCGTCCGCCTCCACCCTCCCATGTCCCTACTGGTGGACCTGGCTTAGAGGATGTGGTGCATGAAGTGCAACAGGTGCTGTGTGAGTTTATCCGGGCCAACCCAAAGGCCTGGGCACCTGTGATTAGTGCATGGTCCATTGACCTTATGGGACAGCTGAGCAGCACATACTCAGGTCAGCATCAGCGTGTTCCCCATGCCACTGGCTCTCTCAATGAACTGCTGCAGCTGTGGATGGGCTGTAGGGCCACCCGCACATTAATGGACATCTATGTGCAGTGCCTGTCAGCTCTCATTGGTAGCTGTCCAGATGCATGTGTGGATGCATTGCTGGACACTTCTGTCCAGCATTCCCCACACTTTGACTGGGTTGTGGCCCATATTGGCTCCTCTTTTCCTGGCACCATCATCTCCCGAGTCCTCTCCTGTGGCCTTAAGGACTTCTGTGTCCATAGTGGGGCTGGAGGAGGAGCTGGTGCTTGTGGTGGAAACTCTTCTCAAACCCCCTCTACAGACCCCTTCCCTGGATCTCCTGCCATCCCCGGGGAAAAAAGGGTACCCAAGATTGCCTCAGTTGTAGGTATCCTGGGGCATCTGGCTTCCCGCCATGGAGACAGCATTCGGCGGGAACTGTTGCGTATGTTTCATGATAGCTTAGCAGGGGGTGCTGGGAACCGGAATGGGGAGCCCTCTCTTCAGGCGACAGTTCCCTTCCTGTTGCAGCTGGCAGTCATGTCACCAGCTTTGTTAGGCACAGTCTCTGGAGAACTTGTGGACTGCCTCAAGCCCCCAGCAGTGCTAAGCCAGCTGCAGCAACACCTGCAGGGGTTCCCCAGAGAGGAGCTGGACAACATGCTAAATCTGGCTGTGCATCTGGTGAGCCAGGCCTCTGGGACTGGTGCCTACCGCCTGCTGCAGTTCTTAGTGGACACAGCTATGCCTGCTTCAGTCATTACTACCCAGGGCCTGGCTGTGCCAGACACTGTAAGAGAGGCCTGTGACCGGCTGATCCAGCTGCTATTGCTACATCTACAAAAACTGGTTCATCATCGGGGAGGGTCTCCTGGAGAAGGGGTGCTGGGCCCACCCCCACCTCCTCGTCCAGTGCCCTTTCTTGATGCATTAAGAAACCACGTTGGAGAGCTGTGTGGAGAGACATTACGGCTGGAACGGAAGCGTTTCCTCTGGCAGCACCAGCTACTGGGGCTACTGTCTGTCTATACTCGACCTAGCTGTGGACCTGAGGCCTTGGGCCATCTACTGAGCAGAGCCCGAAGCCCTGAAGAGTTGAGTTTGGCAACCCAGCTATACGCAGGGCTAGTGGTTAGTCTCTCTGGCCTTCTTCCCCTGGCCTTCCGAAGCTGCCTGGCTAGAGTGCATGCAGGGACTTTACAGCCTCCCTTCACAGCCCGGTTTCTTCGTAATTTGGCCTTGTTAGTTGGGTGGGAACAGCAGGGTGGTGAAGGCCCTTCAACCTTAGGGGCCCGGTTTGGGGAGTCTGCCTCCGCCCACCTGTCTGATCTGGCTCCTCTCCTGCTACACCCCGAGGAGGAAGTAGCGGAAGCTGCTGCCTCCCTCTTGGCAATATGTCCCTTTCCTTCGGAAGCTCTATCCCCTTCCCAACTTTTGGGACTAGTGAGAGCTGGGGTGCACCGCTTCTTTGCTTCTCTAAGGCTGCATGGCCCTCCTGGTGTGGCCTCAGCTTCCCAACTTCTTAGCCGCCTTTCTCAGACATCCCCAGCTGGGCTCAAGGCTGTTCTGCAGCTGCTAGTTGAGGGAGCCTTACATCGGGGCAACACAGAACTGTTTGGAGGGGAAATGGATGGGGACAATGAGGCTCTCTCTGTTGTCTCAACCCCTTTGGCTTCTGCTTCTTTGTTGGACATTAACCGGAGGCATACTGCAGCTGTGCCAGGTCCTGGAGGGATCTGGTCAGTTTTCCACGCTGGAGTCATCGGTCGTGGCTTAAAGCCACCTAAACTTGTTCAATCTCGAAACCATCAAGAAGTGATCTATAACACCCAGAGCCTCCTTAGCCTCCTGGTGCACTGCTGCAGTGCACCTGGGGGCAGTGAGCGTGACGGTTGCTGGGGGGCTCCTACACTGAGCCCAGAGGCAGCCAAAGCAGTTGCAGTGACCTTAGTGGAGAGCGTGTGCCCTGATGCAGCTGGTGCCGAGCTGGCCTGGCCCCCAGAGGATCATGCACGAGCCACTGTGGAGCGGGATCTCCGCATTGGTCGACGCTTCCGGGAACAACCCCTGTTGTTTGAGCTTTTGAAGCTGGTCGCAGCTGCTCCCCCAGCCCTGTGCTACTGCTCCGTGCTGCTGCGGGGGCTGCTGGCTGCCCTCTTGAGCCATTGGGAAGCCTCTCGACATCCTGATACAACCCACTCCCCCTGGCACCTGGAGGCATCCTGTATCCTGGTGGCTGTCATGGCTGAGGGAAGCCTCTTGCCACCAGCCCTGGGTAATATGCACGAGGTATTTAGCCAACTGGCACCTTTTGAAGTGCGTCTATTGCTGCTTAGTGTCTGGGGTTTTCTTCGGGAGCATGGGCCTTTGCCCCAGAAGTTCATCTTCCAGTCTGAGCGTGGCCGCTTCATCCGGGACTTTTCCAGGGAGGGTGGAGGTGAAGGAGGACCCCATCTGGCTGTGCTGCACAGTGTCCTCCACCGCAACATCGATCGCCTGGGGCTGTTCTCTGGTCGTTTTCAGGCACCTTCACCATCCACTCTGCTTCGGCAGGGGACTTGACCTTTACTCTCCAGAAGTCCTGGGAGGTTGAACAGTGAGAGAGGAGACTAAGGTGCTACAGAAGGGTGGAAGCTCTTAAGTGCGTACGTAATGAGCGGTGTCACTTTTTTCAAACCTCACCATTTTTTCTAAATAAAATTTCCCGAGTTGAGACAAACAGCCCAGTGTTTCTATCTGACTCGGAAAGCTGCCAAAATCTGGAAACGCAGAGGCGGGGGTGTTAAGCCACGCCCCATTCATAATTTGGAATGTGCTCGGCCAATAGCATAGACGTCCGGCCGCACTCTGGACAAGCCAATCAGAAGGCCGGAAAGGGCGGGCACTAGGGTACGTGGCTCAACGTGCGCAGGGGCGGGTAGGTTCGGGTCAAGGAGCAAACCCGGTACAAGATGGCGGCGATAGCGGCAGTGGCGGCGCGTAGGAGGCGGTGAGGAGCCCGGAAACCGGGGGCGTGCCCAGACGCCCCTAAATCCCCCAAATCCCATATTCCTTCTTTTTGTATGCCTTTCCATCACCCCGCTACTCCTGGCCTCGCAAGAGCTCTTTGTCCCCATGGTAGCGGCCTCCGGCTTCAGCCTCCCACCGGCAGATTCTCGAGTCGCTGCGGCCCTTGTCTGTGGGGCTCATGGATCTCGCCGGGTGGCTTAGAAAGCTGAAGTTGGGTACTCTTCCTTCGCCTTGGCCTCTCCCAGCCGCCTCCTTTCCCTTGGCGGCTAGTGGTGGTCAATGCTTTCGCCACCTTCCTGCAGTGCGCAGCGCCGTCGGGGCAGGTAGGGGGGCGAGATGCATCGCAGCCTGTGATGAAGCAGCCTGTTGCCACACTACTTTTTCAGGCTGGGAGCACTGCGATGGGCAGGTTGTCCTGTATTACCGTCTTGCCCTCCCCACCAGCCTTGACCAGTTTCATTAATGTTCGTTTGCTGGGCACGGCCGGGACAGGATCCAGTAAGTTCACAGTCTGCATGGATAATGTTGCTCAAACACAACATGTCTCGAATGGTTTGATCTGCGCTCTGGAGTTTTTCTAGAACCTAAAAAGCTTGGAAACACATCAGCGCCGCAAAGCGCAGTACACATAACGGATGTAAAGGGTTGGGAGAGACGTGTACTGTCAGCAACAGTGTAAAAAGGGTGACTCATATACTCAGTTCTTTTCCAATAAACAGGTGTGACTTACCCTAAAGTTCATTCTTGACTTGTGAACACCTTTTGTTTGGGGTGCTTAAGGCATCCCTGAATTCCTAGAACCAACAAGTCATAGCTGAAAATATCCTTTAGAAATCATATCCTTACTGACATCTTCCAAACTTATTTTATAGTGAGCTAAACTGCTCACTATTTCGTGAGGCCAGTGTGCTGAAGGGTCTTGTAGCAACCACTCCTCAGTACTGGGGCTGAATATATGCCTTATGGTTAGGTTTTTCTAAAAGCATTTCTTCTGCTTGTTTTATCAGAACTTACACTTCTTAGCCTAGTGCACTAGTTCTTACTGTTTTCACACTTTTCTGGCTATTTTTTTTTCACCACTTGTGGCTGCCTGCCAGCCTTCCAGGGAACTTCGTTTAGTAACTGATCACCTTTAAAAATTTCTTTTGATGCTTCTGAGGATCAAACAGGACCTGGTGACTGCAAGGCATTCACCTCACTCTATGGTAGTTTTCTTTAACTTCCAAGTAGATCTAGAGTCTGCTAACATTTTTATTTTAATGTGTATTAGTGTAAAGGTGTCATATTCCTTGGAATTGGGGTTACAGATAGTTGTGAGCTGCCATGTGGGTGCTGGGAATTGAACCCAGGTCCTTTGGAAGAGCAGACAATGCTCTTAACCTCTGAGCCATCTCTCCAGCCCCCAACAGGCCCTCCCCCCCCATTTTTTTGTTTCATTGCTTAAAAGGGTTTCCTGTGTTGCCCTGCCCCACTCCCTATTTATTTATTTATTTATTTATTTATTTATTTATTTATTTATTTATTTATTTAGAGGCAGGGGTTCTTATCAGTCTAGGCTTAGCTGCTCTGCAATTCACTATGTAGACCAGACTTGGCCTCTGCCTCCAAGTGCTGAGATTAAAGGTGTGTACCACTATGCCTGGCTTCCCTCCACCTTTTTTTAAAATGAGTTTTTTGTTTGTTTTTACATTTATTTCACTTGTGTGTGTTGTGTGCACATGTGAGTACATTTACCTGTGTACATGTATGGAATGAGTTGGTTCTCTCCTTCCCACCATGTGGGTCCTGGATAATCAAGGTTAAGTCATTACACTTGGCCACAAGTGCCCTTTTCTACTAAGCTGTCTTGTTAATCCTCTCTACTCTCTCTGTGGAACACTTCTGATGTATTCCTGTATTGCTTACATCAGTCACTGGAAGAACTTGTTCAGAGGCTGTTAGAGGCTAGAGATGTAGCTGAATGTTTCCCTACCATGAGTGAGACCCTGAGTTCGTTCCTCAACACTGAAAAAAATTAAAGTCAATAAATCTTGTGGTCCAAGGTTTGGCAGTATTTTTTTAATGCACATAACAAGTGTTTCTTTTCTTATTTTCAAGACAGGGTTTTACAAAGCCCAGGCTAGCCTTCAAACATACTATGTAGCTGAGGGTGACTTTGAATTCCTTTCTTCCTATTCCTACCTTCCAAGTACTTGGATTATAGGTTTGTACCACCAAACTTGCTTGGTAATTTTTCTTTTCTTTCTTCTTTCCTTTCCTTCCCTTTTCCTTTCTTTTCCTTTCCTTTCCTTTCCTTTCCTTTCCTTTCCTTTCCTTTCCTTTCCTTTCCTTTCCTTTCCTTTCCTTTCCTTTTTTGAGACAGGGTTAACCCTGGCAGTCATGGAACTTGCTCTGTAGATTAGGTTGGTTTCAAACTCAAAGATCTTCCTGCCTCTGTCTTTGCCTGGTTTTTGTATTAATAGACACTAAAATCTGAGAGTCCCTGTTTAGTATTCATTTATTAGGTGAATATATCCTTCAAACTAACAAGTTTTCTTATCAAATTTTTTTTTTTTGTCTATATGCATTTCTGTGCCCCATGTGTGTGCTTGATGCCAGAGGAGGCTGCTGGATCCCCTGAAACAACTTACAGGTTGTGAACTGGCATATGTGTGCAGGAAATCAAACCCAGGTCCTTTAGAAGAGCAGCCAGTGCTCTTAGCCACCAAACTGTCTCTCTAGCCTCAAACTAATTTATTTAAATAAGGCTGTTTGTCCATAGCCTTTCATTTGATAGCATATTACAGAGTGGCAAGTTTTGGCTTTTCAGTGCGCAGGTCTGATCTATTTTGCTAATTATTAGTGCACTGTACTGTGTTTTCTGTAGAAATACGGTCAGGTAGGACTAAGCTCAAGGCCAATTTCACCCCTTAGCTGTTCAAAGATCATAGATGATTGACCCTTTGAAGCCTAAAATTTCTTGTCTGGAAAAAGGTATCCCTAAGCTAACATTGTCTAAGAAAAACAGTAAGAAGGGGGGGGGGGGCAGTCAATGCATGTAAAGAAGTAGTTTGAGTCCTGGTTACTCATTGGAGTTAGGGAATATTTGTTTATGCATTATGTTGTTTTAAATAGATACTTACTCTGTTGCTCAGATTCATCTCCTGTGCTCAGGTGATTCCAAACCCTGCCCTTGCATGATGTGCTACAAGCATACATTATGCCATAGGGAACTTAATCAGACCCTATTTCAGGCTAGTTAAATCAGCCTCTGAAAGTGATACTGGGGTATTTATTCTTTGAAAACTGCAGTCATTTGAAACCTAGGGATACATAATTTAGCTAGACCCTTTGAGTTTGTTAGGGCTCCATATGTTTTCCAGCTATTCCTCTTTTAAGCCACAGATAGTCAGGGTGGTTTGTTTCGAAGTTGCAGAACTATATACATCTAAGGAGCTGGATGCCTAGTGTTTAAGGGAAGCTAGGGCTTCAGGAGTTGTGAATAGAAGACTAGCTCCATCTAATGCCTTATCTCTGGAAGGTACAGTTTGCATTGTTGTTCTGAAATGCACAAATGGTACTACCCTTTTCCCCTGGGATTGGCTGTTACTGCTCCTTTCCTCTGAGAGGCTGATGTAACTGCAGTCAATACGAAGCCTCTGAAGGCCATACATGTGTTGTCCACTTTCTCTGCCTTGTGAAGGAACATTATGAATGAATCACCCCTTCAGGACTAACTTTTTTCTTTCATTAAAAAAAATTTTTTTTTCCTTTGAGACAGGATCTCACTATGTAGTCCTGGCTGTTTTGGAACTAGCTTTATAGACCAGGCTGGCCTCAAACTCAACGAGATCCCCTGCCTCTGTCTTCTGAGTGCTGGGATTAAAGGCGTGCACCACCATGCCAGACTCAGGGCTGACTTCACCCTTGGTCTACTCTGCTTTTTTTTTCCTATTTAATGGGATTCCCTTTCATCAGCTGTCTTTAGGGTTATGTCAAGAAGGTGAGGCCCTTCCTAACCAAAGTTTTAATGTTCTTTCCTTCACTTTTTCCATAGGTCTTGGTTAAGTTTGGTGCTGGCATGCTTAGGAGTCTGTCTGGGGATTACCCTTGCTGTGGATAGAAGCAACTTTAAGACCTGTGATGAGAGTTCCTTTTGCAAGTATGTTTCTGGAAGAGGTGACTGGAAAATGGGTATGTGGGAAGTGGATAGTATAAGAAAGAGTTAAATAGAGGGACCTAAGGATATTGAGATGCCCTCTAACCTGCTTCCCAACTGTTGGACTTGGCAGACGGCAGCGAAGCATTCGGCCGGGCCTGTCTCCTTACCGTGCCTTGCTGGATACCCTGCAGCTTGGTCCTGATGCTCTTACAGTCCATCTGATGCATGAAGTCACCAAGGTCAGGCACAACAAGAAAGAGTGGTAGGGAAATGGGTGGTAACTTGGGAAAGAAAAACTAGTAACCAATATCTTGTGTCAGGCTGGTCTTGAGACTGACTTTTTTATCTGTATAAGTGGTTTGCCTTCATGTATATGTGTGTGTGCAGTGCCTGTGTAGGCCAGAAGAGTATGTTGGATCTACTGGGACTAGAGTTATAGACTGTTTTGAGCCAGATTGTGGGCACTGATAATCAAACCCAGGTCCTTTGGAAGAGCAGACAGTGCTCTTTAATGTTTGGACCATCTCTCTGGCCCCTGAGACTTCTACTTTTGAAGAAATCTGATCTCAGGTTCTAAACTTTGTAAACTTCTTTTGTTTGTAATAAAAAAATTTTTCTTGAAAGAAAATTTTATGACTCAGAGAGAGGGAGAGATTGGTGTGTAAGTGGTTTGTGTGCACAAATCAAACACTTAAGTAAACCAAAACATTTACTTTATAACAGTTCTTTGATACACTTATAATTTTACCGTGTTGTGTTTTTGTTTTTTCTTTATGAGACATTGTTTCTCTGTGTAGCTCTGGCCACCCTCAAACTCATTCTGTAGACTAGGCTGGCTTCAAACTCAGAGATCTTCCTGCTTCTGCCTCCTAAGTGGTAGGATTAAAGGCGTGTGACACCACCGAATGGCTCCCAGTTTTATTTTTGTTTGTTGTGTTTCTATTTTTTAAAAGATAGGTTTGCTGTGTAGCCCTGGCTGATCTGGAACTCACTTATAGACCAGGCTGGCCTTGAACTCACAGAGATCCTCCTGCCTCTGCCTCCTGAGTGCTGGGATTGAAGGCTTTTGCCACTCTTAGTGATGAAAGGAAAGTTGTATTCAATGAGATGATGTGCTTTTCTTTATATGAAGACGTCAGTCTTGTGTGAAATACACTGTACTACAGTATTCAGAACTTTTCAAAGTTGAGAATTCTGCTTCATATAAATACTACCTAGTACAAAAAAGCATACTTCAGAAATTGTCCTAACCTCAAGCCAAAACTTATTTTTTAATTCAAATGCATTTTTATGAAGCTCAAATCTCAAGCCAGCAATCCATATAGCAGTCATTTATGTATATATTCCAGGACAGGGCCTCATTATGTAGCTCTGACTGTCCTTGAACTCACAGAGTTCTTGCTGCTTTTGTTTCCCAAGTGCTGGGACTAAAGGGCTCTGCCACCATATCCAGGAAGTTTTATTAAAGTGTAAGCTGTCTATTTTTAGGTTTTTGGGAGGACAGAGTTTGTCTATGTGGCCCTGGCTGTCCTAGAACTCAACTCGGTAGATCAGACTAGTCTTAAACTCAGGATCTGCCTTTTTCTGGTTTTAATCCAAGAGCTGGGGTTAAAGCTGTGCACTGCCACCACTGTCATTTTTGTCATAGCAGAAACTTTGTAGAGTAAAAACACACAGGTGATGTCATGTTTTAGGGAATGTTCATTAGCATGATATGCCATGATGGTATGTGATGTACAGAGTACATATAGTGTATTGAGATCTAAGGCTTCAGTGAAGTTGGGTGATAGAACATGATGAGCACAGATGGGAAACCTTGTTCGTTATGAGTTTGACTTTTTATTTTATTTTTGAGACTGTATCAAGGTAGTTCAGGCTACCTTCATATTGGCTTTCTAGCTAAGAGAGACCTTGAATTTTTGATGTCAGTGTTTTCATCTTCTGAGTTACAGGAGTGTGCAATGTAGCAGGCTTTATGTTGTGCTAATCTTGATATAGGCAAATACTCTACGAACTGAGCTGCGTCCCACTCCACATGTTTGATTCTGAATTTCTTTTTTCTATTTCAGATGAGAAACCGCTTTGTCAGTTTTTTTTTTTTTTTTTCATGATCCCAACATTCAGTTATACAGTGTGGTAGGGTTTGCAACCCAAAGTTTAAGAAACTGAAGCTGGTTGTGGTAGATCATGCTTGTAGTCTCAACACTTAGGAGATAGGAGCAGGAAGATCAAGAGTTTTAAGAAAAGCACCAATCAGTCACATAGTAAGTTCAAAACCAACATGAGTTACATGAGATCCTATTTAAAAAGTAAAAGCACACCTTTAATCCCAAGAGGCAGAGACTTGCAGAGTCACGAATTCCAGGACAGTTTGGGCTGCATAGTGAGATCTTTTCTTAAAACAAATTAAGAGAACTGGAGAGAAATCTGAGCAATTTAGAGAACCTGTTATTTTTTGTTATTTTTAATCTTTTTAAAAATAATTTATTTTATTTTATTTGCATTGGTGTGAGGGTATCGGATCTCTTGTAACTGGAGTTACAGACAGTTGTGAGCTGCCATGTGGGTGCTGGGAATTGAACCCATGTCCTTTGGAAGAGCAGACAGTACTCTTAACCACTGAGCCATCTCTCTAGCCCCTATTTTTAATCTTTTAAAATATTTTATTGGGCTGGAGAGATGACTCAGAGGTTAAGAGCACTGCCTGCTCTTCCAGAGGTCATGAGTTCAACTCCCAGCAACCACATGGTGGCTCACAACCATCTATATAAGATCTAGTGTCTTCTTCTGACATGAAGGTGTATATGCAGATAGAACATTGTATGCTTAATAAATAAATTATTAAAAAAATATTTTATTTACCTATATTTTAATGTGCTTTGGTGTTTTGCCTGCCTGTATGGCTGTGTGAGGGTGTCAGATCTTGGAGTTACAGACATTTGTCAGCTGTCATGTGGGTGTTGGGATTTGAACCTGGGTTCTGGAAGAGCAGTCAGTGCTCTTAAACATTGAGCCATCACTCCAGCCCTGTTCTCCCTCTTCTACCCCCAGACAAGTTTTCTGTGTATAGTCCTGGCTATCCTGGAACTCATTCTGTAAACCATGCTGGCTTCAAACTCAGAGATCTGCCTGCTTCAGTCTCCCTAGTGCTGAGATTAAAGGCATGCGCCACTATACCTGGTGTTCATTAGAAGGACCCAGATTCGGTTTCCAGCACCTATATGGTGTTTCACAACTACAGTTCCAAGGACCATGATGTCTGTGAGTTCCAGGCACACACATGGTGCACATACATACTTATACATTCATATATATATATATATTCATATATATATATATATGAAGTGAGTAAATTAAAAAATGTATGTATTTTAGTTTTAAATCAAAACAGTAGGCAAAAGGCTGAGAATCGACATCTCAGAGAGAAAGGGCTCAGAAGGATTTGCGTGGTGTGGTTTGTAGTTTGCTTTGTTCCTCCAAATTCAGGTTTCTGTTTCTGCAGGTGTTGCTTGTGCTGGAGCTCCAGGGCCTTCAGAAGAACATGACTCGGATCAGGATTGATGAGCTGGAGCCCCGGCGGCCTCGATACCGAGTGCCAGATGTTTTAGTGGCTGATCCCCCTACGTCTCGGTAAATTTTTCCTGATGATATCTGTCTGATTGCCCTTTCTCCTCCCTCATGAGTCTTTGTGGTAACTTACTTTCTTGCACAAGAGAACTAGTTGGGTGACCAGCACCTCATTCGCCAGCCTTTCCAGCTTATCTTCCTTCCTCTGTTTTACTTCCTTTCACTGACATATTATGCATACATTTTTTCCCCAGGTTGTAACCATTTAATTTACTAAGGTGTCATTGAAGGGGGGAAAAAAAAGACAGTTTGGAATTATGGATGCAACTCAATTACAGAGTACTTTGCTAGGCCCTGTGCTGAAGTTACTCCAAAAAAGCAAACCACAATAGCAGGGCTGGGGAGCTTACAGCTTGCAGTAGAGCACTTGCTTAACACCTGCAAGGCTCAAGTTTAATCTCCACAACCACACACACACTTTCTCTAACTTACAGTTGTTTTAGATTTATAGGAAAGTTGAAGCTGGGTGTGGTAGGTCATGCACAGTTTGTGTGCTTGCTGACATTAATTCGTTTGTCTTCTCTAATGAATTTGTATCACTGCACTATTAATCCAGCCTCTATTTGTTTAAAGTTCCTTAGGTTTTGTCTAGAATACTTTTTCTGTTTTGGAGCCAAGACACCATAACAGTATTCAGATGCATGGTGTCCAGCCTCTGGATGGAGGCAGGTTTTCAGACTTGAATGTTCTTGAGGATCCTAAAGGTATCTTTTGATAAATACAAATTTTTAGTGTTAGTATTGTCAGGTTGATGTGTCAGTCAGTTTTCTACATTGGGATAAGAGCACATACTGCTTTGTTTGAACAGTGTCTCTTGGGCTGGGGATGTGGCTCAGTGGTGGAGCACTTGTGTAGTATGCATGAGGTTCTTGCTCTAATCCCTAGCATTATTAAACAACTCATGCATACCTGGATGGTGGTTGTCATCTATAATCCCAGCTACTTCAGAGGCTGAGGTAAGAGAATCTCTTTAACCCAGATATTAGAGGCCAGCCTAGGCTATAAAGTGAAATCAAGGTTTTTTTTGGCCTTTAGAGAAAGGGTTTCTCTGTGTAGCCTTGACTATCCTGCACTGGATTTATAGACCAGGCTGTCCTCGAACTCAAAGAAATCCTCCTGCCTCTGCCTCCCAAGTGCTTGGATTAAAGGCATGTGCCACCACACCTGTTTGTAACCTCCCCCCCCCCCCCTTTAATGTGTAGCCCTGGCTGGCCGTGAACTCGTGATCCTCCTGCTTATGCCTCCTTCAGCAAATCCTACCTGCATTTGCTACCACAAATGGCATAAACCCTTCTTTATAAATTAAAGACATAAATAACAACCAAGATGAAAAAGAAAATTTTTGTTTACCTCTTAGAAAAATGTTTCTATTTTCTTCTAAGGTTTTATTTATTTAGGGTCTAACTATGTAGCTTTTGCTGTTCAGAACTCACTGTGTAGATCAAGTTGGCTTCAGACAAAGAGATCTGCTAGACTCTGCCTCCCAAGTGCTAGGATTAAAGATACGCACCGCTACACCTGACAAAGAATGCACATGCTTGTATGAAAATGTCATGATGAAGCCTCTTTCTACAATTAACACATTTTTTCTATTTTAAATCCTGTCCCCTGATCCCAGTGGCCTATTGAGCATGAGTGTGCCTTTTCTAACAGGTCCCTAAATACTTGTTTTTATATTCATGTGTGTCTAGGTATAGTAGTAGTTCTCAACCTTCCTAATGCTGCCACATTTTTAGATGGTTCCTCATATTGTCGTGACCACCAATTATAAGATTATTTTTGTTGTATCTTCATAACTCTAATTTTGCTACTGTTATAAATTGTAATGTAAATATGTTTTCCATGGTCTAAGGAGACTTCTGTAAAAGGGTTGTTTGACCATCTCAAAAGGGTGGTTTGGTCCTCCGAAAAGATGTCAACCCACAGGTTGAGAAGTACTGTTGTATGAGTGTGTGCATGTAAATGCAGGTGCCCTCAGAAGCTAGAGGATCCCTGGAGCTGGAGGTAGAGGAGCTTGTGAGCTGCCTGATCTGGGTCCTGGGAACTGAGCCTCAGTCCTCTGTAAAGGCAGTGTGTGCTAATTGATGAGCCATCCCTCCAGCGCCCCAGTTGCTGTGTGTGTGAGATGACTGGAGGGCAGCCTCTGCTGGTTCTCCTTAGGGTGTGTCCGCCTTTGTAAGTTTTTTCACTTTTTTAAGGGGTGTGTGTGTGTGTGGATATGTGTGTGTGTGTGTGTATGTGTGTGTATGTGTGTGTGTATATGTGTGTGTATGTGTATATATGTGTGTGTGTGTATGTGTGTGTGTGTATATGTGTGTGTGTGTGAGTGATAAGGTCTCTCACTGGTTTGGGATTTGGTAAGTAGCTCAGGCTGGCTTGTTAGCCTGCAGTGTCACCTGTCTCTGCCTTTCTAGCAGTGAGAGTACAGGTATGCCCCACTATACCCAGCATTTTTATGTAGGTTCTGAGGATCGAAGTCAGGTCCTTTTGCAAGCATTTTATTTAACTTATCTGCTTAACCTTTTATTTTACACTTTCTTTATGAGAGGATCTTGCTGTGCTGTGGCTGGAGCATGCTTTAGACAAAGGTGGTCAAACTTGAGGTAGTCCTTGTCTCTGGCTTCCATGTCCTGGGTTACAGATCTGTGCTACCATACCCAGTCCCAAAATTTATTTATTTTGGGGCCAATAGGATGGCTTAGTAGGTAAGGGCATCTCTGAATTAAGTTGAATCTCTGGGCTCAACATGAGAAAAGGAGAGAGCACACTCCCAAAAGTCATACTCTGACCTCTCCGTATTGACTGTGGCACATGCTAACCTGCCCCACAAAATAAGTAGAAACTTATAAAAAAAAAAGAGAGAGAGAGAGATTTTATTACATGTATTTTTCTTTGTATACTTGCATGTATGTGTGGGTATATGTGTACTGTAGCATGCATGTAGAGGTCAGAGGACAATTTAGGAAATTGGTTCTTTGCTTCCACAGTGTAGGTCTTTGGAACATGAATTCAGGTGATCAGGTTTGGTAGCATGCATCTTTGTCTGCTGGGTCATCTTGCTAATCCCCAAAAATGTTTAGAGAAAGGCCCTAATGAGTTTGTTTCCCCCTGAACTGTTACCTGTAGCAGGTCTCTTGACCTTTGCTTAGTCATGCATTCCCTTTGGTCTCTCTTCCAGGCTTTCTATCTCTGGCCATGATGACAACAGTGTGGAGCTAACAGTGGCTGAGGGACCCTACAAAATCATTTTGACAGCACGACCATTCCGCCTTGACCTGCTAGAGGACCGCAGCCTCCTACTCAGTGTCAATGCCCGAGGACTTATGGCTTTTGAGCACCAGAGGGCCCCCAAGGTCCCGTGAGTACAGGGTGGGGACTTCGGGGAACTTATTGTGGTAGTGCCTAGAAATACAGGGTCTGGTATTGTGTTTTTGGGAAGAGATTGGGCACAGGGCAGCTATGTAGGGGCAGAAGGGTGGGAGACACTGTATCAGAGAGGGTAAAAACCAGATCTGGGTTCCAATTTTCTCTTTCTTATACAGATCAGGAGACAGTTACTTTTGTCCCTGAGCTGTACACTGGGCATCTCCTCTGGGAGGTCTGCCTCAATCTCCTCTTTCCTTCGCCTTCTCACATCATCACATTCCCCTAGTTTATTTTCTTCCTATTTATTTATTCATTTATATTTGGTTTCTTTTTTCCCCCCACCTCTGGAAGTTTGTCTACTGAAACTCACTTTTATGTTTCTGTTTTTGTGTTGGTTTTGTGCCTCCTTCCCCCTTTCCTACTCATCTCCTCCTGCCCCAGTTTCTCGGATAAAGTTAGTCTCACGCTCGGTAGCATGTGGGATAAGATCAAGAACATTTTCTCTAGGTAAATCCACGGCCACTGGTACTGTATCTTCCTCTTCCCTCTCCCACCCCTCGCTCTGGCCCTCTGGGAAGTTGCCCCAGACCTTTCTATTCCCTCTTCACCATTTGTCTCTTCCCACTCGTGGTATTTTGGTCTTTGTTTGCTGTTCCCTGGCTGGGAGCCCGTTGGGAGGAAGATGGGTGCTGGAAGTCCTTAAGGAATATAAGAATCTTACTGCTTTGCTAAGGGGTGGATGGATGCTTCATTTTTTGCTGGGGTTCCTGGCTCTCACTTGGAATACATTTGAGATCCTGGAGAGAACTGTTTGCCAGCTGCCTTTGAAAAGCATTCTTTGCAAAACCTTTTGAAATCCCAGAGTGTATCTGGAGAGGCTTTTTATGGTCTCACCAATTTGGCTCTTGTAAAGCCTGATCAGGAAAAATCACATTTTTCTCTATGAAGGCAGCAGAGCCAGGATTGGCATTTAGAACCTAGAACACTGAACTACCCTGCCTGTCTCTTCTAGATACCAACAGAGGCTGCTGATTGGGGCCTGTGTATAGAAAGCACTTCCTGCTGGCATTTACTCCTCATTTTCCTCTGTCAGTTCTTTCCCCATCCTTGCTCTTTGGGGTCACTTCCCAAGCTTTAACATTTAGTCCCTTCCTTCAGTGCTTTCATTTCTTTGGACCCTTGGCTCTCTATTCCCTGCCCCTCCTTCCATTAGCCCCTCGTCCCTGCCCCCTCTGGATTGGAGCAGACAGCTCTCCTACCTTCCAGGCAAGAATCAAAAGACCCAGCTGAAGGCAATGGAGCCCAGCCGGAGGCAACACCTGGGGATGGTGACAAGGCAAGTTGAAGTGGTGGGTGACTGGGGTGGGGTATAGGGCTGACTGGGAGGCTGTTGGGTAAAGGACCATAAGAAAACTGAGCCTGGTGTCATCCTAAAGGAGGAGATTTAGAACATGAGAGTGGGGAAAGACAACTGGTACATGATTGGGTATCTGTCCACTTTTCTTACAGCCGGAAGAGACCCAGGACAAGGCTGAGAAAGATGAGCCAGGAGCCTGGGAAGAGACATTCAAAACTCATTCTGACAGCAAGCCTTATGGTAAGGAGCTGGGAAAAGTCCTTGGCAGGACCACAGGGACATCTTGCTAGGCAGAAGCTTTGTAAATCATCCTTTGCTTTTCTTTCAGGCCCCACATCTATAGGTCTGGACTTCTCTCTGCCAGGAATGGAACATGTGTATGGGATTCCTGAGCATGCAGACAGCCTGAGACTGAAGGTCACTGAGTGAGTTCAGTAGTGACATTATCATGGGCTTGGAACAGGAGGCAAGGCAAGTTGAAGTGGCATTTAGAACCCAGGACACTGAACCACCCTGCACCATCTGGATGCACAATCTAGACAAGCATGATCCCTTCCCTTCCTGTCAGGTTACCTTTCTTCATTTTAAACTTCTTATAAGGAAGGAATCTTTTCTTCTCTCAACTGTGTCTGTAGAGTAGTGTTTGCATATGCCACAGCCTGGACAGTCATTAGCCTAAGTCTGTCTGTCTGTCTGCCACCAGGGGTGGTGAGCCGTATCGCCTGTACAACTTGGATGTGTTCCAATATGAACTGAACAACCCTATGGCTCTGTATGGGTCTGTGCCTGTACTCCTGGCACACAGTTTTCATCGAGACTTGGGAATCTTTTGGCTTAATGCTGCTGAGACATGGGTTGATATATCCTCCAACACCGCTGGGAAGGTGAGACCATGGCAGGGGAAGATGTGGTAAGACTCTTCTGGGTCTTAAGACAGGGATGCCGGGATGTGAGTGTAAAAACTCTTAACGGCGCAACCTGTTTGGGAGACAGTCCTTAGTAATTGCCTTTCTGGCCTGAGAAGATTCATTTGGTATCTGTCCATTCTGTAGGAATACTCGGGGTTATGTTGCTTACAGAGATTGAAAAAGTCCCCAATCTCTGGGTTTGGAGAGATGGGTCAGCAGTTAAGAGTACTGGCTGCTCTTCTGAGGGCCGGAGTTCAGTTCCCAGCAACTACATGGTGGCTTACAACCATCTAAAGTGGGATCTCATGCCCTCTTCTGTCATGCCGGCATTCACGCAAATAGAGCGTTCATATATGTAACATATAAAAGTAAATAATTCTTGAGAGAGAGAGAAAAAGAAAGAAAGAGATCCCTAGTCTTGGGGAAGAAGACAAGTATCAGTGGGTTACAAGGCAAGAGGACCTCAGGAGTAGGAAATGGCAATCTTGGATGTGTGACCAGTGAATGTGTTCCTGAGGAACTGACAGTTCACTCTTAAACCATATTGAGCCATTAGGAGAAAGTTGTTGGTTTAGTCTCAAGTTGCCACGAAAAGCTGACTTCCTCTGGCTTCTTCATAGACCTTGTTTGGGAAGATGCTGGATTACCTGCAAGGATCTGGGGAAACTCCACAGACAGATATCCGTTGGATGTCAGAGAGTGGCATTATTGATGTTTTTCTGATGCTTGGCCCTTCAGTTTTTGATGTCTTCCGGCAGTATGCTAGTCTCACGGGTAGGTGATGTTCTCACTTTTGCCAGCCAACAGCCTCATTTTTCTATTATTGAGAAGTTAGGTTTGTGCATTTTCAGAAATTATCTGCCTACTTGTTTTCCTACTGTACCTCCCTTTTAGTCTCCCTCCACTTTATAATCAGGTTTAATCTGATCCCCATTGTGATTGCTTCTCTTCCCCTTTTGTTGTGTGTGCTCATCCATGCATGCTGTGTGTATATGTGAGTCCCTCAGGCCAGAAGAGGGCACCTGGAGCTGAAGGTACAGGTGGTTGTGAGCTGTTTGATGTTGGTTGCTGTGAACCCAAACTTGGGTCCTCTGGAAGAGCAAGTGTTCCTAACCCCGAGCCACTCCTTCAGTCCCTGTGACCCTGTCCTCTGATAACCCTGCAGGGACCCAGGCATTACCCCCACTCTTCTCCCTCGGCTACCACCAGAGTCGCTGGAACTACCGGGATGAGGCTGATGTTCTAGAAGTGGATCAGGGTTTTGATGATCACAACATGCCCTGTGATGTCATATGGTTGGACATAGAACATGCTGATGGCAAGCGGTACTTCACTTGGGACCCCACCCGCTTTCCTCAGCCCCTCAATATGCTTGAGCACTTGGCTTCCAAGAGGCGGAAGGTAAGGAGGCCTGCAGCTGCATTTGGTCTTCTTGCAGTAATGTTGAAGTATGATAGCTCTGACCATTTCTACTTGTATTCTTTTCCCCCAGCTGGTGGCTATTGTGGACCCCCACATCAAGGTAGACTCTGGCTACCGAGTTCACGAGGAGCTGCGAAACCTAGGGCTGTATGTTAAAACTCGGGATGGCTCTGATTATGAGGGCTGGTGCTGGCCAGGTAGGCAGGCCCAGAATTGAATGGGAGACTGTTGATAGGCCAAGGAGGTAAAAATAATTTTGTTTTGTTTTGCTTTTGCCTCTTTGAGGATTGATAATTTCTCTTTTTCTCTCTCAGGCTCAGCTAGTTACCCTGACTTCACAAATCCAAGGATGAGGGCCTGGTGGGCTAGAATGTTCAGCTTTGACAATTATCAGGTAAGACTGTCCCTAAGGTCTTCTGTCTTTTCTACCATTCCTTCATAAATAAGCTTTTCTGTTCAATAGTGTTGCTTTTGTTGTCCATATAACATTTCATGGGAACTTGAAGATCTGGGAGGATTCTAAAAAAAACATGGTTTTGGATTTCTAGAAGCTTTCTGACAATGTTTGTCTTCTTTCTCTCCTCTTTCCTATATTTCCTCGTGCCTATATTCTCAGGGTTCAGCTCCTAACCTTTATGTCTGGAATGACATGAATGAACCATCTGTGTTCAATGGTCCTGAGGTCACCATGCTGAAGGATGCTGTGCATTATGATGGCTGGGAGCACCGGGACATCCATAACATCTATGGCTTATATGTGGTAAGGGACCAAGGAGAAAGTTGGTGGACAAAGGGAAGACAGTGATTAAATATGAGGACTGTAGTTTTCACCAGGTGACAGATGGTGTTTGCTCTTCACTCTGTCTTATTTTTCTACCTAGCACATGGCAACTGCTGATGGGCTAATACAACGCTCTGGTGGCATAGAACGTCCCTTTGTCCTGAGTAGGGCTTTCTTCTCAGGCTCCCAGCGTTTTGGTAAGACTTGGAAAACAGAGCTGTGTCAGATGTGCATGAGAGTGTCTGTAGTCTGGCCCTTAAGAATGCTGAGTCAGGAAGAGCTTTAGTTGTAGGTCTCTCTACCTAGACTGTCTGGGTAGTCTAGGCCACTCTGATCTACTTAGTATAACTCTGTATCAAAGGGAAAAAAGTGGAAAAACAAAAAAACAACAGCTTTAACAAAAAAGTATGGGCTAGAGAGATGGCTTAGCCATTAAAGGCTAGGCTCACAACCAAAAATATAAGAGTTCGGTTCCTGGTACCCATGGCTGTCTATCCAGGCACCCTCTTTCTTTTTTTTTTTTAAAGCTGGGCGGTGGTGGCACACACCTTTAAACCCAGCACTCAGGGAGGCAGAGGCAGGCAGATCACTGTGAGTTCGAAGCTAGCCTGGTCTACACAGGGAGTCCAGGACAGAACAAGGCTACAAAGAGAAGCCCTGTCTTGAAGAAGAAAAAAAAAGTATATGAAGGCAAGATCAGAACAACCATGGTATCTTTGGAAAGCTACACATTGCATTCTCCAGCTGTGTCTTTTGGAGGGCAAATGGGAGTCTGTCAGGGCCAGAGGAGGAGCATGCCTAGCTTATGCAAGGCCTTTCCTCAATTCCTAGTACCAAAAAGAGGAATTTTTTAAGATTTATTTTATTATGTATAATGTTCTGTCTGCATGTACACCTGAATGCCAGAATAGGGCACTAGATTTCACTAGATATGGTTGTGAGCCACCATGTGGCTGCTAGGAATTGAACTCAGGACCTCTGGAAGAGCCAAGCAGAGTTTTTAACCTCCGAGCCATCTCTCCAGCCCCCCAAAAAGAGGAATTGTGTTTCATGTCACTATCTTCAGAATGTCCTGTACGCTGTCAAGCAAATGTGGCAGTCAGAGAACACCTGTGTAAAGGCTGAGCTCCTTTCTCGGTGTCAAGCTCCTTCCCTCTTGACTTCCGCAGGAGCTGTGTGGACAGGGGACAACACTGCAGAATGGGATCATTTGAAGATCTCCATCCCTATGTGTCTCAGCTTGGCACTGGTGGGACTTTCCTTCTGTGGCGGTAAGAGGAGGAGAAATCTGGGGTTTTGATTGGGATGAAGTCACAGGACCTGGGCGCAAAGAACAATATTTATATGGATGGCTGCCACTGCCTCTTTGCCCTTTTGCAACCTTCTCCTTCTCTTCTCCCAGCGGATGTGGGTGGCTTCTTCAAGAACCCAGAGCCAGAGCTGCTTGTGCGATGGTATCAAATGGGCGCCTACCAGCCATTCTTTCGGGCTCATGCCCACTTGGATACTGGGCGGCGAGAGCCGTGGCTGTTAGCGTCTCAATACCAAGATGCAATCCGAGATGCCTTGTTCCAGCGATACTCTTTGCTGCCCTTCTGGTATACCCTCTTCTATCAAGCTCACCAGGAAGGGTTTCCTGTCATGAGGTAAATTAGTCAGTGGGGGCTGTGTAGAGTCAGACTAGGTGGTTGGGAGATAATGAGGTCTGGGATTTACATCTCTGGGCCTCTTTTCTTTACCTTTCTAGGACCTTGTATATAAGATCTGATTTAATATGAAATGTGAACGGGAGGTGTAAGGATATAATTCTCAGTGGTAGAGTATTTGCTTGGTTTTTACAAGGCCCTGGGTTCAGTCAGTCCCCAGTGCCACCAAAAAGACACAGGCTAATGAAATGGCTCAGTGAGTAAAAGCACTTGCCATCAAATGTAGGGAACTGAGTTTAAACCCCATGACATGGTAGAAGGGAAGAATTGATTCCTACGAGTTGAAGGTTTTCTCACCATCACAAGCATGGCATGTGACCCTCCATCCCCTCAAAATTCTAATTTAAAAAAACAAAAACCTGGTCTCATGATGTTTGTCTGTAATCCTGAATTTTAGGAAGCTGAGATAAGAGGAATGAAAGAAAGTTCAAGAGCAGCTTGTGCTAAATAGCAAGGCCTTATTGTAAAAAGAAAGTCAAGGACAGACTAGTGGGAGTAAGTGAACAGTGTTAGTGAGCATCTGAAGAAAGCTGCTGGCAGTGATAAGTCATTTGATAAAAGTAAATAAAATGGGTTAACAGTGTAGGAAGCAGATGTTTGTAATCCTAAGGAAGAACGGTTCATGCAGAGGAGGTAGAGTACCGAAGTTCTGAAGTAAAACAAGCCAAAATAAAAAGTTCAGTGAGCCTTGGGAAGGAAATGGTAGAGATTGGTGTTATAAATGGAGAAGACACCTCTGATTCTAAAGAGCCTTGCCAGCTACGTGTCACTGAAGTATTCAAGGAGGTCATTGAAAGAGAACAGGAGTTAGGGAGGTGAGATAGGAAATAACGTCACCAGGCAAAGTGGAGTTGTGTAGGTGCAGCCAAAGTCCCAGGTCCACTGGCTGAAAAGTCCTGGGTTTCCTCCAGTGGGATTCTTTTTCCTTTCTTTTTCTTTTTTTCCTGTGTAGTCTTGGCTGTTCTGGACTTGCTTTGTAGACCAGGCTAGCCTCAAACTCATAGAGATCCTCTAGCCTCTGCCTCCCTGAGTGCTGGGCTTAAGGCCATCATGCTGCTCTAGTGCGATTGTTATTGTTAGCTAGTGCATCTTTAATGTCTGTCTGAGAAGATAATGTTTTCCTTTTCCATCTTGCTTCCTTCCTAGGCCCCTCTGGGTACACTATCCTCAGGATATGTCTACCTTCAGTATAGAGGATCAGTTCCTGCTTGGTAAGAAATGGGAAAATAGTTGGTAGGTTGGGCTTGGGCTTAAGAGCTTGTGGGATGTCTTTGTGTGGAGTTAGAGTTGGATGTTGGAGTAAGTGTGCCTGGACTTGTAACAGGCAGATATGTTAATGCTCTCTAGACTGTCAGGTAATGCCCTCAGTTCCAGGTTAATTTTGCTATGTTTTAGGGGATGCACTTCTCATTCACCCTGTATCGGATGCTGGGGCCCATGGTGTACAGGTCTATCTGCCTGGCCCAGAAGAGGTGAGTTGCAGAATATTGTAGGCAAAGAAGCAAAAAGAATGGAACTTTTATGCACTGAGTTATACAGTATCCTCTTGTTACCCACAGGTGTGGTATGACATTCAAAGCTATCAGAAGCATCATGGTCTCCAGACCGTGTACCTGCCAGTAACTCTGAGCAGTGTGAGTATGCCTGTCTATCTATCTGCCATCTGTTTGCTTATACATCTCCAGAAGGGAGAAAAAGATGTAATTCGGGGGTCCATAGGGCACAAGCAGAAGATGCTGAAAGGCCTATAGGACTAGTGATTCACTGCAGCACTTCTGCTTTAGATCCCTGTGTTCCAGCGTGGCGGGACAATTGTGCCTCGATGGATGCGTGTACGGCGTTCTTCAGATTGTATGAAGGATGATCCTATCACTCTCTTTGTTGCTCTCAGTCCCCAGGTGAGTCTCCAGGGGTGAGCTACCTCAACTATCTGCTCTAGAACTATCTGTTATAGGACTTAGTCCCCTGGAATGAGTCAAGTCACTCCCTCTTTGGCTTAAGGTCTTACCTCTCTTCTCAGAGTACTGCCCAAGGAGAGCTCTTTCTAGATGACGGACACACATTTAACTATGAGACTCGCCATGAGTTCCTGTTGCGTCGATTTTCGTTCTCTGACAACACACTTGTCTCTAGGTAATGGGGTTTCCTCTGCATGGGCCTGGGTGTCTGGGGTGCTCAGATTTACTGTGCTTTTGTCACCTTTTGACTTTGCTTTGGATAATCTTCTGACAATTTCTCCAATGGCATTTGCATTTGTTGCCTCCAGTTCAGCAGACCCCAAAGGCCACCTTGAGACCCCTATCTGGATTGAGAGAGTGGTCATAATGGGGGCTGGAAAGCCAGCAGCTGTGGTGCTCCAAACTAAAGGTTTGTCAGAGTCTGGCCTTGAGATGGGGAAAGAGAAGCAGAGTAGGGTGGTCAGGGTTGAAACCATACTGTGGGAAAGTAGCCTATTGCCGACTGGTGCTTGTCTTCCTTTGACAGGATCCGCTGAAAGTCACCTGTCCTTCCAGTATGACCCTGAGACCTCTGTATTGATATTGCGTAAACCTGGTGTCAACGTGGCATCTGACTGGAGTATTCATCTGCGATAACCCAAGGGACTTGTTCAGAGTTGGGAGGAAGGGTGTGGTGGTATTGACTTACCTTTTCTTTTGCCTTGGAGTTTGACCCTGCCTAGATTTCACCTTTCTATTCCAAGAACCAGATTCTGCCAACATCTGGGCAGGATGACAGGGCTGTCCTAGGGCTCTGAATTCCTCTTGTGACCTAGTCTGTGTGTTACCAAGCCCTTCCCCTCATTCCCAGTGTCCTGTTGCTGTAACTGGAGCACACTCATTTGTGAAGACTCAAGGGGCTTTGTCTTTTTTTTCCCCTTCCTTAGAGTCCCTGACTTTTCCTCAGACCCTATCTATTCATGCCTCTGTGTGTTGATGCCATTTCTTGGAAGAAGATGAGGGCAGTGAACTTTAGGGTTCCTTTTCTTCTTCCCTGTTCTCTCCTTTCCAAAATGTCTACCCTTTCATTCCTTTCCTCTGGCTCTCCCTTTTCTCTGTTCCACTGATACACTGGGACCACCTCTTACCTGGTGAGGGATGAATGGATCAAGATTGAAGTTGCTGGAGAATATCCTCTTCCTTCTTACCTCAACCTTTTCTTCCCTGTTTCTTTCCAGAGCTGCTGTGTTTCTCCCATCCTTTGAGGGAGAGGCTTCCACACAATTAAGAGGGGATGGTCATTAAACTTCTTTTGCCTCCTCTGGTCCCCTTGGGACACTCAAGATAGAGAAATGAGTTGTGGTTTTACTGAATCACGGTCACCTGTATTTATTACTGGGAAGAAGGCTGAGGGTGGGGGGAGATGATCATGTGGACCCAGGGATGGCTTCAAGCCCTGGGAAAGGGGGTTGAGGGAGGACTCAGGAACCAGGAGAAATATTTGTGGGAATTTTTTTTTACTTCCTCTGGGTTCCCAACTGTGACATGTTTTGATAAAAAGGAGAAACAATAAAAAAGATAAACCACAGATAACAATTGGATGCCTGAATTATAGTTGTAAACTGAACAAAGTAACTCCAGTAGATAGTGGTCTGCCGTATTAATCTGTATAAGCTGCTTCCAACGACCAAGCATGAGGCTTCCTTACCTTGGTGAATGCCAGTAATTTCACGGAAGACCTCAACAAGGGGTCTTAGGAGGTAAATTAGTCAGAAAATTTCTTTGCCTCACAAGTATAAGGACCTGAATGTGTTCCACAGACCCAAATTAAAAAAAAAAAAAAAAAGCCGAGTGTGATGGCAGGTGTTTGTAATTGTAATGCTTGGGAGGTGGAGACAGTTGGATCCTTGGGGATCTGGCCAGCTTGCGTAGCCTATGTGGTAAGTTCTAGCACAATGAGAGATCCAGTTTCAGGGAAAAAAAGGATGGTGCCTAAAGAACATCCAAGTTTAACCTCTGGCCTATACACATCTCACATACACAGCAGTTGTCATATTTAATAAATAGTGGTCAGAGCTAATGGTGTCTCTGATGACAATGAAGGGACAAATGTTTCATCACAGGCTATTATTAGCTAATAGCACTCTTTAAATTTACTTTTTAAAAAAAGATTATACAATATTCTGCCTGTACACCAGATCTCACTGTAGATGGTTATGAGCCACCATGTGGTTGCTGGGAATTGAACTGAGGACCTTTGTAAGAACAGCAAGTGTTCTTAACCTCTGAGCCATCTCTGCAGCCCTTAAATTTACTAATAGACAGGGTCTCACCATATAGCTTTGTTTGGCTTGGTACTTAAGAGCTCTTAACTCTGCCTCTCTTAGAGCTGGGATTAAAGGTGTGTGCCACCATGCCCAACTCAAGACAGCTTTTGATTTGTAGCCCACTGGCTCTGAGTACCTGGTCCTTTAGCCCACAGCCTCCCAGCTGTTAGAATTACAGATAGCATCACCCCACAGCCTCCCAGCTGTTAGAATTACAGATAGCATCACCATACTTGGCTTCTTTTAAAAATTGTTTTGCGTTGCTTGTGATTGAACCTATGCTCATGCACAAGATGGGAAAATGCTCTGTAGGCATTTTTTAAATCCTCCCATTGTTAAGTTGAACTTGCTGGCAATGCTTATTTGTTGTGGAGACTGGTATAAAATTGAGTCAGGAGTTTAAGGCAGTCCTAAACAACAGACCCTTTCAGGTAGCAAGGAAAGGAAAACACACACAAAAAAAACCCTTTTGTAGGCAGGGTGGTAGTTCAAGGCCATTCTCCTGAGACTACTAGGCAAGCTATAGTCTAAAAACTCAGTTGTTGAGAAGGGAAGATTAGAGAAAGGTCAACTAGTGGATACTAGGTTACAGGGGGGAAAAGTTGTGATTTTTTTCCCCCCAAGACAGGGTTTCACTGTAGCCTTGGCGGTCCTGGCCGTACTCTGTAGACCAGGCTGGTTTGAACTCAGCAATCTGCCTCCATCTCCCTGAGTGCTGGGATTACAGGCATGCCAAATTCTGATATTTTGTACAGTAGGGTGATTATAAATAATTCCTAAATAATTTTTAAAAATCTAAATGAAAGAATGACTTTTTATCATAATGATGTAAGATTGAGAAAAATGTTTACTGATACCAACTTTAAATTTTTCTTTTTTGTAGTTTTCAAGTTGAACATTTGTTGAAACAGTGTAACAAATTAGTTTGTATAACGCCACAGAGTTCCAGGTAGCCTAGGCTGACCCCGAATTCACCACCTTGCTATGTAATAGAATTTGCCTCCACTTTCCATGGTGTGCTGGGATGGCAAGACATACAAAACCCCTGGTTTATGTTGGTGATAGAAACCAGTGCACATGCCGGGCAGTGGTATCGTATACCTTTAATCCCAGCACTCTGAAGGCGGAGGTAAGAGGATCTCTTGAGTTCCAGGACAGCCAGGGCTGTTACAAGAGAAAGCATATCTGAAGAAAACAAACCAAAAACAACAAAGGAATAATAAAAAGAGAGGGGAAAAAACCCCAACCCAGTGCATACTGAACACGCACTCTACTAATTTAGGTATGTATAAGTTGTTAATTGTCAGTTAATAAAGCTACCTGTTGTCCTAGTGCCAGCTGATAGTCACTTGCTAAAAAGAGGTGATCCTGAAGAAACTACAGATTTTTTTGTGGGGAGGGGTTCGAGACAGGGTTTCTCTATGTAGCCTTGGCTGTGCTGGACTCTTTTTAGATCAGGCTGGCCTCAAATTCACAGAGATCTGCCTGCCTCTGCCTCCCTGAGTGCTGGGATTACAATAGGCATGCACTACCACGCCTGGCTAGAAGGAACTTAAAAAAACACATGCCCCATTGTAATGACATAATTTTGGCCAACCTAAAATGGGATGTCCGGTGAGATGGTTCAGCAGGTAGAGCACCAAACCTGAGGTCGCAAGCTTGATCCTTAAAGTTCTCTGATCCCCACAAACACGTTCTTACAGATGGGATAATTCCATTTGAACAACCTGTAGGTCGCAACCCCTTGATGTCTAACGGCTCTTTCACAGAGGTCGCCTACCAGAAAACATATTTACGATTCATAACTAGCAAAATTAGGAGGAAGCAATGAAAATAGTTTTTTTTTGGGGGGGGTGTCCAGAACATGAGGAGCTGTACTAAAGGATCTCAGCTAATGGTTGAGAATCACTGGACTGGCATCTGGCAGGCCTTATCTCGATTCCATTCATTGGTTGAACAAGTAATTGAACTAGTGTTTCTTTGAGCAGTCAGCGCTGAATGCTGAGGCTGAAAGATGGATAGGTGGATCTAGAAAACTCAAGGGCAGGATCGGGACTTGTGCTCAATTCCGACATTCAAGCTGGATCTCCAGCTAGGTTTCACGTGCTCCAACTCTCGGTCTGCCTGCCACGACCAGTTGACACGGAGGATATAGCGTCACTGCCCTGGTTGACTTAACAGGAGGGGGGACCGGAAGCTGCGTCGGGGAAGGGGGTACTGGCCGGAAGTGGTCCCAGGCAGCGATCGGAGCATCAGGTTCCGGGGAACTACTAGGGGGTTGCAGGGGGAAGAGGGGCGGGGCGGCCGGGGCGGGGCGGGGCGGGGCGGGGCGGCCGGGAGGGCCTAGGGGCGGGCGAACCTGTCCCAGCCGGTCCCGGTGGACCCCGCCTGCCCCGGCGGCACGGCCATGAAGCTGAAGCTGAAGAACGTGTTTCTTGCCTACTTCCTGGTGTCGATCGCCGGCCTCCTCTACGCGCTGGTGCAGCTCGGTGAGCGGGCAGGGCGGGTTGCGGAGGGCCGGCGCAAGGCGCAGGGGATGAGACCCGCAGACGGCTGCTTCCCGCTCGGCCCTCGGGACAGCCCTCAGTGGCCCCACGTCTAGAACTCGCGGCGGTCTGCAGAGCTGCGCGGATGCCATCCAGGCCGCGAATGACCGCTCCCCTCCTCCCCGCCGCGCCGCCGCCGCCCCCGCTGCCTAATTCCCACCTCTCCCATTGCTCTGCCTCCCAGACCGACTTACTGACCTACGTTCATTGTCCCCTCCAGCTCTTGACCTGCGGTGCTTCCCTTCCCCCACCCTCACCTCCCCCAGGGCTATTTCTCATCCTTCTGGTTTTAGACCAGATGTCATCTCAGGACTTCCCTGACCACCTTAGCTCAAGTAACCCTTCTTAGTCTCGATCCCTTTTAATTTTTTATTTCCTTAGTGGCCCATATTGCAACTTGTAATGATTTTATTAATGTCAGCTTCTTCTACTAAAGTAAGAGCTCCTTGAGAGTAGGGATTGTTCCCCTCCTCCCTTGCTTTATTCAATAAATGTTTATCCGGCGATGGCATCAGTGAATTTACTGACAAGTCAGTGGTCACACGACCGTGGAGCAGATTGAATACAGCCTTTTACACAGGAACTTGGAAAATGCTTTTCAGGTAGTGCCATTACACAAGCCTCAAGCGGTTCAGACTTTTCTATGTGTTATGAGTCTGGAGAGTAAAATTAGGACCAGAAGGTAGACAGGACAGAAAGGCTGACATAATTAGCTCCGTATCCGAGTTAAAATAGTAGCATGGCTGGGGCCATAACACAGTGGTAGAGCACCAGCAAGTGTGAGGCGCCAGCCTCAGCAAACAAAAAGAGTGACAGATGGAATTGATTAAGAAGGAAGAGTTGAGAGCTAGGTGGTGGTGGCACCTTTAATCTTGGTGCTTGGAAGGCAGAGGCATGTGATAAGGGACCACCCCTGTCCTCAGATCTTGTTCCAGCAACTAGGGCCACACAAACAAACAGACAAACAAACACAAAAAGAATTGAATGTGGCCCACCATTTGGAAAACAGGCCAGTGGGTTAAGGATGTAAGGCCAGCTTGGGGCCATATAGCAAGGCCTGTCTTAAAACAAAAATAAAAGAAAGATAAAGAGTGCCTGCTAATTGAAAGACTGAATTCCCCACCACCATTCTGAAAAACAAGTTACAAGGGACTTTGCATATTGGCTAAGAGTTAAAGAATTGGCTCTGGGTTGCTGAACTACTGTCTTGGGGTTCTCTGTCACAACTCCCTCTCCCTGTTGGTGCTTCCCGGTCCCAGGACAGCCCTGTGACTGCCTCCCTCCACTTCGAGCAGTAGCTGAGCAGCTTCGGCAGAAGGACCTGAGGATTTCCCAGTTGCAAGCTGATCTCCGTCGCCCACCCCCTGCCCCAGCCCAGCCCCCTGAACCGGAGGTCCTGCCTACTATCTATGTCATTACCCCCACCTATGCCAGGTATGGCTCTGGAACACTCAGGAGGTCTGCATTGACCAAGAAGATGGATTAATGATGAATTTGGGGAGGCATTGAACTAGGAGGTGATCCTTAAACTAGAATTTGCTAAATGTTACCATAAATGATCTATCTTTATGATTTGTGGGAATTTTTTTTCATATAAAAACAAAGGAATATTAGGAAATAGATTACTGAGTTACTGCTAAACTTTAAGATAGGACAATAAGGAGGCTGTGGGGGAGAACTGTAGTCACAGCACTTGGGAGGCAGAGGCAGGCCGATTGGTGTGAGTTTGAGGCCAGCCTAGTTTACAAAGTGAGTCCAGGACAGCCAAGACTATGAAGGGAAACCCTGTCTTGAACCCCCTCCCCCCAAAAAGAAAGGACAATAAAGTGTGAAAGAAAGTTTGAGCTTGCCTTGTTTAGAAAGCTCTAACACTTTGACTAGATCCAGGTATTTAGCTGGTATCTGGAATCCCAGCACTTGGGAGACTGAGGGCTACTGATTTGCACCCATGCTGTACTACAGAGTAAGACTGTCTCAAAACAAGCAAACTGAAAACAATAACAAAATATCCAACAACAAAACCAACCAAACAAAAACTGATTAAAATTTAAAAACAGAGCTAAGCAGGTTCAGTGGAACAATATTTCCTTAGCATGCACTAGGCTCTAACAGCGATCCCTAGCAGAGGGTTGGAGGAGGTAGAAAGGTGCAGATAGTCTATTAACTTGTAGAAATGTGGTTGTTTGTTTGTTTGTTTGTTTGTTTTGAGACAGTTTCTCTGTGTAGACTAGCCTGGCTTTGAACTCACAGAGATCTGCATGCATCTGCTGGGCTTAAAGGCGAGTACCAACACTGCCTGCCTAGAAATGTTTTTGCACAAGCTTCTGTTACTTTTTTTTTTTTTTTAAACCAGGAACTGTCCTAGGTGCTTGAGGTTTTTTCTTTTTTTGTTTGTTTTAATCAAAATCTTGTTTTAATGCTGAGAAAACCAATTTATAAATGTAGCTTGGGATCTGCAGCTGAAAGTCGTGTTAACATGCCTTCAGCATGCCTTTTTGGACTCAGATGACTGACTCACTTAGTCAGGCAACTGTAGATACTTTCACTCACATTCACTTACACACACCAGCAACTCCTTAAGCAACAAACCAGTTTAGTAAATGATGAGGAAAGCCAAAAGAGGCCAAACACATATTCCCAGTGCTTTCCTTAAATAATTTTGGGCTGGGCATCTCAAAATTAGCCAAATAGCTGGGCATAGATTATGTGCACTTGGGAAACAGAGGCTGAAGGATCTCTTTGAGAGTTCTAGGCCAGCCTGGTCTAGGCAGTGAGTTTCAGGCCAGCCAGGGCTCCTCAGGAAGATCTTGTCTCAAAAATGAAGAAACAAACGAATAATTTTCTCCTGCAGAGAATGATCAGGATTTCCTCTAAAATTTCTCATTGGAAGCCTTACTACAGAAAGAAAAGGACCTGGCCTTGTAGTATTTTATTTTTATCATTTAAAAACTTTCCTTTTTTGTTTTGTTTTCAAGACAGGGCTTTTCTGTGTAGCCCTGGCTGGCCTGGAATCACTCCGTAGAACAGTTGGGCTTGAATTCAGGAGGTTCCCCTGCCTTTGTCTCTCAGATGCCAGAATTGAGCTGTATATTCTCTACTGTGCCTGGTTTTGCAATCCAGCTTTATTCCCTTGTAAACCTGGGACTCAGAATAAGCCATTTCCTGAAGTGTTTTACTTGATAGACGCTGCCAGCATGACATGCTTACTCATGCCTTGTAATCCTCAAGAGGGAGACAGAGGGAGAGGTGTGATTTGGAGGCCATCCTGGGCTACAAAATGAGATTCTGTCTTTATTTTTATTTTTTGAGGCAAGGTTTCACTATGTAGCCATAGCTAGTGTGGAACTTGCTATGTAGACCAGGCTGGCCTCAAATATCTCTTTGCCTCAACCTTCCAAGATCTAGGATTAAAGGCATACCTAACAATCCAGCCCAAGATTCTGTCTTCAAAAACCTTATTATTTAAAATAAATTAGAATTTGTTACCTTGTTTACTCATTTACTTTTTTATTTTATGTATATATGTTTTTGCCTGGGTGTATGTATGTACACTGAAAATGTGCAGGTGCCAACAAAGAGGGCGGTGAATCCCTGGAATTGGAGTTGATATAGGTATTGGTTCCCAAACACTGGTATTCTGTAACACCATCAAATTCTCCTAACCATTTCTCCAGCTTTCTTTTTTTCCTCTTTTCTTTTTTTTCCTTCCTTCCTTCCTTCCTTCCTTCTTTCATTCTTTCTTTCTCTCTCTTTCTTTTCATTTTGAAGTAAAGTCTTATGTTGGCTGGCTATTACTTACTAGTATAGACCAGCTTGCTCTGCTGGTCTATACCCACAGAGATCTGCGAACTTCTGCCTCCTGAATTCTGGGACTAAAGCTGTGTGCCACCATGATCAGCTTATTTTGTTTTTTTACACTATATCTTTGTCTGGGAGGTACAACTTGGTGGCAGAGTGCTTGTTTAGCATGTGCAAGGCCTTGGGTTCAATCCCTAACACTAAAATAAATATGGGTTCAATACCTAAGACTAAAATAATATTGTGACTAGGCATGATGACATACTTGTAGTTTCAACACTCAAAGTGAGTCCTGAAAATTGTTGACTCTGAGACTAGCCTGGGCTACAGTGTGAGACTCTGTCTCAAAAAACCAAAATACTAATAAAACTGTTAAATTATTCATCTAATGAATTTTTTTATTATTATTTTGTTACTGGGGGTTGAACTGCATACTGGCCAGGTAAGCATATTACCATTGACCTACATTTCCAGTCCTTATTCATCTTATTCATCTTATTTATTTATTTATTTATTTTGGTTTTTTGAGATGTGGTTTATCTGTTTAGGCCACTGGCCCTTCTGGGACTCTATAGACCAGGCTGGCCTTAAACTCAGAGATCCACCTGCCTCTGCCTCCTTAGTGCTGGGATTAAAGGCATTTGCTACCACCACTTGGCTGACACAGGGTCTCTCTATGTAGTGTCTTTGTTTTCCTGGAACTTGCTATGTAGACCAGGCTGGCCTCAGACTTCACAGAAATCTCTCTGTCTGTCTCCCAAATGCTAGGATTAAAGGCATGAGGCACTATTTCCATCTTTTTAATCCAACTTTATTCCTGAGTAAACTTGAGGCTCAGATTAAGCCATTTCCAAAAGTATTTCACTTGATATATTATAAAATTGAATATGTAGGGTGTGGTATTCTAGCACTGGGAGGCAGAGAGAGGAAGAGGAAGAATTCAAGACCATCCTCACCAGCATATGGAGTTTGAGGCCAGCCTAGCTACATAAGACCTTGTGTCAAAAAGCAGAACAAATTACAAAGTGATTCAAACCCAGCTCC